>CP126890.1:51775000-52375000 GCA_030440675.1 Furcifer pardalis | reverse complement strand
GAGGAACTCTTTCAATATGTCCTGACTCCATTTTAAAAGCTAAGAGGGATAGAAGCAAGCCCCAAATGGATGACAACATTTACCATCATGCAGAGTTGCCATATGGAGCCATGTGCACAGGAATCAGTTTTAAAAGCTAACAGCAAGGGTGCCCAACTTTTCAGGTCACAGGCCAGTCACATGGTTCATGGGTGTCCAAACTACAGCCTGTGGACCAGATCCGACCCTGACATCAATTCATCTGGCCCGTTCCACCCTCGCCACTCCCAGAAGCTGGGTGAGTTTTACTTCCGCGTCTGGTGTCATTGGCTGGATCCAGCCCATAGGCCATAGTTTGGGCACCCCGGGCTAACATGGGTTAGAAGCAGGACCCAAAATGGATGCCAACATTTACCAACATGCAAGGTGGCCAACTGGAGCCATGTTCACAGGAATCCATTGGTGTCATGGGCCAGATCCAGCCCACAAGCCCTGTTAACAGCAGGGGTGCCCAAATGTTTCAGGCCACTGGCCAGTCACATTGTTCATGGGTGCCCAAAATACTCGCTATGGGCCATATCTGGCCCTGACACCAATTCATCCAGCCTGCTCCACTCTCGTTGCTCCCAGAAACAGGAGTAAAACTCACCCGACTTCCACTTCTGGGATCGACGAAAATGGCATGGGCTGGATGAATTGGCATTGGAGGCTGGATCTGGCCCACAAGGAGTAGTTTGGGCACCCATGAACCATGTGACTGGCCCATGGTCTGAAAGGTTTATGCACCCCTGCTGTTAGCAAGTCTTGTGGGCTGGATCTGGCCCATGATACAAATTCATCTGGCCCATACTACCCTCATCATTCCCAGAAACAGAAGTAAAACTCACCTGTCTTCCGCTTCCAGGAACGACGATGTTGGAGTGGGCCAGATAAATTGGTGTTGTGGGCTGGCCATGGCCCATAGTTTTGGCACCCATGAACCACATGACTGGCCCATGGCCTGAAATGTTTGGGCACTCTTGCTGTTAGCTTCTGGGAGTGATGAGGGTGGAAGGGGCCAGATGATTTGTTGTGAGGGCCGGATCTGGCACACAGGCTGCACGGGTGCATGGGTACTTCCACTTCCAGGAGCGATGAGGACTTCATGGGCCAGATGAATTGGCATCAGGGGCCGGATCCAGGCCATAGTGACCGGCCCCCTGAACCACATGATCAGGCCATGGCCCAAAAAGTTTGGGCACCCCTGCAATAAAGGATAGTAAAGATTTTAACCAGCTGGTCACTTTTTTTTTTTGACCAGTGATTTTATTCACCAGTCACTTTCTGTACAATGTTGCCAGCAGGATTAATGGGACAGAGATTACAAAGCATGGTTCTTATATTAAAAGGACATACTTTTTTAAAAAAGAAAGAAAAGAAGAAATACCACTGTTAAAACCCAGAAACAGATTGTTATCACTACAGGAAGTAGCATAACAAAATGGAGTGCAAGCCTGCGAGAAAGAGCAAAAAGGAAGGTGGGGGATGTATTTATTGGAACACTTAGATGAGTTTACTCTGAACTAGTGGGTGCAGAACACAGCCCCTGTTTTATGAAGAAAGAACTTGTAAATAATGGCTAGTCTTAATTTGCATTAATTTCAGAAGCACAGCACGCACCTCATTTCAAGGTTGCATGAATGAATCCTTTTTCCTGCAAGCCAAACACTATGGAGAATTATTCCACCAAAGAGTCATTAATAAAGAATGGAATTTTCCTTAGAACATATTCATAGTTTAGTGTTAGACCTCTGCACTGCAAGAAAATATCTTCTAATGTGTGGTTGGAAAAGTGATGCATCCTTGCACAACCGTATTGTGCTATTTATAAGCCCTCCTGCTTCCTGTGGTGCGTTCTTGAAATGGCCATCCACAAGCACCAAGTCACTTAAGAGTCTGACTTATTTATGGCACTGGAAAGCTTAACAAGAACCTGGCAAGACATTTTCTTCTTGTAATTTGAATCATCGGCAATTTAACGATATCCAGGAGATCAAATCTCTCCCCCACTGTTTCCTGCATGTTCTCTCCCCCCCCCCTTTATCCTTTGAACAATTTGGCTTGCATCTTCCATATGACTCACCTGAAGCTATTTACTCTGCAGGTACTTTTCTGCAATATCTCCAGAGGTCTGTGTGGGGCAGAGGATGGACTGGATTGCATGGCCAAATCTTGGATAAGGGATGAGAGTTAATCGGTACAAAGATCTTAGCACCCATCAGTAAAGTGCATTCCATTCCCTTTTGGCCTCTCTTGGTATTGTTCTTAGATATTAGCAGTGCAGATCTAAATTCAACAATGCCACTTGTTACAAGAGTTTTGTTTAACATAAAGCAGTATAAAAACACCAAAATCACAATCCCTGAAGCACTGTTATTATTAATTAAATAAAATCTTGGCACAACATGAGGTAGCCAAAGGCACCATCCATGAAGACAAAGACCACAAATGAGGAGTTTAAACCATATTTACCTTCTAAGCAGGGGGATGGGTAGTATGTGTTTCCTCCACTGTCCTGTCTTGATCCACAAGCCAGCCACACTTTAGCCATTCTTGGAAAACATTAACATCAGGGCAGCTTTTCACACAAACAATGAGATACCTGTACTGTATTACGTGCATCTACTTGGACATTAAGCCGTGTTGAGTTCAGTGCTGCTTCAAAGTAACTGTGTATAGGACAGCAGCCTAAGTGTTCTCTCTGGGTACATAACAGATAGTTGTGTCCTCTTAAAGATTGGATGGTTTTATTTGGCAGTAAGTTCCAAGGACCATACACCAATTCATCAGCTTTCTTCTGGAAAAATTGCCTGCATCCACAAAAGCTTGTGTGTAATAGACCTTATTAAAGGTTGAAAAGTTTTTGTAGGTTTTTTTTTGCTGCAACAGGCAAAGATGGCTAGTCCTCTGAACATTTCCATTTGAGTACAGATTCTTATTCAGATACCAGATAGAATCCATACACATCAACATGAGTTGTGAAATGCTACCCATGCTCTGCTCATAATTTCATCCCAGTTCAGCCATTTCAATGACTTACCGTAGTTCTGCCAGCTAAGTGTTCCATGAGCATACCTGTTGCATCAGGGAATAACTGGAATTCCAATAGTGTAGCAGGACTTCACCCATTACTGCACAGCTCATCAGCAGGGGGTTGGGGTTGGGGGAGACTTCTGATCTTAGTGTTTTGCCCTAATAGCAAAAATTACTTGTGTAACCTTTCTCAGAGCAATCAGATGTCAATTGCTTATTTTTAACGGCATGGTTAAATCATTTCACCTTTTCTATTTCAACCCTGAAACAATTTAGGTCAAAGCTTTCCATCATAAATCAAATAAATTGTTAGTATATATTTCAGAGTAAATACTAGTCCTCAAGGGAAAATAAATTTGAAGGCTTTCCCCCCCTACTGACATTTATGCTGATCAGTAATAACAGTTATTGAAAAACACTTAAATTAATATTTGCTTAACATTTTCCCTCCCTTTTCCCCAATGTGCGTAAGCCAAGTCTGCTTGTTCACTCATTTCAAGTGGTATACCAGGAGTGGAAACATTTTGACTCTCCTTGTATTAGCCTACAATTTCCATCAGCCTTAGCAGAGTGGCCAGTGATATGGGATGAAAGCAAATGGAGTCCAACAACATCTGGACAGCCACAAATTCCTCACACACACCATGTATAACTTATTTTTATTTAAAATTTCCAAGCAATTTCCCTCACCCTCAAAAGATGTATATTTTAAAAAATATGCACAATAAAAGACCATTCGTTTGTTTTACTAACCTAAGAGCAAGATAAAACTATTTATTTAAAACAGGGGGTTCCCAGCCTATGGCCTGTGGGCCAGATTTTTGTATTTGTATTCGTATTTTAATTTATATGCCGTCCCACTCGCACAGCGACTCTGGGCGGCTTACAGAAGAAACAGTTACAATTATATAGCACATTCCATAGTATAAAAACAATTACAGATATCACATAGTAAATTACAAATATCACATATACAGTATATATATCTCCAACAACAATTGCAATTACAAAACATCAGGACATCCTAAGAAATAAATCAAAGATACTATAATATAAATCATTACTGCATAAAAATTCAAAAAGCAACAATATCAAGCAACAATCAAAAATTCCAAATATAATTCCAGTTTACACAAAAATTACAAAAGCAGAAAACTAAACAAAAAGCAGTTGCTAAATCCTGCAACAAGTGACAAGCCCGTCTGCCCGGCTGCAGGTGTTTCTGGTGGCGGTGGCTGCTCGAAAAAAGTCCTGCCGCCGTAGCAGCTTTTAAGCCCTGGCCAGGGCGGAGCCCCCCGGGAAGATGGAGAGAGTCCCGGGGCTGGACGCGGTGGGTCCAGAGGGAGGACAGGAGCGTTGCCTCACCACCTGCAGCTGCTGGTCATCTCCTCCGGCGAGATGGCGAGCCCAGAGGGAGGGCGGGAGCATCCTCATTCCACCACCGCTGATGAACTTTTATCGGCCACCGGGCCGAGGACGACAGGACCCGGGGGAGAGTGGGAGCATTGCCTCACCGCCCGCAGCTGCTGGTCATCTCCTCCAGTGAGGAGGAGGGAGGGAGAGAGATCTGGAGGGAGGGAGAGAGATCTGGCCCATGGCATGATTTCATGTGCCCCCTACCCCTCCAAGGGCATTTGAGAAACAAAATGACCACCCCTTGATGCTGTTGGGACAAAATGGCCACACACACACCCATCATGCAGACAGGGCAAAATGGCAATCCAGCCCTTGAAGCTGACTGAGAGAGTGTGACCCAGCCCCTGGCTTGAAAAGGTTGGGAACCCCTGATTTAAAACATCCCCAGGGAATCCAAATTTTAATCTAACTAAACTTTGGTGGAATTGAATGGAAAGGTCTTAATAGGTTACTGGGACTTTAAAAGAAGAGCCAAACAAAACCAACCTTGGGAAGGAAGTTTCATAATCTGAGTTCTACAAGAGCAAAGGTCTGTTTCATAATCCAACCACATCTGTCTCAGAAATTAACAGGAAAGGTAAAATAACCTCTGTATAACTTTGTGTGTGTGTGTGTTATACATGCACACTCTCTCCAGATAAATTTAGAACAGGTACTCAAAAATGTGCTCTTTTAATATCACAGACAAGTAGATTCCCAGGAAAGACTATAGTCCTCTAGAGGATCCTACAATCAAGGTCGTAAAGTGGAGACTGCTACAGTACTCAAAGATTGTGGGCACTGGCAAGTGCTATTATTAAGATTCTCCTACAGAGAACCTGTGGTTACAATTTTTCACAAGGTCTGGTAGATAACCAAACGTGTGTAAGACATTTCTTGGGGAAATGCTGCTCATTGCCCTCCATCTCTTGCTAATAACTCCATCTGGGAAGACAAAAGATCAACTCTCACTTGGAATTACTTGGAACTGGCACGTAAGATCAGGGGCGTAGCTACCGCCGTATCTGCCGTATCAATTATACGGGGCCCCCGGGCGACGGGGGCCCCCTACAGCAAAAATTAATAAAAACTTCCCAATTTTTTTTATTTCACAAGGGCCCCCCAAACAAATTTTTATACGGGGCCCCGTTAAGGCATGCTACGTTTCTGCGTAAGATGGACCTCCAGTTTAAGCTAGGAAGTGTTTTGTTCTGCTGGGAAAATGCAGCAGAATCATTTCTACCAGGTGGCCAGATGGGAAATCAATGAGCTTTTAAATCCTATCACTGGGAAACTCATATATGTTTTTATGGATCAATGTCCCAAACTTTAATCCAGAAGCCACAAAAACTTATGAGGAACGTCAAGGACTAGGAAGTTAGAAATAAACTTGAGAACCACATTTTGGAGGGTCCATTAAGGTAATTTTCCAACAAGTTGCACTGTTTGCTTGCTGTATCTCAGGGGTTCCCTACCTTTTTACGATGTGGGCCTCACCACAGCTGAGCAGGCCTGACCATGCCCCCAAAAGCAGAAGCAGGCACATTTGTAACATCCATAAATGTGCCCACTTCCACATTTATGACAGGCGTGGGTGTGTTTATGCATGCGTGGGTCTGGCCTGTTGGTCATAGGTTGAGAACCCCTGGTTTATCTAAATCCAAATTATGAAAGCTACCACAGTCAACTGGTAAGACCAATAATGTTTTCCTTGTGAATTTAGAATGCATCTGTGCGTTGTTCTCCATAAAAGTAATGGTTGTGTTCAAAACATGTCTTTCTAGTGGGAATATGCTGTGTTGTTGAAAAAATTGTCATTCTGTGCAAAGTCTTGCCGTGCCAAAATTTCTCAACCACTCCTCCCTGTGCTAACATGATTTCTCGCCTCCTTGTGAAAACTAGATCGTAGTCTTGGTTTTCTCCCTCCACTCCATTTTTACGTGTTCATTTGCCCCAAAGTTTCCACATTCTGTGTATTTTCTTACCATTTCCAGGGAATCTTATGCAGAAAAACATGTCATCTGAAATAGAAATTTTGACCGCAATGATTGTAATACTTCTACATAGATTGCTGAGGTAAAATAACAATGAAATATCCATGAATTCTGGTATATTTTTGTGATGAAAAACATCTTACACAGAGAAATCTGTGTGTGAAGAAGGAAGATGGATCCCCCCGCCCCTGTGCACACAATTTCCTGCTGAGAGTGAAGGGCTGCAAGATTCACATCTCTAGTTTCTAATATATATGGACATGTGCAAATTCTATGGAAATATGCATTCTTTTTGGTAACTTTTCCCATTTTCTAGTAGCATGTAACTGTCTACTTTATGAGTATGTATCAGAGTTCCCAAGGAAGCTCTGATATAGGTCTCTTGCGGTATGTCTTCCTATGAAATCTTCATTGAAAATAAAAACATTGAATTTTGCTTTCATCTAATTTCAATAAAAGTCATGCCTCACTCTTTCTGAAGGAACTTTCTGTTGAAGCACACTGGATCGGGGACAGTTTGGTAACTCCAGAGCCCTTCTATATGACTGTGGCCTTTTGTACACATGATAACACATTTCTGCAAGTAGAGAACTGTACCTGCTCCAGGTAAACATTATGACTAGTAAAAATTCTAGTCGTATGCGCTGGATCAGAGCGTAAGGCTAAAATTGTTCAGGACTTCTTGTTCAGTTATGAGAATTTGGAAGTTATGTAAGAGGAATGAGAATTCAGACTTTTTAAAACAAAACACTAACTTGGTTGGTATGGTAGCAGTTCTCAGTGTGGGCCGTAAGTCGTGAAAGAATGCTGAGTGGGAGCAAAGTTCTGGCTAGCTGAGAAAAAGGGTTTTCTCGAATGCATTGTTAGTGCCCTAGTGTGGGGTAGATTTATTTATTGTTGCATTCATATCTTGACTTTCCTGGAAAAGCTCAAGATAATAAATGGGATTACCTCCTTCCCATCTCAAATCTTGAAGTCATAATAACCCTGAGAGGTAATTTAGCTAGAAGCAGCATAATTAGTCCCACATCACCTCAGAGCATTGTAGCTAAAGGAGGATTTTGAATTTTGTCTTTCCAGACCTAGTCCAACACTCTAATTCAGGGATTCTCAATCTGTGGCCTTTGGGCCACATATGGCCCACAGCACCATTTCATGTGGCCCCACCATCACCTCCACCACACCAGGAAGTGCAATGTGGTGGAAGAGGAGCAAAATGGTTCTCCAGCCCTCGAAGCTGCCTGAGGAAGCATGACCCAGCCCCTGGCTTTAAAAGGTTGAGAACTCCTGCTCTAATTATTCTAATACCTCACTATGAAAAGGATAGCTCCAGAAATACTGAAGGGGATAATGGTTTCTTTCCTTTCCCCATTTTTCCTTTTGCCTATGTATGACAGGATTGGTAAATCTTTACTCTACCAAAAGACAAAATCCTTTGAGAGCAAGCGGTCTTTCTTCAAAAATCTGCTTCTTCCACCTTACTTCTTCGTCTGTTCACAGGGGCAGAGATCATTGTTATAAGTGGTTTGAAATGGTCAGGTCTAGAGATCTCTTGGATGCCAGGTTTACTCCCATGAATTTAGATAGATTGCAGAGCATTGCTGTCCTCCTCTGGTAGCAACTGCTGGGAAGATTGAGCTGAAAATAGTGTCTTGCTGAAGAAAACAGATGGTGAAAAGAAAATTTGTAGACAGGCCCTCCTGCTCTTTGAACCAGGTTGCATGTGAGGGGCAGGACTTCAGGACTACCCCAAGACATTTTGCTATCTGAGGGGAAAGGGAAGAAACTATACCCTCCCCAATGAATCTGTGGAAGCTGACTACACTGACAACTGAATCTTATTGGTGAGTAATTTTTAGCTCTCCAGAGACTGCTTGATTGACTGTTCTGATCTGCTTTAGCCAACATTTATTTATTTATTTATTTATTTATTTAAATTAAATTTATATTCCGCCCTACTAGCACAGGCGACTCAGGGCGGATTACAACCAATCAACAAACATACAACGCACAGTTAAAACTCTAAAAACAATTTAAAACTATTTAAAACAACATCTCATTTTTTTAAGTAAAGGAGTAAAATAGTAAAATAGATAACATCTCTAATAATGAGGGATGATGGAAGTTGCAGTCTAGTAACATCTGGAAGACCACAGATTGGCCACCCCAGTCTCCACTGATTCTTATAGATTCAGACAAGATTTTTCCTTAACCTTACTTAGAGATGTCAAAATATATTCTATACCAATAAACTAAAATCCTGTGTATGGAATATTTCAGCAACTTTACAGTTGCATGTCCAAATAACAATATGATGTGAAACTCTGCCAAAGTTCTTATTTGTTATGTTCTGTGGAAATAAAATAGACAAATATGGTTTTCCTGATGTTGCTTCCTAGCACAGAACTTAAACAACTTAAAATGTCCCTTTAAAAGTATCTCTTTTTTTTAAAAAAAAGTAGGCTTTACATGACTCAGTCTTCAAATAGCTAAGGCAAGGATGGAGAGCTATCTTTTGAGAAAGTATGAGCTCCCGTCAATTTTCATATGTTATTGCTGCTGAAAAATGTATGTGATACTCATTGTAAAAAAGGTTCAGGTTGAGTTAAATAATTCCCTATTACTCCAGGCAGTGAGCTGAGCTTTTAAAAAAAAGCTATTGCTCAGCCTAACAGAATTAAAAAGACAAAGGAAGATACTAGGCAGAAATTAATTAAATTACAAACTATTGCTCAGGTGACTGACTGAGAGAAATTTAATACAGCTAAGAGCATGTATCAGCATCTTAGCAACTGGCAATTTGAATAACGTCCTATGTTGTCATTTAGAAGCCTTTTCTCATGGCACATTGTTGTGTGAAGGTTAAAATAAGAACTCATATATAATATTAATAGCATATGCAAAGAAGGCAAGGGCAATTGCCACGGGAGGGTCAACAGGACTCTCCTAATTCATTTTTTTTCCTGCTAGAGGAAAGCACAAGATGGCATATCCCTGCATTCCCTGATGTATAGTAGAGTGGCCAAGGTCACTAGGAATAGGAAGTGCCTAAATTAACACCAATAGGAAGTGCCTAAATTAACATTTCTGGTCTTCTTTTAAAATAATTTTTGTGAGGGGGCACAGGGCCTCGAATACTTGATATAAAACCTGCTGGAAGTACCCAGGAGCAGAAATTGGTAAATCCAGGTGTTTTTTAATTGCATTTTTCTAGGGTGTCTCTTTGGAGGAGTCAACAATTGCCATGGGGTAGGTGTAGGCCATATTTTTCCCACCTATGCTGTATAGAAATCAGCAGGACTAACAACTGAATCTTAGAGTCCACCACTACACTTGAAAAAAGCAGGCTTGTTTAGGAAATGTGGATTTGATTGCATGGCCCACAACTAAAAAGTCTGAACACATACTTATAATAATAAAAATGCCCATCAAGTCAGTTTCGATATGGGTTGTCAGAATCCAGTTGTCCCAGTTAAGGGCCCCTCCCTTTCAGTTCCTGAGACCCCTGTCTCATTACGGGAACCTTTAGCCCTTGTTAACTCTATGGGAGAACCAGCCTGCATTAAAAGAACTTTTACTATGCTCAGGCAATGAAGCAAACAAGGGAAGTCTGGTAGCTAGGCCTTGTCTGTATGCGGTGTCAGCATCTGTTAACGAAAGAGACGATCTTCAAGCAAAAACAGTTGATTTATTGTAGTAGGTTTCTTATAGGATAATCCAGAAAAGCGTAAGTCAGTCCACAGGCAGTCCAAAACAAAACATAGTCCTATAGCATAAAGAACAGTCCAGAAAGGCCAATCACTCTAGGTAATCATTTTGAAGAAGCAAAAAGGCATAGTCCCACAGGCCAAGATGTTATTCTATAGACATCCAAAAACAAACTCTCTCTGCTCTCCCCAAGATGGGGATTCTGCAGTCAGGTGGGATTCCCCCAACCAATCAGAAAGAGCTGTTAGTGAAACAGCAAGTTCCCAAAACATGGGAACATGTTTACACACGTGTAGAGACCTATAGTCATAACAGGAGATAAAGGTTATGCTGAACTGGAAACAAGCTGTCTCGTGATACGTAGTCTTATGAGACAGAGAGAAGAAAAGATTTCTGAGGCCTAGTTAAGACCAGGTCCTCTCCAAGCTTTGAGAACATTAGGGAAAAGATGTCGTTTCATGACATGGGTACCATTCTCTAGGATTCCTGGGAATAAAATACTCAGAAGACAATTAAAGTAAATGTTAAAAGTGTGTGGCACATAAACCTTTGAGATGTGTCATTCTGATATTTGGCATGCTTGATTCCCTTGATGCAAATCCATTGTTTGTATTCCAATCCATATGAATGGGAAATAGTCAAGTCTAACACATGACACAAAAATAATAGATACTGTACTGAAAATAAATGACAAAGGAAGGGAAAGTAAAAGGTCATTCAAAACAAAAGAACAGCCAAGACGTATGTTTTTAAGCTACATTCTCTATATCATAATGTCTATGGATATAACATACAGTGTAGCTACTTTGGAAAGCTGAATTGGAATTACAGTACTGTATTTGACTTGCGATGATCTGATTTTCAGCCTTGTTACATTTGGAATTGTAATCAGTGCTCACACTGGACTTGTGGACTGTAGCACAAGTTTAGTGTTCACACTTGATGGGATGTTATTGGTATTCCAGCCCACAGCCCCCTTTTTTCCTTCCATTTTCGGATGCCACTTCTGACCATAGCAGCAGCAATAGCAATTACACTTATATACTGTCCCATAGCGCTTAGGACATTCTCTGGGCAGTTTATAGGTAATTAGCATTTTGGCCCTAATATGCTGGGTACTCAATTCCTTTCTTCCTCTTGTCCCTCCTCTATCAGTCCTTCTATGGATCTATGTCTTTCAGTTTTGTGTGCAAAAACAGCCAGAGGTGGTGAACCTGGCCATCAAACTAAAATATCTGCTCTTCTAAAGGTTTGCCTTCTTGCAGGAGAAAGAGGAATATGGTCTAGCACTCCCTTTGAACTCCCCAAATTAAATAGTGACCAATGGATAATAAGTAGCATCAAGGAGGTTGGGCAATGCCAGGTAACTTTCCATCACAGGCAGCAGCTAGTGAAGAAGGCCCGCCTAGCACCAAAAGATCACATAGAGCAGGAAGAAACTGGCAAAGTTCATAATATCTCAGACAGCAGTATTTATTTATTTATTTATTAGTTCAAAGTACCAGCAATTGTATTCTAGAATTCAAGTCCTTCACCACAGCAGTAACAGGGCAAGCTTTTCATGACAGTGTCCTGATATCCATCGTAGGGTCCTGTCCTCCAGAGACACCACCCCAGAGCAGGGACATAGCAGAAGCAAGGCATATCCATGATCCACCATAGACTATCTGCTGCTTCAGTCTGCCTGCCAGTGCTGTCCTCTGCTTTCTCAATGTTTCTGGCATTTCCTGCTAGTAACTCACCCTGTTCATTGTCAAATCTTTATGCCCATTAAAGTAATTCCCTAATACCTAAGTGCTGCTTGCTGTTGGTGTGCACTCTTGTTTGGGACTGTCACTGGGAATGTGTTGGTTGGTACAGTGAAATCCTTTTAAAACGTTTTTTTTTTAAAGTGGAAAATGAGAAGTATTGAATACAAGTCACCTCCCATATCCACGGGATTCAGTATCTACAGTTTCAGTTATCTAAGGATCTAATATACAGTATTCAATAAAATCATTCCTGAAATACTTAATATACATACATTTAATGAAATGTTACCAGAGCTGGCCACTAGGGGACACTGTCTTGAAGTAATGTTTAAAACAGAGATTCTCAACCTGCAGCCTATGGGCTGGATGCGCCCTGCAGCATCATTTCATGTAGGCCCCCACTGCCTCCACCACAAAAGGAAGTACCATGTGGTGGAGGAAGGGCAAAATGGCCACCCATCTGCCAAAGCTGTCTGAGAGAGCGTGACCCGGCCTCCAGCTTTAAAAGGTTGAGAACCCCTGGTTTAAAAGGAACAGAGGCAGACGTTTTGGTAGCTCTAATGTAGAATGATAAGTCATTTGAAACCTCTTCCCTGCTTCTATGACTCAGGTATACATGTTAAATATAGGGTCCACTGTTATCCCCAGTTTCAGGTATCTGCAGAAGGTTGTGGGACATACCCCCCGGAATTCGTGGGAGACCTGTATTCATATTGACTATAAAAGAGTTCTGGATATTCAAAAAATGTGATTTTTTTTAAAATCTGAATTCTGAATCTGAATTCCAAATCTGGCTTTTGGTGCTGTTGCACATTCATACCATACCTATACATAGCAAACACCTATGTTTGCTATCTTAAACAAGAAAGCAACATTTATGGCATATTCAGATTCTGCGTATTTAGCAGAAATGCACAGAAGATAGTCTTGAAAATGCATAAAATCTCTCAGAGATAGATTAAGAAAAATGTCAACATTTTGTAAAGGAGGACAGCTTTTTTTGCATTCCTCCACTCCCACTTACTATGTATGAATTGACCAAGTCAGGAGTTACATGCTATCCTGTATGACATATCAGCTTGCAAATGAATCAATTATGAACAAGAATAAATAAACAGCCAAAGTAGAAAACAATGTATGTTTAATTACAACTATGGAACTGTAGAAACTCTTGTTCCGACCCACCTCTACAGTATACACCAAGTACACTCTAAAACATAATTATGAATTAATGTTGGCTGACTAACTTTTGCTACAGTGACGAACAGTCATTTAAAGTTCTTAAAACTACATGAACATAACCAGATCTTCCTCTGTATGCTTAAAATATAAGTCTTCTCTAATTTTTTTAATGTAGTTTTTTTTCTGATGCTTTATGGTCCTACTTGGAATTGGATTATCTATTTTGGTCCCTTATACAAGCAAATTGGAGGTGTCTTCTGAGGCCATGAAAGTAGAATTCAATGTGAGCCTGAATCCTCTCTAACCCAACCAAGTCACTACTGCGTTAATTCGGGAATGCTACTATGTCTTTGCAAAATAGTGCATCAACCATTTGATTAAAACAGATGGACAATACTCCGTGCAATGGTGTGCAATATAAAACAGGCCACATTGCTAAATAGTAAGTCCATTCACACAGCACTTATATGGTACTGAAAATTGGGTTGATTGTCTAACTGGGAGCCAGTTATGTGATTGCATTATCATGATCCTTATCAAATCTTGCCACCTATATGCATGTTTCAAAGATATGTGGAAATGTTAAATGTATGATGATCAACAATGGTACAATATATGTCTTACCACAGCTGTGTGGTTATATTAACCAGTGCTCAGTCATGGCTGCCTCATTTAATTCAATGCACCTGGGCCATTCCAGATTGTAGTTATCACTGTTGCTAAGCAACATGTTTTCATCTACTCTCCACAGCCTTCATTCATCTTTATTTAGAAAAGGGAGAAATATTTGATACTTCAGAATAGTCTTACTTGGGGGTGGGGGTGGGGGAGAGTCTTACAAGATAAGAATATAAGAACATTCTGCAGTGGGGCTTCAATAGCCTAAGGAGGTAATTCATAGTGCTGATGTGATTTGTATTTCAAATATTAAACATCTACACTATTTGCAAATATTAAGGTCTATTTTAGACGTGGCATTTCTTGGGCAAAGAGGAAATGCTTGTATCTTACAGCAGCAGCAATGACAACAAACACCAATGTCTGAAAATTGCATTAAAGCGAAGGAGCCACAATTAGCAACTTATAGGAGGATCACTTAGCCGACTAGACTCTTCTGAAAAAGGGCACAAGTTTATTTATTTATTTATTTATTAGTTCAAATTTATATTGCCGCCCACTCGCCGTGGCGACTCAGGGCGGCTTACAGGCAATACATTACATTACAATACAATATGTTGGGGTGGGCACAGGGGGAGGTGCAGCAAAGTCCTCATCCTGCCCTGGCTTCTTCTTCCCCTGGCAGTTGGTGTAGGCACAGGGGGAGGGGCGGCAAAGTCCTCATCCTGCCCTGACTTCTTCTTCCCCTGGCAGTTGGTTTAGGCACAGGGGGAGGGGCGGCAAAGTCCTCATCCTGCCCCGGCTTCTTCCCCTGGCAGTTGGTGTAGGCACAGGGGGAGGGGCGGCAAGTTCTTCTTTTCCGTGGTTGCAAATTTTTTATAAGCATAACATGCAACTTGCCATATCATTCTATACCCACGAGGGCAAACCTTGGCACTCCTGCTGATCAGGGCTTCTGGTAATTGAAGTTCAAGAACACCTGGAGTGCCAAGGTTCACTATCACTGTCCTATACACTATGATTTGCCTGACATAAGATTGTTCATCTTGATTCCACCACCACCACTGCGCTCTCTCTCTCTCTCTCTCTCTCTCTCTCTCTCTCTCTCTCTCTCTCTCTCTCTCTCTCTCTCTCTGGATCAAGTTTCTTAGAGGGAAAAATTAAAACCAGTATTAGTGGGAAGCCAGAGCAAAAGCAGGAATATTAATGTTCCAATTACAAGAGAGGAATTTAATAAGTTCAGTGAAGCCTATCCACAGCAGATCAGTCCTTGAGAGTAGAATAAAAGGCAACTGCAGTAACCTGAGAGATTTCTCTCTGTCTCCTCTTCTGCGTTTCCTATTAAATAGAAGAAATAATTTTCAGCAACAGAGACATTTCTATTATAAGCTGTTACTCTTAATGGGGAAAATGAGGTCCTACTGGGAAGGACTAAGGAGAGAGAAGACTTAGAGACTAAAGAACACAAACTTCTCTTGTGTAAAGTGTGTTGCAGGAGTTGGCAGCTTCAATGAACTCAGAGGCAAAAAAATTAATTATGAGAATAGATCATTAAAACATCCTGCTTGGTTTTTAAAGACTTTAGTGTTTTATCACCCAAATTTATGGCACAAGGGTGCAAAAATGGAAGAGCAGGAACCCTGTGGATCAAGTATTGCCCCCTCTGGCCTATTCATATGAATATATAGGCATGTTCCGATGGTACACAATACCTGCTAAAGCGGTCTCATCTTGCAAGCATGAAGATTTCTGCCTTGAATCTTTTAGATGAAAGCAGGGCTGTAAAAGAAATGAAACTATTAAAAGGGGGTGTGCCAAAAAGAGAAGCTGGCTTGTAAATTGGTTCCTAATTCTCATTTTACAAAGAGATGTCCAGTGAGCCTGGAATACTGTTTGAATGAGTACTTTTGTCAGGGTATTTCAGTTATTCTGTAACGTTTATAGACAGTATGTAGATGGAGACATATGAAGGCAGAATACTGCTACTGTTAACATCATGTAGAAAGGAAACCAGCCACATGGTCAACATGCAACAGTCATTTTTGCCATAGCAGCTTCCAACTTTTCTCTTCTGTATGTGATTAAAAGCAGCAGGATTCTGGCCACTACGTTTAAATACCCAAGCAAAAAGTGAGGAGTTTAACTAAGAAGATTTATTTCTATGACTAGTACCCTATCTGAAGTCTCCAGAACACAAACTATCAATAGTTAAAGATATAGTTTAGTTGTTTATTTAATGCAGAGGTAAGGGGTCTTTCAAACACCACGTGACCATTTTTTTTTTTTGGGGGGGGGGGTTAGACAGAAAATCATGGAAAGTCATGGGGGCAGGGGGAGTTCGGCATGAAGTCATGTGACTGCACATTAAAGTCATTGCCACTGCCGCCATTGCCACCGACTCACCCTGGGCCGGGTGGACCGGGGAAGGAAGCAGGCTGGCAGTGACAGCGGAGCTAAGCTGAGCTGAGCATGTTGTCACCGGTGCTCCCCAGGCCAAGCCGGGGAGGGAAGCAGGAACAGCTGTGCGCCCCCTTCCCCTGCAGCTTAAGTCAGTGCCAGTATCACCGTCATTGTCACCGACACTCCCCAGCCTGGCCCAGGGAACATCGGTGGCAATGATGCACTCAGCTCAACCGTCACCGCCATCACTGCCAGCCTGCTTCCCTCCCCAGCTGGCCTGGCCCAGGGAACATCGGAGGCAACATGCTCAGCTCATTCTGCTATCACCACCAACCTCCTTTCCTCCCCGGCCTCTTCAAATCAGGAAATCACATGATTGGGGGTGAGGGTGGGGGTCTGTCAAAAGTCATGGAAATTCATAGGGTGTGTGTGTCATATTGTAGCCTATTTTAGGCCACGTGGTATTTGAAAGACTCCTAAAGGTATCTCTATACAAAAAATACAAAATATACAAAATGAAGTTTATAAACCAGAGGGCAGACTCCATGGTCCTGAAACCATCAGAACTCCACTGTGGTCCCCTCTGCATGTGTGCATGTGTCTGTGAGTGTGTGCACAGGAGCATACATGCTTCCATGGAAGAGAGTGTATTCCCATGACCAGTGATGGGATGACAAAAATTCTACTACCACGCCATGACGTCACGGACGTCATGGGCGTGGCCAATGGCATGACGTCATGACGTCACGGCCGACGTCATGACGTCATGACGTTGTGGGCGGGGCCAAAATAAAAATAAATAAAAAATAAAAATAAACATACACACACACCCCTCCCTCTCAGCCCACCCACCCAGACACAAATAAATAAATAAAATAAAAACAACCACCCACCCAAAACACAAATAAATTACCCACCCACCCCAAATAAAAACCCCTCGCTTACCTTTCTTGGGACCCGGCACCCCGATTGCTGTCCACAGCCGCCGCCGGAGCTGCCTGCACCCCTGTGGCGTCCTCCTTGGGCCGGTACCTTTTTAGCCCGGCTCCGGCCATGGCGAGGGGCGACAGGCAGCCGCGGCTGCCGCGCCTCCCTGGGCCGTCCCCATGCCGCACCGCCGCCGCCTACAGCTTCCTCCTCCGCAGCGCGCGGCAGCCGAGCTCAAAAGGGACCGACCCAAGAAGGAGTCCACAGGGATTCAGGCAGCGGCAGCTCCGGCGGCGGGGGGCGGCGGCTGTGGACGGCGGGTGCAGGCACCCGGCCCACAGGCGCCCGGCGGAGGCGGCGGCAGCGGTGTACCCCGCCGGGCGTCCCCAGGACATGGGGCTTGTCAGCAGCGGACGGCCGAGGCAGCCCTCAACGTGCCGCGGGGAGGCGCCCCCCTCAGAGGGCTGCTGCCGCCGCCGCTGCCCTGAAAGTTCTAAATGTTTTGAAAATCGGAGCAAAAATGGCTCTAATTGACTGCGCATGCGCAGAAACTCAATCTGACGCATGTGCAATGCGTCAGATTGAGTTTCTGCGCATGCGCAGTCAATTAGAGCCATTTTCGCTCCGATTTTAATTTTTTTTTTCTTTTGGTCAGGCGTCCGGAACCGGACGCCCCAAAAGTGGACTTCCCCTCACGGAGAACCCTCCGGGATTGGTCTTACCGGTTCCAGAGATCCGTCTGGAACCGGTGACATCCCATCACTGCCCATGACATGTGTGTAAGGCTGCCTATCATTGATATACATGTAGGTAGTTTTGTCATTTGTGAGGAAGGAAAGCACCTGGAAAGGGAGGGGGGATACAACAACTGTGTATTAAAGTAGCACTGATAAAGAAGAATGATTTGATTCTGGCAAAGGCTGTACAGTGGTACCTCGAGTTACAAATTCAATGTGTTCCAAGGCATTTTTCATGTTATGAAAAAATTGTAACTCGAATTTCCTATAGGAATGCATTGAAAAACAAAATGCCTAACTTGAAATATGTTTTCCCATAGGAATGCATTGAAAACCAATTAATCTGTTCCAGAAAAATTTGTAACTTGAGCCATTATTTTCAATTGATTTTCATTCGTATTATGAACATTTTGCAACTCAAACCATTTGTAACTTGAGGTACCACTGTAATATTCTTTTTAGCAGAGAGACCCACGTTCCCACTCATCATCTCTGACAAAACTCTCAGAGCCATACTGCTCTGTTGTTCAAACTGAAGATGTGGCTGAATGCTGGGAGATTGTACAGCTTCTTAACTAAGGATAATTGCCTATGACGTGCTGACAGCCACTCAAAGTTCCAATAAATTAGAATGCAGCCATCCTGCCAGGATGGAGATTATGAGAATGTTCTCTACTTTGACTCCAAATGAAGCAATAATAAAGTGTTTACGCTTCTGGGGTGACACAAGAAGAAGTGTCCGTAGGCTCCAACAGGGAGGCAATGTGGCTTCCTTCCATATCTCCACCCCAGACACATCTGAATATTACAGACAAAGGGTATTATATTTTTAAAAGAAGCTCTCTCACAATACTATAGCATTCCCACCTATTACGCTGATAGCAAAAAAAAAAAAAAAAAACAAACCTCTTCTTATCAGAGATATGGGTCAAGATATTCTTTTTTGAGATTGCTGCAATTCTTCAATCTTATTCTTCTTTCAGATTGCTGTTGGAAACAACAAGATTCACACTTTTATGGATCTCTTTATAAATCTCTCTGTACCAGGTGAGAAATTTGCTACGTAAAACCTATGTACTGTATATATACCATTTAAGGAATGGAATGGAGTGGAATCAGCTTTGTACAGCCTCAAGGAATCCGCATTTAGCATCCTGGACTTAAACATCTACTGGTGTTTCTTTATTTCTGTCAAAAGCATCACAATTAAAATGAACACTAAAATGTAAGATTTAAATTTAAAATACTGTATAGCATTTACATTATTTAAGAGTCTGAATTAGGTGGTTATTGTCCCAAAGTGGGCAACATTAATTGCATTCTGTTGCATTGTCATGAGTTCCTCACATGTACATTGAGCAGGGCACAAGGGACAGGTTTACTACATATGTGTGGTTGTCTACACCCTTCCTCAGTTGTAGAGGGCTGACATCATCTTGTATTCCTATTTATTCAGAGTCTCTCTAGATTTTGGTGTGCCAATGTGCCGTCTATTTAGTGATTTCCAAACTTCCCAACTTTCATCCAAACCAGGTGCCAGCTCCTTTGTCAGTTCCATCCATTGTTGATCCTTCATAGCTTTGCACACGCCCATTCTACTTTTAAATTTGTCCAAATCTTCTGTTGACTTAAGGAAGCATTTCCTGCATTTTATCTTCTGGGGCAGGTGATTGAAGGCCACAGAGAAGATGCCTTTAAAAAATTAAACATTTAATTATCTCTGTATATGCTGCCACTTCTCTGTGGACAGCTGGGGGTGGGTTGATAACAGCAGGATGCCAAACCTTATCTAAGGAGTTAGGTTTCAGACATCCAGTGATCATTCTACTGGTTTCGTTTAAAGGAATATCTACTTGCCCAGTACATGCTGATTCATACCAAACTGGGCAGGCATATTTACCAGCAGAGTAACAAAAGGGCAATGCTGTTATTTAAAGGACCCTTGGTGTGCCCCCCCACTTGTAGAACTTATTAATTTTTGAAGAATATTATTTCCTCCACTGAGTTCAGTATTAAATCAATGCTGTTTACATTTTAGGACCCAGTTCAAAGTTATGCCTAGGTATTTAGGATTGGGTAAAGGTTTAGTGGTTAAGACTCTGAACGTAATGACTGGAAGGTCAGCAGGTCAATATTTCAAGACCTGAGTGTTGCATGATGGAGTGAGCTTCTGTTTTTGTCCCAGCTCCTGCTAACCTAGCAGTTCAAAAGCAAGAAATTGCAGGTAGATAGGTACCACTTCAGTGGGAAGGTAAATAGCATTCCGTGCACTCCATTGTCTAGGTATCCCTGCCACATGTCCATGGAAATGTCTGCAGACACAGACAGTGCTGGCTCTTTGGCTATAAACAGAGATTAGCACCAAACCCTAGAGTCAGATACGACTGGCTTTCAAGCAAGGCAACCTTTACCTTTACCTTTACCTAAATGCTCCAATAGCACAAAAGCAAATATCCACCCTAACTTAAATTGTGGCATTTCACCAAGGAGATTTATATCAATAGTATTACAGCAGATGTAAGTAGCAGTATTTTGGCCAGCAAACAAAATAGCAGTATTGAAAGGTCATTCAGCTCAAATGGAGGCAGAACTTCAGCAATGTGATATCTGTTTTATTTTTCAGTACAACTTTACCCAAGTCCATTAGTTGCAGCCAGATGACAAATGATACGTCAAGTAGGGTGGTCACTGTTGCATTGCCAAAAAGGAGGACAGGGAACACTAGAAAGGACATATTGCACAAAGATGTATTTTTGCATTACATTTGCTAATCTAAATGAATATAGATATTATTAAATTTTAAGTAGAAATCCACTACTGATCATATTGCACAAGATAATAACTATGTAACTAACTTAGAACAGGGCACTGAGAAAAAGATGGGATATACATCAAATAAATGAGTAAGGCAAAGTACTCAATAACTCTCTGACATGCCCTGTGTCTTAGCTGTTTCTGTAGCTTACGGAAAATGAATAGCATGGAGCGAAAATAAGCAAAGGTCATTATGGTTTGTTGAAATATTGAGCTAGTCAACAATCAGTTATTTCAGCAGAATGAATTGAACAGTGCTTTCAGAACATCCTTTCCCGGGACTGGTTTTACACCTGAAGTTCACGTAGAATTGCCAGGCCAGGTCATATACTTGCTGCTGGCCATAAGTAGTTATTTATATCGGAGCAGGGCTGTAGCCACAGGGTGGCCATGGTGGGCATTGCTCACCCTGAGTTAGCAGTTTGCCCACCCTCAAACTCCCAGCTGCTTACATATATGACATCAGTGGTGGGCAAGAGGCGGTTTGCACTAATCCGTGTGAACCAGTAGTAACGTTTTACGGTGTCCGTGCAAACCGGTGGTAACTTTTGAGGGCAACCACCCTGGGGGGTACTTTTTCCCCAGTTTCCCCCACTGTGCATGCGCACCTCCAGCACGCATGCACACCTCCAGTGCCCAGCACCCATGCGTGCCTCCAGCATTCGTCATGCCGAGCCAAGCAGCCGTTTGCTGCTTGGAGTGTGGCAGCGCAGAGTGTCAGGCGGCCATGCACAGCTATGGAGGAACCGGCTGCTGCTGCTGCTGAACCCCTTGGTGGTACACGGCCGCATGGCTGAGGCCACGGCACCGCTTGGGCACTGAAGCTCCCCTTGCTTGCTGTCCTCCCGAGCGGGGAGGAGGAAGAGCTGCTGCTGCCACTGTTGGAGGGGGACCTTCCCCACTTCGCTGGGAAGGTAGGCAGAGTTCTGTCCTGGGGGGGGGGGAGAGACAAGAAGGATCACTTCATTGGGAAGGTAAACAGAGTTCCATCAGGGGTGGGGTGGGAGAAGAAGGATCACTTCATTGGGAAGGTAAACAGAAGTCTGTTGGGGGTGGGGTGGGAAGAAGAAGGATCACTTCATTGGGAAGGTAAACATAGTTCCGTGGGGGGTGGGGAGGAGGAGGCATGGAGCTTTGGGCAGGGTCTGCAGCAGCCTAAGGGGGTTTTCCAGGGAGGGGGCAATGAGGGCCCTGGAATTCCCTGAACCAGTTAGTCTTTAAGGTGCCACAACATATCCGACTCTAGGGTGCAGTGCTCATCTCCATTTACAGCCAAAGAGCCAGTGCTGCCTGTGTTTGCAGATGTATACATGGCCATATGGCAGGCATAACTAGATTGCCCACAGTGTTGGCTCTGCCCATGGCATTGGCTCTGCCTATGACATTGGCTCCACCCATGATGTGGTAGTAAAATTTTTAGCTGCCCGTCACTGTATCACAGAGAGAGAGGGAGGGGATTCTAGATGTGGATGGGTAAATAGTTTTTCAGGATGAGCAACAATGTCATATATATCCTGAAAAACTATTTGCCCACCCACATCTAGACTCCTGGCTACAGTCCTGTATCAGAGTGCATGTCTAACTGGACATCCCACTATGGTAATGGAGTAGACTAGCTAGCAACTCAACACTGAGTGTTGGGCGGTGGTAAATAATCTGATTCCCTAAAGGGGCCAATGGCTATGGGTGGATGAACCCCTTTAGGAGGGGTAATAGTTCCCTCAGTGGAGGAAATGCCACTAGAAACCATCATATTGGACCCAATGGCAAAATGAGCAGAGGAAGAACTCTGATTCCCAACAGTCATGGAGGTGGAAGAGGCCATGCCAGATGGACTGGCAGTGAAGGCACACCCTGATAATTTCCTCAATGCTGCAGCAGTCCATTGCAAACCCGGTGTTAAATCCTGCATGTCTCATGTCATATGTGCCACAGGAGATGGCTCCATTATAATAGTGTGTGAGTCACTTCATGGCAAGCTGGGATCAACTTTTAAAAATTCACACCAATGGCATTTTTCCTGCTTGAGGAAAAAAATGCATTCTTGGATACAAGTTGCAGCCGATGATCTCAGAGTGTGTGGTTTGTGTCTTTTCTTTCAAAATGAACCCATATCAAAACAAATTATTTTTAAAATGAGAGAGGATTGATGAGATATATTTGCCAATAAATGTCTCTATTACACACAAAGATAGCTTAGTCCCAACACTGCCCTTCCCCCATGTGTATCTCTTTTCACTGGGAGGAAAAAAATTTTTCTTGGTGCCTAAAATTTTCCAATTGATTTTGGGCATTTTGGGGCGGCTGATTCCGAAAATGCCATCCATTTTGTTCTAGCAGTTCTAGTTCATGAGATATCGGTGATGTCATTATACATTGCTCTTATGACTACACTTGTACTTGCCTCACCATTCGTAAATTGATTGTTTTAATAATACGTATTGATGTTGTTCAAGCTCTATTCCTGTTGTTGCAAGTGTAATTTAACTAATCTGACCTTTTTTGTCATTCTCTGTGCTCTCCTTTACTGTTGAGACTGGATGCTGTGCATCCCGAAACTAGTCCAACTTCGCAGCTGCTCCATGGCCTCATCCAAGGAGGCTTGTATTCTAGGTTTTTTTTCTCCTTATCTTAAGTATGATTTTGACATTTATTTCTTTTTTTACAGGCACTAATATGGCTTCATCAAGAAAAACATGTATAAATAATCCTGATGGTTTTTGTTTCATCTGTGGTGAATACACATTCATTCAGCAAAGAAAACCCATAACTGACATTATAAAAAGAGCTTACTTGGCCTATTTTAAAGTAAAACTGGGAGACCAAGATAAGGTTTGGGCACTTCACATTATATGTAAAACGTGCACAGAGCATCTGCGTCAGTGGTCAAATGGGAAACGGAAGAGCTTGAAATTTGGGGTACCAATGATGTGGCGAGAACAAAGAAACCACAGCGATGACTGTTACTTTTGTTCAGTGAATGTAAAGGGCATCAATTGTAATAACCGAAAACGTTGGATATATCCCGATCTACCCTCCACACGACGCCCTGTTCCACATTCAGAGGAGATACCTGTAACTATTTTTGCCAGTCTCCCAGAGTCATCAGAAGAAGAGGACGGATCACCTGAAAGCGTTTCTGAGCAAGAAGAGAGAGAATTTGCAGAATGTTCATCAGTTGTACCCGGCTTTCATCAGGCAGAATTGAACAACCTCATACGAGATCGAAGTCTTCCAAAAAAGTTGTCGGAATTATTAGCTTCCAGATTGGCAGAGAAACACTGTCTGTTGCCGGAAACAAAAGTCACATTCTATCACAAAAGGGAAACAGATTTCCTGCCATTCTTTGCAACAGAAAACCAGTTTGTTTTTTGCACCAATGTTGTAGGACTCTTAATGAAACTGGGTGTAAGAAAATACATATCAAGTGAATGGCGGTTATTTATAGATAGCTCCAAACGTAGCCTAAAATGTGTTCTTTTGCACAATGGCAACAGATACAGATCAATCCCAATTGGTCACTCAGTTGCTATGCGAGAAAATCAAGCTGCAATAGCCAAAGTCCTGGAGAAGATCTCATACCATATTCATCAATGGCTAATCTGTGTCGAACTCAAGATGGTGAATTTTCTTCTAGGATAACAAGGGGTTACACCAAATACCCATGCTTTATATGTCTATGGGACTCTGGAGCTAAAGATCAACACTGGGTGAGAAGACAGTGGCCTCCTAGAGAAAGCATGACCGTTGGAGAAAAAAACATCATCACAGAACCTTTGGGTGAAAGAAACAATATTATATTGCCACCACTCCATATAAAACTTGGATTAATGAAGCAGTTAATCAAGGCTTTGAATAGACAGGGAGCATGTTTTGGCTATACAGTATATGTAACAAATTTCCTGCATTGAGTCTGGGGGGAAAAAAAGCAGGTACTGTATATTTGATGGACCACCAATCCGCCAACTCATTAATGACCAGAAATTTCAAGACTCAATGAATGATACTGAGGCCGCTGCATGGTTGTCATTCAGTATGGTAGTGCAAAATTTCCTTGGAAACTACAAGGCTCCTAATTATGAAGAATTAGTGGAGAATATGCTCACTAATTTTTGTGCACTTGGCTGCAACATGAGCATAAAAGTAAACTACCTGCAGTCATTTGGACTGATTTCCAGATTGTTTTGGTGATGTAAGTGAAGAACAGGGAGATCGTTTTCACCAGGAAATAAGTTCAATGGAAGAACAGTATCGTGGACGATGGGATGTACCTATGATGGTGGGCTATTGTTGGAGCATCCAGCGTGAATGTCCAAGATCAATGCATTGGAGGAAATCACAGAAACGAGGATTCAGTGACCTAGTGGAAAAACTTTAATGAGCCTAATGTGACTTATGTAAAATAACTTGTGTATTTTATTGTATGTGAGTGATGTACAGTAGTTATATACAGGGGCGTAGGAAGGGGGCAAAGGGGACAAATGCCCCAGGCGTCGTGCTCCAGGGGGTGGCATTTTGAAACACCCCCCCCAAAAAAAAATCCCCATTTTTTTTCAAACAATTTTTTTTTGCCTCCAGGCATGGATTGAAGGCTCCTGGAGGCGGGAGGGGTGGTGGAAAAATCTTTTGGGGTTGGGAAAATATTTGGGTGGGCAAAAAAAAATTTGGATGGGCATAAAAAAATTTTTTTTGGGGGGCGGCGGCGGCGGCGGCGGCAAAATTTCACTCCACCCCGGGTGGCTTACACCCTTGCTACGTCTCTGGTTATATATGCAACCAGTATGGTTAGATTGGCCTAATGTGAATAAGCCATATCTAAAAAACTAGAGCTGATGGGGCATAACTGAAAGCATTTTTGGAATCAGTGACCAAAATATAGCCAGAAATAGGTGAAAATTGTGAGGCACCAAAATCACTGTTCCCCAGTGTTTTCTTTCACTAGCTTTTTAGAAATTTGAAAGCAAGAAATTATCTTTCCACTTCAGTGGGAAGGTAAATAGTGTTCCGTGTGCTGCAGTGTCTCGTCAGCGGCTTTGTAACAGAGATGAGCACTGAACCCTAGATTCAGATATGACTGGCTTTCAAGCAAGGGTGACTTTTACCTTTACCTTTTTAGAGTACAGCCACTCTTTGAGCATTTGTTGGGAAAACATGTGGAAGGAAGCACTGAAAAACAGCCTTTCTCAAAATGCTAAAAGTACCACCGAGTGAGACCAAAAGTAGATATTTTTGTCTTGCCAAGAACTGAGGGTGCTACTGCTTGAGTATGAGGCACATGAACTTCTCTCTGTCAACAGGGTAGTACCAACTAGATCCCTTTGGCTTCAGATGTCCAAAAGGACCATATGTTTTGATATGATGTCTCAAGTATCTGCTAGATAAATAGTGATGATAACAGACTACTATGCTATTTTGGTACTTCCATCTCTGCTCAAACTGGGATCAAGAAGTACCTAAGCATGTGAAAACAAAAAGTACTGTGTGAATGCCAGGTCAGCAAACAACATGGCACTTCCCAAGCTTTTTGCAACAACTGAGAACTGCTGGCAAAGATGAACTGTCTCCATGTGCAAGAGAGGAACATGTGGAACCACTCATGCAACCAGGCATTGAATAGCCATAATGCCACAATAAGAACCTGGCCCCAAAACAGAGATACACATTGACCTCCATTAATTTATAGTTTCCCAAATTCAGTATGGTTTAGCATTTCAGCCAATAAATTACACTGACTCACTTGTTACCGAAAAATGCTTTGGATTTGCAAAAACACAAGAAAGCCAAGAATTACGTAGGCTCTATCTATCTATCTATCTATCTATCTATCTATCTATCTATCTATCTATCTATCTATCTATCTATCTATCTATCTATCTATCTATCTATCTATCTATCTATCTATCTATCTATCATGAACACTGGTGTCATCTTTCTTTAGAAAGACCCAATCAGCTCATGCCTCCCTATAAACAATCTGGATTTAGAAAAGGGAAAAAACACATCCTACAACTACAGTCAAACCTCGGATAAAGAGCGCCTTGCATAAAGAGCAACTTGCTTAAAGAGCAGAATTTTCTCTGAATGTTCGCTTTGCTTAACAAATAAAACTAACCAAAAACTCGCTTAACAAATAAATTGGGGTTCGCAATCCACCCCCCACAATTGGTCACTTTCAATGGTGTTTCACTTAAAGAGCAAACTCGCTTAAAGAGCAATCCTGTGGAACGCATTATGCTCTTTAAGCGAGGTACAACTGTACTTAGGCTAGCCTTTATATTTAATAATTACTGCTACTCATCTATTAAAGCAGACTGCAGAATACTTAGGATTCAGCTCACTGGGTAGCAATTAACAGGACCTCACTTCAGTTCTATAATTTTACATGCAAGGCCCACTTTGATATATGTATCAACAAGTTGAAGAGACAGAAGTTCAATTCCAGATTCATGATCAAACCAAAGGGAGTGAAGCATTTATATTTACAAGCTTTTTGGATTTATAAGAACACCTTTTACTCTTTGGAATGTTGTGCCCACTAAAAGAAGCCAGGAATTTTTCTGCTGATATGCAAATAGAAAGGTTGATTTTCATGATAAAGATAACGCAACCATTATGCAAGCATAAGGTTCTTCTTAGCTGCGGAGGACTTGGAGACACTGCTGAACAGTTTGGGAGTTATAGTCCAAATATATCCAACAAACCACAGCTGCTCCCTCTTGTTGCTAAGCGATAAAAGGTATAGATTGCCCTATCTCAGATTTGAGCATGTCTGCAAGAAGCAAGTGCCTTTCAAAGCATGAAGTATCTAGACATTTAGGACTCAGAGCATGCCCACACTGGGGAACGTGAGTCCTCTGAAAAAATATCTTATTTTTACAGCAATCAGTTTCATCTTTCACTGAGAATCAATTGAATGTTCCTACCATTCACTCTTGAGAAGCTTAGTTTCCTGTGCCAAAGATCAAGACACGTCCAGCGGTGGGCATAGGCCAGTTCGCCCTGGTTCTATAGAACCGGTAATACGGATCCGAGATGGTCTCCTAGGAGGGTACTAACCTCACCAGGAGACTACCTGGGGTGGTAGCCATTTTCTGAGGCGACCGGTTCGGTCGCCTCAGCAGCTGCCCTGCTCTGCAGCCCGAAATGGCTGCTGGAGAGTGTGCATGCATGAAAATGCCAATTGATGCATGCACACCTCAAATATTCAGTGCACATGCGTCAATTGGTATTTTCACGCATGCGCACTCTCCAGCAGCCATTTTGGGTTGCAGAGTGGGACAGCCGGGGAGGCCCTCAGCGGCCTCCTTGGAGGTGCGGCGGCAGCAGCACTCGTTCAATTCACCCCATGCCACGCAGCCGACCATCGCCACTCACTGCTGCCGGCTGCCATTACTGACCACTGGTGGCTGCAGCCGCCACTCACCCACACCGACTGCCACTACTCACTGCCACTGATGCTCGCCATTGCGCCAGGCCAGGCTGCAGCACACTGCCGGGCCAGGCTGGGCCAAGCCGTGCTGCTGCCGACCCAGGCTGCACTGCCGGGCCGGGCCAGGCCACACCATCACTGTTGCTGCCTGCTCCCCAGGGTAAGTGAATCACTCGGATTTGTGTTTGGAATATACAATGTGTATTTTAATGTGCTTTTTAATGTGTTTTTATGTCTATGTAATGTGTATTTTAATTTGTATTTTATGTGTTTTTACGTGTATTTAATTGGTATTTAATTTGTATTTTTATGTGTTTTACGTGTATTTAATTGCTATTTTATGTGTTTTTACATGTATTTAATGTGTATTTTTATGTGTAGTGTATTTTTATGGTTGTCTTACTTTGGCTCCGCCCATGATGTCATGATGTTGGCTCCGCCCATGATTTCATCTCTGCCCACAGTGTGGTAGTAAAATTTTTGGCAGACAACAACTGGACACGTCGCTTATAAACTTCACTTACTGACACTCTTCTCTCTGTCTTCTTCTCCACCTTTTTTCATGGTCATGATTCATGGGCTCACACCTTTAACATTTTATTGTCACATCCCACTACAGATGTCTCTTTCTGAGAGGAAGAGATTTTTTATTATGGTTGTGCCTTCTCTTTGAGCTTTCTCTTGCTTCATTGTGTGTGTGTGTGGGGGGGGGGGTAGGTAGAGGTATCACAGACAGAAACAAATTCTAAACCACAGCTTCATGACAAATGTCTAATATAACTACATTATTCAAAACTTTCCCATCAGAAACCAATACAGACTCGTACAGTACACTAATAAAGGTAAAGGTTGCCCTTGCTTGAAAGCCAGTCACCTCTGCCTCTAGGATTCAGTGCTCATCTCTGTTTTAGCCAAAGAGCTGGCACCATCTGCATCTGCGGACGTTTCTGTGGACATGTGGCAGGCATGACTAGACACCCGAGTGCACAGAACACAGTTTACTTTCCCACCACAGTGGTACCTATTTATCTACTTGCTGTTTCTTGCTTTTGAATTGCTAGGTTGGCAGGAGCTGGGACAGAGAAGGGAGCTCACTCCATCATGCAGTACTTGGGTATTGAACTGCCACCCTGTAACCCTTCAAGTCATCAAGTTCAGCATCTTAACCACTAAACCACCACAGTCCCACTCACAGCACACTACAAAGATGTAAAGATCCAGAAGAATTAAAAGAGATTATACTAATTACTACATGAATAACAGTTTAGAAACATAGAGCCTTAAGATCAACTCCAATCTCTTCATAAAGTAAATCTCTTACATTTTAACATTAGATCTAAGATAAAACATTTATCAAAACTATTTCAAAGAAATATTACACAGGAACATAATTGACATTTTCAGAGTGCAGATATATATAGAAAATGATGATACAATCAATCAGGATACATCATGATTTATACAGTCAAACCTTGCATAACGAGCGTTTCGCTTAATGAAAAACTCGCATAACAAGCAAGTTTTTCACTAAGCGGTCTGACTCACATAACGAATTGTTCGCTATGTGAGTCGGACTTTTCCCTATGGAAAAACTCGCATAATGAGCGTTTCTATGGGGGAAACTCGCGAAGC
The DNA here is from genome assembly GCA_030440675.1 of Furcifer pardalis. Taxonomy (NCBI): domain Eukaryota; kingdom Metazoa; phylum Chordata; class Lepidosauria; order Squamata; family Chamaeleonidae; genus Furcifer; species Furcifer pardalis. Next base: position 52,345,362 of record CP126890.1, on the reverse strand, counting down.
GAATTTTTTGCATAGCAAGCAACCTCGCAGAATGAATTAAATTCGTTATGCGAGGTATGACTGTACTACAAATCAAATATAGCATTATTTCCCTTTGACTTTATTACAATGGATTCTGGACAATTCATTTCTCTCAACTGCTCAATTAGGTGTTGGCTGGGGATAGACATGTGAATCAGGCAGACAAGCGGTGTGTGTCTCTTTTATCCTGTGTATGAGTGGGAAGGAAGGCGTGTGCAGCCCTGTATATAATTTGGGCCAGGAGTAATGCTTACTATATTTACTTATGAGTAAAGACTAAGTAGCAATAGTAGTGGCGAACAGAGCAGCAGTTTACTTTTTTTTTGTTAAAAGAAAACATAACACAACAATACAACTCATTTGCTCAGCAATTAATATTATTTTACATCTAGAGTCGCAGTGCTCACTTAGGAAATTTTTTTTTAAAAAAAGATGAAAATGGAAGGGCTTTCTCTGCCATCCATTTTAATGTCACAACCTACTATATACATCACAGGGTTGTCACCTGAGTTAACACTTCTCACAGATCTACTTGAGTGGGAACTTGTCATTCTCATGAACTACACAGCAGATTTCTTAGGAGCGGGGGGGGGGGAGCCCTAGCATTGTGCCAGAAAAAGAGCACAAGAGTTTTAAAAAGGGGAAGGTGGAACAATCTATGGAAAAGTAAATGTGTAGGTCATATCTTTGGGTGAGCCAACAAAATGTAGCTAGTGAATTATATGCAGTGATGGGCTACTACCGGTTCAGACCGGTTCGCCCTAACTGGTAGTGGCCATCCGGAGGGAATCGCCGGGGGGTGGTAAACTCCCGGGCAACCAGTTTGGTCGCTCTCCAGCCGCCCTCCGGATGACAGTTCCGGGCAGCCCAAAATGCCCGGAACTGCAGATGCATCAAACCTCCATTTGACGCATGCACACTTCTATTTTTTAGTGTGCATGCGTCAAATGGAGGTTTGACGCATGTGCCGTTCCAGGCATCCATTTTGGCTGCCCAGAAAGGGTGCAGGCAGTGCCTGGAGGAATGGCGGCGGTGGCTTTTCCCCAGCACACCCCCGGGCCTGGCCAGGCTGGGCCAGGCCGCACTGTCGGGCTAGGCTGCACTGCACTGCCAGGCCAGGCCGCCACGCCACCGCTTTGCCTGCCTGCTTCTCCCCAACCCCAGGGTAAGGTAATTGACGGGTTTCTGTTTGGGGTAGGTGGGTGGGTTGAGGTGTGTGTGTTTTATGTAGTTTGTTTTTATGTGTATTTAATGTATTTATTTATTATATGTATATGTATTTATTTTAATTTATATGTATTTATATGTATTTATTTGTATTTATATGTACTGTATTTAAATAATGTGCATCTTTTATTTTTTTTACTTTGGCTCCACCCAAAACATCATGACATCATGACGTCATGATGTTGGCTCTGCCCATGACATCATGACATTGGCTCCGCCCATGACATCGGCTCCACCCATGGTGGGGTAGTAAAAAAGTTGGCAGCTCACCACTGGTTATATGCCCTGTCTGGACATGCTCTCAGTCTTCATGTTCAAATTCACAGAATGGCCAATGAATTGCTGTACCTGTTCACACTGAAAATATCTGTATGCAGATGTTATTCTGAACTGTGTTTTGGAAATAAATGAACTCTCTTCATCCCTCCAAGGCAAACCCCTGCAATCGTCAGAAACAGAATTGCTGGCCAAACAGTTAGTCATGTTCAGCTCCCTTGGCAGTAACTAGTTATAAATGAACATTGTTACCTGTAACTAGTTACTTTGGGATAACATTATATAACAAGTAGTGGCAATGTTATTTTACAAAGTCAGGTGTAACACCTGTATAACTGAGGACTGATGAGTTAAAGGGGTTTTGACAGGATTTCCCACACCTCACCCCAGGTTTTGGCCCATTCTCTTTTGAATCCTAAGTAACACATTTTTTAATCCATAGTAAGACATTAAGTATTCTTTGGTTTTACTTATTGCATTCTTATGAATATTCTCAAGGTACAACACAGATCACTAAAGAAGTCCGGAGAATATTTTGCTGCATTTTATTGGTCTGTTGTTAACAATGCACAGAGCAACAGTTTATTTGTGTGATGTAATCTTACCAACAGCTCGGATTCTGAGAAGCCAAGGTCGCTCTCCTGATTCACTGGGGGCCAAATTTATGGTCCAACAGCCACATGCATAGCAGGTAGAAAACTGCCATTTCCTCTGCATTGCAGAGTCAAGGTAATTTCCCATAAGACCTCACAATGAGTCATTTGCACCCTCAGAGCAACAACTGTGACTTCAGTATCCTGGCTGCCAAGGAAGTAATGAATAATGCAACATTTTCCTTTAAAAATGCAACATTTGAGACTCTCCCACTGAATAACACCTGTTTAGTGCAACTCATTTGGAAAACACTGAGGTGGAGATGTTACTTTTTACCTTACCTGTACAGGGTGCGGCAGCATAACTTCCTGTTTTCAAAACTTAATAAAACCCATTGTATGAATCAGAAAATTTTTATTTGTTTTTTATAATGTAGGCACATACCTAAAGTTTTGTTTTACACAGTTTTGAAGATCAAATCAGGTAGGTGACGTCCCCCATTCTCCATACACTGAGTAAACCAATTTCTGGTGTTTGTCATGACTCTTTCCAGCATAGCAGGCTGTATGCTGGGTTGCGATCACTGAACAACCACTCAAAAAGTAGGCCTCAGTGGCAAACACATACTCCACACTATTCCAACACATGATGATGACTGAACTGTGTTGGGATAAAACTTTATAGTCCCGCCTCTCGAACAAGACCACTAGCGCTCTGCTACGACATCAACCGACTGAATTGTGTGCATTTAAAAAAAGGAAGTTATGCTGCCGCACCCTATATAAAGTGTCCAAATGATTCATTACTGAAAATAAGGGTCAAAATCACCAAAACAGCAGATGACAATTAGTAACTGGGCAAATTAAACACAACAACTTGGGTAATACAATACTGTATCCATTGCCTGAGACATTTCCTTCTTGCAGTGGTTGGTGCAGGGGTTCTCAACCTACAGCCTGTGGGCTGTATCCGGCCTGCGGAGCCAAATAATCCAGCCCCTGACCTCACTCCACCCACCACTGCCACCACCACTGGACTCATTTATGGCCATCATAAATGTTTTTATGACAGCTGTAAGTAAGTCTGTGGCTGTCATAAATGCATTTTACAGCAAGGGGAACTACCAGTCTGACCCACCCAGCTGTCTGAAGGGACGTGGTCCAGCCCGTGGTTAAAATATGTTTGAGAACCCCTGGGTTTGAGGGACAGCTCTCTCAGACTGATATAAGTAGCAGCCAAAAGTAGCCTGTTTGTGGCTCTAAATCAGGGATTCTCAACCTGCGGCCAATGGCACCATTTCATGTGGCCCACTACCACCTCCACCACACTAGGAAGTGCCATGTGGTGGAGGAACAGCAAAATGGCCATCCAGCCCCCGAAGCTGTCTGAGAGAGTGTGATCTGGCCCCCAGATTTAAAAGGTTGAGAACTCCTGGTCTAAATAATTAGCCCCCCCCCCCTCTAGCAAATACCAAATAAATAATGTATTTCTTACTATTTCCTATAAGGAATAATGGAATCCAGCTGATGTGAAAAGGGGTGAAACTCTTTATGCCAAGGCCTCTAAAATGGCAAAAGTAATGTTTTGCAGTAACAAGCAATGGAACAAATTACTTTCTGAGAACAAAAAAGTGAATCGGCTAAAAATTTGATGGTGATAACAGTGAAAATTAGAATACAAGGTGGAGTGCTCTAGAATGACACTTCTATTTATGTTCCATCCATATAATTATAAATAAATACACATTTGCAAAATACTGTTAAGCCTCTGCTGGCTCCCATTTCAAAGGAAACCATAGTAGGTACCACTGTGACCCAGAAATCTCCGTCTCAAGGGAACCAGAATAATAATGTAAGGAGACGTTGCATGCTTGTTTAACCAAGATCCTTGCTTTTGTTTCCACCATGATACCAAAAATTTTGGAATAAAACATTAAATTAATCACAGCATTTATTAAACGCCACATATCACAACACTCACACACACATGGGAAAAAAGGTAGAAGCCAAAAGTTTAAAATCACACGATTGGAAATCACACATCCAGGGCCTCCGCCACCCCCACGAGGGCAAGTGACCCAGGAGGGTAGATACAAAAGACACCAGGGGCAACAGCCCACCAGGGAAAGGGGTGCCCTAGAGATGCTTCTGGAGGATGGAGACAGCGATAGGGACGATTGACGGGGTCCGGGGTCTGCTTTTAACTTACCACCCGGCGATCCCATACTGGAGTTAAGGGTGGGAAACACACAAGTCCCGTTTCTGTTAGACTCAGGGGCCACCTTTTCTGTGCTACAGAAACCCCCTCCCTGCATAAAACAGCTCCCTGGGAAGACCAAAGCAGTAGTAGGGGCATCTGGGCAGCTAGAAAAGGCCCCCGTTTTGCCCCCAGTCACAATCAGTGTGGCAGGACAGGAATTAACTCATTCCTTCCTGCATCTAGCCAACTGTCCTGCGAACCTTCTGGGCAGGGATCTGCTCCAGAAATTAGGCGCAAAACTTGAATTCTCTGAACAGGGGTGCAAGGTAACTTTTGCTACCCCACAAGCAAAATTGTTTGTTTTAGGGGCTGTGCTTGCGTTAACTGCGGACCCCCTACTCGATGAAATTTCCCGATCTGTCCAGCCAACGGTATGGGCAGACGGAAGCGGACCTGGCCGCTCCAAAAGCGCAGAGCCGGTTTTGGTTAAATTAAAACCAGGAAGGGGACCAGTGTTCATAAAACAGTATCCTCTGAAGGTAGAGACCAAAAGAGGACTGATCCCCGTGCTAAAAATACTTCTGGAAAGGGGTCTAATATACCCCTGCCAGTCCCCATTCAACACTCCAATCATGGGAGTTCCAAAGGGGGACACTGGCAAATACCGGCTGATTCACGATCTCCGCGCAGTTAATGATGCGGTCCAGGACATTTCTCCCATTGTCCCAAACCCTTACAATCTGATCACTTTGATCCCAGCCCATCATGATCGCTTCACTGTAATTGATTTGAAGGACGCATTCTACTCTATACCGCTTGCGCTCGAATGTCAGGAATTCTTCGCCTTTACATGGGACCCCCCTCCAGGGGAAAATGAGGTACCCGCCAACCGTTTCGCCTGGGGAGTCTTGCCTCAGGGTTTCAAATTGTCACCCACTTTATTTGGGGAAGCCCTAAGTAAATCCCTTCGAAATTGGCAATGTCCGGTCCCTGCCAAAGTCATAAATTACGTAGATGACCTGTTGATCTCAAGTGTGGGAGTAGAAAACTGTAAACTGGCCACCATCCATTTACTGAATTCCTTGGGTGAGGAAGGTTATAGGGTAACTAAGGAAAAATCCCAAATTGCCAGAGAGGAAGTCTTGTACCTGGGATTCCTAATTTCCCAGGGACAACGCAAAATCAGTAACGAACGAAAAGAGGCGATTTGCCAGGTACCCCTGCCCGAGACAAAAAGGCAATGGAGAAGTTTTCTAGGGATGTGTGGCTACTGCAGAGTTTGGATTGCCAACTTTGCCCAAATTGCGAAACCACTCTTTGAAGGTTTAAAGGGAACAGGGGAACGGGTAGAGGCGACACCAGAAATGCGGCGGGCTTTTCAAACCCTTAAGAAAAGCTTACTCGAAACTCCCGCACTGGGACTGCCCAACCCGGAGAAGCCATTCGAGCTGTTCATCCATGAGAACAAGGGGTTGGCGCTAGGTGTCTTAACGCAGTGGTTTGGCACATGGCGGAGACCAGTTGCCTACCTATCCAAACAGCTAGACCCTGTGGCGCGTGGCTGGCCGGCGTGCCTGCGACATGTGGCGGCCACGGTGACCTTGTGTGAGGACGCAGAGAAGCTCACTTTGGGGGGAGATTTGTCCGTTTTTGTGCCCCATGCAGTGGCTACGGTACTTGAGCAAAAGGGAAACCACTGGCTATCCAATGCTCGCATCACCCAGTACCAGGCGGCCCTGCTGGATAACCCAAGACGCAGACTGACGGTGTGCTCCACTTTGAACCCCGCCACCCTGCTTCCCGAAATTGGCAATTCTAATATGGTCCACAATTGCGTGGAGACCATTGATCTGGAATACTCAAGCCGGTCAGACTTAGGGGACGTCCCATTGCCTAACCCAGATTTGGAATTATATGTAGACGGTAGCAGTTTTGTAGCCCAGGGAATTCGAAAAGCTGGATATTCGGTGGTCACCCTTCATGGGACAGTTGAGGCTCGCCCGCTCCCTGCAGGGACTTCTGCCCAAATTGCTGAACTAATTGCATTAACCAGGGCCTTACAGATTGGCGCAAATAAAGCTGTAAACATTTACACGGACTCTAGATATGCTTTCTGTGTATTACACGTTTTCGGGACAATGTGGAGAAATAGGGACTTTAAAAGCGCAGATGGAGAACCCATCAAAAACGGAGAATTCGTGCTTAAATTATTACAGGCTGTTCATGAACCTTCCAAAGTAGCTGTGGTCCACATTCGGGGACACGGGAAGGCAAGTGAACCCCACCAAAGGGAGGGAAACCGCCGCGCAGACGAGGCGGCTAAAGAAGCGGCTTCCTTTGAAATAGACAGGGAACTGATCACTTTTATCTCAGCCCCTGCCCCCGCAGTTAAACTCCCCACGAACCCCACATACACTGACAAGGAGAGAAGCTATGGCCATTCCAAAGGGGGATCCCTAAACGAACAAGGGTGGATGGTATTTAGCGATGGGAAAATTCTCATTCCCAAAGCCCTCAGCACGGACATCATTAGGGAGATCCATAGGCGCACTCACGCCAGCCCTGGCGTGTTGGTAGATTGCATTCAGCCATGGGCGGTCGTTAAAGACTTGGTCCGAAGCGCCACAGAAGTGTGCAGAATGTGTGTTACTTGTGTAAAAAACAACCCCAACACCGGGATCAGAAAAGGGCCATGGGGAAGCCAGCCTACAGGCTCCTTCCCTGGGGCACGATGGCAGGTAGATTTCTCCGAAATGTACCCAAACAGGGGATTTAAACACTGCCTTGTATTCACTGACTCCCTCACAGGGTGGGTGGAAGCTTTCCCTTGCAGAACCAACCAAGCAAAGGAGGTTGTTAGGAAGCTCATTTTTGAAATCATCCCTAGATTTGGAATTCCTTGGCAGGGCATCAATTCTGATAACGGAAGACATTTCGTTGCGGAAATCACACAGCAGGTTTCAAAGGCTCTAGACATCCCATGGTCACTCCATGCTGCATGGAGACCTCAAAGTTCAGGGCAGGTGGAGCGAGCTAACCAGACAATAAAGAATCACCTCCGTAAAATGATTCAGGAGACAGGCATGGGTTGGGTAGACTTGCTTCCCCAGGCATTGCTGCGGATCCGAATTCTGCCCAGAGGTAAACTGGCAATTTCCCCATTTGAGGCAATGTATGGTCGTCCCTATCCGGTGGGGGACCTACCCAGGGGGAGGGAGCACGTTGACTCAGTGCCTGGAACGCAGTTAAGAAACTATTTGGAAAGCATGTCTAACCTTCTCCAAGAAAACTTGCAGTCTCTCCTTAATAAGCAGGTACACACCATTCGCACTCCACTGCACAAGTTCCAGCCTGGGGACTGGATATACATAAAAGCAATCGACCCAGGTTTTGCGGAAACGCGGTGGAAGGGGCCTTTGCAAGTCCTTATGACAACCCCTTCATGTTTAAAGGTGGAAGGGATTGCGGCTTGGATACATTTTTCCAGAGCCCGCAGTGCTCCAACCCCACCCCCGGAGGAACAATTCCCTATCCGGAAAACTGCACCGGAAAACCAGCGCGCAAAATCCGGGAAGAAGAAGGAAGAAGACGAATCCTGGTCTGTGGAAGGCCTGGATGGATCAAAGTTTCTGTTTAAAAGGCGGCAGGATTCCGCCCTACGCAAGGATCCAACTCAAACAACAGAGAAGTAGCCTTGTGTCTTTATTATTAATTTCTCTCTCTCTCTCTTTTAAGTATTGCTAGCGTACTGTGTTTTTTTTTTACTTGCCCTAGTTAAAACCTCTTTTTATATGCGTGAAATGTGTAGAATGTATAAGATGTTAGAATGGTTATTTGTAGTCTTAGTAGTTTGCAGAACCCCCTCATTTGGCTCAGATCAATTCTCCCCAGTCCGGCAGATTAGCCCCCATGAAAACATTTGGGAATATTTGGGAAAGCATGTGGCTAATGTCTCAAACATCTGTTTAAAGCCCGGTAACTCCGTGGGCCAGATGGCGGCTACTTGCTTAGTAGCAATCACCACTGACATTCTGCCTCTGCAAAAGGTGACTTTCCCAGGTTGTAGAGGAAACCCACTTACTTACAAAAACGCCCCAGCCCTGGGACACCTGGTCTCAGGTGCAGACCCAAAGCTGATTAAATTTAGAGTGGGAACAGTGACCAAGTCCCCTCTGTGTGTATATTGGGAAGGGTGCAGGGCTAGATGTTTCAATGTCACCCCTGACTCCCAGGCATTGCAATGCAACCATACAGAACATGCACCATATGTGCACAATTACATTAAATTCCCTGAAGGATGGTTCATGGTATGCGGGTCTCTAGTATATTCATACATACCAGCCCAGGCAACGGGAGGCCCCTGCTCCCTAGCAAGACTCAGTGTCATCCTCCCTTCGAGGGAAATGTTCTCGGGGGAAGGGAGGACAAAACGGAGCATAGAGACTCATGGGCTTACCCCTGACTGTGACTCTTCCCTCCACCTTTTCTCCCCTGCTGAATACACAGCCCTAGCCACCTCTTTAGTGGGAATACCAGGACTCATGGTCTATGCTGAAAAGCAAATTGGTAAATTAGCATGTTCGCTCGTTAAAGGCCTTAACTATACTAGCCGAGCCTTGCATTTAATCAATCAAGAAATGGCTGAGATCCGAGATGCAACCTTACAAAACAGAATGTCCATTGATTATTTACTGCTGGTTCATAACAGAAAATGTGAGGATTTTAAAGGGATGTGCTGCCTGAATTTAACGGATAACAGCAAGCCGGTAGAGGAAGCCATCCATGGGCTGTACAACCTCTCCACTGAAATTAAACAGGACACTGGGTTCTCACTGTGGGGGTGGCTGACTAGCTGGCTCCCAGACTTTGGGTATCTTAAACACATTTTCATTGCAGGGCTTGGGATTGCTGTAATTATAATCCTGATTTGTGTGTGTGTGCCCCTTCTGCAATCCCTAAGAACGTTGTGTCAGGTCCCACGTAATCAGGGACCTAGTGGGTACATCATAACTGAAACCCACTCAGTCTGAAGATGGGACCGTCCGAGGGCCGGTCCATCTGCGAGGAAATGGGAAGGATTGATACCAAAAATTTTGGAATAAAACATTAAATTAATCACAGCATTTATTAAACGCCACATATCACAACACTCACACACACATGGGAAAAAAGGTAGAAGCCAAAAGTTTAAAATCACACGATTGGAATCCTTGCCAGAGGGAGGGGAAAATTAAAATCCACTAGACATGTCCCTGATTGCCTCCATTGTGTACTGGGTCAAAGGGTGTGAAAACCGGTTTGTTGGATTTTCTGATAAGCAGAAATTCCTTTTCATTCCTTCACAAAGGAAGCTGAATGACTCATATCTCTGGTTTGATCAAAGTTCAATTCAACATTTTTAGAACACTGATCCAAGCACAAACATAGCGAAAGAGGGAAATCAAATTCTGTGGGGAACATCCATACAACCCCAAAGTTGATCAGGAAAGGGGGGGAAGCAAGCGAAGTAAACTGACAAGCACAGGGACAAGCGGACATCCCGTCTCTCACGTACGCAGCCAGAGGATTAAAAGGGAAAAACAAAAGGTGACTTCTCTCCTCCAAGGTCTCCCATTAACTAAATGATTAAGGCATATTGATTCTAACATCTCTCTTTGTTTCTTCGCTTACACGCTAGACGCTAAACCAATTGCGTCCGGAGGCTCCCTTCATGCCGGAATCCACTGTTTCCCCGCCGCTACCTGCCATTGGCTGCCTGCTCTGCCTGCCCGTCTCCCATTGGAGGAGACGCGCTGCTGCTCCCGCCTCTTGCCCCTTTGACTCAGCCAGCAGAAGATACATTGTTTCCTTTGTAAATAGCTGTGAAACCACAGGAATTTTTACGACCCTAGTTTGCAACAAAGTTGCCTCTCTGCTGAACCAGCCTCTCCGCTTTTGATTTAATCTGCCACTTTTGTGTAACTAAAGTCTCTGACCTCAGAGCTGCCTTTGTTTTATGTTTGCATGTAATTAAAATATGTTAATTGCCTTTCCTCCTTCCCAGTTTCAGTCCCCTCTCCCTTGTCACCTAGAAGTTAGTTTAGAAAGCAGATATAAGCCCTTAGAGGTGGGTGGGGGTTATCTTTTGTTCACCAAATTTTGTGAGCAGAGATCACGAGAGGGTTTCTCTTCAAAACGATTGAGGGAAGGTAGCTGTTTAGATTGTAGGTCTGGCCAGACTATAAATTTGAATAGCTTTCCTTGCTTGTGCTCCCAATAAATCACCTTGTTTTGATCGATTTACCTGTCTCGTTGCAAGTTCTTGGGATTTTCTAACACCTCTGCCAGAGAAACGTACCTGGGGTCCAATTTTTTTTTTGGGTAACAACCAGATGCAAAGTGATTATTTTGTCCTCTAATGCCAAGCAGCCTGGCTGTACCTGAGGTTCACCTGATCTCATCCAACCTATCTAACAATGGAGGCCTTGACTGAAAGGACTCTGCTGAGCTCCCTTGACTGCAGGAACTTTTGCGGTGAAAGCTGGCCTTCTAACTGCCAACAGGAAGACTTACAGGTGTTTGCCCCACAACTGGAGAACTTAGATTGACACAATGCTAGCTTTACTCCCACTTTTGCCCACCAAAATCTCTCTAGTGATTAATATGGGTGGTAATTTAACTTATCTGCTTCTGTTGGTGGTGGTGCATTGTGGTTGTTGTTGTTTTTTTAAACCAAGATTACACTTGGATTGGCTGCTGGAGTGGGTCTTCTCAAGTAAAATTTATCCAAAGTTAAGAAAAGTTGCTCTTTTTTAGGTTGCTACATTCTGTAGCCTTTAGTGGCCACATTGGCTGGGGTTTTCTGGGAACTGAAATCCAAAACGTAATCCCCCCCTCCCCATTCTTGGTTTACTTATATTGTTGCTGCTATCTGTATTTTATACAGACCATATTGTATCCTGCTTCTGCCTTTTTTTTTAAATTTATGATGTTATATTTTCATGAGTAGGATCCAGAGAACATCCCTCCATCAGAGGAAGCCTGTTTGGATCCAATTCTGAGATATTTCATTCCATCTGGCAGGAAGATGGCAGATTTGTCAAAACAAACAAATAAACTGAATGAAATAAATAATATTAGCAGAAGGAGAACCAGTAGTTCAGATTATTAGCATGACTAGGTACTGAGGAAACACAAACAGAAGAGAATACACTGCTATGCTCCCCCCATCTCCTGTGCCAACTTCAAGAATAGTAAGACAGACTGAAATACTGTCATGATAGACAATAGAAGGTTGATCACAATTATTCTGCTCTTATTAAAGAGTATGAAACTGGTAAGTAACCCATGAAATAACCCACACTTTATTAATTAATTCTTCACAAAATTATATACGCATGTTTCAATATCTTGACCGACAAAACAGCATTTTATGTTCATAAAAAATATTACTTGGCTAAATCAATTCCAAGCAGTTAACCTTTGCTGATTTCTGGTAGACTAAAGGTTGATGATCGGGTGGGAACAAAATGAATTTGAAGAAAATGACAAAAAGCCATTTCAGATTACATTAACCTTGAGAAAAGAGCACACAGTTCTATATGAGTATGTGAGAGCACAATCCTATATAACTGTACTTAAAGTTAAAACCCACTGCATTCAATAGATCATACAGCCTCATAAGTGGGTGTAAAAGAACATCTAAAGAAAATACAAGGGAGATTATTTAAAAGGCAAGGTAAGCACTCCATTGATTACATAAATGCCTATGAATTGTGTACTTCTTCTCTTTCCTTACAACTTTACTGTTTTGGATGGTATTTATTCTATAAAACAAACTTTCTCAAGCAATCTGGGGGGGGGGGAATTCTGCAGATTTCAGATAATCCTGAACAGTGCAGAGGATTTTATGCCACATGCCAGAGAGCGCCATAATATCTCTTTTTGGCCACATAATGCTTGCTGCCATCTCTAAAAATGTGGCTTCTTTCTTCTCTGTCAAGAATTATGATCAATAAGAAAAAATAGGCTTCAGAGACAAAGACTGATGGACCATCTCATGAGAATTGTGAGCCAAAAATCCAGCAGTAACGAGGGCACAGATTTAGACGCTCTGAAACTAGTGGTGTCGGTAGAGGAGACATTTGAACCAAATGCCAATGGGAAAAGGCACACACATACACTAGGCTGCTCCCTGTGCCTGAGACCTGTGGGTCTAGACCAGTGGTGCCCAAACTAAGGCCCAGCCCCCGGGCCTTAGTGACCAGCTTCCTGAACCACATGATCAGACCATGGCCCAAAAAGTTTGGGCACCCCTGGTCTAGACCAACGTGGTCAGTCCTTGAACCCAATTCCAGTCCAGTGGCAGATCATCCTTAATGCAATCAAGGAATGGGGAGGGGAGCCTGTTGTGTGTGTGGGGCAGGGGGGAGGATGATTCACATCTAACACTAGTTCACAACCCCTGAGCCATGACCAAAAACATTTGTGATTTATAAACAGGAAGATATTACCATTAGACATTTTCACTATAATTTTGGTACATTCAGTGCTTAAGTTTCTAAGAAATGGCATCAGCCATTATCAGGACATAGCTTGAATTTCCTCAGATTTTTATTGTCTTATTATAATTGTAGCATATTGGTGGAAGCTAAAAGCCTGCATGTATGTAATTACTCTGTGGTTTGCAATAGAAAGTATGGGCAGCAATTCTCCCAATTATTCCCTTTTTAGAAATAAAAAGCAGCCTGCCATAATAAGCCATTTCCCATTGCTTGTGTTATACTTTGCCCTGAAGCAATAAATGCCAGTTCATGCAAGTACTACATGAAGTCTGAGTAACTAATGGACATTAGTTACAATTTTAAAAAGAAACTTTAATGACACACCTGATTGTGTTAGATTGCAATAAAAAATAATTTTGCTAGTTTATAAATATGACTGAACACAATAAAAAATTTTCTAGGGAATCATGCATATATTTGAACTGCCTATGAAATGAAATGCTTTTCTCAGAAGTCTTGACTGCTAACACACACACGCACGCGCACGCACGCACACACACACACAAGTGATATATTGGTTTACACCAATTAGCCCAGGCTAAGTAACATAATTGACTGAAATGAACAAATAACGCATTGACCAGAACTTTTTCAATGCTTTTTTGGTAGTACCACTTTGTTGTTGTTCAGTCACACAGTTGACCATAGCCCGGAGAAAATTAGTAATGTTGGGTGTGGGAGAAAGCCTTTTTGAATGGGTCAGCTGCCATGTTGAATGTTTTGCCAAGTATCTAAGGCAGCAATTGCCTAATTTTTCCCCTCCTCAAAGACCTCTGGGTAAATGTATAACTATAGCCTCACAACTGCTTTCTAATTCTTTATAGCTGATTTCAGAAGGATTTTCAAAACCACTTTCAGATGAAATCCTACAGAACAGGAATGCAGAAAAAGAGGATAATTTATAGCTCCTGTATAAATAGACAAGAAATTAGTTGATAGGCAGTTAAAAAAAGGTCAAGAGTCACTCATTGGTCATAATCCTATTCCACAGATTAACATCCTGTCTCTGTCCCAGTGCTTGTCTACGTCACATGTAATCATGCCCATTGTGTGCAAGCTATGTGACCCTTGACATGAAAACATGAATAGTTTAATTAACTGAAACCTTCCTCTGACAATGACCTCATTCCACAGAAGGACATGCATTTTGGTCACTTTTCACATGAATACAAGGTGTTGTGAAATGTGCTACATGATTTATCCCATATATTGTTCTATATGAGTGTTCATTCCAGGCCACTAGACATGATTCCTGGACAATAGTTTCATCCACATAACAACGTGATGACTTTTCAGGCCTCATTCTGAAGTCACAGACTATTTTACTAGGTAACCTTTGAGGACTGAAAGTTCATGCTGTGTGCTGGAAATGGTGTGAGTTACCCAACTGGCAACCCTTCTATCCCCAGTTGCAAATCCATACAAGAGCAAGATCATTTCTCTTTTTATTTCCTTATTTTTTTTATTTGGTCAGATGCAAGCCACATCAATCCCATACATTTTAGGAAGTTTCTGGAAACTGACCTGCCTGCCTGCCTGCCTTCCCTCCCTCAATGGTCACTTGCTGAAATTTCCACAGGATGTCTCAGAGCCATTCTATGAGTTGATGATCAGCCGTAGCTGTAATTATGATGTCAAAGTAGAAAACATACTGAAGCATTCTCTCAGCCAGTGGCTCACGTAGTCTTGACCTTCTCTCCAGGTCAATTTCTTGAAACCTCCCTGGAAATATTGTCTTTTTCAGTAAGTTTTGCTCATGTCTTGCAAACCAAAACCAGTAGCTGTGACTTTATTCAATAGTCTGTCTTGTGTTAGCTCTTCCTACCCCTCTCCCCCCCCCTCAGTTTTCCCCAGCAATATTGGCTCTTCTGGTCAGTTCTGTATTCTCACTATAAGTGCATGGTAGGATAGTCTGTTTTTCTTCAGAGTCCTTATTTTACATGAGATGGAAGATTCTGATCTTAGTTTCCAGGTCAATCCAGATGGAGACACTGATTTGTGACCTCAATGGAGTCCCTGTGTCTCAATTCTGCAGAATGACTTTCTTTCCCCACCATATTGGGAAGAGAGCCTGCCAGAAGATACAAACTTCTGTAAAATTTTACAACATGATCATTCTTGGGTAAGTCTGGGGCTTCTCTTTTTTATATCAAAAGGTGAGAAGATTTTTGTTAAAACCTCATACAATATGTTTGTAGAACTGTTGGTTTAACATGGCTTTTCTTCCTCAGGTTGCCTAAGAAAGAGTTTAGAAACTGGAAGAAAGTTTTCTAGTCTGTGTTCTTGAGAGTGGATTGGCAAACAATCTAACCTGAGAGGTTAGAGGGTGTATATGTTTCTCCATTGTATAAGGGGCACTTATTTATACATTTGATTTGCCATTTCATTAAGAAGTAAAAAAAAGTCACTATAGTCTACAGCAGGAGTTCTTAATGCTTTCTTGCCTCAGGCTGGATCACGCTCTCTCAGACAGCTGAGTGGGCCAGTCACATGGTTTCCCTGCTGTAAACACTGCCGTAAATTTATTCACGGCTGTTGTAAGCACATTTGCAATCAGGCGAACCTGACTCTAGGCGGCTATGTGGGCATGTTTTATGGCTGTCATAAACATGCCTGCTTCTGCTTCTGGGAGTAGCAATGGGCCACATGAAATGGTGCTGCAGGCTGAGGCCAGCCTGTGGGCCATAGGTTATGAACCCCTGGTCTACAGAATGCCCTGTTGTGATCACTACCATTCACGTATGTTAAAAAACAGTCATAATTGGTTTAAGTTTGCATGAGGAATGTTTAACTGATGAAAACATGAGTCTATTTCTCAGATTTCCCCCTGCTTGGTGTCTCTTTGTGAAAAGTAGTGAGCACAAGAGGGTATTGTGCAGATCATTTTGACTGTTGCCATTGGTGTTGTCAACATTCAGGCTGCCCTTTAGTATGTAAAACCTGCCATCCATTTTTCTACTGGGAATGTGGGCATGTTGTTGTGTAGCAATATCAGACTATTTCCTGGTGTTCTGAATCATAGATACAGAAGCATAATAACCCACATTCCTAAACCAGATTTTTTTTTAGAATTGGATTATTGTATTGCTGTTGGTCTAATATGGCTCAGTTGCTTCATAAGGCAAATCCAGGACCAGATGGGGCACCTTTGCTGATCACATGCATTCTATGTGCCCCATCAGGATCTGGGCCTGAATGGTAGTGCATGGAGGGTAGTTGGCAGCCAAGCATAATTTGTGACACTGTATAACACAATTCTTGATCATGGGGCATGTTGGGATCTAACCTCCAATTTCCTGTCTAACAATAGAAATCCTTGATTCTGGACTAGAACTGACAGATATCTGATCATATAATTACATTAGCCACATTATTGAAATGGAAATTGACTGTGATGATTTGGAAAATGTTACATGGAGACAGTTTAGTGATCAGAGCCAGTAAGATCTAAGAGTGAAGGAAGGAAACTGGCTTCAGGCTTCTGATCACTGGCTTTTGCATTCGTTTTCTGCACAATGAGAGTTTGAATGGTTTGCCTCACTGTTTCATTTTGAAGATGAATGTTGTAAGGAAGACTGAAAAGGACTTTTTGGGCTAAAAGAGCTAGACACGTAATAAGTGAATGCTGCACTTTAATTCAGTTGCTTGGTCTGACAATGTGATAAATTAAAGGGTCAAAGCTAAGAAATTACAACTAATACACTCATTACATGATTATCGACAAACTTTGCCAGAGTGTGATTCAACTGCCTTTTCTCCTATAAATGAAGGCATCACAGAAGAACAAAAGAACTGCTTTGCTGAGGCAGGCCAGGTCAATTTGTTTCCAGCAGTCAAAAGCCAGATGCCTCTGGCACCACAGAGACAGAACAGTACAGCAATTGCCATTCTTTGCCCCCCAACATTTAGGATTCAGATGTTTACACCACTCCATCAGCACATGACAACCCTGGACAATTATGGGCCCTAGGGGAACTACTACTGTCACTTGCCCAAGCCATTGTTTCATTTTTACAGATTTGCTACCATACTGCAGTTAGTGTGGCACAGCAGGGCCTAGGAGCTACCATTCCGCTTTTGTGCTACTTCCCAGGGTGGTGCTATGTTGGCAGCCTTGTGGAAAATTAAAATGGCAGCTACAAAGTGCCTGGGGCTGATCAGAGTGTTGCTGCTACTATTCAGGTTGTTAAGCCATGGAGGGTATTGTGCCAGTTCTGCAACAACCCTACATTTTAAAAAAGAATAATCTCCCTCTCTACATATACACACCACCCATTGCCAGCTCTCGAGGTTCAGTCATACTCCTTTTCATGCTCTTCAAAGTTCAAGATTCACCAAACATTAGGAAGAAGCTGGGGTGGAGGGTAGAGTATTTAGGTGAAAGATAAACTCTGCTCATTTTTGGCAACTTCTATTTCGTTCTTGGTGGCACCTGCATAATGCCAGACTTCCCAAAGTGATAAAATATGTCCAATTGTCCTAGTATAAGCTTTTCTCACTTCCACATCTTTCAAATTGGCTTACTTTGTTGGTTATCCATTGAGACAGAAACATAAGCTTCATTTGAAAGGCTCATTGTTTCAACACCCAGTTTTGAATAAATATATACACTGGACAGTATATGTGCTCAGGTCTAATGATGAGCTCAGAGTCTTCTGCAAAAAGGGATCATAAGGGAGCGTAGGTACCTGAGGAAGAGGGGGAGAGTTAACAAACTTTTTATTAATAAAATGAATCTATGGCTGATGACATCACCATGCTTATATAGTGTATTTTACTTTACTGGGTTTCATAAGCATTCACAATTAATGTGAACTCACCACAAGGCTATGAATTTTCTTAAACAGTCACTTGGAATTGCAAAGGATATACCAATTTTTCTTTGCTCACATGGGGCCAACTAATATTAATTTCCAGTCTCCTACTAATTAGCTATTATAATAAATTCCCATAATTACAGCCCAAGAATACATTTTCATTTTATAACAAAGTGTCTGACCTCAATCTAGAGATATGGCTTTATCTCTGTATTCAGTTTAAAATAATATGCTGCAACAATAGTTCAATTCAATTTTAACATTAAATGTCAAGATCTTTTAGAAACAGATCTATCCCTGTCTAAATGGAAAATTAGTATAAGTGTTCATTTCCAAGGAGATGCTATCTATCCAACGTCATCTTGTGCCAAAAAGCACAAATTCAGTTCATTAAGATTATAGCACTGCCATTGATATAAGTCCTTTTTTACAGCCTTCAAAATCTATTTGGCCTTCTCCTGACAAATATGGTGGTTTTTGGGAAATTGTTAGAAACTGATGTCTTCCTCTGGGCTCAAAGCAGAGTAATTCAGAAAAATAGCAGAGCTACTGTTCCAGAATTTAGAAATAGCTTGGTGTACTTTTCTTGAGAAGTTTTGGTTATTCCTCTTTAGTAGAGCATGAAATACAAAAACAGCAGCACAAAGCATGGAGAGATTAACTCAGTTCTTATTAATCCCTCTTTCCCCCACTGACTAGCATTTGGTACAGTAAAAACATTCTAGAAGCATTTAAAGTAGAAGAAAGATATATTTACTTAAAGTTGTCAATTGTTAGTTAAAGTCAATAGAAAAATAAAAAGGAAATGAAGCCTTCAACATGTGGAGAGCATTCCATGTTTGTTGCTTGAAGCATGGTCAGAAAAAAAAATCCGCAAAGAAACAATGGAAGATAACTGACAAATAGGAAGGGGCTTGTCTCAAAAATCAGAGTTATAGGTTGAAATTCAGTAGTAAGTTGCAACTAGAGTAGTTCCTTTGAAGCAGTAGAACTTATGAAAGCATTGAGTCACTAAATTCCCACTGTTTCAATGGGCCTACTCTAGTTGCAACATGATACTGAATTTCATTCATAGGATTATAGTGCAAGCCAAGACTATTTCTCCAGTTGAGACCTATAGAATAAGAAATCTACTGTCAATAAACACATTGTATTAAAAATACTGCAAGTATTATCCATTAAAATAAGTTATTGATTTCCTCTGTGAATTATTTTCTTGTACCTTTCTGCTTACAGTTTTAATTTAATTCTGATGTCAAGTTGTAGGGAAATGACTTTCTGATATTTTTATCCCATGTGCCTTACATCAATTAATCCAAATTTACAACTGACATCACAGGCAATAATTAGTGGATAGGAGTTTTAGGCAAGTTGCCATTTTAAGAATTTAAATGTTACAAATGGTTGACATTTTGACTCTCCTAAGAATTATACTATTGCATAGGTAGAATGGTGTACCCCTCACCTTTTTAAAAAAATGGTAGTAGCACTGCAGCTACATTTTCAAGGCCTTTTATCCCACTGACCTTTTTTTTAAAAAAAAAAATCCTACAGAAGACATTTCAATCCTTTGCCTTTTCAGGGGAAAACCTAACAAAAAGTGCCATTGTATAGTATAATAGTTGAGATGAAAATCTGTGGTTTCAAGAAATTGACCTGGAGAGAAGGTCAAGATTACATGAGCCACTGAGCCGCACTGCCCAAGAAATGTCCTGGTCTAAATAAATTCCACATGCTGTTTGGCCCTTTCCCAGACTCTGAATCCATAGACTACTTAGCATTCTAAGGAGACTAAGCAAAATCCAATGTTGTACGCTCTTGTGCTGTACACCATCTCTACAAAGTAACATTTCATGAAATACACACAAAATAAATAACTTCTACAGGGTGGCCTGTAAGACCCTATCGAATCTTTCTCTATTTTGCCACTTATTGTATCTAGGGTGTCACCAGTATTCTTGCACTCATGTACTTTTCTCAATATACTCTTCAAGTGTAAATGGGCTTAAATCGACCATATTTCTCCCCCCAAAAAAGAAAATATATAATACATATGGACAGGTAGGGACTTACAGGCCACCCTAAGAATGGCAAAGTCAATGACTGGAAACAGTGCTACAGAGAACCCACTTCCAAAAGGAACCAAACCACTGTAACATTTTATTGTGTTTTTAAAAAATATGCTGCAGAAAATACAAAAAACTCTAAGAAAATCTCAGTGCAAAAGTAAGTTCAAAGCTTCCAAAGATGACATTAAGAAATGAAGCTGATCCATTATATAAGAAAGCAGAGGTAAGCAACTGGTACTTTCATTACAGCATAATTCCTAGTTTTAGACAGACTGTAGAAATAACAAGTCCTTCCTTCTCTGATTTATACCCATCCTTCTAGGAGTGTCCACCTATCAGGGTCCAAAACTCCTTAAAGCTTTTCAAACTGGTAATTTCTACAAAAGTAACTTCAGTCTTCTTTCACTCCTTCCACATAGAACCAGTTTCTATTAATTGGTAATTACCTGGTCCATAAACACCTCAAGGAGATAAAGTACAGCTGCATGATCTCAAAGGGCTGCACTTTCTTTCTGTTTTCCCTCCTCTCTACATCCATCTGCAACAGTTAACTTCAAGTAGCTCCTCTGGCAAATATGGGCTTCAGGATCCCAAAGTGACTCCACTTTCTTCCATCTGCTCACAGAAAGGTGAGGATTAAGAAGACAGAACAACCTAACAGGAGAAACTATTGGTTTGCAATATCTGAGCTCACTGACTCATATAGTCACTTCACCTCAGAAGTGATTTGATAGCACAAAATTTTATAGTAACAAGATGGGTGGAATGGGTGAGACTATGACATGATATAGGAATCAAAATTCTGATAACATTGATAAGACCATCTTCAGCCGCAAAGCAAAAAAAAAAAAAGCCATGAGTAAGCTTCTGAATGGTTATTCTCTATTTTAAAGTTTATTTTTTCAAATGCTTTCCTAACCAGTCACACAATCCATTTGCAAGCATAAATATCTGTATGCCTAGGAACAAATTAGAAATTAAATTGGGTACTGATTGACATATTCGGAACCTCAGATTGCCCCAGACCCAGAGCTTTTCTCCTTTGAAAACTGTGCCAGAAGCCTGATCTCAGAAATCCTGAGAAACTGCTTACTGAAAGCACTACAGGTGGGAACAAAAACAAGTGCTCTGAGCTTTTGTAATGCAGAAATACATTGAATATACCATTCAAACCTATATAATAGGTAGGGTTACACTCCCCCTGAAAAGTCAGGTTCACAATTTGTGCAAGTTCCAAGATTCAGCCTTTAGCCTGGATGCACAAATCTCTGTTGTAGCAAGAAATGCCTTTGCAGAGTTAAACCTGATACACCAGATGCACCCTTTCCTTGAGATGTTGAACCGGTCATGGTAACACACATCTAGTTACTGTACATCTTGTCTGGATTACTACAATTTGCTCTATGTGGGGCTGCCTTTGGAGAGTGAATGGAAACCAGCTGGTTCAAAATGCTACAGCTAGACTGCTGACTGCTGCTGGTAACAGGCAGCATGTAACTCCCTTATTACAAGAACTTCACTGTCTGCCTGTCTCTTTCCAGTCTCAATTCAAAGTGCTGATGATTACCTATAAAGCCCTATACATCTTAAGTCCAGGATATTAAAAAATTTGTATCACCCCATATGAGTACAGTACTTGAATTTTACAATATTCTAGGAAGACCTGTCTGGCCAGGTAATAGAGTAGACCATACTCTATAATGGGAATACTTGTATAGTTTTAGAATCAGATATCAGAAGATATTATAGATTTATATTTAGTATTAAAGGCTACTATTGTATTTTTGGTTTGGGGAGTTTGGACTACAGCAAGGAAGGTTTATACCCAATGTTGTAAAAATCATCAAGGTTGGTGAAGAGAATGTACAGTAATACCTCATATAACATTAGTATCGAATAACACGAAAATCGCATAACATCAAGGAATCTGGGGGGAAGAATTGCATCAGATAACATTAAGATCCTATGGGATGCTTCAGATAACAACCGCGAAAGCCTGTGTGGTTACAATGTATCTCTATGGATCCCATAGAGGATCAGATAACACTAAAAATCATATAACACGAAGACTTGTGGAACCAGGTTTTAGTGTTATATGAGGTTTTACTGTATTACAGAAAAGAACTACAAAACTTTTTGAATGACATATTGGTTTAGTTCAGGAGGGCAGACCTGCATTTTTTCCAGTGTTGTCATGGGAAACCAATTTCACAAAATCTCTTTGGCTTGATTTCTGTAAATGTAAGTAGAACTACAAAAAACTACATGAATTCATCATCATGGTAACTCCACTTCCTCCCCCCCCCCCCCAAGATCTCAAATTGGTCTGAATGTAAGGGCATATTTAGAGGTTAGCAGCTAACTTACTGAAAGCTGGATTTTAAGAGATGTACTTATACAGCTCTTTAAAGTTTGAATAAAATTTATTTTTGAACTTAAAATCTAAGACCTGGAATATAAAAGGGGGATAGGAAAGAAGATAGAAAGGTTGCTAGGATACCCAGCATTAAAAAAAATGGGAGTTATTAATAATATTATTGCCTTTAAATCTTAGGATATTTGGATTTTTTAAAAAGGAAACCTAATCATGTTTGCCTTGAAATACATTGTTAAGGGCAAGGACCTTAAAGATGTAATCCCATACAAACTAACACTGGAACAGATCTTACTGCACTCTATGGAAGCTGCTGTAAATAAATGTGGATAGGGTTTATGATGTGATATACCAGTAGGAGCTCACCTATTTCAACCCCAGATTTGGAAGGTCAGGGAGAGAAAGTTTAAAAAAAAATTAAAGGATGCAAACATAGCCCTATGTCCAGTAATACAAGGCAATCAGCAAAGAATAAATGCTCTTTATATCATTACTGAATGAGAAATGTACTCAATATTTATGTATAATTTATTTAGATTATTTAGCCTAAACCTGATGACTCACAGAGATACTGTAATGATGTAATAGAAATAGTTAATATGAATCCGGCAGAAGTAACATGGAATCTAGTTTCACCCAGGTGCCATCTGACAGAACAGCCAATGTCTGTCACCTTTGAACTGGAAAGACCAGAACAGAATTAATAATAACAGTAGAGAGCTAGTCAGAGATTGTCTTTTTAAAAGAGGAACATTAGAGAGATGAGGAACCATTCGCTATACAGAGCCATTGAAAGTTGATAGCTAGAACCATAGAAAGGAGTAGCAAACTGTTTTAGAATAGTGGGATTTCCAGGAAAGGAAGATATCTTCCAACCAAGTCTCCTGAGGGAGATACAGTAATACCTCGGATAACGTTTACCTCGGATAACGCTAATATCACATAACGTTAAGTAATTTGGGGAGAATTGGATCGAATAACGATAAGATCCTATAGGATGGATCGGATAACAACCGCTAAAGCCTGTGAGGTTACAATGTATCTCTATGGAGCTTTAACGTTATCCGATCCATCCCATAGGGTTTTAACATGGATCAGATAACACTAAAAATCGGATAACACCAAGACTTGTGGAACCAAGTCTTAGCGTTATTTGACGTATTACTGTATCTGGTTTTGTAGTACTGTACTAGAAATGAAACAGGTACAGATCAGCATGTTGGTATTCATAATTTAACTAAGGAGTTCTGTTCTCCATGAAGATCATAAATCTTTCCCTCTCACAAACTCAGTATAAACAAATGCTCCCAAACATTTATTATGTTGCTACTGGTGAAAATAAGTTAGATCACAACTCAAGCTGTACACTGAAGGCTAATTGTTAACGATACAACAATTTTAAGCCGTTTTAACTTCCCCAAATATTAAAAAGGAGTGTAAGTATAAAATTTGTTTTACATGGTGTTGTTGACTCATGATTTACAGTGGTCCTAACATGGTTTTCAAACAATTTTGAGGTGAATAGTTAAGAAATGGCTTACCATTGCCATCACCTCAACTTTCTATCACTAAGCACAGATCTGAATGTAGGTTTCCTGAGTTCAAGTGTGACATGTTACCCATCATAAACATGTTGTCTGTAAGAATAGAGCTACTGGTTTTTATTCTCCTTCTCAAGAAATCTCCAGTCTGTCATGATTCCAAGAACACCTGGGATTTATGTCGCATCACTGGGCAATTATACAATGACCTATACTTTAAAATCAGTGACATTCACAGAAGGATAATGGGCTGGGGCACAGTATAGACTGTTGTTGCTCCCAAATAACAGAGTAACATTAAACTGTCAACCATGTCTGTCAGGAGTAATTGCAAGGAAGGCCAGCACAGCCTTAAAATTAGCACTTATTTGGGGGGAAATTCCTGCAGATTGCAAGGAGAGCCCTACAAAGATGGCCTATGTTCATGTGTTTTGATGATTAAACATTATCCTCTGAACAGAGGGTAACATTTACATGTCGCTTAGGCCTGCTATCATTCTGAATTAAAGGTTAAATTCTGGCCAGATTTGCAGAATATTTTACCTAATCTCATACTACACAAGATGAATTATTCTTCAAAAGGGCCAACACACATATTTGTTCTTAAGATTTAAAAGCTCGTTTGCAGAACTATTTCTCAAGTAGGATTATAGTGAAAACAAGATACTGTATTAGAACTCAAATATATAAAATGTCTCAAAGAGGCAGTGGGAAGAAAGAGGGAGGAGACAGCAAAAACAAGAGGAAAAATTATTTTTTAAAGAGTCTATGTCAATTACTTACTTTGTCAAGACAAAGAATAACTGTGTTGGAACATTCTATTGGCATGAGACAATTGTATAGTTAGGCAAGATTCTCTTTGTGATGCTATGTGGGCATAACTCAATGTTACACTTGCAATTAGCTTCAAGAGTGCCAAGGCAGAAGCACTATACACAAAGCACATCCACTGCCACATTGTACAATGGTCACAATGGGAACTGTGATTGATTGTGCAACTGAATAGTGAGATTCCATTTCCACATGTATGACACATTTACAGTATGTAGACATGACTTTATGTTTACCTGGTTGAACAGGATTTTGCAGTGAATGTTGTTCTAACCATGCATCCCAGGTAATCTGACATGTACTCTTATGGATTTTATGCATTTGAGCCTGTTGCACTCAGCAGTTTTTATATTTGCTATTTTATTTATTTATTTATTTTTATCTCACCTTCCTTCATAGGCTCAGACAGGATTATCCTATCATTTGCTTTCAATTTTTATGTATTTCCCAAATACCATCTCCAATTCACAGGATACATTTTCACTGACACAAGATCTTTCTGACATAGCAGAAGGATTTCTATTACACATGTACTCAGTGGTATCATTTATATTTCATGTTTTGAACTATGCGTTCATTACTATCTGGACTTCTGATTGGTTGGCTGTGGCAACCAAATTCCATCTGGTCTCAGGCAACTCACCTTAAAAAGCTGTTCTTTTTTAAATTAGGAAGCCAGATTTGAAGGGACATTTTTCAACACCAATGGAATGGGATTCCCAAATAAAACCACAGCATTTTATAACATAGGGACCCCAAAGTATTAATGATGGAAGAAACCTACCCTCCCTTGTAGCCAGTGGTGGGTTGTTACCATTCGGCCCAGTTTGGCAAAACCGGGAACATTATGGAGGGGGTCGCTGGGGTGATGGTGGAAAATCCCTGGGGGATCCGGTTCGGCCGCCTCTCCTGGCCCCCTCCAGAAGTGACTTCCGGGCAGCCAAAATGGCTGTCTGGAACTGTGCATGCATCAAACCTCTATTAGAACTATTAAAAATTAGAACTGCACATGCATCAAATAGAGGTTTGACGCATGCGCAGTTCCAGGCAGCCATTTCGGCTGCCTGGAAAGGAAGCATGGCGCATCCAAAAGCGGCAGTGGCCTTTCCACACTGTGCCATCGTGCCACGTTTCCTTCCTGCCTGCTTCTGGTAAGTTTTCCTGGGTTTTTTGTTTGGTGTGTGTGTGTGTATTTTATTATTATTTTCTTTGGCTCCGCCCACAACATCATGACATCTGCTCCGCCCACAACATCATGATGTCATGATGTTGGCCCCACCCACGACATCCACTACATCACGGTGGGGTAGTAAATTTTTTGACCTCCCACCACTGCTTGTAGCATGAACTAGATTAAGCTCGTCATTCAGCTGCAAGTTCTTCTAAAACACATGAAGTACTAATCATCTTCTCGTTATGGATATATGATTTATATCAGTTAAGAGATTTGTATAACTCTGGTCCCAAATTAGAGGAGCAACTGTTAAGTTAAACAGGTATTATCTCACCCTTCTGGTTCTAAAATTTTTAGGCTGTTTATTTTTCTTCTCTTTGGGTAGTGAAAGTAACAGGTCACTAAACAATTAACTGTATTTGAAACACTGCAACTAGCCTCAGAAAATATCCAACATGGGCTGATTTTAAGCTTATATAATATAGAATTAAATTCCACTATGGATGTAAATTATGTCCCAAAATGGTTTGGGAAAGCAATTTGGGGATGACCATATCTGATCTAACACAGTAGGATCTATGGAACAGGGCTTCTCTGAGTTCTCTTTCCTCCAAACTTAAGGAGCGTGGTATTTTACACCACTCTGCTTAAGTTAAAAGAATAAAGAAATCAATTCAACCTGATTTGGGAATACTGGTACATACTTTCATATGAGGCAAACATGCCCTCCAGTTCAGTTGTTCTGGTCCAGAGTTTTTAAAGAAATAGAATTAATCAAGGGCAACAATGTATGAGGTCATAAGAGCTAGCTTTATTGTCCTTATTTCAAGAGATAATGACCAGCCAATTCATAAACAATTGTATTTTTCTCCATGGCAGCACATTTGAAAATTTCCAGATTGGAAGAGAACTTTTAATTTTTCTTTACGTGCAATGGGAAATAGAACATAGCATATTGTTCTAATGGAAAAATTACCACATCAGTTCAAACTATTTAAACAACCACACTCCCAGGATGATATCTAAAACACATAGTTTCCTTTTATATATATATTAATAAAAATGGCACACTTATTTTCCATCACCCTCCCTTGTCAATCTTTGGTGGAATATTCTAATCTGGTGCAGAACAGAATGGTCTGAAGATACTATATTGGACTTTGTATTTATAGTGAAAGCCCTGTACTATTATTTTGTTGTTTTTGTTACCACGTGCTTTCAAGAAAAAACCACCCATGTACTCAGAAAATGATATAAGATAGCAAGTGCCAGAACCCCAATAATCTTGACTCACCTGTCATGTGATTTGTTTAAATATGTGCTACAAAGTCAGTTCACATTAGTTTGTTATGGAAACCAAAGCAAATTGGTCCAATAATATTTACAATCCATGAATTCCACTCCTTGTCTTACAGCAGGCAGATATGTCATTGCAATCAAGAAATTAGAATTAGAATGTGCATAAACCAACTGTTTGGGGAAAATATCCTCTGCAGCTGTAAAAGGAAGAGCTGAACAAACACAGGTTATTTGCTACAACTCTGAAGATATTGTGCCTCTTTGACATATCAAAAATAGCATGGCATAATGGGCTAAGACTGGGGAAGTACCTATTTTAGTCTCTACAGAGAAATGAACATAATTGGCTAACCCTGGGACAATCTTCCTCAGCTTCATCTACCCTTAGAGTTGCCATAATTATCTCTCACAAAACCAGGACAGAAGTATATTTGACAAAAAAGGACAGGTTATCTACAAAATAGCATTTCTGAAAACAAACATAATATGACAGCTATAAAACACTTTCACATTAACTATATCAATAAATAAATGAATTTATTTACAGCAGTTAATTCTTACTGTAAAATAATCTGTTGTACTTCTGTGAAGTCACATCATGGGACTTCTAATGTGTCAAAGTATTATCTATTTTGAGCCATGTTTATGGACTCAGAAATCTCTGGGAAGTTCATAACTGATTAAAAAAACCAATAAAATACTGAAATGATTCCATGCATCTGACATTTCAATACGTATCCATGTGTGCTTATTTTGCTACTGTCAAATTTTTGGGAAGAACATCCGTATGAAAGTTAGCAAAATCCTGGCCATATTAGGATGGAAGATATCCACTGAAAGACAGAGTAACTGCACAAAAAAGCCTTTCAAGGGAATTATGCTGATAGTCCTCAGTATCTTGATATGAAAATGCAAAAGTACTGAAGACATCTTATAACAAGGACACAAACAGCAAATATAGTAGTTACAGACCTTTTGTCTCTAGAAGGAAAAACACATGCTTTTCAGAAAGATAAAGGATACATTTTAAGACATTTTCCTACTCCACTCCACCCAGCAGTCATAATACATCAAAAATAATTGCCATATCAAAAGGTATCATCTATCTTCAGTCTAATATGGTAGCAAAGTGTGACAGTGAAAAACAACAACCAGTTTATAAATGTGAGTATAACTGAGATAAGTGTCAATTAAGCCTAATACAGGACAATAAATGAAAAGTGAATGAGGGAAATTGATTGTCAGCCTACATGGACAATCGCAAACACTGAATATTTTGCCCTGTCTGTGAGTTCCTTAAATAGATATCAAGGCTACCCAAGACTAGAACTATGATGCATGGCAACCCTTCACACAATTTTTAAAGTATCAACCCAAGTGACTAAGAATGCTTCCAGATGTGACTTTAGTATGCAATTGCCTTGTCTTGTTCATGCAATTAATTTTATAGAGTACTCCAATGTTACTGTCTTCAATGGCAAGAATTCTATTGGCATTTGTGTAAGGATTAAATAAGTGGCTTGGCTGCTTACACCTAACTGATGAGCTACCAGGGCATGTTTCAGTTGTGCTGCCCTTACGCCCCTGACTGTGTAAGCAAGATGTATCCAGCACTTAATTGATTAGCCACAGCAACTTATGTAAAAGTCAGACAAATGCCAAAACATTTCTAACCATTTTGTAATGTTCCTGTGTTTTTCTATCACATCTCCCTTTCTTTTAGGCTGCCTGAGGACTCACCCCTCCTTCCACTGAGTCATCATCACCACAGGGCTACTGACCCTGTCCATGTTGATCCGGCAATGATGACTCAGCAGGAAGGGTGAGTCCTCAGGAAGTCTTCACATGGATGGACAGCAGAGTTGCAGAGATGTTCACCCGGTGGAAGGAGCGGCTTCCCTCACCCGCTGGCTGCTTCCTTACCAAAAGCCCTGTTCAAAGACAATTCTTAGCACCACCCACACTCTAAAATGGCATGGGGCCGGCGCTATAAACCCTCCGCGACGCAATGTGCTCTGGGGAAATCCATTCTGTAACATGATTTTAAACGTAAATCAGGACATCATTTCCTCAGAATTTCCTTCAGTTAGTTGAGTTTTCCATTACCCGAAGCATCTGTAACCCGGGGTTTTACTGTAATTATTGAGCACCCACTTTTCTGCCTTTCTTGTTGTTTATGGCATCTGTAAGGCTCTCTTCTAACACATTTCAAAAGACTTGATTCCTCATCCATCTCCCCATCTTTCTTCTGTCTTTTACATAGTATGAATTATTTTGACCTTGGTTTCCAATGTCAATCATGGCTAACTTCCAGCTGCCTCTATTGCAAATGGTTGCAAAACAAACTTCTCTTGCAAGCTGATGCATCACATCCAAAAGGTGGATGCAACAATATTGTGGCATTACACATTTGCCAATGAGTTAGCATCTATTGACAATTGTTTGAATGACCCAGGCAAAACTGGAGCATTTAACAACCTGAAATATAATGTGCAAGAACTGTCTCTTTTTAATGGAATGGAGGTTATAGCTAGTATACAGACAAATCTAGGTTGAGTTCATTTTTTTCAATATAATGTAAAGAAAAATTTTCAGGTGAGTCATTTGTGATACAGCAGTGTATTTAGTAGCTAGGTAATAAATGAAATTTGGATTATATGATTATGAAGATGCATACCTAGTATGATAGAAAAGTATGCATCTTCCAAGAGATTTCCAAAAGTATAATTCTTTAGCCAGTGCCCAGAGGCATCATTAAGGTTGGTTAAGTAGCTAAGCCATCATTAGTAAGGAAGCATCATTGGTTGATATTGATTTACTGTGGAATGACTGTAACATTTTCAGTTCAATTTTCACCTGGAGAATTTTCACCAAGTGTCTACTCTAAGAGTAATCTTAGAATATGAAAGCAATAAAAATTAGAATTAATTTTAAGTAGCAATCATGATGCTGCAAAAATGTTTCAATGTTGCATGTAGTCAATACTCTGATCTGTTTATTTTACAAAATGATACAGAAAAAAATCTTGCATGATTTTAATTTATGCACTGCATTCAGTTATAACTTTGAACAAATTAACAACTATATATATTTCAAGGCCATTAAAAATCAGTGCAACCTATTTGTTATTATTAAATCCCAGTAAACAGAAAACAAGAGCTAACCTACGTGATTAATATTCAACATAATGTAAATTTCACAAACTGCTAGTTAAACCATTTGTTTCCAGGTGTTTCTTGCTAAATGTTGTACTACAACTTTCAGAACCTCTGACTACTGGCTTTGGCTTCTGAAAGATGACATCCAAGAACTGAAGACTTAAGTTTAGGAACCACAGATTTAGACCACAGAGACATGGTACGGTCTGAAGTGCAGGAAGAATGGATGTTGTGTTACCTTTTTTTGTTTGTTTGACAAAACCATTTCTGGACATAACCACTTCGGGTAAAATCCCAGTATTAGCAGAAGCCAAACTGTAACTTTCAGTCTGTTCCTCCCCAGTAACAAAACCATCTCTGCTTCTATTCTTGTGGGTGTCAGCATGTTGGGCTGATGACAGGGATGGTTTGGTGCCATGCAGGAACAGACCAAAAGTAATGCTTGACTTATATTAAGCAACAGGATTTTGACCAGTGAGTACAAATTATTTGTTCAAAACAATACTGTATGTAGACATATCCAGGTACATTTGCTCTACTACATGCATCAATGCATGACATGATGGACAAGAATGGATACTCCGTTGTCTTCTCCTATTGAATATATAGACAAAATTGCATTTGGAGAGGCCACTAAAGTTGCACTAAGGAGATTTCTACATCTGTCTGAATACCACGTCTCCTTTCCCCTGGAAATAAGTGGATTCTATGTTACAGTGTCAGGACAATCCATATTCAAATACTGTGGCATCTCCCGTGGTACCATATTCTATGACTGAAATCCTGTTGCACAGCTCCACACAAGCAATGATATTGACCATCAGTAGTGGTGGCAAATCTCTACTAATTAAAACCTTTCTTTGGGAATCCTGGTCCACAGATGACTTTGTTGCATTATATACAAGTTGTGTGCACCCTGAAATTGCCTTTAACCAGTAGTGATTTGCCATTGATGATGATATCATCTCTGCTGCACAACAGGATTTCAGCCTGTGGTTGGCTTGGGGACAGAGGACAAAGAATGTCACAAAGGTGTTGCTTCCAATCCTTTTGCACTTGCATATGATATTGGAGGATAGTGTACTGTTTCAACAAACCATGTTTTCTTTCACTATTTTTCTCAGCCAAAGCACCATTAAAGTTAATATCAGTTATGTGTCAAATATTAGTTTTATATCAAGGAACACTAGCAGTTTCAAACTTCAGATCCCTGTAAAATGCTTGCATCAATTTGATTATACCTTTTTTTTTACAGTCAGTAGGAAATCTCGCATAAAGTGATTTAAAAGTAGACTGAAAGAAAAACAACTTAAATGTCATCACAGCACCCAAATGTACACTACCAAAATAGTACTCTTTCATCCTTCATTCAGAAAATTAGCTTTTTTGTAACTATATATGTACATATTACATTAAGACAGTAAGATACACAAATTCTTCATCTGACTTTCCATCAATTACCCCCTTTTAACAATGGCAAATAGAAATTTTTCGAAGAACAATCCAAAATGGCATTTTCATATTATATACTTTTAACTTCAGAGTTACGAGCTATCAACCAAAAGAGAGATATGGCTCATCATCACTTATATCTGAATCATCTTCATCAACTTCACCTTCAATGACAGATTTTTTTCCTTTGCAGCATGACACAGCTAATCCAATTAAGAAGACCTGTGAATTTAAATAAGCATAATAAATTATTGATCACTTCAGGCAGTGGTGGGATGTCAAATTTTTTACTACCCCACCGTGATGTCATCACAGTGTGGGCAGAGCTAACATCATGATGTCATGACATCGTGGACGGAGCCAAAGGAAAAATAATAAAAAATAAAAATAAGCACACACACACAGACACCCTCAACCCACCCACCCACAACACAAACCCATAAATAAATTAAATAAATGAATAAATAAAATATAAATACATTAAAATACAACCACACACACCCCTCCCAAACACAAATCAACCAGAGCTTTTAAACCAGAGATTAAAGCTTATTCTGGCTAATCTTTCTCATACTAGGTCAGAGGGAAGAAACTACAGAATGAACTCACCACAAGATGGCTTCATTTTGGTACTTTTCAACTTTTCAACAGTTAAAGAAGTTAGGTACTAAGTCTTTGCCTCACCTGTTCTCTAAGATAATATGCCTTAATGTAACTGTAAAACAGCTGTACCTCCTTAAGGGTTCTCCAATTGGAACAGCACTTGGAACAGCACAGGTGTATCTTATTGATGAGGTAACTCCAAGACTTTGCTTAAAAACCCCAAGCCAGGCCGCCAGGCCTTTTTAGGAACTGTGGTAGTACGTCAATATAGGTAAAGGTATTAAATACACATTAAAATACACACAGACACACCACATCCAAAGGTGAGTCACTTACCCTGGGGAGCAGGCTATAGGGAGCTTCAGGCTAGCAGCTTCTCTTCCTCCTCCCCGCTTGGGAGGACAGCAAGGAGGCCGTGCATATGTGCCAAGTACTGTAGGCATGCATGCACACCAAGTGCTTGGCGCACATGCGCAGTGGGGGAACAAGTGAAAAGGTAAGCCCCGAAGGTAGTTCTCCCCAAAAGCTGATACCGGTTCTCCGGGACACTGGGGAAAGTTACTATCGGTTCTGGCAAATTGGTGAGAACCTGTTACATCCCATCACTGACTTCAGGGAATACCAAGTGAACATAATTAGTCTACATGGCTGTGCTGCAAATTATGCAGAAACTAAAACTATGTTAAATGACGAAGATTTATGGCCTCTCAGTAGTTACTTACCGCAATAAAAGCCCAGTTGCCAAAGTAATATGCAACACTGAAGAACCAGAACTTGTGAAGGAACAGGTAAGTCCGAGTAACAGTACACTGATCTGAAAGGGAAAAAAATAGCAGAAAGCAAAAACCATTTCTTTAATTTCATGAGACGTATACAGATCTATTAAAAGAGAGGTGGAGAACTTTTGGCACATCAAATTTTGTTGATTTCTAATGTCCTTCACACCCAGCCATCAACCAGGTTGGCTGGTCCCGATAGGAGCTGTAGCCTCTTGCCTTTCTTGAAACAATGGCCTATACAAAATCTTAGTTCACATTGTAGTGATTATAACAGAGCAGGCTCATGGAATTAACAGGGATTTGGCCAGTCAAGTCCACTATACAATCCACTCATTCAAATTATTGTAAAGGATTAGTTAGAACACGCCCATTTGATTCCATCTAACCTATGGAGGATTTGACTCAGCCATTGAATAATTTTATACCAACACTGGTAGTTTTGATCAAAATCATAATCCATTATACCAAACAACTGAAAAAGTGGCATGTGCTCTAGTTTCACATTTCTAACATAAAGAATTGCTGAACAATAATCTCCTTCCTATGGAAAGAAATATGAATTTTTAAAATCAAACATTGTTGGCAAACTGCCGTAAAGCCTAGGTATATCTTGTTGATCAGACCTCGTTCTAGCGCCATTTAATCTAGGAGGATAGTATCAGCAGAGTCAACTGACTTGACTGGCTCTACTTTCTTACTCCTCCAGAATACTTTTAGGATTTTACTTACAAAAAGCAGACTTTTATCTAAACAGCTTCAAAAATCAGTTTTTGTATGTACATTTATTTCCATCTAAGCAAATGTGTGAGACAGTAACAGCAACAAATATGCAATCCTATAACTAAATTTATTTTAACTGATACCAAAATGTTCTAATTATTATTTCAGGTCCCAAGATAAAATAAAAATACACCAAACACATACCCCAAAATCTTACTTTTGTACTTCTATTATAAGCCATCACAGCATTCAACACAATATTCCTTGAAGAAATCCATGCTAATTTTACCTCATCCCACTGCCAATTTTATGTTCACCACTACTCTCTAACATACACTGAACTAGGAATGTGATTTGCCCAGATCTGTTTAGGAATCTTCATGGCACCATAGAGATCTGATTTTAGCATCCTCTTATGCTAATTAAGATGTTCTAAACACTGGCTCACCATCACTGCTATGAGTTATTTCTGATACTACTTTAAGACAGAACTTGATTTCAGGCATTATTATGCGATGACAAAAATTAAACCTATTAATACATATCTCAAACCACCCAACAGAGCCAGATAATGAAGAGTCTTTCTTTAACTCATTCGAGGATTGTCCCTTAATCTGAAAGTCCTCTTTTTCACCATTCCCAATTATCTTCTATAGCTACAATGGAAAAGTGATCCTCCTCCCTCCCTGGTGTTTACAGAGCCTCAAAAGAAGCCTCTATACAACAGACTTCAAGCTCACTCACTCCCACAGCTGAATATCTTGAGTGACAGGTTGTCTGCAGCTTCAGATGCCTCCCCTACTGAGGGCATCCATGTTTCAGCAGTAAATCTGTCACAATAAACAACAGCATTTGTTATCTCCCCCCACCAATAAGCCATCAAGATATTCTGTTTGATTGCCTGGTCTTCCTTTACTTAAACAAAAGAAAGCCAAACAGCAAAATACCCTGTTGCCATGGTAATGCAGAACACCTTCAAGTGAAATCTGTCATATAAATGCAATGGTATCCTAGAAAGGTGGTGGTGGGGAATAATTGGAGAAGATCCATTGTTGCCTGCTAGGTACCTGAACTCTCCACAGATGTTCCCCACTCTTATCAGAATATATTTGATATTCCCAACTATTTAATTGTATAATTGCTATGTAAACTACAACTTGGTGGGCTTCAACACAAAAAAGATACAAAAAAGCAACATGAACTCTTAACATAGAAAATTTTGTGTCAGGTTTTAAAAGATTCACTAAATTAAGAACATGTAGATGTTTCTCAGATAAGGTTATGATGAATGAATCAGATATCCCAACAGGATCTAGACCAGTGTTTCCCTAACTTTGATTTTTTACTTCAATTCCCAGAAGCCTAAGTCAATTCCCAAGAACACTGATCAACCAATGTGCTGACTTAGGCTTCTGGGAATTTAATTCCCCTGTGGTACCCAATGTGCTCCAAATTGGGTACCACTGGTTTAGACTGAAGGTGGGGAACATCAGTTCTCACTGGCCACAATTTGTCAAACAAGACTCAGTGATCCATGGGAAGAAATCCAAGGGAGTGATGAACTGATGCAGTGGCTGGTTTTATTTATTTATTGCTGACCATAGTAAGTCACACTAAATCAGGGTCACTGAAACAGAGGGGATTTAGGAAGTCCAGTCAG
Source organism: Furcifer pardalis (assembly GCA_030440675.1). Lineage (NCBI taxonomy): Eukaryota > Metazoa > Chordata > Lepidosauria > Squamata > Chamaeleonidae > Furcifer > Furcifer pardalis. The sequence continues at coordinate 52,310,025 of CP126890.1, read as the reverse complement.
ACTGGGGATTCTCCTTGATCACTTCAGACTCCTAAGTCTAAATTCTTAATGTTTGGCATGGCTTTGTTTCCTACTTCATCATTTTAGGCACCTATGGAATATCTGGCAGTCTCAACTTCCAGCACTACCTTTTGTTTAGCTGTCACAACATTTTCAAGATAAAAAATATTCAGAAGTGCTTTACCACTGCCTTTTGCTGCATAATAGTAACAAGTTAACTTAAGTGTCCCTGCTGCTTGCTGTGAAAGTTATTTCACCTGTGTCACCTTCCACTTTTGTTGCTGTCCAAAAACTGCTCTTCAGAAGTTTCTCTGCCTCAATCACCACTGAAACTAACCATTCTCTTCTGCTTGTGCCAGTCTACCTCCCTTATGGCATAGCATTCAGGATCTCTGACACAACCAAACCATTTCACCATATTAAGGTGTTCATCCAAGTCAGATATTATACTTAATTAAGATTAAAGTCTAAGTACTCAAGATTTTTATAGATCATAATATTGAGAGTTAATATGGAGGAACCCTTTGGAAGATATTTTGTACTTTGATTTCAAAAACATTGAGAGAATCCTTGAGTAAGTATATTCTAGGACAGCCAAAACAATGGACTTTCTTACAGACTAATATTTGGTTAAAGATCACAAAGCACAAAGGAGAAATTAATAGCAAGTTCACAACAGAGTGATGCAAACATGAATCTCCTAAAGAGCTGACCTGGAATCAATGATCAGAATTCTAGTGGGATTCTTCAGTTACAACAGAAAATTGTTGCTAATGAATAACTCACTGCTTACTTTCCTCATCATGTTGTGACTGTAACTTTTAAATTTACAACTACAGTATTTGCCACACAATTTATACAATCACACTTAACAGTAGCATAAATGCTTGTTAAAGTACAGGCCACTGCTTTTTAACTTATTCATAAATGAACTAAGATTGAGGGATGAAAAGTGAAACAGCCAGTGCTGCTGATAAAATCAGTATGTTAAAGGTAGTAACAGCAAAGTGCTACCCAAATTGGAGAACAAATAACCAAATGTCAAAAAAAAATCATAGTAAGCATAAAGTACTGTACTGTACTGTGGTACCTCAGATAATGTTTGCCTCGGATAACGCTAAAGTCGGATGTTGGGGAATTTGAGGCAAACATTTGCATTGCACAACGTTAAGATAACATTGTGCAATGCACATGTTTGCCTCAAATTCCGCAATGTTCAGATAGCTTGCTGTTAGGTTTGTGTAGCCAAGGCAAAGGCTAACAGCAAGGGATTTGCCCTGCCCACCCTGTTGTGTCAGCAGAGGGGGAAGGGTGAATCTCTCTGCCTTTGCCTTTGGGTTGGGGGTTGAACCGGCACCCATGTTCAATCCCCAACCCAAAGGCAAAAGGCAAAGGCTAACAGCTAGGGATTTGCCCTGCCCACCCTGTTGTTTCAGCAGGGGAGGCAAGGCGAATCTCTCTGCCTTTGCCTTTGGGTTGGGGGTTGAACCAGCTTTTTTTTTAACATTGTGGGATCAATGCATCACACAACGCTTAAAAACCGGATAATGTTAAGACTTGTGGACCCAAGTCTTATCGTTATCGGAGGTACTACTGTACTTGGTAACAAAGGATATATTATTTACCAAAGGGGCATATGCTGACAGTAATTGATAGGAAAACATCTTGAGATTTCTATGGATAAATGTAAAGGTTTACCTAGTATACGACTGTAAAAAAAAGGTGAATTCCATTTTAAAGGTCATTAGAGAAAAGATCAAAACTAAAACCATCTCTTGTAACAGCTTTATATAAATCTTTAGTCAAAATTCTCTATAACTGAGGTCACATAAGAAAAAAGTTATCACTGAAGCAGTAGACTGCTATTAGTCTCTAATCTCTTTTTTGTAGAAGTTGAGTGCATGACTCAGAATCTTCAAGTAGCACAGGGGTGGCCAACCTATGGCCTGTGGGCTGGACCCGGCCTATGGCACTATTTCATAGGGCCTGTCACCACCCTTGCCGCTACCAGAAGCAAAGGTGTTTACAACAGCCATAAAACATGCCCACACATGCGTAAATGGGCCTGTGCCTGCTGTAAAAGCTGCCGTAAATGCACACACGGCTGTAGTAAACACATTTACGACAGTTATGGACACGTTTTACGGCAGCGTTTACAGTGGGAAGAACCGCGTGACTGCCCTGCTCAGCTTTCCAGGGAGTGTGGTCCAGCCCACAGTGCAAAGGTTGGGAACCCCTGAATTATCAGCTATTAATCAAAGAGTCTCCACTTGAATTCCAAGTCATGCATCAAGCCACACAACTTGTGCACAATGTGGCATTACCTGAAGAATGTTGGTGTAGACTCTAACTAGCAGTGATCTGCCACTGCAGTGATATTTCTCCTGAAATGTGTAAGTTATGCAAGAGGATTGTGGTCATTGATGTAATCAGTCTGTATACCACATACATTTCTGGCTAATTATTTTCAGAAAGTATGATATAGAGATATAAAAAGTGGTGAAAAGGGAATCAAAAGCATCAAAAGATTGGAAATTTTCTGTGTTTAAAAGCCTTTTAGGAGACTGAGATGTAGATATATAATATCATGCATGCCGTGAAGTTTTTCCTAGCTTCTCTTCAGAACCCCGTCTGGATCATTGTTACTGGGCGCACACCCCGTTCTTTCCCCAACCCAGTTGGCCATCGCACCGTGCGATGGCCAGTTGAGTTGGGGAAAGAACGGAGAACATTCCCCCCTCTCCAGTTCTTTCCTCCACCCACCCAGCCACTGCACGCTGCGATCGGTGCTTGGGTTGGGGGAAAGAACCAGGGCGTGCACACCCAACCCAAGCACCAGTTGCATCAGCAGCACGTTTGGGAAGCCGAATGGGGGCTCTCCAGTCGGCTTCCCAAATGTGCCACTGCTGCCAGGGGGCCCCCGTTCTGCTTCCAGCCACGACGTTGCTGCAAACTTTGTAGTGCCGGTTTGGTTGGGGGGAGATTGGGCACATGCCCAATCTCCCCCCCCCCAACTAAACCAGCAATGTCTGCCTTGGTAGATCTCTGTCTCCAGCCGTGCAGGCTTTGGGGCAGAGATGAACGTCAGAGAATTTGAGACAAACATTTGCATCGCACAACATTAACGTTGTACGATGCAAATGTGTGCCTCAAATTCCCTGACGTTATCCAATTTTAGTGCTATCCGAGGCAAACGTTATCTGAGGTATTACTGTACTGTATTCTAAAATACTCTTGAATTGAAAGCAGGAAAACAAAGACACGGGATTAGAAAGACGTTGGTCTGATCCAGCTGAGTTCTTTGTATGTTCTAAAATATATTTTTAGAATTTCAGTTGCTGTAATGACATCCCTCACTCAGGCACTCCATTAGTAACTCTTTTAGAGAAACTGAAACTCAAGCGGAATCATGTCAGCAGTGCCTTTATTTCCAACACCCTTCTGACAGTATAAAACAGTGGTTCGATGTGAATTTATATTTAAAACAGGTGCACTCATATAATATAAAGTACCACTGGATTCCTAAAATATATGGCAGAATAGAATAACAGAGAAGTTTAAGAGAGGGAAAAAACGCAAACTGCACAAACAGGGACGGCCAAACCATTTTATACAAGTGGATCACAGTTTTAGTTCTTTTATTAAATACTCCCTCTATGGCAGAAATACTTTATTCCTTTTCAAAAGTGAATATAAAAAGTCATATATTGCCAAATTAATTGTCAAAGAATCCCTTTTATTCTAAGATGCACAGAAAGAAGGAGTATAGATATTAAATATAGCTCAATCCTGCACACATTTACTTTAAAGCTGTCCCACTGATTTAAAATATGCTTAGGAATGAAGCCATAGTTCCAATAAGCTAAAACTTTTTTATACAATAATGCTTTAACCAATATTTCAGACAGCTTAGATTAATAACATTTCAGAGGTATATCAGTTCTTAAAAAAAGATAAGTGATGTCCCGTAGTCCAGCGATGGCTAACCTTGGCACTCCAGGTGTTCTAGAACTTCAATTCCCAGAAGACCTAATCAGCATGAGTGATGACTTGGGCTTCTGGTAAATGAAGTCCAAGAGCATCTGGAGTGGCAAGGTTCACCATCATGGGCCTAGTCCAACCCTGACTATCTTTAAAAACCTGCTTCTGATTGGATTGAAGAGAACCACTGGATGGCAATGATACTGTAAGGAAAACAGCCACAAAACAGAATATAAGAGTTATACATTCTAACACTTTTCTCTTGGATTCATTGGTGGGAAGGGGGCCAACCCTGTAATGTCAAAACTGGAAACAAAAGCAAAGCAGCAGTTTCAGGTGTTGTTATTCTTCTAAAAATAAAGGTCAACGCACCTACAAAAAAGACCCATTGTTCATGGTGAGATTTTAAAGACCTTCCAACTTTTGTTCTTTCCCCCCTAAACCTGTAATCTTGTCTTCATATAAGACACAACTTTAACAGGCTATGTTGTGTCGTGTCTTTGTGTTAGATTCTTTTCCTACTTTCAAAAATTCGGTAGGCTGCCTTCAAGTTAATTACAATTGTTCACCACTAGTACCAGTATAGACCTGTATCAGAAGAATTGGTTGTTTGCAGAGTGGAAATGCATTCTGCATTATTACAGATGTTACCAATCAACAAATACAGAACTTCTGCATTGGTTTATAAATATATAAATAAAAAGAAATAAAAATTTTCATGTTAGAAAGTATTTAAAGACAACTATTTAAAAGGACATTCTTCTTCTGCCATATCTAAATCCGAATATAGGCGATCATCATGGTGATCAAACTTGAAGACTGTCCTGAGAATATAATGCCATGGTCTTTCATCTGCCTTCTGCATCGCAGCATGACCATGACCACCACCATGACCATGACCACCAATCCAGGTCTGAAAGTTTCTGACCCTGAGCCCTTTTGACATGCAAAGTCCTCCTCAGCCCCAGGCCAGTATTGTTGAAGCTGCTGCCCTCCATCAAGATGGATTCAAGTGGGATTTAATCCACTTGGGGACCATCACCCTAAAAGGCACACTATCTTAAATATTCCAAAGAATTACCAATACAATATTAGAAGCCATTTGAGAAAAACAGCCATGCCATCTGTGTAGTAAAACAAAGATAGCTTGCCCACCCTTACAATTAAGTCTTTATTTTGTTAGAAAACCAAATGAATGTCTCATTTGGCTTTTGGTGTATAAATACTGTTTTGTTCTCATAAGCAAATTAAATAGGAAACAAAATAATTAACTGACAAATGCAGACTAAATTTGAACATTTGGAGCCTAGTTGTCAGCAAGGTTGTTTGAAACATATTAAGAACTTTCCTCTAAAGAGGTCTAAACATTTAAATATATATCATGTAGTAAGTAAACATTTCTACAGTTTGACAAATATAATTTTTTTTTTTAGCATGAATTAGTCTTACCTTCAGGAGCATCTGCATCACAGACTTTAAGCACCCACATTGTCCCATTTGTCAGCTGTCCATCAACTGTCACATTGTTCTGCATGAAAACAATACTCACTACAGATCATTCCTATAACAGAATACCACTACTACAAGACACATAATTTGTTATTTTAGCAAAGCAGATCACAAGAAGTCTCTTCTATTTTGCCAGTGATCTTCGGAATGACTGTACTATCAGAAATACTACATCACCACTGTATACTATTAAAAGTACAAATGATTTTAGACATAATCTGTAGGCTACTTTTGGATTAATCCAATTTTAACTGAAAATTTATCAGTACCAATCTGGGTGTACTGATATATCCTTCCTGTATTTAATTCCCCTAAGTAAATTAGCAAAAGGGGGAAAGGCAAAATATTACTTTAAAGTCTAACATTTTTAATTTAGTGTGTTCATGGATAAAAATCTTCTTTCCCAGTGAAAGGAATGCAAACGGATGCCTCAATGTATGGTCTTTCTTTATACACATCCACATGACAAAATGAACATATAGGCAATAGATGAAGTGAAAATGTTTTACTTGACATGACCCATCAAGTTGTTTATTTCAAATAGCAGTTCCTATTGTTGCTGTTATATGCCATCAAGTTGCCTCCAATTTATGGGGCCCATATGGATGAGTGACCTTCACATTTTTTTCTGCTATTGTTAACAAAACCGAACAATTTGAACTCTTGAAAATTAAAGGCTATGGCTTCTATACCAGTCACCTCAATATATGGTCTTTATTCTTCCTGGCTTTAATTTTTCCTTGTATTACTGTCTTTTCCAGAGAATCCTGCATTCTCATGATAGGCCCAAAGTGGGAGAGCCTCAATTTAGTTATTTCTGCTTCTAGAAAGAGTTCAGACTTGATTACCCCTTGTTCACCTTTCCACAGCCAATGATATGCCAAGATTGGCCCCTCAGCACCATATTTCAAATTAACTGAATCTTTCCGTTAGCTTTCTTCACTGCCCAGCTTTCATATCTGTGCACAGACATAGAGAACACAATACTACAATACAGATGAGTAAAGATGAGCTTGGCTTTGATCCCCAATGACTTGTCCTTACACTTGTTATCTTTCCTAGTTCCTTCATAGCTTGCCTTCTGAGTCTTCCTGTCATTTCTTGGCTAAGGTCTCACTTGCATTTGATGATTGAACTGAGATATACAGAATCTTTAATTTCATTTGCTTCACTGTCAAGATAAAAGTAATGTTCTTCTGTACCCCTGATTTTTGTTTCCTTAATCATCTGCAGTCCTGCTTTTACACCTTCACCTTTCACTCTCATGAGGAGTCATTTAAAATTATTGCTGTTTTCTACCAGTAATATGTTGACATCTATTTATCTTAAATTATTGATGTTTCTCCCACCAGTTTTTACTGTTCCTTCATCTGACCTAATCCAACTATCTGTATGGTAAAGGTTTCCCTTGCTTGAAAGCCAGTCATATCTGACTCTAGGGTTCAGTGCTCATCTGTTTCAAAGCTGAAGAGCCAACACTGTCTGCTTCTGCAGATGTTTCTGTGGTCATGTGGCAGGCATGACTTGATACAAGAGTGCACAGAATGCTGTTTACCTTCACACCCTATTTATCTATTTGAAATTTCTTGCTTTCAAACTTCTAGGTTGGCAGGAGCTGGGACAAAGACGGGAGCTCATTCCATCCTGCAGTACTCGGGAATCGTACTGCTGACCTCCCACCTTCCAGTCAACGTCGTAGCCAATTGAGCCACTGCAATCCCATGTCTGTATGGTAGGTTCTGCATATATACTGGACAGGAAAAATATACTGTTGTCTGACACCTTTACAGATGGGAAACCATTCTGAACCTCCATATTGTCTTACAAGTAGTTTGTTATCCACAATATAGGTTACACATGAGGACAATAAAGTGCTGACGTACAGTATATCCATTTCTTTCAGAACAACACATAGTTTCTCATGATCCACACAGCTTTGTTGTAGTTTATACAGCAGAGACTGATCTTCTAGAATTGTCTTATGCTCCAGTAGCTGATGTCCATTTACAATATGATCTCAAGTGCCTCTTCTGTTTCAGTATCCAGCTTGAACATCAGGTATATGTTGCTCCAAATATGGTAAAAGTCTCAGTTGCAACACTTTGAACATTACTTTGCTTGAATAAGAAATCATTGGTCCTATAGTTACTGTATTCCTTGACATCTCCTTTCTTAGGGACTGGAATGTATACTGAACATTTCCAGTCTTTGGCCCATTGTTTTGTTTTCCACATTTGCTTGCATAGTCTTGTAAGGATTTTGACAGACTCAGTCTCTGTAGCTAATAAGAACTATAATTATCCCATCTATTCCTGGTGATGTGTTTCTTCCATGTTTCTAATGGGATTATACTTTTTTTTTTTACTTAGGGTGTAATTTAAGATACAAGAAGGATGCCTCAATGTGCTCATGACATGATCTGTGGTCAAAATTCTCTTGCCTTTTTTATTCAACTTGGGAAGGATAAAAAATATTTATGGATGTGTCGTCCCCCCCTCAATTTTACACTGTTAAATAAATTTTCCACATTGAATAAAGCTATTTTTTTCCAATTACTCATACTGTAGTAGTTTGAATTTTAAAAATGTAGGCAAGGTATTATGTGTACGAAACACCATAAACATGAACCTGTGTGAATTTCTGAGACAAGTCCAAAAAGACACAGAAGATGCAAAAAGGCTATTTTGGTAATAAAACTATTCCCCAGAGTTTTTTAGGCACAAGGAAAATATGTTCCAAGAACTCAGTAGTATAAAATAGTTTGTAAACCTGTGAGATACTACTGAGGTCTCAAATCTCATTATGTTCTTGATATGTTAAGTTGTTCAGTGAGCAATTTGTCCCATAAAAAGTAACATTTAAAAAACCCTCTACAACGTTTATCATACATTTATAAGTGTAAAAAAGGGTAGCTATAAATAAGTTAACTAGAACGTTTGAGCAGCATTTAGTGGTTCACCTTGTATGTGGAAGTTCACAACATATGTACAGTCAAACCTCACTTAATGAATGCCTCGCTTAGCAAAAAACTCGCATAATGAGCAGGCATTTCAAAAAGCATTCCAACTCGCATAATGAAAATTTTCGCTATGTGAGTTGAACTTTTCCTAAGGAAAAACTCGCATAACAAGCATTTCTATCGGAAAAACTCACATAACGAAAATGTTTTCGCTATGTGAGTTTTTCCATAGAAATTTTCATTATGTGAGTTTTTCCGCAGGAATTTTCGCTATGAGAAAGAACTTGCATAGCAGAAAACTCTCTTAGTGAGCAGCCTCACAGAACAAAATATTTTTGTTATGTGAGGTTTGACTGTACAGTAGAACCTTGTATAACAAAAATAATGGTTCCACAAGGCACTTCGTTATACATTTTTTTCGTTGTATGATGCATGAATTGTACAATGAAAATCTCTATGAGAAAAATTGTACAAAGAAATTCCTATGGGAAAAATCGTACAACAAAATATCTATGGGAAAAATCATACAAAGAAAATTTTTGTTGTACATTTTTCCCATAGAGATTTTCGTTGTACAATGAACCCATTTGTTCCAAAATTCTCTTCGTTGTACATTTTTTGTTGTATGATGCATTCATTATACGTGGTTCCACTGTATGTTTTTTTCACTCAGCTTAATCATTTCAACCTGAGAAGGATAGGAACAAGCAGTCTAGGGGCCACACATCCCATCCCTCCTTGTATCTTTGCATCTCTGTATTTTCTACAATACTGAGCTACAAAAAACTTCGCTATAAAACAATGTACAGAAGGACCACATGTCTTAGAGGCAAATCATGTTTCCCCAAATCATGCTTCCCCTAAAAAAAATATTTAAAAAACACTTCTCACACACTTTGTTTTAAAATAAGTGTCTATCAGTTTAAAACCAAAATTTGCTTTTGCTACATTTAAATCTAATGGCAAGGCAAGAGAGGATCTAGCCCAGTGTTTCCCAACCTTTGATTTTTGGACCTCAATTCCCTGATGCCTAAGTCAATTTCCCAAAGCAATGATCAGCTGATGTACCGACTAAGGCTTCTAGAATTTGAAGTCCCACTGTGGGGCGTGGGCCCTACATTGGGAACCATGAACAAGCCTCATATAGGAAGAGAAATGCTGCCCCTCCAGAACACTGATTTCAAATTATAAATTGACTTTTCAGATGAGATATCCACAGGCAAATAAGGGATATCCCTCAAACTACCCTTGGCCTGTGGCATGGAGTGGTGTATATTCCTACTTTGAAATACAATATTCTACACTGCTTACCGGAGCTAAATACTTTTGGCTTCCATACATAACATACTGCGGGGCCAAACTGTAGATCATATAGCTGGTGTGAAGAACAATTAACAGTAATATCATGCAAAGAAAGAGAAGTGCTTGTGGCCGAGTCCTCCCCCGTCTGATCTTGTATAGCTAAAAAGAAAACATTTAATATGAGTTTGGTTTAAAATTAAAACCTGAATTCTGAAAAAGAAAATGCTTTAAAATGACATCTGTTATTCAAATATACCATTTGTCTGTGGCTCAAAGCAGTATGTGATCCTTGAAAAACAAAACTGCTGTTCATGATGTACAGAGTATCTTCATATTATATACAGCTCTCCTAAATCTTATGCTGAACTTGCTTAAATATGCATTTTTATCATTCATATTTGTTATACAGGACATATAGAAGCATAAAAATCAGCCTTGGATCAAACTATTGGTCCTTTTAGCCCAGTATGTCTATTCAGAAAGTAATTCTCTAGAGCAGTGTATGTGAACTTATGGCAGGCATGACAGAGATAGCACACAGTTCTTTCTGTGGGCACACGCACCATCACAGGCAAATCCAGTGCCACATGCACCAATGGCAGCACTGCTTCCGCACTCACCACCCTCCTTCCGCCAATGGGGAGGTGAGAAGGGAGGCTGAAATCTCACCCAGGATTTGGTGGTGGGGATGAGGTGAGGTGAACAGACACCCCAACCACCCTTTCTAGGAGGCAGCAATGGCACATGTGCAAGGGCAGGCACACACGTCGGGGGGATACATGTGTGGGGCATGCACACCCACAGGGGGGCATGTGAACACACACACGTTGCCACAGGCGCACCGGCAACATCACATGGGTGCATGGGCACATGGGGTGCTTGCCCCGTGCCTCCTCCTCTTTGGACACTCAGTCTCTAAAAGCTTCACCATCGTTATTCTAGAGTCTCAGGCAGAGGTCTTCTTATCTCCTGCTATCTATATAGGATGCATTTTAACAGGGCATACCAGGGACTATGTCTGAGAATTTTAGCATTCAAAAGTACATATTCTATCAGTGACCTACGGTTCTTTTGCTGTGCTTTGTCTTACTCTCACACAAACCTCATGTAATAAACAGTCATCTTTCCAATATAAAGTAGATATAATAAATACAAAAAATATATAGATATAATCCCTTCTTGTAACTTGATCTTATTGGTTCAAATCTCTCTGAAACTAATGGAGATAGATTTATTTCTGCCTAAATATTTCAAAATGGCTATCACAGCAACAATAACAACATTATCTTAATTTTCTCTCAATCCATACTAAACATAGATATCCTCTTCAACTCCCCCTCAAAGAGGTAGATGAATTGATTTAAGAGTTTCAAAATACTTTTAACTACAAATCAGTTGCAACCTTAAAAAATTACTACATTATATACTTTATAATATGAAGCATTTCAATTGAATGCTTCTCCAGCCACCACGACCCTGCCTCCGCAGATGTGGGATGGCTGGGGAAGCCTAAGGGGACTTCCCTGTCGGCTTCCCCACCCACCCCACAGCTGTGTAGACAGGGGCGGTTTGGCTGGGGAAGCTGACAAGGAGTCCCCTTAGCCTTCCACAGCCACCCCACCCCTGCCTCCGCAGCTGTGGGGTGGCTGGGGAAGCCAACGGGGAAGTCCCCATCAGCTTTCCAGCCACCCTGCCCCTGCCTATGCAGGGTGGCTGGGAAGCCGTTCACTTTTCCAGGCACTCTGCTGCTACAAACGATTGCATCGGATAACGCTAAGAGATCATTAACTGATGTAAAAAAAGTTTTGGATTTTTTTGCATCATTATGCAATTTCAGCATTATCTGATGGAATCGTTATCCGAGGTATTACTGTATCTGCCTTTTTCAAATCGAGCACAATAAATTTGGAAAGAATGATCATGCACATGTTAAGAGATAGGCACTAGAAATCCACAAGTGCTGACAATTGCAGTCATATGTTCCAGAAAACTTCCTGCACATGATACTTTATAACAGCATGCTGAAATAGCTTAAAAACTTAATGAGTATATATAAAAATTATAATTACCCTTATCCAGAAGAACCATATACCCATGTTTCGAATTCCTGCCATTGAGGTAAAGATGAAATACATGATGATAATAGTAATGAGGATGTAATCAAGAGGGAAGACCTAATATTTGATTTTTAAAAGGTAAGACAAAAAAGACAAAAGTTTTGTTACAAACATGACATTCTATGCTCACAGTAACATAAGTATTATAAACCTCTTGCACTCATTGTATCTGAAGCAGTAAAGGCAAAAACAGTAAGATTATAATACATCTAAAATTCAAAGAGTTTGTGAATTTTCCCAAAAAGTAATGTTTTACCCCAGAAATTTATTGTTCTGTTCCATAGTCAAGTTCAACCATTTGTGACCCCATGGACCACCACACGCCAGGTTCCTCTGTCATCTGCCATCATCTGCAGCCCAGCCAGATGTACACCAACCACTTCAATGATGTCATCCAGCCACTTCATCCTCTGCCACCTCCTTCTTCTTTTGCGTTCGGTATTTCCTAGCATCAAGGGCTTCTCAAATGAGTCCTCTCTTCTCATTTGGTGGCCAGAAATACATACTACCTATTTGATTTACACCTGAACCCCACTGAACGTAGCTCAAAGAAACTGTTACATGTTCTAAAACTCTTAGGGATTCATTCGGTGACCTAATTAAGTCAGCAGGATTCTACACACTTGTTTTATACAAACTTCACTGCCGGAGATATTATTATTTATAAGAGCTACAGTGTAAAATATTGAAGGCCAAAACATTTTTTAAAAAAATAAACACAAAATCGCAACATCATTATACAGTAAAAACTCGACTTACATATGCCTTGCGTTACATAAAATGTGACTTACATAATGATTTTGTGCTAAATACATGTTCCGAATTACATGATTTCCTATGGGTTTGTTTTGAGTTATGTAAAAATTCATTTCCCTATGGGTTTGCTTTGATTTACATAAAAAAATTATTTTTCCTATGGGTTTGCTTCGAGTTACATAAAAAAAAGGGGGGGTGTAAGTAGGGGTTTTACTATACTCAATTTAATTAACAAATTCCAGGACCAAGATTAGGAGAAAATAAGTAGGACATCATCCACAGAGTCTGGAAGACTAAAACAGTATTAAACAGGTTCATAAAATATACAAGAAGGTTCCCTAAGGAGGTATTTCACAAGAGGAACACTAATACAGAGAAAACCATTTCAGATTTACCCTCTGCTCCTTTTGCGAGACTAAGAGCTCCAGTATAGAACTCAGTGGTAGGCTGATGTGTGAGCAAGTGCTCCTTTGGAAAATCTGGCCCCAAGCCATATGAAATTAAAAGCAGCAGTTTGATTTGAGTCCAGGAACAAAATGGAACCTAGCTGGCTAACAAACAAACAAACACACACACACACAGGCAAGATACAGTCTAAATAACAACCTCACATCAGATTTCTGGCTGTTGAATTCTCAATATGATGAAGTTTGAACAATCTTCAGCATACAACACTGTGTACAACATAAAATGCTTACCTTTGGACTGAATGAGATGTAACTATGGAGTAATAATAATTTTCTTGTCAGAAATTATTCTGGGTTGAAAGGATTTTTGCCGGAGAAAGTCTGCTCAGGGCACGCCCAAAAAAGGCTCCTTTCATGTCCCCAAGATCTTTCCCCACCAAAGTGGTCCCTATTTATCTACTTGCAATATTTTGCTTTCGAACTGCTAGGTTGGCAGGAGCTGGGACAGAGACGGGCACTCAAACTGTCATGTAGTACCCAGGTCTTGAACTGCCAACTTGCCAGCCTTCCAGCTAACAAAGAAAGCTTCTTAACCACTGAGCCACTGCAGCCCCTTGGAGTAGAAGGCAATTTATTATAGACTGCAGATAGTTCAGTAACCTAAGCTGATAAAAGGTGTTTTGTGCCTTGAATGCTACTTGTCCATGCAAATCAAAAGCCAGATCTGTTTTAACATTCATATGGGAGAAAAACTCTTGTGAAACCGGCTGTCTATTTGTCAGCTAAAATACCTGATAGAACTTCTTTGAATTTGCTTTCACATCAAGAAAAGCAGTACACTTTTGCAGACCCTCAGTCAGTTTAGTCTCAGGCTAGGCTAATCTTATCAGTACTGGGGGTGGGGGCATTATAAGATTGTAAGATTTTTTACCTAATATTCACAGTCCATTTATTAGGAAAAATCATATTTCTTTAGACTGGGTTTGAGAGATTAATATAGTTTTTAGTTTGGGACAAAGCAATCACTTAGCAAGGTGAAATATATGACTAGATTTTAAAAATCAAATTTACTGAAAAGAAAAAGCTTAAATCAAATTGATTCTAATAAATCAAAAAATGTTGGAGAGGTCAACGAAAGATGGAGTCAAACCTTGCATAAAGAGCGCCTCGCTTAAAGAGCAGAATTTTCTCTGAATGTTCGCTTCGCTTAACAAATAAAACCAACCAAACACTCGCTTAACAAATAAATCGAGGTTCACAATCCCCCCCATTGGTCACTTACAATGGTGTTTCACTTAAAGAACAAACTCGCTTAAAGAGCAATCCTGTGGAACGCATTATGCTCTTTAAGCGAGGCACTACTGTACTAATGAATATGTATGTGCATTAAGGATTCATCATTAATCCTAACAACTTATGCCATCTTTTACTCACCGTCTGTAGAACCGGTAGCAGCATATTCAGTGGGTTGGTCAAGTTAGTTCCCAGGATTAAAAATCCAGAATCTATGCCAGCTGAATGCAATGCCTTATCCAAACTGCAGGAATTTCAGAAACAACAAAAAAATGGGGAAGTTTAAGTCATCAAATATTTACAGCATACTCTGTACTGCAGCCTTTATAGTATCATTAAAAATATACTGTAAGCTTCATCATATTACTTAGCTAACATGAAATCCTCTCTAATTTCAAACTTCCATAAAATTCCACATACTTAATGTACAGAACTGAAACTACCTCCATAAACAAATAAATCCAAGAGAATTAATTTGACATAAACCTACTTGCAATATCAGAAGCTTTCCCTCCCACTTCCAATTCTTTGTGTGGAGAAATGTGGGGGAACCATGTCTTTAAGAAAGACCAGAATCCAGAAAAGTATATACTCGACTATAAGTTGTCCTGAATATAAGTCAAGTTATCTAATTTGTACCTCTAAAACTAGGAAAATAGATTGACCCGAGTATAAGTTGGGGGTGGAAAATGCAGCAGCTGCTAGTGAGTTTCAATAATTAAAATACATGAAAATATGGAAAAATTAATTTATTCAGACATTTGTGTGGGTATTTTTTTGAGTTTAAAAAAATGTATGTTTGAATCTGTACCACCATGGTTTTGGGACCCTCAGGGTTGTTGACCCGAGTATACGTCGAGTCCCTTTTTTGGATCTCATTTGGGGGGTCTAAAAAACTAGACATACTCAAGTATATAAAGTAGGAAAAGGTTGCCCTTACTCGAAAGCCAGTCATATCTGAATCTGGGTGGTACTCATCTCCATTTATAGCCAAAGAACCAGTGCTGTCTGTATCTGCAGGCATTTCCATGGTTCTGTGGCAGGCATGACTAGACATTGGAGTGCACAGAATGCTGTTTACCTTCCCTGAAAGTGAAACCTATTTATCTACTTGCAATTTCTTGTTTGTGATCTGCTAGATATACTATATCACTAATTCAAACCTTCTCAACTGGGTAGAGATAGATAACCTTCTTTTGTGTTCAGAACAAACCCTGGATTACCAAAATGATGCCACCTTCTCGGCTTTGTCATTCGTCAAACTTAAGTCCTCATCTGTGCAAGTTTCTGGCAGTAGTCGGCAGACCAGTAAATGAGCTGGGTGCTGTATCTCTTCACATTCACACAGTGTGTTGTTGTCTGCCAACAGCCCCCACTTGAGTATGTTGTCTTCCATTGAGCGACTTCAATTCTCAGCCTATTCTGGGTCCTCAAAGTGACATAGGGGAGGTTGAGTTCAGCTATATCCTCCTTTTAATATTATTCCTAATCCAGTGAGCTCCTTCCTCCATCTTCTAATTTGGTTTTGTTCCTGTGTACCCTCAAAAATGTTCTTGCCATAAAGCTCTCCCTGGATCATGGCCAGCAGACTTGAAGCATATATCAATTCAAAGGATGTCGAGGGTCATTCTCATGCTCAGTTATCTTGGCATCTGCTATTACTTCTCTCTTTATCTTAGGTGGAGGGATATCAACAAGAGGACATATTATTTCAACTGTAGATTTGAGGCATCCTGTCACTATATGCATTGCTTCATTAACAGCAATGTCAACTTGTTTAGCATGTGTGGATGCGCTCTGTACTGGAGCAAAATACACTTCCGCCGAAATGCTCAGAGACAAAGCTGATGTACACAGGGGAAGAATAATGTAAACCACCAAGAAAAATCAGAACAGCCTGAATTACTTTTTCTCAAATCACAAATTTTCATGCACCCAGTTTTTCAAATACAATAAAAACCTCTACATACGATTTTTTCTGTTCAACGAGGTTATTTGTATGTCAAACAAATGTCAAAACCACATTGCATCACCAGAAGAGG
Organism: Furcifer pardalis; assembly: GCA_030440675.1. Classification (NCBI taxonomy): domain Eukaryota; kingdom Metazoa; phylum Chordata; class Lepidosauria; order Squamata; family Chamaeleonidae; genus Furcifer; species Furcifer pardalis. Next base: position 52,293,659 of record CP126890.1, on the reverse strand, counting down.
CCACTAGATGTCACTGTAGTTTTTTGTATGTTGAATTTTTCCAGTTAAAAATTTGTATGTTGAGTTTTTTAAGCCAGGATTTCTATTTGTATGTCAATTTTTTTGTAAGTTGAACATTTGTACATCAGGGTTCCACTGCATAGAATACAGACGGTATACTTACTTAGACAAAAAGAGAGAAATAGTGAAAAGCAGGGCCACAAGGATGAAAAATACTCCCCACACAATCTAAAGAAAAATAAATATTTAAAAGTAGTTTAGTAAATTTCTCACAGCTGCCTGATAAACTTACATACGGTAATGATTTAATGAGAAAAAACGAGAAAGTCTTCTCATGATTATTTTCTTCCCATGTTTTAATGATTCATACCTAAGTACATTTACTATTTCCAGAGGAGAAGATGTATTAGCCCAAGGGTGGCCAGCCTACAACCTATGGCACCATTTCATGTGGCCCGCCACCGCCCTCGCTGCTGCCGGAAACGGACGTGTTTATGACAACCATAAAACATGCCTGCACATGCTTAAATGCGCCCACTGTAAACACTACCATAAATGCACCTGCGGCTATTGTAAACATGTTTAACAGCAGTGTTTACACTGGGAGGAACCACATGACAGGCCTGCACAGCTGTCCAGGGTGTGTGGTCCAGCCCACGGCACGAAAAGGATGGGAACCCCTGTATTAGTCTATTGTCAGCTGCGGGCAAACTGAAACAAAAAGTCTTTTAGCACCTTAAAGATAACACTACATGGAGGATTATTCATCTTTGTCAATCTTTAAAATGCCAAAAGGGTCTTTCGTTGCACAGCTAGTCATTAACTTAAACTATCTTTTATTCATGGATGATCTATTTGAAAGAAAGCATTTTTAAGAATTTATTGTTGAAAAACGTTAAAACCGAACCATGAAAAATAACTTTTTAATCTTGAATGAGATACCATGTTGCAAAGACCAAATAGTTGTTTACCTGGAAATCTCCTTTTTCAAAGAGACAGTTCACTCTGAGCAATTAAAGCCATGAGATTTATTTATCTATTTTTGAGCAAGAGGCATCAGATCACAGTAAAACCTCAGATAGCACGAAAACTTGGTTCCACAAGTCTTAGTGTTATCTGATTTTTAACGTTATCCGATGCATGCATCGGATAACGTTAAAATCCTATGGGATGCATGAGATAACATTAAAACTCCATAGAGATACATTGTAACCGGCACAGGCTTCAGCAAACATTATCTGATGCATCCCATAGGATTTAACGTTATGCGATGCAATTGTTTCCAGATTGCTTAATATTATGCGGTTTTAGCGTTATCTGATGCAAACGTTATCCGATATATTACTGTATAGTGTAAAATTTATTTCAGGTGTAATGCAGTCAGTGAAATTATTTTGAAATTTGAATTTATTTATTTTTTATTTAAGGGACCAAACATTTATTTGGTTTTCTCTTTGAAGTCCTGGCCTCAATTTTATCCTTCGGTGTAGTCAGAAGTAAAATCTGACAACCTCAGTGTCCACAGATATTACTTTGTTCTTGTTCAGCAGGAGCAAATAAAATATGCCAAAAAGAAGTTGCTTGGTAAATGTGAAAGCCAACAGATAGGAAATTCCAGAGTAATGGCTAATATAGTACAGTAATACCTCGGATAACGATGAGACTTCGCTCCACAAGTCTCGTCGTTATCCAGTTTTTAACGTTGTGTGATCCATTGATCGCACAATGTTAAAAAAAAAAGCCATGGTCCCTTTCCAAAGAGGAAAGGGGATGGGGGGGAGCGATCCAGCTGCCTCATTGGAAAGGGCAGGCAGAAAGTGCTTTACAAAGAGACAGGCGGGTCACAGTGTGGGATGGGCACCCATTCCCCCCCTCACAAGAGCCAATCTTGCTGGGATCAATCAGCGCTTGGGTTATGGGCAAGGATCCCATGACAAGATCAGCACTGATTGTTCCCACAACAAGATTGGCACTTGCAAGGGGGGGTCCCATTCCTGCCATGTTTGGGGAGGTCAGGGGACCCGATCCGCACTGTTCCCAAGGATCCCTGACCTCCCCAGCTGGTGCAGTAAGCCAAAACACCAGGATTCGAATCCCGATGTTTTGACTCAGTGCACCAGCCAGGGAGGTCGGGGAATGGCAGAAACAGTGCGGATCGGGTCCCCTGACCTCCCAGGAGATGCCAGGGGTGTCAAAGAGCCTGAAATAGGCAAAAAAAAAGGAAGTTTTTTCCCACCCATTTTGGGCTCTCCAGCAACCCTCCCGGCTCCGGTGAGGTCAGAGGACCTGATCCACACCTGATCCATCAGCTTCCCTAGCCAGCCACCCTGGCCTCCGCAGCTGCGGAGGGGGGGCTGGTAAGCCGAACAGGGAACCCCCATTCAGCTTTCCAGCCACCCTGCTGCTACGAACAACTGCATCGGGTAACGCTAACAGATCGTTATCCGATGCAATTTTTTAAAAGAAATTTTTCATTGTTATCTGATTCTAGCATTATCCAATGCAGTCGTTATCCGAGGTATTACTGTATTTGCTTTTCTCAGCTGTTTATGAACCAAAGTATTCATGTGATGGAAATGAAAACAGTACTCCCACTTAGAGCATCTAATCTAGTATCTAAGGCTCTCAGTATTCTCAAGAGACACAGTGTCCGCTTATGCAAGTTTTTTCTAATCTGCATGATTCCAATAGAAAGAGTTAGTGATGAACAAAAAATATTCCTAGCTCTCGATAACTTTTACTGTCTTACTTGTATGCTGCTTAAAAACAACTATTGATAAAATGAAGCATTTACACATGCATCTCGTTCAAGACAAGGTAATATCATTTTAATTAATTCAGTCTAAAATTAAAATAGCATAGGTAGTATCCTTTATAACCAACAGATCACTCCAGAAAAGTATTTTCCTCCACAGATATACAAAAACTGCAGTGGATTCTTAATATGTCTACTAGCAGCAGGAAACCTATTAGAATTCTTTATGCATTTTGTAGCACAATTTTAATCCTGTTATTTCACTATATTTTTGGAGGACTTAAGGAAACAGTTAAGTTTGGTGGCAAAATTAAATGGGAAAGGGTACAAAAAGGGATGCAAATTATTGTTGAACTTTGAAAAATAACACATTTATTAAGTTTGAACTTTTGTAGATCAAATCCTCATCTTCAGACATAAGAAGTGCAGATATCCTCATTATATGGAAAGTCACAGCCTGGTGAATATATTAATAACAGACACAGTGACAAAGGTTCATGAATGTGACTATCAGGTCTCATGTCTAGTTTAGTTTGTGAGATATTTGTTGTTGTGGGGTTTTAATTTGTTGTGGATATTTCTGTTATTGGTTTCTCTGCTTGTTCACTGTCCAGGGTGGGTTAACACCCAGATATAAATAAATAGTCACTGTCTGACCACCTAATTTTTCTACTAACATGACATTGTGTTTTCACGTTAAAAGAAGCAGTATATTTGAAAGACAGAAGATACATTCCTGAAAAGATGTTGCAGTACATCATGCATGCATCCTAGGTTTTAGAAACTCTTTTTATAAAGAGAAGCTATAATACTGGAGGGGGGTTGGATCTGACCTCCAAATTAATTAGATATAAAGTCTTTCAATAAATATGCAGCACAACAGAACAATCAAAATATTGCAAGGTCATCACCTATAGTTGTGTATAATGTGTTAACATTTGAAGGGATGATCCTAAGAAGAAACAACAATTCTGTGTGGGCAAATCAAATTAAAAGGTTATGGATGCACAGCCTGCAGGTTTCAAATGGGCAATACATTTTCAAGGTTGTTCAGGTAGAATCCTGCTTAGGCATGTTGAAAATCCCTAGTGCCTTAGAACTTTGATTTCATTTTGTTACCACACACCTTCATTTCTTCACTCTCACATGCTGATTTTTCCCCTAGAATAAATTCAATTTGTTGCTTATTTGTTCATCCTACAAGTCTGTTCACACATTTCTCCAGCTGTCTACTCATCTTAATTTGATCTACTATTTGTCCAATTTTATCAGTAACTTCAACCATAAATCTTGCTCCCATTTCCAAGTGAGCTTATACAGCTGCTGAATAGAATCTGACCCTATGGCACTGCACAGCTGTCAGTGGCTGCATCTTAAGCATACTTTACGGGAATTCATTTCCAAGTAAATCAAAGGAACTTACTTCCAAGCTAAGAATCAAGGAGGAGTGTACTGTACAGTTACTTGGTATATTGTGGTAAAACTTTCCACTGTCCACTTCTTGACCATAACTACATACCACCTTTTAACTATGAAAAAGTGCAAGAATATGAAGACTAGTTGGAATACAGTATATGGTAATGAACTAGAAAATTCAGAGAAATCTGACTGCACCACATAAATCACTTAAAAATAAACTGTTCCCAAAGAGGCCTCTCTTTTGGTAATGGAATATTACAGGTAAATTAATGTTCCTAACCATCAATTTCATAATGATTTGCCAAACTATCAAGACAAGCAAATACCACGTCCCCCAGATCTAGACTGCCAAGCACAATATTCGATAGCTGCAGTAGGGCGGGATACAAATTTAAAATAATAATAATAAGAATAATAATAATAATAATAATAATAATAATAATAATAATAATAATAATAATAATAATAATAATAATAATAATAAGAAGAAGAAGAAGAAGAAGAAGAAGAAGAAGAAGAAGAAGAAGCAACATCTGGGGGCTTAAAAGCCGCAACGGCAGCAGGACTTTTCGCGCCGCTAAGAACACCTGCAGCCAGGCAGAGAGGCTTGGCAGTTGTTATGGGATTTAGTAATTTTTTGCTTAGTTTTTTTTTAAAAAGCCTTGTGTAAACTTGATGAGTTTTGTAATTTTTGATTGTTGCTTGAAATTTATGCCTATTGAATTTTTGATGCTGTAATGATGTTGAGATGTTTTGTGGTATGGATACTGATTGATATTTACATGTTGTGTCTATGAACTTGCTGTTTTATCTGTGCTTGTGAACTGCCCTGAGTCGGTCCAACCGACTAGGGCGGTATAAAAATTGAAATAATAACAACAATAACAACAACAATAATAATGTTGCACAGTTCTGCCTATGCAGAAGTAATTGGGAGTGACAGATTGCTGCCAATTAAAGGTTTCCCTTGCAACCTTCGCATGCATACAATACACATAGAATGCAATAAATTGGTGTGTTCCCTGAAATCACAAAAGGAAGGCTTTAATGAACAATGATATGCTGCTGGTTATAATATTTTTAGTGTACAGACAAGCCCAGTTCAGAAGAATTTCCACTTTAAAAAATTAGACTTAGGCACTTCACAGGCAGGAATTTCTTCCTTCTTAGGCCTGTGGAGGCAACAAGCATAGGCACAGGGTGCCCCCAGAAGATGAGAATGGTAAATCACTTCTGAATATTTTCTACTTAGAAAACATTTGAAAAAGTAACCATAAATCAGAATTGACTTGATGGCACATTATTATTATTATTATTATTATTATTATTATTATTATTATTATTATTATTATTATTATTATTATTATTATTATTATTATTATTATTATTATATAGTAATGTAACTAAAGATTGAGCTTTGCACGTGAGAGAAATGCAGATTTAATTTAACATGTTTAATCTAGATTTTTCTCACAGAGGTAGGACAGAAAGGTAGAAATAGATTTTGCCTGATTTTGTTCTTCATATATATGCTGTCTGCCTTTCTGGCAGGAAGGCTGTGCTATTTATGGTCAGAAGAATGACTACATCGTCTGGGACAAGAGCAGAGAGAACTAGTCCAGAATAAACAATGAATTCATTCTGAAAACCTTGTCCTTGTAAATAAAACAAAATCCAAAAGATAGGCATAAGACTGGACACCATCATAGCTGACGTGATGGCAATGAGAAATACCACTCTCAGGGACAGTGTTTTAAGAGGAATTATGAGAAACCCAAAGGATGAGTTGGGCAAAATTCAGAAGTCTATATGGAGATTTAAAGATGTTGGGATTGCAGGCAGATTTAGTAGGAGGGTTCCTTTTAGGAATAATTTGAGTAGAAGATATGACTCAAGAGGTATGAGGTCCAGTTTGGGTAACAAAGAAGAAGTAAACAAATGCAGATCAGAGGTGATACCTTTTTATAGGGTCACTTAAAAATAATAATAAAACATTGCAAGCTTTCGTGACTCAAAGATCACTTCTTCAGGCAGATTCTCATGGCATGGTATTCAACCCAGGTTGGTTTGCTTAGATGTTACATGGGAAGTAGTCCCCTTAACGGAAGACCCCTTTATTTATCTGGGGTGGCTAGCAGAATTTTCAGAAGCAGACACATTTTTTAAAATACTTGAGACACAAAGTACCAATCTCCTTCCTTTGGCATAACTACCAAAGGAGATTGAGTATATAACGGGAAACTTTTGTGGTGGAGGCCAATGGTTCTATCACTCTATTTCATTTAGGTGCACATTTTCGTTATGCAAGTTTTTCCATTTAGGTGCAAATTTTCATTATGCGAGTTTTTCCATAGGAAATGCCAGTTTCGGATAAAGAAAATTTTCGTTATGCGAATTGGAAAGGTTTGTGGAATGTCCACTCGTTATATGAGTTTTTCGCTATGCGAAGCATTCATTATGCGAGGTTTGACTGTACTAGCAGATTCCTCAAGGTAAGTCCTGTGTTATCTGGTGTGGTACATATTGCCCATCCTACCCTCAAAGGTCTCCATGCTGTTCTCACCCAAGACTGGGCGCTTTGACCAAGCAAAACTGTATCAGCATGTTTCAGAAGCTTCTCATTTGGTAGAGGAGTTTCCAACCACCCCCATTATGTGTCTGCACCCCAGTCAGAATGTAGACTTCAGTATCATGGAACTTTGGAATCTGTTACCAAAATTACATTTACTTTCAAAGTACCTGAACGGGCAGTATAGTCAGAATTAAGGGAAACTATGAAGAAAGTGATTCAAGCAAATACTAGCATTAGAGGAGCACATGCAGGGATGAGTCACAGTTGGATCTTCTCTCTAAGACAATTAAGTAGTCATGGCTACTTTAGTATTCTTATCAGCAGACTTTCTGCTGCAGCTCCCAGATGGAACTACTGGACAGCGAGGGAGAAAGTAAAACAATGAAGTGGAAATACAAAGACAAAGAACAACAACTAGGGGGTTTTAAGCAAAAAAATGGAGGAGGAAGATAAAATCTAAAATGCAAGAAAGTAAGAATATGAAGGAAATATGAATGATTTGTTGAAGCAGACAAAGACAAAGCCATCTTCTGCAGCAACTGAAGGCAGAAGCAAACTAAAGAAGAACCAACAGAGAATGAGGCAAAAAACAACAACAACAACAACAACCCCTAGTTACACAGTTCCTGCCTTCCAAACACTCAGCTCAGCATTATGTGCTTCGATTATTTCAAAAAAGATAATGGATAATTTCCATCTGACATACTTTAATTATCACTCTGCTGCAGGACCTTTATTCTAATGTCTAGTAAACCTGAGAATATAACAATATTTGACATGCTTTTAGTTCTAACATGCAAACTGGAAATATAGGTAGTGTGACAATTTGGATGAAATCCAAAGAGAAATTTTCAGACATTCCATGGCTTGAACACATTCACTAGACTCTGGCTTTGTTTTCATGCAAATCTGCTTTTACACCTTTATTTCCTTTCAAAATCATTTTTTTTGTGCAGCTTGGGGAATACTCAACAATTATATGATCAAAGCATCTTTAGACACATTTGAGCAATTCTATATATTATGGTTGATGATTTTAGGTAATTCTCTATGTTTTCTTCTTACATGACAGTCCTATCTGCACTGCAAGGCCCAGCTATAATTGTCTTACTGTGATCAGTTAGGAATTTTACAAAATATTAGTACAGTAAAACCTCATATAACACTAAAACCTGGTTCCACAAGTCTTCGTGTTATATGATTTTTAGTGTTATCTGATCCTCTATGGGATCCATAGAGATACATTGTAACCACACAGGCTTTCGCGGTTGTTATCTGAAGCATCCCATAGGATCTTAATGTTATCTGATGCAATTCTTCCCCCCAGATTCCTTGATGTTATGCGATTTTAGTGTTATTCGATACTAATGTTATATGAGGTATTACTGTACATGTAAGTAGTTTATCTGAAGGACAAAAATGAGAACTATACTTTTAGAGGTCTCATGGCTCCACAAAACTTCGTCCAGCAGCTTTTCTCAATATATTCCAAATGTCGTCCCCTCCTTTGAAGGGTTCTTAGCTTGTCCTCAAGTTGCTGCAGTGTTCGTCTATCCCGAGTTGGTAAAGGTCGACCGTCTTTGCACTAGTTAGGAAAGAGACAGTGTAAAAACCAAAATATACAAAGGCAGAATTAGATATATAATATTAATATAGGAATTAAGTATATAATTCTCTTTCTTCTTACTAACAGAAAGCCATGCTATGTGTTAAGAGCTGTCTAGTCTTGTAAGATTTATAGCAACCTTAATAGGGCTTTCAAGCTAAGTGAGATATTTAACCCATCCTGGTGAGTTTTCATGGCTAAGTGGGGATCTGAACTCAGGTCTCCAGAGTCCTAGCCCATAACTCTATCTACTGTACCACATTGGGTATCCCAACTGAAAGCCATATTTCATCAAAAAATCACTTCCAATTTCATTTGAGAGTAATTTTGAAAAGAGTTCTATTCAACATTTATTCTAGCACTTTTCCACTTAGGATTGCGACTATGTAAAATATGAAATAGTATCAAGCAATAATGAAATTATTGGCTTCATGCTATTCCATATACCGTACTCGGTAATACAGTATTCTATAATTTAGACAATGAAATCCCTGATAACCCAAGCAACTATAATAATAATTCTGCGTCAGAAATTATTCTGGGATGAAAGGATTTTTGCGGAAGAAACTCCACTCAGAGAATCCCCAAATAAGGCTCCTTTCATGTTCCCAAGAGCTGGGACAGAGAAGGTGCTCAATCTGTCATGCAGTACCTGGGGCTTGAACTGCCAACTTGTCAGCCTTCCAGCTAACAAGGTGAGCTTCTTAACCACTGAGCCACCGCAGTCCCTAAAGCAACTACAGCACAAGTAGTATGTTTTTAGTGGTTAAAAGTTAGCTATCACTTAGAAAGTTTAGTTGGACTACTTAAGTCTCACTCATATTGATATGAACATTCCCAAATGAACTCTACTTAAGTTTCACAGTATACCGTTCTTCTCTAAACGATGGATTTAAAAAATAATTGAACTTGATAGCTCATGGACTTAAACCTTTTTGTTATTTTTAAAACAACACCAACCTTGGCTTTTATTCTTTGTATGTTCTGCTCAACCTCCTCAATATCTTCAGTGTTTTCCAAACGTTCATAACTAGCATTTCTTGTGCCCTTTATTAGGTTTAAAGGTAGTGCGGACATGCCATAAGCCTAAGGAAAAAAATGAAATAACATATTAAATCAATATATTAATTCTAAATTATCACTTCAGTCATTTGGAGGCACACTGGAGGATTTGCATAGTGTCACAGATGAAGCCTTTCAATGGCTTTCAAACTTGGATGTGGAACTCTAGCTAGGAACATGAGATGGTCAATTTGTGCTTGTTCTTATATCAACATTAATGTAAATAATCATCATATGATAAATGAATAAGTCACATTTAATATAGCAGCACCTCTAGGCGTAAAAAGATGAATAATATGTTGGGAGGAGTGATGATTGTCATTTTGAGAAATATCATTTAAGGTTGGTTGAAAATATACAGATAGCTGTTCAGAGATACAGTAGACCGATGAAGGTTACACACTGGTTGAAACTCTGTACAAATTAATGGAATGTTTACAATCTGTTAACATTATCACTCATGGGCTTTTATTGTGAAGTAAAAGTTTCCTATCCTCCACCCAACATGATTTCAAGGCTCCTCGATCGGGGATTTCTTTTTACCTGAGAAAACTTTTGGAAGCCTCAGAACAGGGAGGGAAGCCTTTAATGCTTGAAAATCACCACCACTGATTCCACTCTAGGCAGCATTAATTTTTAGACATTAAAGCAGGAGTTCCCAACTTAAGGCCTGTGGGCCGGATCCGGCCTGTGGCACCATTTCATGTGCCCCCCCTCCAATAGCATTTGAGAAACAAAATGGCTACCCCTTTGAAGCTGTTTGGACAAAATGGCCACCTCCATCGTGCAGGCAGGGCAAAATGGCCATCTGGCTCTCAAAGCTGACTGAGAGAGCATGACCCGGCACCTGGCTTGAAAAGGTTGGGAACCCCTGCATTAAAGGCTAGGCTGCACAAATCTAGTAAGTTTTTGCATGTTAGTGAACCAGCATCTTGTTACAGTATCTCACCCACCATCCATGTTGATAGTAAAATTTGATAAAGGGTGGGAGAATTGCTCAGCTAAACATTTCAGATGGGAGAAGTAATGATAATATACTCTTTCATGAAGTTACCATACCAACTTTACTTTGGTACAAAAACAATTATTAAATTATTTTTAATACAAAGTGGAACTGGATTGATTAAAATTCACCTTTTTAGGAGTAGCTAAAATATTTAAGTCACTGAGGGGAAATCACAGGCATATTTCATTATTTGCTGGATTAAAATTATATGTGATATTGTGTTATAAATCAGATATTCAGAATTATGCAAGATCTGCTTCGGGATAGGCTACGACACCAGATTTCTGGTTCCAAATGATTCAAATGTCTTGTTTAAAAATGGAAGCAGGGTGTAAAACAAATGCTAAGATGTAAAGCAGCTGTACAACAGAAAATTGAGCATAATAAAAAGACGTATATTTTGACAGGACACAGGATTTTAAACTACAAAAATCAGTATCTCAACATGTAATGGTAACTACCAATTCAGGGAACTTTTAGGAAGGGTTTATGCAAATTCGTGGGGGCATCAATGCTATCTGTTATTTTCAGTATCAAAGGTAGTATGCTTCTAAATACAGCTGTACCTCGCTTAAAGAGCATAATGCGTTCCACAGGATTGCTCTTTAAGCAAGTTTGCTCTTTAAGCGAAACACCATTGTAAGTGACCAATTGTGGGGGGAGGGACTGCGAACCCTGATTTGTTAAGCGAGTTTTTGGTTGGTTTTGTTAAGCGAAGTGAACATTCAGAGAAAATTCTGCTCTTTAAGCGAGTTACTCTTTAAGCAAAGCGCTCTTTATGCGAGGTTTGACTGTATTGCTGGCTGAGGAATATTATTATTTATTTATTTAGATTTATATTGCCGCCCACTCGCCGAGGCGACTCAGGGTGGCTTACAGTCAATACAACAACAGTACAATAAAAATTATGAAATGCAACCACATAAAACAACCAAACCAGAACACAAACTAACTCCTGTCAGGCCGTTGTTGTGGGCCCAGAGGAGTGGGTAAGGTCCCCAGCCACTGCTAGGCCTTGGCATCTTCTTCTTCAGGTCGTTGTTGTGGGCCCAGAGGAGGGGGCGATGTTCTCAGCCATATGAGTGGGAGAGTACTATTATCCTCAAATATTCTCGCCAACAGCAAATATGCCAACTGGAATTTATCCGGTATTAGAACAGAAGTAAACCCAAAATGATATTTTGAGAAAATGTTTAAAGGTTTAATTTATGTTTAAGGTGTGGACTGTAGGCTGCAGGATTTATTTTATTTTACAGATATCGCTTTGCCTTTCATTTTATTTCACTTAACTCAGTTAATGTCATGTGACAGTAAAGTCCCTCGACTGATCTGATTCCTCCTTGCCCATTATCTCCAGAAATTGGATTCCAAGCTTTGTTTGAAACTTTCTGATTTAAAGCAAAATAACCAATGTTTGATATGCTGACAACTGTTCTTTAATACTGATTTAATATAATGATTTTCACCATAAGAAAACATACTGATGTTTTTGCTTTTTACCCAGCACTTATAAATATGAATACAGTAGCTATGAATAACATTTTCCAAATACTGTATGAGATATTCACCAAAAGTGACATTTGTTAATTAAATTACCTTGAATTACATTTACTCAGCTATAACTGTTATGAATCAAAAGGAATGTAGATCATTTGTTAATCTGAGAATGCAAAGCATCTAGTTTTAGACTTTGAAAAGCACTAAACCTAACACAAAAAGGATTTTTAAGATGCAGTGTATCTACTGCAGACGCCTGCCCTCTAGTGAAGCTGCACCCAATACAGAGCATCATTTTGAAAAGAAAGTATCAATAAAATCCAGGTTACGTTTAAGTCGAAGCACACTGTATCAATTGTTTAAATTTGTTAGATGTTTTGGGGGGCACATAACTTGGGACAGCCTAACTCCAAACTTGGAGAATCTTGAGAGGAGAGTCAACACAAGACTCTCTTCAATTTTAATGTGTCTAGGTCACTTGGGGGCTGAGTTATGCTCCCACCCCAAATCACTCATTTTCCCCTCAAACCAGCTGGTAGTAGCCTAAGACTTTTGAACAGTACTGCAACGCAGCCACTTAACTCTGTTACTAGTTTCTCTAACAAAATAAGAATTCTATTTCTGAATTAGTTTCCTAATAATAAAGTCATATACAGTAATACCCCGTATAACGTGAGTATCATATAGCGCTAAAACCGCATAACGTTACAAGATTTTCGGAAAAATCTTGTATCGAATAACGTGATTTTTAACGTTATCCGATACAGTCGTTCTTAGCAGCAGGGCGGCTGGAAAGCTGAACGTGGTTCTCCGTTCAGCTTCCCAGCCACCCTGCAGCTACGGAGGCAGGGGTGGGGAGGCTGGAAAGCTGACGAGGGGCTCCCCCATCGGCTTCCCCAGCCACCCCACAGCTGTGGAGGCATGGGCGGGTGGCTAGGGAAGCCGACAGGGAGTCCCCGTCAGCTTCCCCAGCCACCCTGCAGCTGTAGATCGGGTCCTCTGATCTCTCTGGAGGTGTTTCTGGGCTTCCCCGACGTCCTGAGCCAGTGCAGCAAGCCAGAATGTCAGAGTTCGAATCCCGACATTCTGGCTTGCTGCACTGGCTCAGGACGTCGGGGAAGCCCAGAAACACCTTGGATCGGGTCCCCACACCTCCCTGGACCCGGCAGGGGGGTCAGAAACCCCAAAATTGGTTAAAAAACGGACTTTTTTTACCAATTTTGGGGGCTCTGACCCCCCCCCCCCCCGCCGGGTCCAGGGAGGTGGGCAGACACAATCCAAGCTTTTTCTGAGCTTCCCCGACGTCCTGAGCCAGTGTAGCAAGCCAGAATGTCAGAGTTCGAATCCCGACATTCTGGCTTGCTGCACTGGCTCAGGATGTCGGGGAAGCCCAGAAACACCTTGGATCGGGTCCCCACACCTCCCTGGACCCAGCGGGGGGGTCAGAAACCCCAAAATTGGTAAAAAAAACGGACTTTTTTTTACCAATTTTGGGGTCTCTGACCCCCCCCCCCCTTGCAGGGTCCAGGGAGGTGTGGGGACCCGCTCCAAGCTGTTTCCAAAGTTCTCCCACCTCCCTGGAGGCTGCAGCAAGGCAAAATGTCAGGATTCGAATCCCGACATTCTGGCTTGCTGCAGCATAAAAGAGGGTGGGGGAAGTTCAAAATTAGCGCGCATCGGGTCTCCCGACCTCCCTAGAGCTGATGTGCGCTAATTTTGAACTTCCCCCACCCTCTTTTATGCTGCAGGAAGCGAGAACGTCGGGATTCGAATCCTGACATTTTGCCTTGCTGCAGCCTCCAGGGAGGTGGGAGAACTTTGGAAACAGCTTGGAGCGGGTCCCCACACCTCCCTGGACCCGGCCGGGGGGGGGGTCAGAGACCCCAAAATTGGTAAAAAAAACATCCGTTTTTTTACCAATTTTGGGGTGTCTGACCCCCCCCCCCCGCCGGGTCCAGGGAGGTGTGGGGACCCGATCCAAGGTGTTTCTTGGCTTCCCCGACGTCCTGAGCCAGTGCAACAAGCCAGAATGTCGGAATTCGAACTCTGACATTCTGGCTTGCTGCACTGGCTCAGGACGTCGGGGAAGCCCAGAAACAGCTTGGATCAGGTCTGCCCACCTCCCTGGACCCGGCGGGGGGGGGGGTCAGAAACCCCAAAATTGGTAAAAAAAAACGGACGTTTTTTTTTTTCCAATTTTGGGGTCTCTGACCCCCCCGCCGGGTCCAGGGAGGTGGGGAAACCCGCTCCAAGCTGTTTCCAAAGTTCCCCCACCTCCCTGGAGGCAGCAGCAAGCCAAAATGTCAGGATTCAAAAACCCGACGTTCTCGCTTCCTGCAGCCTCCAGGGAAACAGGGCTTTTTTAAACATTGTGTGTTCAATGTATCGCACAACGTTAAAAACCGGATAACGACGGGACTTGTGGAACCAAGTCATAACGTTATTCGTGGTACTAGTGTACTTTGTATCTGCAGGTCTTAAGGTCTGTCCAAGCTAATTTTCTATATATAGTAAAAAAATATTTGGCTTTGTTTTCTCACATGACAGCAAGATCCATGTGATACAGAAACAAGTAAAAAGTACTAGAAAGAATGGATAGAAAGAAAAATCTACGAGACGGACAGAAGTATGCTTCTATATAAAGCTACTATAAACAAACTAGCTAACCCAAAGACTGAAGAACACAGTTTAAGCAGCAGGTAATGCATTATAAATATACAGAGGAACAAGCTGTGGTTTGTTTTTACTTGACATAAGTATAGGGTTCACTAGATTGCAAAAATCTGCTTAGGGAGGCTTCATGACCATAATTTTTTAAAAATGGTATTGAATCAATCACAATAGACACAGAGCATTTTGGATACAATACTGCGATTTCAAACTAAAGGATACTCAACCTCGTTCAATATCCCATTCCTTACAGTAAACTAGCCATGCACCACCTAGTACTAATAGAAGGAAAACACAAAGGAAGACAGGATCATATCTGTGTTCATAATGAAAAAGTAAGCAAAAAACATAGACACATACAGCTGGAAGAACACATATCCATATTATGTTTGGCAGCAGAAAAGACTCCTTCTTATACCTAGGAGCAAATCCCTGATAGTCCAACCCCACTGCACTGCAAGACGCTCTACTAAATAACTATGGGGGTGGGGCCAATTGCCTTGGTTTTTCATAATCCATTATTCAACTGGTACATACCTCAAATAAAAAAATCTTAGCATCCTAAAAGTGTAACTCATGTATTCAGCTTCTTCACATATGTTATTTCAGTAAGGCTTACAAAATGTTTGAAAAAACTGATGAGTATATTTATTTCCATTATAAAGATTCTTCTTTTGTGTCCAAAAGACAAAGATACAGAGGTAGAATGGGAAGATTCCTAATCACCACTTGTGGATTGACTCTTTTTTAAAAAAACACCAGCCAACAATACAAATATAAAGTTATGTCAACTGCTCTTTTCTTTTGAAGAAAGTTATTCATGATAACTACAGTAAAACCTCAGATAACACTAAAACCTGGTTCCACAAGTCTTGGTGTTATACGATTTTTAGGGTTATCTGATGCATGTTAAAATCCTATGGGATCCATAGAGATACATTGTAACCACACAGGCTTTAGCGGTTGTTATCTGAAGCATCCCATAGGATCTTAATGTTATCCGATGCAATTCTTCCCCCCAGATTCCTTAATGTTATGCGATTTTCGTGTTATTCGATACTAATGTTATCTGAGGTATTACTGTACTTATATTGGTACTGTATTAAAGAATAGGGCTCTCTCTAATGAAATATTTTAATCAGGAATAGATTTTGGCCAAGATGCTGAGAACTTCAATATTCAAGATAGAGATCTATAATAATAATCCTACTTCACACTCTCAGCTCTGACACGTTGACTGAGAGATGGCATCAAAATTCTGCAAACGATAATGTTGAGTCAGGAAGAAAATTATTTCTGTACTTTTTAAAACAACTCTTTTTAGGTAAGATACTAACTTCTGAAAAACTTCAACAGCAGTTTTCTAAAACGTCAAGATAGCAAACAGAAAACTTTTCAAACTCATGAACTATATGTACATTTAAATGGTTTTCAAACACATTCTCATTTGTTATTCAAAAGCAAGTGTCTGTTATTTGATGACTTTCAATATCCATATAATCCTTATTTAAAGTAGACTGATCAATAAGACTGGCATATTCATGTTAATATGAATTTTTTAAAAAACCTGAAAGAGGCTTAATTGCTTTTCCTTTTTTATTTTCTTCTATTGATTCTCAAGAAAGAATCTTTTAAAATAAAAATGATTTAAATTAATGGAAAAGAGGTAGGTGAAAGTTTCATGTTCTTTCAAGCTTTCCTCTTTTATTTAACCTATTGACTGTAAATCACCTGGGAATTTTTCACCAAACAGCATCAGGAGAGCTTCCAGCAACTGATAATAATTTCGTGTCAGATTACTATGGGCTGACTAACAGGCTGGAAGTGGGAATTCTGAAGCTTTAAAACGGCCTATATTAGTCGGAACCAACTAGAAGAACTCCATCATTGTTGCACTTACTCAATGTGGGTCTGTGAGCTTCTAGCACCTTCCATTGCCACCTTGTTAAATGCCTTTATCTTGGTAATAGCCCTTCCTCCTCTCCCCTTAATTCTTTGGTGGATTTTCTCCACCATTTCTTTTGTTATTTGCTGTTACTTGGTTTCCTGCTATACTTTTAGGAGAAGACATCAAAACAGTGTCTCCACATACGCTAGACTTTTTGGTTTAGTAGCACTGTATTTTTATTTTGTTTCCCATTTTTGCTTGCTTTTCTTGGCTTTTGGGAGAGGTGCATGTGTTTTATTTTGTTATTCTGTTTCCATCATGTATGTCTGTGCATAGTTTTCCTATTTGACTTGATAAAAATTCATTTACTATGTTTATTTATTATGTTGAAGGTCTATGTTCTAAAGGGCTTTAGAGGAGTGTTTTGTCTAGTAGTTGCTCTTCTTGGCTGTGCTGTTGCCTCATTTTGGAGCAGACTGATTCTCTGTTGCCTTGTCATTGTCTTATGGGATGAGTTTTAATCAGTTCCTGAAGCCTTTTCGACAAGTGTTAGACAGAATATGAATGGAAGGAAACAATGAAAAAAGAAAAGAAAACATGAAAGAGCTGGTCCTGTTCATATTAAATGTAAAGAACTAATTCATGAAAGAGATGGAAATGAAAGTTATCATAATCCTTGTAAATTTGGTCCTGCTAGATGGGGCTCATGGATTTTGGAGTACACATATTTATGGGCCCCAGATTGCTTACTGCTGAATTAAGATGAAAGAAAGTTTACAAATTGTTGCAACTGAAGCCAACTTTAAAATGCAGAAGAGGATGTATGCTTACTGTATAGATGATGGAAGCCACCATTCCAATAAGGGTCAAAGAACTTATTGAAAATGATAAAGCAGCCAAGCCATCTGTAAAACAAATAATAGAAATAGATTGGCTAAAATATTCTTTTGGGTAGACACCCAAGTTCACATTTTCATTTTGTTCTACATGAACTTTAGAATATTTCTCTAAAACAAAGAGAAAACAACCAACCAAAGGACAAATAGTCTTTACACATCATTTATCTTTGACTAAAAAGTGATTTATACAGTCAGAGAAGACATAGCGGAAGAATGCTTAATTGTGACCTTAAGATTGGGATGTTTAATCTGTAATGTTTCAGATGCACAGCTGCAACACTCAAGCATTCAGATGGCTGTAATGTCTCTAACATTGAATTACAGGATTAAGTTTAATTAGGACTAGAGTTTAATAGAATTTTCTGACTTAAATTGATCACTAAAATTTGATATTCCAATTTGTGTATCTTTAACATTTATTTTAAGATTGTGCTAATATGTTGAAACTTCCTGCTTGCTTATAACTCTAGACTTCTTAATTGGTCTTCCTTATTTCTGAGAGGATTATAACATAGAAAGTATAATACGAATATATTGAACAAATCTAGTCTGAGTCTAAGTAAAAAGAAAAATCAATAACACTTGAATGCATTCAAGCCTTTTAATCTAGAATTGTTCATTTGAATTTGTTGCCTGCATTACTCAAAAGAGATGGGATTAAATAAAGAAATAAACACAAACATTCTATCACTTTCCTCTACGGAATTAGTTGGAATTTGAAGATAACATGAACATTCTTACGGCTGCTTCCAAGTTCTTCAAACAAAAGTTTTACTCTCTCCCACTCTGTTGAATTTTTCTTACTGGGAATATTGAGGGGAACAAAGGCTCTGTAAAAAGGAGGAAAAAAAGAGAAAAATTTAGTTCTTCAAAGGTTTTCAAAACATGTTAGCTCAAGCATGGGACTGAAGTTAAATTACATGGAAAATTCAAGGACCCTCAACATTAAGCTTCAAAGCAATACATTTTCTGTAAATATAAGACTGTTCCAGATGTACAGTTTTTTTAAAAAAACAACAACACTATAATACCTTGCAGTAAATCCATAGTGAAATAATCTGAATCAAAGCTCAGAGCATTTTGGTTTTAATAAAGTTTTAAGAATCTCCTCATATAACATAGTAAAAAAAATTATAAATGCATTTTCAGGCCTGAGAAGAAAGTGATGGAGTATAGTCATAGAAAATATATTAGAAAGATGTATAGAAATACATAGAAATAACAGCATGGTTTAATGCAGTGCAATCATACACATGTCTATCAAGAATCAAGTCACAGTGGCTAAAACCGTTTCACAACTTAAGCAGTATATCTTGGATGATTAATCACTTTGGTCATTCCACAGCTATTTTGAGACAATTAAATATTTCACAGTCTCCCTTCAGGTTCCAGGGATTTCTAGGTGTTCCCTTCATCTTGGATCTCCCTTCAAGATCCACAGAACAAGGTAAAGAAAAGTGTCACTGCTGGTACCATAGTAATTTTTGGAACTTTAGATTGTTCTTTATCCCATTCCACAGTTCTGAAGACACTCCCAAGGTGATTTGCAGGGGTTCTCAACCTTTTAAAGCTGCAGGTCAGACCACGCTCCCTCAGACAGCTGAGCGAGCCAGACTGGAGTTCTGACTTGGGCTTCTGGCAATTGAAGTCCAAGAATGCCTGGAGTGCCAAGGTTAGCCATCACTGGTCTAGAACAATGTTTCCCAATGTGCGGTCCAGGCCCCACAGGGGGACCTCAATTCCTAGAAGCCAAAGTCAGTACATTAGCTGATCAGTACTTTGGGGAATTGACTTAGGACTCTGGGAATTGAAGTCCAAAAACCAAAGGTTGGGAAACACTAGTCTAGAGCTTTTAAACTCAAATTTACCAGAAGGAAAACAGGCCTGTTCTGTACCCTGTTGAGTTCCAAAGGATTTGTCAATCATTTGGAGTAGCTTTTAGAGAAATCTCAAATATATATCTTTTAGAGAAATCTCAAATATATATGGTGCAGCAATGAAAACTGATTGCCTCTGTTATAAAAATAGGAGCATTTCTGCAAGGATAAAACTATAGTCAAACATACTCTGAACTTGGCCTTAAAAAATTAAATAGATCTTATCTTGCAAGCAGGTCAAATTAAAAGCTACATTCAATACCTCAAACAAGTGTTGAAGAATTGACAAAGCACAAACTCAAACAGAAAAAAATTACAAGGCTGATTCAATTCTGTTTCAATGAGATTTCAGGTTCTGCTTTCGTTTACATCAACAATATAAAAAGAAGAGGCAACAAATATACACTAATCAATTTACAGTGGGAATTATTTCCCTTGGGAATAATCATGTTACAGGTTCCTTGGCCCTGCTCCCCAGCTCAGGAGTGTGGAAAATCAACTGTGCCATATCATTATGACAGATCTGTGACCACCCACCCACCCCTGGTTTGAAACAGGCAGTGAATTATTCACAACTTCTTACTGTACAATGACAGAACCAAAAAGAGTCCAACACTGGAAGACAAGTGAGATTTAATCACCACAATATGTGTCTGATTACTTGCAGTAACCCAAGTAAAAGTAATCATCAACATAGACTGATGGGAACATATTTTACATATTGCTCTACAAACAGCCATGTATTCAGCAGAAATTAAATTGATTCATAAAGGAAGAAGTGAGTAGAAATTCATTGCTAAAGAAAAAGCAAGAGCAAACGGTAAAGACTGGCAGAGCAGGGGAAAGACAGAAGATTAATAGTAACTTTAAAAGTGTAAACTGGTAAATGGGGGACTAAAAACATTCGGCATTTGGAAGTATACATATACTTACTAACCCAATTACAAGAAGAGTTGCACAAACCAGAAGGAATCCTAGTGTGTACTTGCACGCAGTCTGAACCTGCTATAAATATTAAAGTAAGGAGTAATTACAATGAGAAGTTGATATTTTACTAATCCAAATATTGAGCATGACTGCATCCTCCCAATATTAACATATACAAATGAGATTTTCCTGTTTATTGAGTTTCAGCCCTGATAATTCACAACAATTTCTCCACAGCTAGAATTCTGGAGGCTTTCATAAAAAAAATCCCCAAGGTATTTTCAAGTACTGTGTGTTTTCGTGTCAGAGATTACTCTGAGTTGAAATAATTTTTGCAGAGGATGCCCAAATAAGGCTCCTTTCATGTCCCCTATCAAACCCCGTGCTTTCAGTCTCCAAGCACAGTGCTTTTATCCACTAAGCCACCAGGGAGCTGCTTTTCAGATACAGTAAAACACTGGATAATGGTAAAACTTGTTTCCACAAGTCTTGGTGTTATCCGATTTTTAGTGTTATCCGATGCATGTTAAAATCCTATGGGATGGATCGGATAACGTTAAAAGCTCCATAGAGATACATTGTAACCGCACAGGCTTTAGCGGTTGTTATCCGATGCATCCCATAGGACCTTAACATTATTCGATGCAATTCTCCCCCTATGCGATTTTAGCGTTATCCAAGGTAAACGTTATCCGAGGTATTACTGTACTTACAGATAGTTAATGAAGACTCTGGCAGCTACTGTATTTCCATCCTGAGGAGATATCAGAGGAAATGGGTAGGTATGGCTAAGCTCCCTGGGATCTGAAAGGAATCAGGGATCTGGTAGATTTCCCCCAAAGGGCAACGTTTAGCCAGCAGAGACTACTGACCCCTAATTCTTTGAAGCTCAAACACAGTTTAGCCCTGGCCACCTCTTTACTTTGTCTTCTTAACAGAAAAAAAATTGTATAAATGCTTGAAAATACTTTTCAGGACTTTGATTTCTTGCTTAAAGCTCCAGAATTCTGGCTGAAGAAATTCTGGGGGATGAAGTTCAACACACACACACACACACACACACACACACACACACATACATATACATACACACACACCTGCACACACATACAAAAAGCCCCACATACCAATGTGTTAAAGGTAAAGGTCACACTTGCTCGAAAGCCAGTCGTATGCGACTCTAGGGTTCAATGTCATCTCTGTTTCATGGCTGAAGAGCCACTGCTGTCTGCTTCTGCAGACGTTTCCATGGTCATGTGGCAGGCATGACTAGACACCGGAGCGCACAGAATGCTATTTACCTTTCCACCGAAGTGGTCCCTATTTATCTATTTGCAATTTCTTGCTTTCAAACTGCTAGGTTGGCAAGAGCTTGAAAAGAGACAGGCGCTCAAACCATCATGCAGTATTTGGGTATCGAACTGCCAACCCGCCGCCTTCCAGTCACTGTCTTAGCCACTTCAGCCACAATTTAATCCAATTTATATTAACTGTAACAGGATTTTCAAGTTGAATTTTTTTGGAATAGTAGTCGTGTTAGTCCATGGTTCAGCCATATCAGAAAACAAAAATAAAAACAAAAACACCGCAGGACTTTAAAGACTAACTGTTATATTTTTACTGTGAGCTTTCATGGATCAAGTCCACTTCTTCAGATTTTTAAGGTAAGTGAGATATTTAAGCAGCAACTTTAGCAGCACCACACACAACCCAGTGAGCTTCTGTGGCTGAGTGGGAATTCCAATCTGGATTTACTAAATCCTAGTCCAAGAGTCTGTCCAGTACACCACACAAGTATCCGATATCAACATAATCATTTTAAATTAGAATTTAATTCAACAATCTTGACTTTTTTCCTACAGATAGTTGTAAAAACTTTAGGTTTTAGTATTAGCTTTAAGAGTGAATTTTTATAATGTTTTAAGATTTTGTTATGCTTTAGGCATGTTTTTTATGCAGCAACCATGTCAAATTACATCAACTGTCTTCCTGCTGTGTTTATCAAGATTTTTGCACACTAAATTCAGGAAATTCTTCACAGCTGAACTAGGCATTTGAACTATTGTTATCTGACTTAATGAATGAGTTCAGAGAAGACATTGTCTTCCAGATTCCTGTTATGATGAAAGTAGGAGTTTCCACACTATCCTTCTCAATAAAGTGGATATCTCTTATCTTGCTTTAGCCACTCTACAGTTTTTATTTCCTCCATCACCCAACACAAAAAGATCTAATTTTGATTCCTTTCTAGTCCCCCAGGTAGTTTTGGCATGTCAAAGAAAAGAGCTACCAATGTTATTTAATGCAAGTAATAATTCTCACTCTTACTCTACAATCATACTTCAAGCACAGCTTCAGAAAAGCACAGCCACAAATTATATGGTAGCCACCATTGCCTTCCTCTGGAAGCCAACAGCACACACTTTCCTCTATGGTTGTTCTCATTGCTTATGCCTTAAGAGTCACATTAGCAAAAAGCGTTCTACAGCTATCAAAGCAAAAATGCCAATGATGTAACTGTTCACAAACTTCCAGGAATATTTTAAATGTAAGTCGTTCCACTGTTCTATTCTTGCATTGCTAAGATACTGGTCACAAAACACAGCACCAACTTTTTCAAGCACAATCATTACACATCACAGTTCTGAGTTTATTAACATAGTCACTGCACATCACAAGGGAGGATTTTTAATGGTTTCAACAGTTTTTTTAAATTTGAAGTTCCTGTTTTATTGTTATATATGTGAGTCACCTGGAGTCGCCTTGGTGAGGGGATGGCAATATAAATTCAAATAAATAAATACATAAATAAATAAATTTCTTCAACTTTATTTTAAAGAGCTAAGACTCTTTCCAGCTGTGAAGATAAAGGAAGGAGCTGAGCTTAGTAGCAAGTGGACATGCACTGAATGCAGATTGTACTAAGTTCAGTAACTAGTATTTTCAGTAGAGCATCAAGTTGAAACTGTTGGGCAAGATTTTTGCCCAAGTCACAGAAAAGGCAAAACCGACATTATGAAGTTGTCATGAGCAGGATCACTGACTGACTCTATGCTATTTTCAGTGTGCCATGAAGGTGTGTAAGGTATAGTTTTGCGCATCAGAGGTTATTTAACATTAATTTTCACTAGCAATGAAAAACAAAAGCAATCAGACCTATTTTATTCACCGAATATCCATCCATACAACATGAAGTATTACTAGAAACCATCTTACTGCACATATGTTGCCATCATCTTCATCTTTCTCCTCATAATAGAAGTAGACAAAAGGTATCCACAGAAATACACAGAATAATATGATGGAATAAAGTGCTATAGTGGAAGGAAAAATACAGTTATGTTCTGAATTTTCTTAAAAAAATATCACATTAGCAGTTCATGTCACTAAAACTGCCTGAAGACTTCCTGAATCCATTAGGTGAATTAATATAAAAAGCTTTGATTTTAAACAAACAGTTGTGGTAAACATTATAAGTAATCATTAAACAAGTATAAACCAAGTGGATAAATATAAAACAGCTGCAAGTCACCAGGAAAGGAGCTGAGACCATTGCGCTGGGACTCCTGATTTTGTTTTGTTTTCCACATTAGATTATGAAGTGGGTTCTATTTTTGCTTAGGTAATATGTAATAGGTAAAGTGGGGAGGGGGGGTCTTGGAAGGCTGAAAAGTTGACTAAGGTGCCACACATAACTTGCAGGCTGCATTATGCCCACCCAATGATGTACACATCAGAAAATAACTTGCTTCTATTTACTTAGTTTAAAAGGTACTGGAATACAGTGCCATTCCCCCTATGACACTACATATTATCTTGATCAATGTTATACAACCAGTCACACTCAGTTGCACAGTATTATATGACTTCGCACAAAGATATAACTTTGCAGTTTGTTTTATTGCAACCAAAGTGTATGAAGACATGTGAAGAGCCAGCAAGTTCTAAAATACTGGACAGATGTTTAGGCCATAAGGATATACAAGGTGGTGAGAACTAAGATTACAGCTAAAGTAAAGCTTAAGAATGTTAGTCTAAGAAGTTCTATAACACCAAGGATATACACTATATGAAACCTTAATTAGAAACAGAAACATTGATATAAAGTTTAAAATGTATGACAGATTTCTTTAGTATTCTTTTGATACTTGGGTTTTTGAGAACGTGATTCTATGAGTTTCAGTTTCATTAAGAAACTAATCACATCAAAGCAAATATTCTAAATTTAATCATAACAAGATGATACCATGCAATGTTTAATTTGTAACAAGAATTTTACTGACGGTCCTGCTTCATCATGAGTCCAAACTTGGGTTGGCAAAAGATAAAACAGATATTTTCACAGAAATATTCCTTATATGCCGGCGTATAAGACGACTGGGCATATAAGACGTCACCCCAACATTTCCACTCAAAATATAGTTTGTTATATACTCGCCATATAAGACTACCCCCTCTTCCGCACACCTTCCACACACCAAATAAAACATCAGATTTGATTTCAACATCTCCCTGTGACCAGCACTAGTGTGCAAGTGCGCATGTGCGAGCTCTGCGTAGACAAAGGGCAGGGCAGAACACTGCTGCTTCCCACCGATCAGAACGGGCCGGTAACGCCGAAAAGGCTGGCACCCCTGTCTCGCTGCTGATGCTCGCTGCAGCCATGCTGGATATCGCGTGATACTGGATTGTATGTAGAATGAAGTGGGTGGGCATTGGGAGGCCACTATTGGCACCAGGCAGGCATTGGGAGGCCACTATGGGCAGCTATGTCTATCCCAACAGAAGTGCACCCAGCGTATAAGACGACCACCCCCCCCCCAACTTGGAGGCATGTTTCTCAGGGCGGGAAAGTAGCCTTATACACCAGCATATACAGTAATGCAAATCCATATTGTCAAAAGATAACCCACCCCTTGGCACCAGGAAACAAAAAAAAAAAATACAAGCTACGTTGGTCACCAAAACATCTTCTCCTATGTCTTTAACTTTTGTTAATACAAAGTCCATATTCCAACACTGTGAAAATGTGCAAAATGGAAACTCCAAATGCAGTGGGAGTTTCCTTAGGAGCAAGAATAAGATTAGCAGATAGCTCTCCCAACACTAAAGCTCTCACATATAAGCCAGAGAGGAAGAGTTTTTCTTAAACATTCTGTAGCAGACCAGCTGCCAGTTAAACATGGACTCTCAAAACAGTTTGAAGATTCATTTCCTTTCAATGAAACCCATGTAGGCTTTAGTTTAGACACAATGAATTGAATATATTAAGGCAGGGGTTCTCAACATTTTTCAGCCGCGTTCCGGACCATGCACCCTCAGACAGCTGAGCGGGCCAGACTAGTGCCATAAAATGCATCCACTGTCGATTCCAGTGAAGGGGGCAGCTAGGGCAAGGTTGAAGCCGGATTATTTGGCAATGCTGGTCCGATCCAGCCCATAGGCTGTAGATTGCAAACCCCTGCATTAAGGATTCTCAAACTCTATAAAAATTACATCGACTAGGCCAGTGGTGGCAAGCCTATGGCACACATGCCAGAGGGGGCACTCAGAGCTCTCTGAGTATGCGCCATCACCCCAGCACAGAATTCACCCTGCCCCTCTGCCCAGCAGCCCAATGGGAGCACTTCCTCCCTCCCCCAGCACAGAGTTCACCCCATCCCTATGTCCAGCAGCCCAACGGGAGTGCTTCCTCTCTCCCCTGTTGCCATGTTGGCTCTTTGTGATAAATAAGTAGGTTTGGGGTTGCAGTTTGGGCATTCAGTCTCTAAAAGGTTCACCATCGCTGGACTAGACCTTCAGATTCATCTAGAGATAATGTTTATTGTCTTGAAAATTATAGCAGTACAGGGAGAAGCTAACCATAGCGGCCAGACTTGTTTGCAAATAAGAATAATTTTACTCCATCTGTCATGTCTCACTAAATTGCAGAGAAAATTGAGTTATTTTCTATCCACACTCCATGACAGGAATTGTCTACTTTGATAATAATAATTTCGTGTCAGAAATTATTCTGGGTTGAAAGGATTTTTGCAGAAGAAACTCCACTCAGGGAATGCCCATATGAGGCTCCTTTCATGTCCCCAAGAGTTGGGACAGAGACAGGTGCTCAATCCGTCTTGCAGTACCCATGTCTCAAACTGCCAACTTGCCAGCCTTCCAGCTAATAAGGCGAGCTTCTTAACCACTGAGCAAACGCAGCCCGTCGACTGTGATGTACACACAGTAGTGCCATATCTATCCTCATATGTTTAAATAGCCATTTCATTAAGTTATGATATACTGTAGTTCAATAAGAAATGCCCAACTGAGACCTACTTCCATAACCTGCCTTATTTAGAATACTGTAGTAAAAAAGGATGCTCTTTATTTTTACTAAAATCACTATCGCCATCTGAAGGCTAATCCAAGTAGTGTCAATTCTATGTATAACACAACAACTAGAAACTGTTCCTGAAGGCAGGGACAATAAATTGTATGCCTAAAATAAAAGTTGATGACATAATTCTTCTAATATGGGATATACATGACTTTCACTAACAGTTCCACTTATCCACTAGAAACTTAATTTTCTCATCTTCATTTGCCACTTTCTCAGTAGCTAAAACACTCCAGCAATTTAATGTCTCACATGAATGAGAGAAAAATTTACTTTTGTCATCTAATAGGCCTATGTTATAAAATATTTCACCACAGAAACAATAATGCTTCTCCTGTTAATCTACAGGCCCTTTCTTTTTCTGAAGACTCACAATATCATATGCATGAAAGCTTGTCAAAGATGACTCATTAGAGCCTCTTGATAATGCCCATCTTTGATGTGTCTGGACTTCTCAGAACAGTTTACAACCTGGGCTACCTGAAGCCCTGCCTCTTCCTCCTCTCTGCAATTTAAGTTGACACCAGACTTTTCATTTGCACCCAGAAACACTGAATACTGTTCTTTTGGGAACTGGACTAACTTTAATGACACAGCCTGGTAATTGCTGCCCACAAACAGAACAAGAAGCTACTGGCTTCCCTATCTACCCCTGCAAATTGCAGGATTTCCTTAAGACTTGTATAGGGGCAGCAGGGTGATTTTCAGAGGGCATGAAGCAGCAGCACAAGAACGACATGGAGGTAAGAAGGCTGCTCTACCTCCTGTCACGGAGAGTCCCATAATTTGGCCTGGAAGAGGCTGCCACCAAATTGTAGAACTTGGAGATAATTTCCCCAAAAGTCCTAACATTCCTAACATTGATCTACCTTATCATTGTTTATTATGCAGCAAATTTATCTTGCCATTTTCCAGGAATTGGTACTTCTATTTTATTTATTTATTTATTTATTCATATTTATCCACTTCTAGGAATTCATGTAACTGATTAAAGTATGCCACCATTGCTGCACAAAGATGAACAGAACTATTCTGTGTGAACGTTCTGGAGTCTCTTGGTTAGATGCAAAAACCTGCATCTCAGAATAGGACAACATAAAGGCAAACTATATTTTAAACAATTACCAAAACCCTGCTGCTAAGCATAGAAAAGCACAGTAGGGTGAGCTCACTGAATCAATGGGGATTTTGTGAGTCAACTTCTCTGTAAGAGTCAAATGGGCCTAATTTAACTGCAACTTATTTTAACATAGCAAATTGTATAATGTAGAATACTCCCATTTGAATCAATGGAAGTTATGGAAGGGTTATGTAATTAAATTTTCATTGATTTAGTGGCCTGCTCTAGTGTGATTAAACAAACAAAAGGAATCTGTCAACAAGGTAGTTGTATGCACATAAAACAGGGTGTTGGCACTCTTTGAAACAGAACTATGTTACAATACTCACTGTAATATGCATATAGTACAGTGTCTTCAATTTGCCTTGTAACATTTGCATCAGTCCAGTCCTGAATATATGACAAAGGTGAAAAAAGGGAAAAGAGACTATATTAGACTAAATTGTTATTTGTGTGGCTGCTCCTATACAAAGGCCTTCTGCCATATGTGATAAAGGAAAAATTGGGAGCACATGATTCTTAACATGAGATGCTAAATGAAGACACAAGAAAAGAAAAATCACATGCTTAACTAAAGTACTCTACATAATGACCATAAATTTTCAAAATTATAGCCTAAAATCCTGTTGCTTAGCACCAGAAAAGGCTCATTGGGTCAACTAGGATTTGGAGAGTCAATTCCTCTGCAAGCTCCATTGATTCAAAGGCACCTACTCTACTTGTGACTACTTCAGCATAACAAATTACAGTTTACAAATTAGAATCAATAAACTTACAGAAGAATTGGCTCAATAATTCCCCACCGATTCAATGAGCCTACTCTAGTGCAATAAAGTGCACTAAGCAACAGGATTTTGGTCATCATGGCACCGAATTGGCTCCATCCTTGATTTACTACTGTAGTATAAAAATCATCCAGGAGGTGAGCAATCACTAAGATTTTAGGAACCAAGTGGAAAACTGCCTGTGTTCTGTTTTACTAAGTCTCACAATAAGATGATGTATGGAAAGAATCCAGGTTTTACTTTCATTCATGAGCAAGAGACAATGTCAGCAATGGTATGGGTGCAAACATTTAAGCAAATTGTTCAGTTTCTGCATTCTTCAGTTGCCCTGAGGAAACAATGCCGCTTTCCAGTACAAATCCTTGCAGCTAAGCAAGTGGTAACTTCCAGTTAGGTAAACTTGTCCAGCACAAGCACATTAACAAGTAAAGGAGGTAAAACAGACAGCAAAAATTACACATGTAATGCACTTTGAGAAACCTTCCTATTGATAGACTTTAAATAAAACCAAATTTTAAGGAAATCACACTTATGCGACAGGTAGGCAGCACTAAAAAAAATGCTAAAATATATCTACTTATCATAGTCCTATACAGTATATCAGAAACAACAAGCCTGGTCATAAATACAGCATCCCTTATGCCAAATAAAGAAAGCCTGTAGACATGATGATGAGTGGTAACAAACTACACTTAATTAGTGCCCTTCATGCACCAGTAAATAAATTTGGCTATTCCTATCTTTCCATCAAGATCTTCATTGTTGTAAAAAACAAAGGTATGGAATTCAAGGGAAATTGTTCTGAGACACAATACTAGAGTCAAGGAAAATTAATGTGCATGAACCAGTTTGAGTTGATTTTGCTAGAGAACCTTCCGTAACAAGTGAGAGAACTGCCTAATGTTGGAGGCAGAACTACTTAGGATTAAGAAAGTTCTGTTCTAGGTTTGCAGACACAAAAGATGGTTCCAAAAAGCAGCTTCCAGGCTTCCAAACCTCACAGTAAAACCCTATAATATTTATAATAACAAAAATACAACTCCACAGTTATGCCACTGGTAAGCAAATGCTGTAAATTACAGTAGCAAATTACCACTAATTAACAATTTCTCTGCTAGTTTTCTGGTCAAAAATCAAGGCATCTTACTGATATGCAATAGGGAATCCAATTGGGATTCATCTATTAGCAATAATTTGGTACTGCAAGTTACAGCAATTTCATTCTGCCACAGTAATTACACAACAGGATTTTGGTCATTATTAGATCAATTGGTTATAACATAATATCTAGGGAGAAAGTGGAATGTACTGCCACCAAGCCTCATAAAAAGCCAAAAAGCTTTCAAAAAGCCTGCTAAACTATGAATATGTGTTAGGTTTCTCCAGTCTGGTTTTGAACTACAAATCCCACCCGTTCTGTTAATATGGGGTTGTTATACAGAAGATGATGGGAGCTGTGTCAAGCTTGCGTGATATGACACCATGTTGCAGCTTTTTAACCTATCATTAAAATAATTCATTCTCCAGATATTTGAAATGTGAGTTACAGTAGGTCTCTAACTACAGAGTCAGAGGTTGGGAATTTAGTTCCTCATTGTGCTTCCTTCACAAAGGCTGGACTAGATGATCCAATAGACTCCCTTCCAGTTTAGCAGTTGTGGGATTATTTGCCACTTGGACCTACAGAAAAGGAATTCCATCGTTTGGCTGCCAAAATGCAGTGGAGAAGTGGCGAAAAATATCCCAAAACGGAGCGAAAAAGCTCCAAAAAGCCTCCCGCCTCCCTGGGAAGAGGCAGAGGCTGGGCAAGAAGCTGCAAAAATGGCAAAATTGGTGTGCTACTGCTGCAAATATAATCAGTGGGCGCAGCCACGCCTCCGGCCTGCACAGCTGAGCATCGGTGGCGGGAACTGGCCTGTGGTGGGAAACTGTTGGGAACCCCTGCTATGGAGGGTCACCAGACCTGGGCGGCCAACCGTCCCGCATTCTGCGCGGCAATCCCATTAAGGGAGGGGGAATTTCGACTTACCCTTGTTTCGAAAATGGTACCGGACCTCCCCTGTTGCGTCACGGAAGCACTGGTTTCCACTCCGACCGGCAGGCAGTTAAAGAGAAATGGAGCCGAAAAGGCTCCAATAAACTGCGCCTGCGCAGAGACCCAATCTGGCACCAAACTGGGTTTCTGCGCAGGCGCAGTTTATTGGAGCCTTTTCGGCTCCGTTTCTCTTTAACTGCCTGCCGGTCGGAGTGGAAACCGGTACTTCTGTGACGCAACGGGGGGAGGTCCGGTACCATTTTCGAAACAAGAGTAAGTCAAAATTCCCCCTCCCTAAATGAGATTGCCGTGCAGAATGCGGGATGGTTGGTCGCCCAGCACCAGACAAATCATATATATATTTCATCAGCCCAAATCCTGTTCATTACATTTATTAGTGTAATGACATTTAGTATAAAATTAAATGAAAAACTACTAACAGTTAAGAAGTCAGTGTAGGCAGTTCCACCTGAACAGTCATGCAACAGGAAATGCCTCTATTGTCTTAATTTGTGACAATTCACTGCTGGCAGATACATGTACAGTAATGGCATTAAACTTTCAATGTTTTGGCTGATAAATATTTAAAAAAATAGTTCTTTGCCATAAAATGAAAAGTACCTAAGGCAACTTCTTAACCTGGAGCAATTTACTGCTTAATATCAATGCTGATAGAGTTAAATTAGCAGTCTTAGCAAATAGGATTTGGACTATCATGCAGCCATTTTATTTTAGCTACACATATATTTACAATTGTGCACACATTCCCTCTGTATGCCTTGCTTTAACCTTTTGAACATTTCTGGAATGGGTGTAATAAATAAGCAAGAAATGTTACATTTTAGTGGCAGAAGAAATAAAATAATAGAAGTGGAAGAGCCTCTACTCTCAGTTAGTTAACTTAGTCTTCAGGGAGTGAATGTTTCCTAGTTGTGGTTGCAGTAACAATATTTCTAACTCTTCACCACAACAAGTGTCTAGCACCACTAATATTATCTCTCAAAATCCTTTGAACTGTATTTTACTCTACTTTATTCTTTTAGATTTCTGTAATCCTGCTCCCCAAGTGAGAACCTTTGTTGCTGAGTAGCCTAATAATATAACAAATAAATAAACCTCACTCATTTTACCTTCAAATTCAGCATTACTGTTCAACCAGGCTTACTTTGCAATAAGTACATTCAGGACTGTAACCTAAATGACAAACATTATCATAGCATTATTTCTAAAACACTTGCAATAAAATACGTACAGCACATTTGCAAGAACAAGTAATAATATTTGACCTCAACAGCAGGAGTGAGTAATTGACATTTACCTTAAAGGTTCCATTTTGGTTCTTCACATATGAAACCAGAAAAATGTCCACTGGTAATAGTGCTGATGTAATAAGTGCAATTGCCAGAGCAAAAATAGATGTAATGGTGGAAATTACTTCACTTTCTCGTCTGCTCTGGTACTTGCGGACATAAACCCAGCAGAAAACCAGGATAACCTTTAAAAAACAGACATATTATTACAACACAGAACAAAGATATGCTTTGATTTCTGCGTATAGAAGACGACATGGAACAATCTTTGCACTTTCGTAAAGGTAAAGGTCACCCTTGCTCGAAAGCCAGTCATATCCGACTCACAATTAAATACAGGAGTTAGTCTTTAAGGTGTGTTGTTCTGTTTTATTTAGTAATGTAAAGGTCACCCTTGTTGGAAAGCCAGTCGTATCTGACTCTAGCGGGTTCAGTGCTCATCTCTGTTTCATAGCCAAAGAGGCAGTGGTGTGCTTCTGCAGATGTTTCCATAGACATATGCCAGTTATGCCTAGACACCAAAGTGCATGGAACGCTGTTTACCTTCCCACCAAAGTGGTACTTATTTATCTATTTGCAATTTCTTGCTTTTGAGATGCACTCATTCCATCACGCAGTACTCAGTTTTTGAACTGCTGACCTTCCGCCTCCCAGTCAGCATCATAACCACTTGAGCCACTGCAGTCACCTCTTAGCACTTTAGAGGCAGTTAATTTTGTTCATATTGAGCACTTTCCTTGTACTGGGTCACAGTTATACCCTCATAGTAAGAAGTTCAGCTCACAGCTCTGAGTTAGAAAATTACATAGTCTGTGCATGCAGATCCAACCTTTGAAATACTGATAAAACTCTAAATTAAGCAGTGTCTTCTTTAAATGAGGTTTAATTTGATCAGTTATATCCTACCATTAATAAAAATACTTTTGGAACATTTTAGCTTATAAGGTTACTGTTTCAAATGACTGTTATGATAAAATAACTCTGGTTCAGATACTATGAATGGATGCTCCTACTTCAAAACAACACAAACATGAGGTTTATCATGATTTCAGGATTGCTCTTATGAGGTTCCCTTGTTAATAACCCTACAATATAATCACTACCTCCTGACCAAGGCTACATAATAAGCTTCATGGCTTAGTGAGCAATGAGGGCAAGATTCTTTTGTCCTAATCTAATCTTCTATCCAATACACCTAACCAGATTCCACATTTACTCTATATCCGTGGTTCCCAACGTGGGGCACACACCACACAGGGGGGCAATTTGACGGGGGGGGGGATTCGAGAATGAATTATTAACAGTGAATGGCATTTCAGGCTTCCTCCACATGTATGGGAGATGACTTTTTGAAGAATTATATGTCACTACCAAATGGTAGAATTCTGAGGAGCACAACTTCTAAACTACAGTGTAATCAGAGAAATCATACAGAAAATCTTGTGGTGCAGTTGTTAACTGGTGGACAAAACACTGCTCATGATCTGTGTTCAATCCCAACAGATTAAAGGTTGACTCAGCCTTCCATCCTTTCAAAGTCAGCAAAATTACTATCTAACTTGTTAGGGGCAAAATGCTAATTACTTTGGGAACTGGTCTGGGAGTGTTTTAAGCACTATGAGCCAATGAGTGCAACTGCTATTGCTACAACTCCAAAAGAAAGCTGTCAGTGGGGAGGATGTATCATTATGCACCTAGCTGGTTACCTGTGGCTGGGGGGTGGGATGGCAACATCCAATCAAAAGCTAGGGGATGCAGTCTGCTGTGTTTTCTCCCAATCTCTAAGAAACAAAGCCTGACACATATTTCAATTAACTTTTGGGAGTACCACTGAGAACTGTTGTTTATTTTACTTTGTTGTTTGTTCTTATGCTGCTGTTGTTTATTTGTTTGTACAGCACCCAGAGTGGGAGAATATGCCAAATGGGTGATATAAAAATGTTAGCAAGTAAGAAATAAATCAATGTCCTGCGCTATCCATCAAAAATTGCCACATGATCTTGAATCATGAGCTTCCTCTCTCTTTTAACTTTTTTAATTCTCAAGAGTGAGTTTTAACTTTTTAATTGTTATTAATATGTCTATTTTAAATCCTTTTAAAATCTTTGATCCAAATATCTTATTGATGTTTTTGTATATGTTAAACCACCCTGAGTTGCCCTGGTAAGGAGGGCTGTATACAAATTTGAGTAAATAAATACAGTTGTATCTCGCTTAAAGAGCATAATGTGTTCCACAGGATTGCTCTTTAAGCGAGTTTGCTCTTTAAGCGAAACACCATTGTAAGTGACCAATTGTGGGGGGATTGCGATCCCCAATTTATTTGTTAAGTGAGTTTTTGGTTGGTTTTATTTTTTAAGCAAAGCAAACATTCAGAGAAACTTCTACTCTTTAAGTGAGTTTCTCTTTAAAGGAGGCGCTCTTTATGCGAGGTTTGACTGTAAATGAAAACTCACATGTTTGTTTGTTTTTGTTTGTTTTTGTGAGCCCATAATGGTATTGCCTTCCTCCTACATTTATACTTTTAAATACACTACAAAGACGTGTGTCAAGAGCATAACAGAGAAGGAAAACAGCAAACTTAACCCCAGACTTCTTTTTTTGTGTCGAGGTCAGAAGTGAAGCTGCCAAAGTGAAGCCTCCTTTGGGTGAATTCATTCTGTATTCCTTTTGTCTGAGCTAGGGTGAAAAATATTAGTCAGCACAAGGTTGTTTTTGACCAGGGGTACCCCTCCTCCCCGACTGTGGGCCAAAAATACCTGAATCTTCAAGGCGGTTCTTTCTGGGGACCCCACTTAACCTCAGAGAAAGGCACTCAGAAACATATCAAAGAGTAAACAAAACAAAACAACAAAAATATTGGGGCACTTTAAAGACTACCTGCTGTACTTTAATTAGAAGTGGACCTGATCCACAAAAGCCAACATTAAAATACAGCCAATTACTGTGTGCCTGTGTACCTGATGTGTGTATAAACTGTTGTCATGAGGTCTCATGCTTATGTCTCATGAAGTTGACTTGGTCCATGAAAGCTCACAGTTAAATACAGGATTTAGTCTTTAAGGTGCCACAACATTTTTTTGTCTTTTTGTGTTGTTCTGATTTATTTAGTAAGGCAAAGGTCACCCTTGCTTAAAACCCAGTCGTATCTGACTCTAGGACTCAGTGCTCATCTGTTTCATAGCTGAAGAGCC
The DNA here is from genome assembly GCA_030440675.1 of Furcifer pardalis. Lineage (NCBI taxonomy): Eukaryota > Metazoa > Chordata > Lepidosauria > Squamata > Chamaeleonidae > Furcifer > Furcifer pardalis. The sequence goes on along the minus strand of CP126890.1, from coordinate 52,258,658 downwards.
AGCGGTTTCTGCTTCTGCAGGCATTTCCTTAGTCATGTGGCAGGCATGTCTAGACACTGGCGCACACCGAACGCTGTTTACCTTCCCACCCAAGTGTTCCCTATGTATCTACTTGCAATGTCTTGCTTTCAAACTGCTAGGCTGGCAGGAGCTGGGACAAAGACGGGAGCTCATCCCGTCCTGCAGTATTCGGGTACTGAACTGCTGACCTTCCAGTCAGCGTCTTAGCCACTTGAGCCACTGCAGTCCCTTCTGTTTTAGTTACTCTCAGATAAAATATAGCAGTTAAGTCTTTAAAACGCCACAACTTTTTTTTGTTGCTTTGTTTAGTTTATTCTTCGATATGCTTGAAACAGAGACTAACAAGGCTACTATTCCAAAACAAAGCAAAAATAAAAATCGCAGAAACATAGTATTTCCATAAAAGCGTGTACGGGGGTGCACACGATACGTACACCGAGACGCGTGTCCCTATCAATTTCATTTCCCATAGGAAGCTCCCATCTTAGAGGGAGAGAAGAAGAGGCCACAGAGCGGCCGGTAATAACCGCCCACCCCTCGTTCTCTTACCAGCAACGCCAGCCCGAAGAGGCACCAGCCCGTGACCAGGTCCGCTTGCCCGGCAGAGCCCGCCATCTTAACTTCCGGCAACAACGCCGAGGCCCAGGGCGGCAGCCACCGCCGCGCCGCCGCGAGAGGAGGAGGAGGAGCTTCTTGGACCGAAAAAGGGAGCGACGCACCCGAGGGCCAACCCGAAAGCCGTTACCAGAGCAACCCACGGAACAACTTCCTCCCCCGGAGTATTCGGGGCGCCTTGATTGGAGGAGGCCGTTGTGCGAACCAGCCAATGGGGCTTTGGGAAAGGGATCTCTCTCCCTCCCTCGCTCTCGGCCAGGCTCCTACCGTGAATGGACTTGTAATTCTGACGCAGTTCGCGGAGACGGGAGTTATTGCTAAGAAAGCCATGGGGTTGCTTGAGACGGGAGAAAGTCTCTAAGAAGGCCCGTGAAGGAAGTTTGGAAGCCCTCCCGCTTATATCTACATTGGGAAACACACAGCATTCAGAAAGCCTGTGCTGTTTTTTTTAAATTATTTTTAATTTTGTTAAAAATTAAATTCAACATAAGAATACAAAGTATAATGTGAACATACAAATAACCACGTTTACAACAATAACAAATACAACATAAGACTGCAAACTAACATGAATATGCAAATCATGACAATTAACAACGATAAATACAACATAAGACTGCAAACTAACATGAATATGCAAATCATGACAATTAACAACGATAACAAATACAACACAAGACTGCAAACTAACATGAATATGCAAATCATGACAATTAACAACAATAACAAATACAACATAAGACTGCAAACTAACATTTTAATTTAATTTAATTTAATTTAATACTCGTATTTAATACCCCGCTCCAATCGGGGAGGCCCGACTCTGAGCGGCTTACAAGTCAAAATATAATCATCTTAAAACTTAATGTTAAAACTTAAAAAAAAATACATGAATATGCAAATCATGACATTAACAACAATAACAAATACAACATAAGACTGCAAACTAACATGAATATGCAAATCATGACATTAACAACAATAACAAATACAACATAAGACTGCAAACTAACATGAATATGCAAATCATGACATTAACAACAATATAACAAATACAACATAAGAATTAAAAAAAAAGTGGCAGGTAGAGTCTAAAAAGACACTACCGTCAGGGATATGGTACGTGAATTCGATGTGTTGAATTATGCTCATTAGTTCGTTTATTTCTTTAATTCATTAGTTAAGGGTGATGTTTCAAATGGGGAAAAATAAAAATATTATGTTCATAAAATTAAGGTTTTCATAAAATGTTCATAAAATCTAAGGTTTTTCTGAGCTAAGGTAAAGGTCATCCTTGATCGAAAGGCAGTCATATCCGACTCTAGGTTTCAGTGCTCATCTCTGTTTGTAGCCAAAGAGCCGGCGCTGTATGTGTCTGCAGATATTTTTGTGGACATGTGGCAGGCATGGAATGCTGTTTACCTTCCCACCAAAGTGGTCCCTATTTATCTTCTTGTAATTTATTGTTTTTGAACTGCTATGTTGTTTTAACGCAAAACCAGAAATCCCAATTTCATTTGTGTTTATTATTTTTTTATATATTTTATTTTTCAACAAAGATGCTTTTAACCTTTATTTTCCATTATCCCCAACTCTACCCACTACGCACGCATGTCCATAAGCAGCCCACTGTACAAGCAACAATTCACCACAGGTGAATAACTGCAAATATTTATATATTAATAAATATTTCAATAGTCAAACTGCAAAGAAAATGAGTTTTTCCTTCACAATTCTTTGAAAGCAGTTCTTCAATAAGGGGGAAAGCCAAAAAGGAAAGTGGTTATGACTTCAAAGGAGAAACTTACTACAGTGTATCCATTCTCACACCAATGTATCTATTCTGGAGTGAAGAGATTCTTCTTTTTGAAGGAAAGGTTAGAAAGAAAGTTTTTTTGTTTTTGTTTTAAACCTTCATAGAAAATGTTTCTGAAGTCCGATCCAAATTGTGTAAGTATCAAAAGAAAGGTTATTCTGTCCTCTTTCAAGTGCACTTTAGATGATTTTGATTGGTCAATTGTTTGTTGTTGTTTTTTGTTGGATTACCGCCACACACATACACACACGGTGGAAATGTCATTTCAATGTGTCACGTTTTTCCTTTTTTTTTTTTTTTTGTGGATTCCTGCTTTGGTGCCATTTTTCTTCACATGTTGCATGTGAACTGTATCCACCTCAGGAAGTTGTCATATTCACTTTTTTAATTGGTTTCCCCTTCTTTTTGGGGTTTGTGTGACCTCCTTTTAGTGTTTTTTTGTAAAACACTTCATAGATTATGTTTCCTAAGTCCAATTCCAAATTTGAAAGTGCCCCCACAAAGGTTAATCTTTCCTCTTTCAAACTCACTTTGGATCATCTTAATTGGTTGAGGAGTTTTTTCGCTGGACCGCCAACAACCAATCCCCCCCCAAAAACTGTCACTTTTCTGATGCTACTTCTGAAAGCAATGACGTCATCGCTTTGCATTTTTGGCTTTTTGTTTCTACCAATTCTTAAAGTCACCGAGATGATTTTCAAATGACATAACCCTCATTTTCGTGGGTACCTTAGTTTTGGTGTTGCATCTTGGCAACTGAAGATGCAACACGGTTGCATCACTGAACTGAAATGTAAGACGTTCATAGAATTCACGTCAAAAAAATGTAACATGAACATACAAATTATGCCAATAACAATGAATGCAACAAAGGTAAAGGTCACCCTTGCTCAAAAGCCGTCCGTATCTAACTCTAGGGTCCGGTGCTCATCTCCCTTTACAGCCAAAGAGCCAGTGCTATCTGTGTCTGCAGACATTTCCATGGTCATGACTAGACACAAGAGTGCATGAAATGCTGTTACCTTCCCACTGAAGGAGTACCTATTTATCCACTTGCAGTTTCTTGCTTTTGAACTGCTAGGTTGGCAGGAGGTGGGACAGAGACAGGAGCTCACTCTGTTGTGCAGCGCTTGGGTCTTGAACTGCTGATCTGCCGACCTTCCAGTTGTCAAGTTCACCGCCTTAACCACTAAGCCACTGCAGTCCCTAAATACAACATAAGAACACAAAATATAATAGGAACATACAAATTATGAAATTAACAACAATAATAACAAAAATTATATAGCTGTGCCATTTTAAGATCCTTTTCGTCCTGCGTTTATTTATTCAGCAGCAAACCCTGCTCATTTCAATGGTGCTTACTCCCAAGGAGTAATAGGAAGACAAGGACTTGCTGGGAATTAGTTTGAAATACACATACATAGTCAGGTACTGTACTCTCAAGGCGCTGATGTAGGTGTACCTTTAAATTTGGTATAGTTTTGGCAGACATATCCTGGTTAATAATTTCAATCCTGCACCCTTGTAAACACAAAGGATGAGAAGCAGGAACTAGACAGCTTCAGATCAAGTGAAGAATAAAGAGAAGGATGTGCCTGATCCTCTTTTTAGATTTGGCATGAAATTGGGAGGGGGAAAAACACAGGTAGCCACGCTGATGAGGCCACCCCCTACCAGCAAAGTGCTGCTAAAGATGTACCAATCAGTGGCTAAATCAGAAAAGAGTACAAATATTGCCAATTTGGCCTCCAGGTACTATCCTAGGTGCGCTCCCATTAGGAGTCATTTATATAGAAGAGGACCATCTGCACAAGGCAGCGTCATTCTTTTGGTTGTGACAACAATGGTCTGCCTTTCAGTCTTTTGAGGGTTGATGTTGCCATTAAACTGCAGACATAGGGACAAAGTCCTGACTTTCAATTCCTGCAGATGTTAGGAATCCTAATATTGTATGTGCATGTGGTGGGTTCCACCTACAGTCTAAAATGGTGTAGCAAAGCAACTGATAAAGGGAATGTGACTGACCCTTACCAAGAAAGAAAAAAAGCCATCTACGGTATGTCTAGTATACTTAGTGCAGGCAAGACCAATCCTTCCATTAGCTGAAGTTAGAGCTTGGAAAGAATTTGTTGCCTGTAACCAGTAACTGTGATGTAACAGCAGAAGCAAGTTATATTTCAAAAACAAGTTGACAGGTAATTATGATGTAACTGCTGCATTGAGCAACATTTTCTAATTACTTTTAAAAATGTACCTTTATAGACATTTTAGCAGGATCTTGTTCTAATTATTTTTGCTATTGTATTATTAATTTTGTTGTTGTTTAGTCGCACAGTCAATTTCGACCCTTTGCGACCCCATGGACCACTGCCCGCCAGGCACTTCTGTCCTCCACCATCCTCCTCAACTCGCTCAGCTTTGTGCTCATTGTGTCTACAATACCATCTAGCCATCTCATTTTTGGCCGCCCCCTTCTTCTTTTGCCCTCCACCCTTCCAGCATCAAGGCTTTCTCAAGCGAATCCTCTCTTCTCATTTGATGTCCAAAGTACTTTAGCTTCATCTTTACTATTTGACCTTCTAAGGAGCAGTCAGGGTTGATTTCTTCTAAGATTGACTTATTTGTTCTCCTTGCTGTCCAGGGGACTCTCAAAACTCTCCTCCAACACCACATCTCAAAGGTATCCATTCTTCTGTGGTCCAGCTCTCACAACTAATACCAAGTTAGAAATGGAAGGAGCCTCTTTGAAGAATGAAAATACACCCAAACATCTCCTTAGTAACAACAGTACCTGTCAGCAGATCCTTCCACTCAGGAAGTTCCAATGTGAGATGGCATGAACATTACAATCAATCTAAGTGATGAAGGAAGTGTTGTTCTGTTTAATCTTTTTGTATTTAAGTATTTTCAAGATGTTACAAAAATTATCACATGCAAAATCAGTACAAACGCAAGATGTGCAATTAAAGATCCAGAATGAAATGTAATTCAACCTGGAATTTGGATGAATAATGTAGTCATGTGAAAGTCACAACAGTTAGAACTAGTGTATCCAAAATCACAATAACATCTAACCTTCAGGGTCAGAGAGGAGAAGAAGATTTGGCCACTAGAGGGAAGTGGGAGAATATTTTTTTCCTGTATTTTGTGGTATAATAATGACAATGCAGCATACTGAAAACACAAAATAAGTCTATTTTTATGAAGAGAGCAACATACATAGCAATGACAGTAGTCTGCTGCTACCAAATGATGAGTAATGCAACAAGTTCCTTTTGATGTGTTCTAAAGTCTGGGTGAAGTGAGATCCTTAATTCACAAGGAGAAACCAGGTGGAAGTTAGCAACAAGGTGCTGGAGCAGTCATTTCTATACATCCCTTCAGCTGTGATGCAGGGTACTGTTTTATTGCCAGTATTGAAGGAAAGTTCAGCTGCCCATTTAGTTGGTTTTTCTAAATGCAGGCTGCCATCTTGTGCTTCGTTTGAGACAGCACAATGTCTTGATTTAAGACACAGCTGCAAATGTCAGCTAGGGCCAATCAAATGTTTTCAGTGAACACTTTGGTCCTGCAAAGAATTCCTACTTCCAAGTAATAACAAAACCAAAATGAAACAGAGAATTATTCATTAAAATAAGGGGGGGGAGAGATACCTACATTTGGCTCAAACACACAGTACGAATGCATCCAAAAGCTTGCTCTGGGTCACTGCAGTATCTAGTAGATTTGAGTAGCTGTGGTGACTCAAGTGGTTAAGACACTGAACTCGACAACTGGGTCAGAATTCAATTCCCAAGTACTTCACGATGAAGTGAGCTCCCGTTTCTGTCTCAGCTCCTGCCAACCTAGCAGTTCGAAAGCAAGAAATTGCAAGTAGATAAATAGGGACCACTTCGGTGGGAAGGTAAACAGTGTTCCATGCACTCCAGTGTTGAGGCATGCCTGCCACATGTCTACGGAAACATCTGCAGATGCAGACAGTGCTGGCTCTTTGGCTATAAACAGAGATGAGCACTGGACCCAAGAGTTGGATACGACTGGCTTTTGAGCAAGGGTGACCTTTACCTTTAGATTTGAGCAGACCATCCTGATATACTGGCCTCACATGGAGAGGGTATTTGTTGCTGTATTTTCCGGGGATATATGGGTCATCCTGGTACCACATACATCTGGAATTAATCCCTGAGGTCTCATTTCTAACCCAGATTCTCACCCTCTTTTGCCTATTTCCAATGCCCTCTCCCTGCCTGCTTCACTCCCTTCTCTTTCCTCTTTGTAGATTGCCCACCACTCTCACGCCTTCACTTTTTCTCCCCCAATACTTTCTAATTTTATATTTCATTAATTGGGTATGCAGAAAGTGCCTCCTCGAAGATTATGGTATTTTTGAACCACAATCAGGTGTGCCCTGGTAATGGCAGCCTTGTGTTGCCAGCTAATCTTTCTCACACTAGGTTAGGTGAAAGGAACTGCAGAATGAACCCACCAAAACGTGCCTTTATTTTGTCAGGTTCAATAAACAGAATCCAGCCATGAGACTCCCATCCAAAATTCAAACAAATGTAGGAAAGAAATGATACCTTCCCTTAAGCAGAAACATTTCTGTTATTGTATCATCTCCTTCCTGCATTCATTTTGGCAGTTTCACATCTGGCCTAGACATTGAAGAAGAAGAATTTTATTAATTTTAGATAATAATTTGAAAATTGAAATAAGAGTAGCACCAAAGCACAGCAGGGCAGGAGGTAACTAATGGCACACCCATAATGTGTACAGATAAGCATGCATCACTGCCATAGTGGAATCCACATGAGTAGACCCTGTACCAGAGCAAATGAGAGCAAAGGAGAAAAACACAGCAGGAAGCAAGATCTACCCACCCACTCACCCGGCTTAACTGTTGATGTTAGTTTTAGCCTCCCCCCCCCCCGTCATGTGGATAGTTGGATGTAGTATCAGTTTCATGGGTTTCAGAAAAAGTTGAACTCAGTGTAAACAGGACTCTAAATTCAACAACCAGAAATAAGATCAAATGGTTATATAGGTAACAAATAAAGAGTTTTTCTATCACAGTCCTGTGGATCTCTACCAGAATAAGTCCAATTGAGTTCTTAAGAGCTTTTTAAAATGTTTCAAATGGTACAAATTTTCTTAAACTGGGGACTCAATTTCATGCCCCAGAATTTAAAACAGAGGGATAAGAGGCATTTAATTGATTTTAAATACAGTTCAGTGATGTGTACTCATAATATCCTCAGTTTCCACTGCACAAAGTTATGTAAACAGTATTTGGGTCATTATATGTTTGCTGTTGAGTTCACAAAATTACATTTTAGTGTTAAATTAAGTTAAATTATATATTTTCATTGGACCAATCTTAGTGACATTTTGCTCCAGATTAAACGGAATTACATAAATCACGGCAGTAATTTTGGCTAATTATCAAGATACTAGTTGTGTGCCTGACTGAATGTCTGGTACATGGACTGGTATATGATCAAGGACACAATTGGCACCTTGTTAGTCAGTCGTAATTTGCCACTTCTATAGTTTACTTACTCTGGAGTAAAATCCCAGTAGAATTCTTGCCACAGTGTCTGTTATAATGGTGGCTTTCCTAATAAAATTAGTTCACAAAATCCTTCAACTATTCATGATTAAACTATTGAACTGTAAATGCTCAATTTCTGATATATTTATAAATATTTGTTTCAGTGAGCTTTGGTAAGTTAAAAGCTCTCTTTTTTATAACTGCAAAGCAAATATAGAAGTATTTCAAAATAAATCACTTTTTGAAAACAGTCTGTATAAATGGGTCTTGATTTCTGAAAAATAGTTATTAAAGTTATAGCAAGCAAGAATACACTTGTTAGATGGGTAACCACATGACTAAACTGAGTAACTTTGAGTAATGATTAAGTCAAATCAATTTAAATTAAATTCATCCTGCTCAAAATAAGTGGTGATGTTTATTTTAGGAAAGTTGATATAGGATTGCAGCACAACAAACCAAGCTGTGGTTTGGCTTTCATTTCAGTGGTCAAACCACACATTAGAATATACATGAAATAATCAGTTAATTTACATCCCCCAAAATAAAAAAGTCTAGTATTAGCTTGATGATATCAGTTCTATATTAGCATTTGATCTGTTTTGTCAATTTGAATGTATTAATTCTGTGCTATAGATAGAATTTTACTTTTAACTCTCATTGGCTTCTGTGTCATCAAAGCAGGTGTTGGGCTTCTTTGAGATGTTATGGAAAAATTTTCACTGAGTGGAAGCAATTGTGTAAGATTCAAGATGACTCAAAATTTTCTTCCAAACATGAATAATTTGTTTTTGAGAGAAAGAATGAGAGAAATAGAGAACTTCCTTTTTCAATCATTTGAGCCAAGGAGTTAAATTATATACTGTATATGTGTACTGTGGGGGAGTATATAAATGAAATATAGTGTGTGTGTGTGTGTGTGTGTGTGTGTGTGTGTGTGTGTGTGTGTGTGTGTGTGTGTGTGTGTGTGTGTGTGAGCTCCTGCCCTTCCGGAAGGGCTTAAAAACCTGGCTGGCAGGACAAGTATGGGGACCCAGGAATGTGGGCTCTCATGCTAGGTGGTTTATTTAATGGACTGCCACCCTTTTGGGTCTGAATTTTATATAATTTGTGTGTAGCTTGTACACTGTTTTAACTTTTTATGATTTTTAGAGTTAACATTAAGTTTTTATTATAAATAGCATTAATATAGATTATCCTATGTTTTAACCTTGATGTAAGCCGCTCAGAGTCGGGTTCACCCGATTGGGGCGGGGTAGCAAATGTAATAAATAGTAATAATAAATAGTAATAGTGTTTTGTTATTATATATATATATACACACATACACACACACACACACGCGCTTTGGAGTTATATGCATGCCTAAATGATGCCAAAGCAAAGGGGTTCTGTCATAATAATGAGGAACTTCTTGTCTGTGGATCATATGTGGCCTACCTACTGCTGCCTCTCCCCACTGCTCATTCCATCGGCTGGGGATGGGAGGCAAGTGTGGACGCTGTCACCGCCCTCCAGTCCCACCAGACTGGAGGGTTAAAAGGACGTTGCTTTTGCCAGCTAGGGACTTTGCTGCCTTTCCCCGCTGCTCATTCCATTGGCCGGGGATGGGAGGCAGGTGTGGACGCTGCTAATCTGTGTGGAAGAGAACTGAGTTACTCTCCATGTTTCTCTGTGCTGCTGGTATTATTTTTGTTCTTCATAATCTGCTAAGAAAAATAACCCAAAATCCCCAATACTGAGTTTCTGAAAGTTGCATATTATCTGCCACGTGTCTATCCACATACTGTATATTTGTAAAACCCAGCGACCCACCTCTTTAACAAATTCATTTCAGTTCCATATTTAGTATAGATGTCTTATGTAATGAGATGTCTTGGCCACTGTTTGCACACCTTATTCAAGAACTATATACATTAAAGCATTGGATACAAGTTGTTTCAAGTTGCAGTACTGTACAGTAATACCCCGGGTAACGTGAGTACCGTATAGCGTGAAAACCGCATAACGTGACAAGATTTTTGGAAAAATCTTGTATCAAATAACGCGATTTTCACGTTATTTTCACGTTATTTTCACGTAGGCGAGCGAAACAGGGATCCCACGTCAAGGCAATTGCCTTGACGTGCAATCCTCGTTGCTATAGCAAGCCCGAGAAAGAGGTGGCTTGGTCGAAATCCTCACCCCCGCGCAGGGGGAGGAAATTTCAGCAAAGCCGCCTCTTTCCCAAGCCGGGGAGACCCCGCGGAAAGGCGCCTCTCTTCTCCCGAAGTTCCGAAAGGGTAAAGATCCTTATCTTTTTGGAACCTTGGGTGGCTTGCAGGCGTGTGCGCGTTGGTGGGGGTTAGCGCAGGGTATGGGGGGGGACTCCGTACCCTGCGCTAACCCCCACCAACGCGCGCCGCATGCCCGAAGTTCCGAAAGGGTAAAGATCCTTATCTTTTTGGAACCTTGGGTGGCTTGCAGGCGTGCACGCATTGGTGGGGGTTAGCGCAGGGTACGGGGGGGGACTCCGTACCCTGCACTAACCCCCACCAACGCGCGCACGCCTGCAAGCCACCCGAGGTTCCGAAAAGATAAGGATCTTTACCCTTTCGGAACTTTGGGAGAGGAGAGGCGGCTTTCCCAGGGTCTCCCCGGCTTGGGAAAGAGGCGGCTTGGCCGAAATTCCCTCACCCTGCGCGGGTGTGAGGATTTTGACCAAGCCGCCTCTTTCCCGGGCACGCTATAACAACGTGGGATCCCCGTTTTGCTCGCCTAAACAAGGGTCGGCTTTTCCGAATTCGCCCCTCCCCCGGAGGAGAGGGAAATTCGGAAATGCTGACCCTTGCCCAGGCGCGCGAAACGGGGATCCCACGTTAAGGTAAGGGATCAAAGTGGGGGGGTGGCACCCCCCACTTTGATACCTTGCCTTGACGTGCGATGCCCATTGCTATACCCGTTTGGTAGAAGAGGCTCTCACTGGCGCGCCTTTTCGTGTGCGTGCGAGCGCCTCTTCTCAGGTTTTTTTTAGCGTTGTTGGATCAATGTATCGAACAACGTTAAAAACCGGACAACGTCATGTCTCGTGGAACCATGTCATAACGTTGTCCGGGGTTCTAGTGTACTTAGAATTCAATCAGACACTGAAAAGATGTACATTAACACAGCACATGTCAGAGGCATTTAGGTTCCTATAAGAAATTATTAAAAATCCCTTGAGTAATAAATCATGTTGATTTTGCAGGATTATTCCACAGGAGGGAAAGTTCTTGATCGTCATAGACTCCTACTCAAAATTGATTGAGAAGTTGTAATATAGTCATAAATGTTTGCTGCTATAATCCAATCTCTGTAGTAATTATTTCAACACATAGACTGTCAAACATTATAATTTTCTTGTCAGTGGGTCTGTAGCTACATAATTTAATTGTAAAGCATTTATGGGCAGAAACAACATCTGAGCTGACAAATTCATGCCTTATCGAGCTTGAGCAAATAGCTAAACATATGGTACAGGAAATCAAGGATGCCCTGAAGTGCATTACTTGAGAAACTGGCCAATAAGGTTTGCCAAGTTCTTCATCAACATTGACTCCATAGTCAGCAACCCAAGTCAGCCCTGCTAAATTACTAATTGACTCTTCATTCACTTTCACCAAAACCAGATTTAATAGGGATTATTGGAATTAATCATTATGCAAAAATTTCCATGCAAAGCAACCTATTATTTGATTTGTACTGAAATCATCTAAATGTTTATAATGCCAGGCAATCTATACCTTAAAATGAAGCATCTATGGCATGCAAAATCAAAAGCATCAAAATAAGCAGCCATTTGAACTGTTGTTTAGAGTAGTTTAAGGCTAACCCTAAGAGTTCTAAACTACAAAGCATCTAAGCCTTTTAATCAAAAATGTGATTTGATTTATATACACACTCTAGTGAGACCTTTCCCTAGATCCCAAATGAAGGGATCCAAATAAAGGTTCAGCAGAAAAAAAATAGTCCACAAAGAAATTAAATATTTTGAAAAGAAGCCAAATAATGAAGCCATGGTTTTGCTCCATGAAAAAGGGAAAAGGAAAGGAAGATTAGTATGTTCCAAGCAAATTGGAGGCTGGCTTTTGGCCCTTCCAGATGGCTTTGAAGTGAAATAGCTGAAAAGTGCATGATTTGGTTTCTACAGCCTTTAGCAGTGTATACCTAGGCAATGTCCATTAATCATAAGCTCTCGGGTTTTTTTGCTAAGGTAAATAAAAAAGAAATGGGAGAGAAAGAGGGATAAAGAACTGTGCCAGAGCAGATGACATTTTGTTGATGCTGATGGTCTAAGTCTCCAGCATCTCCAGGTACAGCTAGAAAGAAGCCTGCCTGAAGTCCTGGGCAGCTACTGCTGCCTGTCAGTGTTGACAATACTGGATTATATGGCCCAATGACTGACTCTGTATAAGGCAGCTTCCTGTGTGCCCAGGAATGCAGTTTGGACAATTTGCCTCACCCCCAACTCCAGAAGGGAAGGCTAGAGGAGAAACAGAGAGTCTTGTTCCTCTATCCCAGTGCCTGAAGACAGAACAACGGATAGAGCAGGATGGGTGGCCAAACTTTTCGGGCCGCGAGCTGGTCACATGAATCAGGGAGCCAGTCACTATGGCCTGGGGGCTGGATACGACCCCTGATGCCAATTCATCTGGCCCCGAATCCATCATCGCTCCTCAAAGCAGAAATAAAACACGCCTGTACGGGCATGTTTTACTTTTGCTTCCGTGAGTGACGAGGGCTTTTGCAGGCTGGATGAATTGGTGTTGGGGGCCAGATCCAGCCCCCAGGCCATAGTGACTGGTTCCCTGAACCACATGACTTGCCCACGGCCCAAAAAGTTTGGCCAACCCTCCTGCTCTATCCTTTGTTCTGTCTTCAGGCCCTGCAAATGATTATGGATTCATGCTTGTTTATTTACTCATTTCCAGATTTCAGGAAGGCATAGCCTGCAACTAATCAGAATCAGGAATTTGGCGTTCTTGGCGCTTCAAAGGTTCAAAGAACATTATATATGGTCCCCCTGTTCCCATTACGTTCAGCTGTCTTCAGCTTCCTTGAACAAAACCCACACTTCTTTTAGGACATGAACTTAAATATATATTGTGCAACTTTTTCCCCCCAGGGAGAGGATTCCTGGAAACATAAACTGTATATTTAAAAGAATTTCAATCTGATTGACAAAAAGCAATCTATGGCTATCTAGCCGTATCTCTCCTAACCCTGTATTAACTAAAGTAAATAATTCATGTCCAGATGCCTATTATTTTACATATCAGCTGCAATTCTGTGATATATTTTAAAAAATCATTTGGTTTGCTTGTTAATACCATCAGGTGCCCTCTTGTTCTATATTTGTGTAGAACAGTGAACAGCTGTTCCATGTTAGCATTTTCAAGAGCTTTAATGGTTTCGTGTACCTCTATCATATTTCCATTTATTCATCTGTTTTTTAAAAAGAGCTGAAGAGCTGTAGGATTTTTAACATTTTGTATGAAATTGCTCCATTCATGCTACGGGATCCCATTGTTGGCTTTGTCTGCATCTTTCCTAGTTCTAGTCAATCATTTTAAAATGATTAGAATCATTTGGAATATCTAACTGACTAATGTTTGGCTCACACTTGCCTGACACATTTTGCTCAGTCTGGCAAAGAACAAGATGGCTTTTCCCACTAGTCCATATGTGAAAGCTAGCCTGACTGGCAGTTGAAACTTACTTCACTGCTGGTAATAGGACAGTATCCTCGCCTACATCTGAATGCAGTATAGACTAGCTTAGGGAAAGAAAGACAGGCCCTGTGGCACAGCTTCATCCTCTGACAGTTCACTACCACTCTGCACACATCAGTATCTACTGCCTGAGAGATCCATCTTAGTGTATCTCATAAAAGGGCCAACCCCATCAAGGTTGTGCTGTTGATTTAATTTTACCAAATAATGAGACATTTTGTTATTTTCTAGCTTTATCCAGTGCTGGATCAGCCATACAGCAGGAGTAGCAAATGCTATGGGCCCCGTGTCTCTGGGGGCCCCAGCCCCTGGGCTCGGTTAGAATGAAAATCCAAATTTATATATTCCATGCATTCTCACGGATATTCAAAAAATGTTCACTCAGAGAGACTCGCCGACACCTCTGTGATAAAATGAGGCCCCAAGTTCTTCACATATCCAAAATGGAGTTTAGTAGGTTTCTAGTCTATAGTAGAAATGTGGCTTCTTGTGCTAGCCAAAAGGGCCATTTGGTTGTTTTTCACACTTTGGGGCCCAGGAAGGGAAGAGATAGAGAGGCAACCATTGTAAACAAGACAACCAGAGTTGTTTACCCAACTGGAATCTGATTGGAAGTAGCCTGATTACCCAGGTTCACTTCATACCTGGCAAGGGTCTGGCAGAGAGCCAGAAGAAAAATTCAAAAATGGTTGTCAACTAGGGAACATCGACATGAAAGAGATAGGCTTTCCAGCTAGGCCTTATCTCTGGAAATCTTAATTATGGTAACTTAGAACAGATAGATAGATTCCTTTTATTTAGGGGAATACTTGTCTGAAACATCCTTTCTCTAAAACGAATTTTAATTAGGTTACTTTTCTATGCTGAGATCTGTAACCTGATTCATCAAGAACCATGCTACCACTTTAAATAAAAATATTTTCTTCAATCAACGCGTGTTCATTGGAAATGGGATATCGGGTTAAAAGTCAGTAAGTCCTTTTTTGCCTCTTTTACACGTTACCGTAACCTCTCAAGGTAAATGGGCTTGTCTCTGTAAACAGAAGAGCCAGGTTTTGGTCAGCCGGGTGGCTGGAGAACAAATGGTGAACATATTTTTCCTTGTGTGAGCTTTGGGTGAGTTCTAGAGGGGATTTTTTTGAATAATCCACCTTGGATTGAACACAGAGAGGTCCCTGAGCAAGTGAGGAAGAGTGTGCATTCATCATAACCTCATTGGTGAGTTTTATTAGTGTTGTTTTATTTTATAGGTATCCTAAATCCAAGCAAGGGCTTTTTGACACAATTTGCTACAAGCCTCGCAGTGCCTTAATCCGGCACTGGCTTTATCTTTAGTAATCCTTTACATCAGGGGTTCCCAACCTACAGCCCGCGCTCTGGCCCTGGCCCATGTGCCATTCCATCCAGCCCGCCGCCACTCCCGGAAGTGAAAGTGGACACATTTATACCAGCCATAAAATGCACCTGCTTCTGCTTCTTGGGGACGTGGTCCAGCCCACTCAGCTGTCTGACGGACATGGTCAGGCCCACGGCAGGAAAAGGTTGGCCACCCCTGCTTTAGGTAAAGGTAAAGGTTTCCCTTGCTCAAAAGCCAGTCGTATCTGATTCTAGGGTTCAGTGCTTATCTCTGTTTCAAAGCCGAAGAGCCAGCGCTGTCTGCTTCTGCAGACATTTCCATGGTCATGTGGCAGGCATGACTAGACACCGGAGTGCACGGACTGTTAAAAAAATTTGAAGATTCAATTATGGTTCCAATTGTATAGAGCATTTCCCTCAAGATACTGTACTTTTCAAAGGGAAAAATAAGAAAAGAAGGATTTAATGTAAATTAGTCTAGCAAAGAAGGCTAACACCACAAATCAGACAAAACATAGTGCAGATTCCAGTGTGGCAAGACCAGTGATGGGTTGTTACCGGTTCGGACCAGTTCACCCAAACTGGTAGTACCCATCAGGAGGGGGTCGCCGGGGTAGTGGTAAACCCCCGGGCAACCTGGTTTGGTCACTTCTCCGGGACCCCTCCGGAAGCGTACTTCCGGGTAGCCAAAATGGCTGCCTGGAACTGCGTATGCATCAAACCTTTATTTGACGCATGCACAGTAAAAAATAGAACTGTGCATGTGTCAAATAGAGGTTTGACGCATGCGTAGTTCAGGGCAGCCATTTTGGCTGCCCGGAAAGGAAAGGAAGGAAGCGCCTCTACAAGCAGTGGTGGCCTTTCCTTGCCGTGCCGCCACACTGCTATGGCGGTTTGCCACTGTGGCGGTTTGCCGCCACACCACCACGGTTCCTGCCTGCCTGCTGCCTGCCTAGCTAGTAGGCAAGTTAATGGGGTTTTTTTTTGTTTGGGGTGGGTGGGTGGGTGGGTGGGTTGAGAGGTGTGTGTGTGATAGTGTTTCTGTGTGTGTGTCTTTATTTTTATTTTATTTATTATTATTTTTAATTTATTTTTATTTTTTTTCTTTGGCTCTGCCCACAACATCATGATGTCATGATGTCGGCTCCGCCCATCATGACATTGGTCCCACCCACGACATCCATGATGTCACGGTGGGGTAGTAAAATTTTTGACAACCCACCAATGGGCAAGACTATAAATGCAACATACAGAAGAGGAAGGGGCACATTCGTGAGTCCTGCCTCAAACCTTTATCTATACTTATAAGTGTTGAAATAGTAGAAAAAAATTACTTGCCTGTTCTCTGTTACATTAAAATGGAAACTATGGTAGGCTTCATATTATCCTTTCCCCTCAAAGTAAACAGACTCATGTGACAAACATGAATTCAGTGGAATCCCCATTGTGAGATTGTAGAGTCATTTCCCAAGATATCAACAAAGATATCTTCTACATAGATACAATAATTTTGAATTTATCTTACAAAAAGAATATAGGGAAACAAATACACATTCTTTATAGCTCTCTCTCATATTAAAATGGATAGTGAACGTTGATGAAATAATTTTGTTGTACCTGAATGAGGTGAGTTAATCTTGTTGGTATTGTTCCACCTAAGTTAAGAGGTAGCAGCCAATGCCGAGAGAACTAAACAAAATACTAACCCTCAACATCCTCTGAATGAATATGCACCCCATGTCCACTGACTCAGATCTAGGAAGAGCATTATGACCAAAACATTCTTGAGGGTACATAAGAGTAAAATCAAATTAGAAGATGGAGGAAGGAACTTACTGAACAAGGAATAAAATTAAAGGAGGATATGGCTGAGGAACATTACCTCCCCTATGTCTCTTGAAGGACCCTGAATAGGCTGAGGATTGAGTGCCTAAATGTAAGACCAACATGGTCAAGTGGGGGCTGCTGGCATACAAAAACACACTGTGTGAATGTGGAGAGATACAGAATCTGGCTCATTTGCTGGTCTGCAGATTACTATTAGAAATTTGTAGTGATGAGTACTTAATTTTGGCCAACAACAAAGCCAAGAAGGTGGTTCCATTTTGGCAGTTTAAAATTTGATCTGGATACAAAAGAAGAAGAAGCTAGGTTAATTGCTGTAAGGGTGTTGTCTCTTAATTGATGTAACATTTCAATAGAAATTTGTTGGTGTAAAGATTTTTGTCAAGAAAGGACAGTTAGCTGCAAATAACACTTTAGTTTTCTTATTTCCCAGTCCAATCAAAGTTGAATTTTTAGACAGTTGCTGAAATCCAATAATAAGTGCCAACTAGGCTAAGCCCATTAAATCAATGAAACTTACTGTGGAGTTGGCTCACGAAATCCCTACTGATTTAATGGACCTACTCCACTTACCGCTTATTACTACATTGAGTATTAAAGAGGAGAAAGAGAAACACACACACCATAATCTAAATATTTGTACAAGAAATTTAAGAGAACATAAAAACAATTTAAACTAACTTTTTAAAAAAATATGAATTTAGATTTAAAGATTAAAATAACTGAGCACATTGACTCTTTGCAAACCCAGATCTTATTTTTGCCAACACCAATAGTTCTGTCCTTTCTTTTTTATATATGTTGTGGTGATGTTTTTTATATATGCTTCTATATACAGTAAAACCCTGTATAACAATTTTAATTGGTTCTATGGGTCTGTTTTCTATGGAATTTTGTAGTACAATTTTTCCTATGGAAAAAAAATGTACAACAATTTTTTTGCTTAGCATTTTTTCCCACTGAAAATCCCTATGGAAAAATCATTACGTGGGGTGCCATTTTCTTTTAAAACCTAGTCGTTATGTGATTTAGTCGCTCTAGGGGGTGTTCGTTATACGAGGTTCCACTGTATGTTTTTATATGTTTATATATGTGGTGATGTTTTTATATATGTTGTGGTGATGTTTATTTCAGAAAATGCATTCCTCTGATCTTGTGATGAAAGCTTGTAAGTGTATGGCCATGAGTTTAGTCATGTGCAGAGCATCTAAACTGTGCTACATTAGCCATCATCTGGATGCTCCATTCATGGTTCTGTGGACATGCCTCAGAACATTTATGTTGTTGTAGCCACCAATCCATTGATCTATTGACTCTTCTGGAAATTTAGATAAGAGTGTTGTGTAGTAGTAGTAGTAGTAGTAATAATAATAATAATAATAATAATAATAATAATAATAATAATAATAATAATAATAATAATAATAATAATAATAATAATAATAATAATAAATAATTTAGTGTCAGAAATTATTCTGGGCTGAAAGGATTTTTGTGAAAGAAACTTCACTCAGGGAATGCCTATATGAGGCTCTTGTCATGTCCCCAAGATCTAGGACAGAGACGGGCACTCAATCCGTCATGCAGTACCCGGGTCTCAAACTGCTGACTTGCCAACCTGAAAGCTAACAAGGCAAGCTTCTTAACCACTGAGACACCACAGTCCCTAGGATGTTGTGTGTTATGCTGTTTCTTATTGAAAGGGCAGAAGAAGCTTCCGTGGAGCTTGGGGATGATACTTGGCCTGCCACCACTTCTTCACATGACATCAACATCCTCAACTACTAAGCCAATTCCATTGCATCTGCCTCTCATGTACATGTGATACTCTTGGAGAAAGCAGTCCCATTCAGTTGTGTCTTCTGAAAAAGGAACATTGTGTCCTAAAGGAGATCCAGGGTTCCTTGTGCTGCTGTGGATACAGAGAAACTGTTTTGTATTGCTATCAATCCTATAATCCTGGTTCACACCGGGGATAATAAAATTATCAAGTTTCTGTCCAGAAAAGGAAAGGAAATAACCACTTTCACATCCAGGTTGCTAAGGCCTACAAATCTTGATCCTTCCCAATGGGATCTTTTTTTTCCTGCAGACATTCCTTTTCTGTCTCACATGTGATGTTGTTGCACAAACGTTCACTGTGAGAGAATTCAACAACGAGGGAGAGAATCCAAATCACATCATCCATTTGTCACCTGATATTCTTTCTGGTGCTTCTTCCATTTTTTTGTTCTTTTCAGGAAACAAAGTTTGTTGGACAGGAAAAGAGAATATTTGGACTAGAACCACTAGACCAGGGGTTTGCAACCAAAGGCCCGGGGGCCGGCACTGGACCACAGCACCATTTCATGTGGCCAGTGCCACCGCCACCGCCAGCAGAAGTAGATGCATTTATGACAGCCATAAATGTGTCTGTGGCTGTCATAGCCGTGTTTACAACATCCGTAAATGTGCCTGCTGCTGTCATAAACGCATTTACAATACTGTATCTGTAAATGCACCTGTGACTGTTGTAAACAGCTGCAGATGCATTTTATGACAGTGTTTATGGTGTGGGGAACCACCAGTCCAGCCTGTTCATCTGTCTGAGGGGATGTGGTCCGACCCATGGCTTGAAAATGTTAAGAACCCCTGTACTAGATATTTTAACTAGAAAATACTGCTCAGTAATTACACTAATAGATTGAACAGGTTTTTGCTGCTTCTTCTGTATCTAGGCCAGATGTGAAACTGCCAAAATGAAGGCACCTTTTGGTGAATTCATTTTGAAGTTCCTTTTGGCTGACCTAGTGAGAGAAAGATTAGCCAGCACAAGGTGGCCATTGCCCGAGGTATGCCTGATTGTGGTTGAAAACTACCACAATCTTCAAGGAGGCTCTTTCTGGGTACCCTAGATCTCATGTAGTATTTGAAATCTGATTTTGTTAAGTCCACATTATAATGCATTAGTGGTAACAATGTTATTCTGTGACTACATGGCCAACCCAAACTGGAGTAATTATGTGGCTTGATTTGCAACCTATTTTACACTTCTATTTTGATTTGTTATGCAGTAGAGATCTAACTCTTGCTACAAAGATCCAAATAGTGAGATGTTACATATTCCCAGTGTTGCTATATGGAGTCAAAGCTTGGACATTGACTATAGCATTTGAAAAAATAATTGAAGCTTTTAAAATGTGGATCTACAGACGGCTGCAATGGATATTGTGGGTTGACCATGTGACTAATGTAGAAGTGTTGTGCCAGATGAATAAAGAATAAGAACTGCTTAAGAGCATTAAGCAAAGAAAGCTCCAATATCTTGGCCATATCATGAGTAACAACATAAAGTACAGTTATACCTCGCTTAAATAGCATAATGCGTTCCACAGGATTGCTCTTTAAGCGAGTTTGCTCTTTAAGCGAAACACCATTGTAAGTGACCAATTGTGGGGGTGATTCCGAAACCCAATTTATTTGTTAAGCGAGTTTTTGGTTGGTTTTATTTGTTAAGCGAAGCGAACATTCAGAGAAAATTCTGCTCTTTAAGTGAGTTACTCTTTAAGTGAGGCACTCTTTATGTGAGGTTTGACTGTATAAAATACTCCAACTCGCTCTGCAAGGAAAGATCCCAAGGAAGGGAGGCCTTGGACATAGATGGACTTCATTGCTAAAGGGCCTGAAAGACTGGTGTGGCAAAGAACTGTTCCGAGGAGTTAAGAACAGGAAGACTATCGTCATGATAATAGCCAATATCCGAAATGGATATGGCAACTAAAGAAGAATTCTGATTAGGTGCTAATATGGATATTGTAGATTATTTCAGTGACAATGTCAGTACTGGTCCCACAATGCATTGCTCTTTGATCTGCACCAAAGTCCCCCTTGCTTCGATCGCACCATCTGCCAATCCCCAACTCTGTCTTGTAAAGTCAGTGGGTTGTTTCATGGTGTTAGTGAAAAGGAGGTATTTTCCAAAGTTCTCCACAACATACAAACAAACCACGTATGCACATACCATGGGGGAAAAAAACATAGTAGTCTGCTATAGTTTGTCAGAATTGTTTCTATTTAATATCAATTTTATCTTTTTATTATTTTTGTCTGTACAGAGGTGATCTAGTAGCAAACTGATGTATGAAGGCAGTGATGAGGTGATCTGTGCTTAAGTTGGAAGTTTATTGTTATTTTTTTTTTAAAAAAAAACCCTTCAGGGTGACTAGGCAGGAATATGGGGGAGTGTGTGTGTTCCTGATTCCCAAATCATCATATCCAATTTAGTATTTTGTCCTAACTGTTGCCTCTTTACTCATGTACAGATTTCTCATGAGGCATATAAGGTGTTCTGGTATTCCCATCTCTTTAATTACTTGCCACATTTTGTTGTGGTCCACACAGTCAAAGGCCTTAGTGTAGTCAATGGAACAGAAGTAGACTTGTTTCTGATATTCCTTTGTTTTCTCCATTATCCAATGTATGTTGGCAATATGGTCTCTAGTCCCCCTGCCTCTTCGGAACCCAGCCTGCACTTCTGGTAATTCTCTCTTCATGTGCTGCTGAAGTCTATCCCGTATTATCTTGAGCATAACCTTGCTAGCAACCATAAAATCTCTGGCCTAAGAGCAGAAAAATCTTCCATGAGAGCTTTTGGGAAAAGTCTTCCAGATTTTTTTTCTCGATGCAAAGAAGGAAGAAATATGTGGGGCCCCTGGGGGGTTTCCCTCTTCAGCTGGAGGAAAAAGGAATGCACAGTCTCTACCATCAGCCTGGCATGCTCAGCCTGCAAGAAGACACTGTGCGTGCACAGCACATAATATACACCCACTCACACATCTGCTCTTTCTTTCCATTTTAGTTTCCATATGGATTTTTTTCTGTCTGCCTCTGGCAGACTCAAAAACATGGAAGAAGAGTAATAGCAGACTTGTAGAGATCTTTCTTCTTTGCAGGAAGGCAGGAGGTGGAGACTGTGATGAAATAATAACTGAAAACATGTAGAAATGTGGTACAGTATGTTAGTCCGATCCCTCGGAAAGGTTACTTGAAAGGAAGCCCCATTTTAGCAGTGTGGTGTGTATAGGAATGTGGTGAATTTGCAGACAGAAATATTTCCTTAAGCTATTTTTCTGTTAATAATTCAGAAAGAAATGCCACCACAGTTTGAAGGCTGAGACAAAGATTTAAATTACAGTATTTGGATTTTTCTTCCTAGATGAAGTGTTTAAAGGCTTCAGAAAAAGTCATGTTATTTTCAAAACTATTTGGATTTTCAGAGACGTTATGGACAACTAAGTAGACTCACTTGTGCTTACAACATATGTTAATCTCCATATTCACCTAAAGATATTAAAATGATTTTACATACTTACTCTCTGTGATTTAAAAAAAGCTATGTACAAGATAGTTTTCTAATGGGAACTGAACCCATGTTCTCCTCTTTCACTTCTTACTTGTGATATCCTTTCAGGCAAAGTATTTGAGGTATGGGAAGAAGATACTGTTCCTCTGGCGTCTTGCAGTCAAAGATGAATCCCTGAAGGTTAAGTTGGGGGATTTTTTTAAAAGTAGAGTCAAAATGTCACTGCATTTATCCTTCTCAAATATTTTGGTGTCCTTTGCCTTCCAGAGTTGCTGTTCTTCTGATGGAATTAATTGATTTCTCCCCGCCTGTGGCTGATAAGAACACAACCATTTTCTTGCTCTTTTCTAAGCACAAAAAGTACAGTTTAGTAGCACAACTTATGTGAACCAGAGTGCTAGCATTGAAACAGCAAATGACACCCCTCACCCCAACTCAAAGTGCATCATACCCAGTGCGGACCAAATTATTTTCACACCCGAGGTGCTGAATCCTACACACATCTCTCCCTCCCAGCAGATTTTTTTAAAAAACCCAATGACAAATAAATAAAGCATCAAACTATTTGCTGCATTTCCCTGACATCTAGTATCAACTTCCTGGAATGGCCACCTCATTCTACCTAATGATATGATTTGGCAATATAGAGTATAGTACTTTGATTGATATCCCAGGACACGTCTTGTGGAGCTAAAGTTGCTCAGGATAAAGTTGCAAATTGAATGGATTGCTAATGTCGCCTTGGTGAGTGGGTGGCAATATAAATCTGAATAAATAAATAAATAAATAAATAAAATAGCATAGTGGTTTAGATATGGGAGTTTGATTTTCCACTGTGCCTCCATGATTGGGACTGGATTTGATGATCTTTAGGGTCCCTTCCAGCTCTGTAGTTCATTTTTTCCCCTTCTTCCACGTATAGGTCAGACGTGAAACTGCCAAAATGACACTACTTTTTTGTGAGTTCATTTTTCAGTTCCCATCACCTGACCTAGTGTGAGAAAGATTAGCTGGCAACATAAGGTAGCCAGTACCAAGGTATGTCTGAGTGTGGTTCAAAAATACTACAATCTTTGAGGAGGCTCTTTCTGTATACCCTTGCAGTTCAGTGATTTATTATTACTGTATTACTGTTCCGTGGAGAGGTTGTTGTTGATGTTCATATCTACAGCATGAAATGGACAGAGAAATATAAACAGGACTTGCAGCAAAATGTTGCAGTGTGAAGAAATACTATTCAGGGTTCCAGTCAACTATTCCTTACTCAAGAATACTCTGTCAATCACTTTTCCACAATTATCTGCCCCTTCAAGACCTCTAAGCATATTCAACCTCAATGAGGTTCTTGGAGAGGATAATCAGTTAAATATTTTTATTTTTATAGGCCAGTGATGGCTAACCTTGACATTCTAGGTGTTCTGGAACTTCAATTCCCAGAAGCCCTGATCAGCAGGAGTGATGACTTGAGCTTCTGGTAATTGCAGTCCAAGAACACCAGGAGTGCCAAGGTTCACCGTCACAGCTCTAGGCATTAAAGATTTTTATGCAACTCTTCAGGTGATGCCACTTTTGCTACTTGGGAACTAAATTCATTTTTAGAATATAATGAATAATATACTATTACTTTGCTTTCTCTAACTATCATTTGCAAGGGAAAGACTTGTGATTCAAATATGTGCAGCTTTCCATATAGTTCTCTGTTAAATCAGCTCTGAGGTACCTCAAGAAAGCAACATTTATAAGTGAAACTGAGTCATCTACATTCTTTACATCTGTACATTAATTGACAGCACCAGGTAACCACCAGGATTTAAAATGAGCAGAAAGTCTGCAAAATTTCCAGTAACAAAAAGTATTTCCAGTTTCAGAAGCAAATGTATTCTAAAAGGAAATTGGTGTTAGGTATCAAGCTTGCATTTTTTCTATGCATTTTTTCTATAAAAATAATACCTCCCTTATTACTTTTATTTACAGCCAATCTGGTATTTTTGGAGCTGTCACCATTAATTTTTAATTCTTAAATCACAATTAAAATGTCCCATTTACGTCATTTCTGGTAATTAATTATGCATGTTATGAAACCAAACATCAGTATATCTACCATGAAGCCCCTGCCCCAAAGGTTGCAAACAAACAAACAAACAAACAAACATACTTTGCACATTGAGGAAAAGAAGAATGTATCTTTTATGACATAGCCTATATTGCTATTAAAACATGACAGAAAAGGATGTAAGTAAAGGATAACTACAGTTGTTAAAATACATTTCATACATGTACGTTCATTTGAATAAAGCCTTATGGATGTAGCACATAGCTTATTACCTCGGAAACAGTCTGCAAAAACAAAATTGGTGTGAATAAATAGGTTTTCTTTTTAAATAATTGACAATTTCAGTAAATGCAGTAAAAGGGCACTACAGTGACCCCAAGTGGCTAAGACGCTGACTGGAAGGCAGGAGGTTAGCTGTTCGATTCCCGAGTACTGCAGGACGGAATGAGCTCCTGCCTTTGTCCCAGCTCCTGCCAACCTAGCAGTTCAAAAGCAAGAAATTGCAAGTAGATAAATAGGGACCACCTCAGTGTGAAGGTAAACAGCGTTCCGTGCACTCAGGTGTTTAGTCATGCCTGCCACATGACCACAGAAATGTCTGCAGAAGCAGACAGTGCTGGCTATTCTGCTTTGAAACAGAGATGAGCACTGAAACCTAGAGTCAGATACAACTGGCTTTCGAGCAAGGGAAATGTCAGCCAGGCAAAGTAACATGAAGCATTTTATCTGAACTCTGCAGAAGCTAACAGCTTTGGGTGGAGAAGCCTGACTAGGAGGCCTCTGAAGCCTTGAATAGGTAAATTGCCTCTAAACTAAAATTGACTTTCAGTAGCCACAATGCCAACACTAATCAGATGCTGAAAGCAAAGGATGACCCTTGAGCTTTGGGATGAAAAACAATGGGCACAGCACTGAGGAACGGGATGTGACTTGAAACTATGGAAGGCATCAGAAAAATCACCACATATCATTGAAGTACTGTACTTTTATAGTGGCAAGACAAAAATGTTAAATCCCCCCCCCCCCCATCTCCCGCAGAGCTTGGATGGTCATAGAGTCCTAAGAATTTCTGGACTGAGAGTTAGGAACTTGGAATATATGATCTATGTATGAGGGGGTAAATCTGCTATACAGTAAAATAAATGTGAAGGATGAGCATTCATGAACTTTGGTTAGGGGAAGTTGGCTGGCCAAGGTCCAGATTGTTATAGTTTTAGTCTGAGCATAGCATATTTTATTCTGGCAATAATGATACACGGCACTTTTATGTAGTTACAGCCACAGTAACAAATTACGTGAGTGCATGCATTTACAAACTTCATTCCATACTCAATATTTATCCAAATAAAGGCAGATTGCACGGACATTACACTGTAGAGTTCTATGCCTCAGCTACTGATAAAAATGAAGAAAGCAGAGAGGAATTCAAAGCTTGTAACCAAAAGTTTAAAAAATCAAAATGAAAAATAGTCAAAATGAAAAAACAATCACACACAAGGTTTTTCTTAATTTAGAGGTGTATAGCTTACATTATAAAGCAGATGTTTGGGGAGCAGTGGGGTAAGTGAGGTCAGGGGACCAGGGCCAGAATGCACGGCCCACTTTCTCCTCCAGGTATAAGAGTAAAAACATGGACACAGCCATTTGTATAGAATCATGGAGCAAGAGAGCTAAAAGGACATCTAGTCCAACCCCTCACCAACAAGGAAAACCAACAACTAGAGTTTCCCAAACTACCAGTCAAGGAGAATCCATTGCTTACCAAATAGTAGCCTGTTCAACTGAACCAACTCCTTCATCTTTGGGGTGTTCACACCTTTGCTATTTGGAAATCAGGATGCCTTCACCGGCTTTGCTGGAATAATGGGAAAGGTGACTTTAGATTGCTCGGATTGAACATTTCAGAGTTGAAAAATATGACTCATACTCATACTTATATTTATGCTCACACTCTCACTCTCAGACTCGTAGCCCCACCCTCAGCAAGCTTAGTCAGTGGCCATTCAGACTTAGGTTGAGGAGTCTAAGAATGACAGTTTGGAAAAGGAGACTCATCCAAGCTTTGCTTCAGAAGTATCTTAAATAATGCTTACTTGTTTTCAAATGCCTGCTCATGTTTTCAAACAGTTTTCAGTCTACTGTTCCTGATATTGACCGATGAGGATAGGGTTGCCATAATTTTTTTCTGCCAGACCGGGACATATTTTTTTCCAGCCAAACACACCCCGCCCCCATCTAGGCTCGCTGCCCCCCCATGGCGTCTGTCCCTATTCCACCCAGTCTGCCCTTGCTCCTCCCTGTCTGCTTCCTCTCGCGGTGCGCCCTGCCACAGTTCTGCCGCAGCTGCAGGGAGCCAAACCCTGGGTTGCTAACGTTTATGGTATCATCCATGGCAGCAACAGTCACATTTTCTCCCTGTTGTCCTGAACGTGGATCTGCTCATCCCCAAGGCAGCAGAAACCCCTGCGAAAGAGGATTGGTGCCTTGTAAAAAAAAATTCATTGTGTCCTGTCTTTGAAATCTGTGGCGTTAGGGACCTCATGGAAATGACTGCATTTTCCAGACTCCCTCAGTGAATTGTAGCCCTTGGAGTCCCTGTTTCTCTCCGGAAAGAGAAAAGGAAGGGACTTATTTTGGAGGAGGTCCTTTGTGAGAGACAACTCTTCACTTCCTATCCACAGTGTTCCCTTCCTCTCTAGGAATGCTAACCCTATCCATTTAAACCTTTGCAGTCATGTGAAGAAGGAATTCTCCATAGACATGGGCATTTCTTGCTCCCTCCCACACGGGACTTTTACATGTTTTTCTTTGAAACCGGGGTTTGTACATGTTTTTCTTTGAACCAGATGGGACAGCTTGAATCTGGGAAAATCCCAGAAAACTGTAACATACGGCAACCCTTGATGAGGAGATTTTATAACTAAATATATTTATCTTAATTTGTAGCCTCTAGAACAGGGGTGCCCAAACTTTTTGGGCTGTGGGCCAATCATGTGGTACAGGGAGATGGTCATTAAGCCTCGGGGGCCAGGTGCAGCCTCCGATGCCAATTCATCTGGCCCGCAAAGCCCTCGTCGCTCCTGGAAGCGGAAGTAAAACACGCCTGTACGGGCACATTTTACTTCCACTTCCAGGAGGGCAAAGGCTTCGCAGGCCAGATGAATTGGCATCGGGGGCCACACCCTGTCCCTGGGCCTTAGTTTGGGCACCACTGCTATAGAAGCAAGCTCTGATTCATCTTCACGCATTGGCATGGGATAATTTAGTCTCTCCGATTCAAACTTTGTTGCAGAATCCACACTGGTATTAGATCTATAAGGGAGGCATTTTAGACATTTTCTGTCTGAAGAGCTGTAAATTTTCCCCTAAGTTTTCGGCCACTAACCGTGTATAATATTCTTAGTTTTAACAGACAAACAATAGCTTGCAAAAAAAATATGCAAAACAAACCCACTGTATTCTGTCATTAGGATACTTTTTGCCCCAGCCAATGTAACATCTGGGGGCACATAAATATAAATATAAATATAAATATAAATATAAATATAAATATAAATATAAATATAAATATAAATATAAAAGTCCCGTGCTGTTTTACAGCAAACCATGATACCAAGAAGCAGAAGTGATATGTTTTGATTGTTAGTAGTAGGCACTATTTGGTCATTGTGGGGTAACACTGGTATTCTCAGGGCATTTGAGAAACAGAAGACAGGTACGTAAAATGCTAGACTGGTGGGGGACTTCCCAGCAGCCTAAGTCAATACAATGGCTGATCAGTGCTTTGGGGAATTGACTTAGGCTTCTGGAAATTGAAGTCCAAAAACCAAAGGTTAGGAAAACACTGCCTTAGACTAACCCTCCCCTGTGCCCACACCAATGGCCAGGGAAGAAGAAGCCAGGGCAGGTTGAGGACTTTGCCGCCCCTCCCCCTGGGCCCACACCAACGGACAGGGAAGAAGAAGCCAGGGCAGGTTGAGGACTTTGCCGCCCCTCCCCCTGCATCCACACCAACGGCCAGGGAAGAAGAAGCCAGGGCAGGTTGTGGACTTCACCGCCCTCCCCCTGCACCCACACCAACATGTTGTAATGTAATGTATTGTTTGTAAGCCGCCCTGAGTTACTACAGCGAGTGGGTGGCAATATGAATTTGAACTAATAAATAAATAATACATAACCACAATCCAGAATACATCAACATTTTAATGGGTTCAGAAGACACAACACAATTCACTTAACACAAGTTTAAAACACACATAGTGAAGGAGGCTTAAACAGACTTCCTCAACCAGCATGTTCCAGATATTTTAAATTTCAAATTCCATCCTTTCAACCACGAGCAGCCCAACACATATGGAGAGTATAAAATTGTGGAAAACTTTTCCAATATTATCTTTATAAGTCTTCATAATATACATTGGCCAAATCCTGCTGCATACGTTTCCTCTTCATCTGGGTGATGGTGCCATCACTTTAACTATGTGGACATATGTCGGCAGGGTGATGTCTCTACTTTTTATTATGCTGCATAGGTTTGCCATAGCTTGTCTCCCAAGGAGTAAGCATTATTTCATGGCTGCAGTCACTGTCTCCAGTGATCTTGGATCACAAGAAAATAAAGACTGTCACTGTTTCCATTTCTTACTCTTCTATTTGCCAGGGAGTGATGGGGGAAAGATGCCATGATCTTGGGAGATTTTTATGTTGAGTTTCAAGTCAATTTTTGCACTCTCCTCATCAAGAGGCTCTTTAGATATTCTTCACTTTCTGTCATTAGAGTGGTCTCATCTGCATATCTGAGGTTGTGGATATTTTCCCCAGCAACCTTAGTTCTGACTTGGAATTCATCCAGCCCTGCATTACACATGATACACTCTGCATATAAATTAAGTAAGGAGGGTGACAATATACAGTCTTGTCATACTCCTTTTCCTATTCTAAACCAATCCATTGTTCTATGTCTGGTCCTAAAATGCCACTTCTTGGCTGGGATACAGGTTTGTCAGAAGACAGGTGAGGTAGTCTGGTACTCCCATCTCTTTAAGGACTTGCCACAGCTTTCTCCATGATCCAGCAAATATTGGCAATTTGGTATCTATTTCCCCTGCCTCTTCAGAACCCATCTTGTACTTCTGGAAGTTTCTTGATCCACATACTGCTGAAGCCTAGCTTGTAGGATCTTGAGCATGGCCTTGCTAGCGTGTGAGATGAGAGCAATTGTATGATAGTTTGAACATTCTTTGGCATTGCCCTTCTTTGGAACTGGAACATAAACTGACCTTTTCCAATCTTATGGCCACTGCTACATTTTCCAAATTTGCTGGCATATTGACTGCAGCACTTTAACAGCATCATCTTTTAGGGCTTTGAATAGCTCAACTGCAATACTGTCATCTCAACTAGCTTTGTTGCTAGTAATACTTTCTAGAGCCCACTTGACTTCACACTCCAGGATGTCTTGCTTGAGGTCAGGGATCACATTATGGTCATTCTTCCATAGTTCTTCTGTGTATTCATGCCACCTTTTCTTAATCTCTTCTGTTAGGTCCCTACCATTTCCCCTTCTTTATCATTGCCATTTTTGTTCAAAACATTCTCTTAAATTCTCCAATTTTCTTGAAAAGATCTCTAGTCCTTCCCCATACTGAAGTTCACTTATTTAAGTGAGACTTTAAGAATTCCTGTGCAAAAATTGTGTGAAGAAATGGCTTTTATCCACAAAAGCTCACATTAAAATATAGCACTTAATCCTTATGGAGTCACAATGATTTTGTATTCTTTATTTTCTGTTATTATTATTTTTTGCTTCTTGTCTGATATGCCTATGAAAAACGGTGGCCTTGAAGTTTCAGTTTTATTCATGATGGGATTATTATTACATCTTGTTTTTATCAGAAGAAGGATTAAGAGCACATGTAAACCATTTTTGTTTTAGACTATTTTAATCTCAAGGCTTCTGCCAAATAATCTTAGGAATTATCATTTGATGAGCATGTTTAACATTCTCTGTTACAAATCCACATGGGGCCCTGGACAGAGAGAGTAACTATTATTAGTTTTAAGTCTGTGGTTCGGCTATGTCCCTGGATCTGAGGAATCCTAACTGGCATTAGTGAGTAAACAAGCAGGACAAAGCAACAAAATGTGGCAGGGTATTTGGTAATATTCAGAGATAAGCCTCCCCTAGATTCAGGCCACATTTTCAAAATTTGGTAGATTAAGACAGTCCTTCTAGGATTCATAATAGACTAGCAAAGCAGGGCAATCTACTTGTCAGTATGTAACCCACTGGTACCCTAACTTCCATCATAAAAAGATTAGTGGACAGATGTGGTCTGTGGAGACAACCTGATTTCCCACCAATGTTCACTTGAACCAGTGACAGTTACATGAACAATGAATGAGAAGGAAATGAAATAATAATTAACAATTGAAGTATTCTTTTAAGACAAACTCAATAAATGTATATAAATGTAAATAAAAGCAAGCAAGAAAAATAATTTTATATACAATTAAAAAGCATTTCATCTTGGTAGGTTATCCTGCTATAGTGATAGAGTAGACCATACTGCCAGTGACTCAACACCGATTGTCAGGTGGCAGTTAACTAACCTAGAAGCAGCAACAGCAGCAGGATTGGTAGTCTACCTGACAACAGAAATTCTTTTAGGTTGTATTCATGCACTGAATAATAAAATGTAAGAAAAAGGGGGGGAAAGCCCAGATAGATCAAAGTTCACAAGTTTGGATCTTCAGGTTGGCTCCCAAGAAGTGGAATTCTGCATTTTTGTCCTTGTGTCCAGCAAATGTTTAAAAGCAAGTCTACCATTTAATAAGTGCTGCAGTAATTCTTCTCTTTTACCATGATGAACTGAATTTGGAGGAGGGCTTACAGAAAGAGAAGTTATCTGCAGAGCATGCTCCCAGAGCTAATTTGGAGAAGGAAAGGGACAGGGCAGGTTTAGCACTAACATGGACTACAATCAGCCCATAGAATCGCAGAGTCTTGATGAGTAGATTCGATTAATTCAAATGGGCCTAATCTAACTGAAACTTACCAGACAAAAATAAGCTACAATTAGAATTGGTTCATTTGAATCAATGGAACATATGAGGTGTTGCCTCCCCATTATTTGGACTAACCTTGCATTACTTTAACTGAATGTGCTACATCTTGCCTCAGTAATAGGGCTACTCAATTTCTTCAAACATATGTAGTAATCTGACCAACATTGTCTCACTCAAGTCTACTTTAGTTCATTCCTCCCACATAAATACTCCATATATTGCTTTACAGTTTCCAGTTTATCGTCATACTGCTGAATTCCATGTTTCAGTTTATGTGTCCTGCAGCATCTAACTTTCCTGTCATCTCTGTGTATAACAGCCAGCAGAAGTCCTTTCAGCTTTAATCCAGTTGCTTCATTAATGACAGTACAGTACTATTCAAACTGCTCTTTTACACTTCCTGAGTAGTTGTTTGAGTGCTTTCTGACCTGGGAGTGTCATCTTTCAGCATTGACTCTTGTTTTACTTTAGATTATTTTGTCCCAGAGTTCTCAAGATAAGAAATACTCAAAAGTGACTTAAATTGCCTTCTTCTGCTTAATACTGAAAAAAGTTAGCTTGAACGTAACTCCTATTGACTGTGAAAGATCCTCCATCAGTGTCACCCTCCACTACTGCTGCCGCCCAGTAATTACCCTCCAGGAGTTTCTCCGCTTCCATCACTGTTGGAACTATCAATTCTCTTCTGCTGATGTGACCATTAATCCTGAAGTGAGTGGGTACATCTTAATCTGGCATGACAGCTCTGACTGCTCCATCTTGGGTGACCCTACTAGGAGTCCAGATTTGTAATAGAGTCCATCAGCCTGATAGCTTTGCTCTAAGGTTCTTTGGCACACTCAAACCATGTTAAGGTGTGCACCCAAGGGGGAGTACATCTCTACTTCGCTAATGGATTGGAGCTTCTATTAAAGGTCAATCTAGAATTTATAGTTTCAACCAACCATGAAGCTGTCTTTGGGGATTGGTCACATAAGACTCTACCCCCGCCCCATAGCAAGATCTAGAAAGAATTGGGGTGCTTAAAATAGTTTAATTTCAATTAGACTGAAGATGTATTCAGACAATCACATTCACCTCAAAGTTGCTATGTGATATAGTGTATGTACTGCATATGACAGAAGGACTGTGGTGGCTCAGTGGTTAAGAAGCTTGCCTTGTAAGCTGGAAGGTCAGCAAGTCAGCAGTTCAAGGCCCAGATACTGCATGACGGAATGAGCGCCCATCTCTGTCCCAGCTCCTGCCAACCTAGCAGTTCGAAAGCAAGACACTGCAAGTACTATAGATAAATAGGGACCACTTTGGTGAGAAAAGATCTTGGAAACATGAAAGGAGCCTCATTTGGGCATCCCCTGAGTGGAGTTCCTCCAGAAAAAAAATCCCTTCAACCAAGAAAGCACCTTTGTGTGCTTCTGACATGGTAAAAAATACCTGTACAGTATATGACTGTCACAGTATATTTGTGTATAAGTTTTGGCACTCCTCAAAATAG
Source organism: Furcifer pardalis (assembly GCA_030440675.1). Lineage (NCBI taxonomy): Eukaryota > Metazoa > Chordata > Lepidosauria > Squamata > Chamaeleonidae > Furcifer > Furcifer pardalis. Next base: position 52,225,747 of record CP126890.1, on the reverse strand, counting down.
CCATATGAACAGTTTTCCGTATGGCATTGGTCTGCTGTGGGTGTAGGGCAGCAGGTCAGTTTACAGCATGTGGACTCAGCAATGTTCAGATTTTCTTGCATGTAGAGATTTTAAGTGCTACGTAATGGAACTAACACCAAAATATAACCTGACATATCAAAGCCTCCAACTACTTTTGTCTTGGATCAAGGCAAGGTCTTGCTGTTGTGTTATTTATTTATTTATTTTGTTTGTGTGAGTATATACACACAGAATAAATAATACAACAACAAGACCTTGTACACACAGAGAGATGAACCCATCTTGGTCACTAGCTTCCAGGTAGCTTTTCTCCTAAGCAAATACAAGAAGAGCTACAGTTTGACATGGAATTAATTGTGATGTTATATTTATTTTCTAATAGAGACTTAGAACATTTGTTGAACTTGTTCTGTACAAGATAAAGTTGAAAATGAAGAGTTTTGTTTGTGCTCAATGATGCATTTACTACAACCTAAGCCTCATGATCACATATTTTACATATTTCATTAATACTGCCATATTGACATTGTAAGGCGATCTTGGCAGCCACTGCTGCCAAACAAAGTCACATTTATGGGGCTTCTAGCATTTCTTCCTCTTTTCTTGAACCATTCAATTGTGCTGGTACAGTATATGCAATTGCTCTGCTTAGTGCAGGAGTTCTCAACCTTTTAAAGCCGGGGGCTGGGTCATGCTCCCTCAGACAGCCACTTTGCCCTTCCTTCACCACATAGCACTTCCTGGTGTGGTGGAGGTGGGGTCACATGAATGGTGTCATGGGCTACATCTGGCCTGCAGGCTTCAGATTGAGAATCCCTGGCTTAGTGTGTCAATGTGTCCATCTTGTGTTTACAGGAAACAGATAGCCTGATTGGTTTGGTATAAGCACTGGTACACAGTGCTTCTTCCCATCATCAAATCCATCAGCAACATGTGATACTTGAAGTGTCGCTTAGGGGGCCTGTTGTGTGAATGCTTTCTGTTCTTTTTAAACAATCATTTATCCCTTACACAAAATGAAGTAATGAATGTGCTGATGAATCAACAGATGGTTGTAATCTGTTCATTTATTTGTTTATAATAGTTATATCCCACCTTTCTTCCCATGAGCTCCATATATGGCTCACTTCCTCTTGCCTTTATCTTCACAACAAGAAGACTGAGAAATAGGTCTGACTGAAAGAGTGGGATGGGTCTGAGGCTTTCCACAGAATGTCATGCATGAAGAGGATTTGAATCCAGCTCTCCAGACTATAACCATTATATAATTTTGACAATGTCTTATAAGCCATCTATTAAAAAGAATACAGGTTGCAGTGATAAAATAGTTGCATGATCAAAATATCCTAGTTTGAAACAACTTTTGTTCATGGTAACATTACTACCCACTATCAAAGAAAGTTGGGTGGGGAAGTGAGCTCTGCTCAGCATCAGCTTTAAAGCACTTAATTTGTCTGGCAGTATGAATAAAATATATACCATGGATCCCCCCTCATTGGACCCAAAGATCCATGAGTAAAGAAAGAACAGTTCTCTGTGCAATTCTACAAACAATCTCACAGGACTTCTGTGGTTCTGTGACAATTTCTGGCCCATGCAAGATGTTGCACCAACTTTTATGGAAGCTGACTAAAGTATTTGGATTAGTTTCACTTTCTTGCTTCAAAACATCCTGTCATCAACAGCAGATAATACTCTTTGCAGATATTACATTCTCTATGCTCCTCTCATAAAGACAAACATATGTGCAGTTGGTTCCTGCTTCAGACTTCTTCCACAGCACATGGGTAGCACAATATGAGAGCAAGACAATTGTAGATGTGATGACAAGGATGGCCATGTATTCTCTGCCTGGGCTTCTTTTTCTTCGTGTATTAAATGAGGCCCAGAAGACCTGGTTCACAGTTTCACTTGGCTACAAATATTACTAGGTGACTTTAGGTCAGTTCTCAACCTTATTAAGTCGGGGGATGGGTCACACTCCCTCAGACAGCTTCAGGGGCAAGATGGCCATTTTGCCTTTCCTCCACAATATAGCACTTCCTGGTGTGGCAGAGGTGGTGGTGGGCCACATGAAATGGTGCAACGGGCTGCAGGTTGAGAACCCCTTCTTTAGGTCAATAACTTTCTATCAAGTTAATCACTTGGGGATACTTTGGGGATAAAATGGAGATGGGGGGAATAATGTATGCTTCTTCGAAGTTAGAAAAGATATACTGTATAGTAATAGAGAATTTTGAAAGAAACATAATTTAGTGTTGGCTAAGTCCTACAAGCTTTCCAATGTAGCCCTATGGATATAATGAATTAAGTGCAATTAAATTCTATCAGAATTACATCTAACTGCGAATGAGCAGGACTTCCGTATGATTGTCAATAATATTAAATTTCAAATGTAAAGAATGACCATGAATATCAGCAATAAACTACACTATTACAATAATTTGAATGAAATGGGTGTCAAATGAGATGACAGATGTGCTCTGTTGTCCTGGAAGAAAATAAAAGTGGATGAATTTTGAGTAAATTTACAATATTGACTAAGCCAAGGTCCTCTGTCACACGATGACCCAAAAATGCTTTGGGGGAGCCAACAACTAGAAAGTGCAAATAAAAGCTTGCCCCTAATGTACCTATTGTATAGTATTCAGAGCTTTAGTCTCTTTACATATAGCTGACAACAGCTGATAGACCTATGCTCTTTGATTTATTTAATCCCCTTTAAAAACTGTCTAAGGCTGTTGCTTCCCATGGCACTGAATCCTACAAATGTTAGTACTTTTTATTGGTTTGCAGTTCATGGGGCCTACTGTGGGTTAGGTTCCCTGGGTAGCACAATAATGAAGTTGGAGTTTAGTGTTCAAGGGAAAATATATTTTAATGATGAGTGCTAAGATCCTGCCCCTTCTTTTTCGTAAGTCTCTACTGAAGTCATTTTATTATCTGTGCGATTCCTTTATCCTCTGGTTAAATGCTAAGAGGGAATGTAGGGGAAAGCTGTCATGAGAACAATCTGAAGGCCCAAGACAGGCAGCCAACAAGCACAGTTTAGCATATTCAAGGAAGAATTAACAGGAAGGCTGAGTGTCACACATTTTTTTTATCACAGACAGCTGATAGTGCTGTGCGAGAACACCCTGGCTTTACATGATGAGCTTTAAAAAGGCAAGCCGAACGCCACCCATCCCCTGTTCTCTGCAGCATCGTAAATGCTGTGCCATAAATAGGTGCGTTCCCATGGTTGGTTGATTTTATATTTATGATAAAGTATATAAAATTAATGAGATGTAGCTACACTTAATGTGCAGTGAAAGCGGGGAGGGGGGAAGAGATCCACTCCCCTGCTGTTGTACGAGTATCATGTACAGAACTTCAGAGTCAGTGCACTGAAACCAGACACTCTTTCATTCATACAGTCAGACTCAGGCAGCCTTATCTGTGACACAGCTGTAGACAATCCATACCTAACTCTCTTAATATTATTACCAGATTTGCATCCTATTAATGGCTGCTTTTTTGGGAAAGGGGAAAGAGAGAGAGAAGGAGGGGGGCGAAGCCCCTCTCCGGTGCCTGGGAGCTGGATGGCTGTCCTGTCTTGCACTTGTATTCTCTCGGTGGTTGCTGAGTGGGAGGGTCACTCCGTGTAAGACTAATAAGGACATAGCTGCATCCCCTTCTCCCACTCTTTAGAGGCTCCAGCAACTACAGCAGATCTGTACAGGCATTTTGCTGTGCTTCTGGGGGACACTTAAGAAGTAATAATTAAAGGTAAGATACACACTCTCTTTCTGTTGTTGCTCTTGTTATTATAGTCATCGGCTCACTGATGGCCAGTATTTATCCCAAAAAACCCGGAACTCTTTGCTTCAGTTTCCTCTGGGTTTTTCTTTTGCCAGTGTTAACAGAGCCCTCCTTAAAACTGTGTGGGAGACTGTATGCTGATAAAGAGAAAAATCATTCTGAGCTTAGTATGCTATACAGCTTGCATTGTTTTTGAGGGTGGGAGAACAGGTACATATTTGCACAAATACTATGGCTATAAATAAGACTTCTGTTCTCATCTCAGTGCTAGAGGTATAGTTTTCAAACCAAGGTATAAAGGGATGCAGCGAAAGTGAAGCCTGTGAAAGGTTTGTCTCCAGTGTTTATATTGAAAAGGAATTTCCATGAGTAATTGTGTGTTGCACTGGCTCTTTGGCTATGAAACAGAGATGAGCACTGAACCCTAGAGTCGGATATGACTAGCTTTTGAGTAAGGGTGACCTTTGCCTTTAATTGTGTGTGTGTTGCTATGTCTGTATACAGGCCATTGTGATATTTGGGCATATGAGTAGAGCTGTATAGTGAAGAAAAAGAAAGTCTTGATGGGATGCTGAAATTTTAAAAGGTTGTACCTCCCGTGAGGGACTACAGTACTGTACTTCTGCATTTAGTGGATAAAAAAGTCTCTTCCTGTTTCTCCTTTTTATCTTGGTGTCAGGGATATTTTTTCTGTTATGTTACTAGTTTCTATGTGATAGGTGAAGACAATGATTTTGCAAAAAGAAACAATTGGGGGGGGGGGTAATTAGTGCTTGCAAATGAATTACCCCAGACAGATGCAAATACATCCTGAACTAAGCTATTTCTGAGCAGAAACTGTTTCTTTTAGGTCCCCTATGTCTACGCTATTTCTGTAGGCTCACTTTTTTTATATATATTGCTGTCACATATAATCAGATACGTATCTAGGGCATCTTTCAGCCAAAGTTAACTGCTTTTGAGAATCCTGTTAACTTGAAAAGGGAGAAGTGTTAAATAAATGCTTACTTGCCATATTAAAATCATCTGGACTTGAAGATGCTGATGTTTGATTAATAGTGCTCCCCATGGTTTTTTTGAGTATGAAAAAATGTATTAAAAGCCTTAAGAATAGGGGCGTGAATTTTGCAACCTCTCACTCAAAGAGAGAAACTGAGGGATTGGGGTGGGGGAGACACTCTCTTTACAGCAAGATTTCTCTACACAAGATCTTTTTCTCTCCATGAGAAATTGTGGGAGAAATCTCACAAGTTTTGGAGTCATTGTTTCTGAAACATTTGCTAAGCTACACAGGATCATTATAATTCCTGCCCAGAATGGTATCTTTACTACATAAGATTTACCTGGAAAGGGCAGAAGAATTAGTACAGTTCTAAGCAGAGTGCTACTGTTGCTGCACAGGGTTCACCAGAAAGGGCATTAAACTGTGTAGAATTTGGTACTTTTATATGTAGCACAATGAGGGGGAAGGGTATTTTTGCAGGAACCCAAGAAACCATGGTAAAGCCAGGAGACATCTCAAGGAGGAGTCTTGCAATGGAAAAATCATCAGGAGTGGGAAAGTTTGCAAGGATACTTCAAATTTCTACTTAAGAACCATTTCGTGTAGTTTTGGTGTGTGGTTCTCTCATAGTTCTGCCTTTTCTCACTTCTAAAATGACCACGCATCTTAGTATAGTCTCATTGTGTTAGTCTTAATTATAGGTCAACCCCACTGGGGGAAAAGCTACCGTAATACATATTGAAGGCCCTTCTTTTCCCACTCTGCCTCATGTTTTTGCCTCTGAAGTATTTTCTTAAAAGGAAGTATTCTCTAAGTGTTAAATAATAATGGCTTTAAGGCAATGTGGCTCTAGCTGATGTCTTCTCCTTCTTCCATGTCCAGATTTTTCAAAAGTAATTATCTGGTGTGAGAAATATTAGCCAGCAAAAGACGGTTGCCATTGCCTGGGATACACCCAACTGTGGTGCAAAAATGTACCTACAATCTTTGAGGAGGTTCTATGTATCCCAGATGCCAACTAGTGTGATAAGATTTTATTCCCTTCCCCATGAAGTAACTACATGTATCCTTAAAAATTGTTCTGAAGCGGAATTGCCCCCCTTGCCTTTTTTGCTGGAAGAAACAGGAATAATACCTTTGGATCCCACGTGATGGAATAAAACCATTGTTTTGACTTCTTCTCAACATGATAAAATGGGCAACATATGGCTTTCCAGATATTGTTGGATGGCAAATCCCATCCGTCCTACCTAGTACAGCCAATGCTGGTAGATGATGGCAATTGTCATTAACAACATCTGGAAGGCACATGTATCTCACCCTTAGTTAACTCTGGAAACAAATAAATGAACTGCATATCTATAGAGTTCTTCATTCAATAGTTCCATCTTTGCTCTTTCCCCCTCCTCCCTGACACAGGCATTGCTTAACTGACCTGCAAATGGGCTTTATGAATATTTTTAACATTTAACGACTTGGACGAGGGCATTACAAAATGCAGTTTCCCACTGGATAAGGTGTTGGGTGTTGCTAAGCAGGATGTGAAAGGGTTAAAATAGAAATAGCAGATCCTATGCCATTTGACAGCAGGAAATAAACACAACAAAACACAGTCTGGCAAGAACTATAGGTTGGGGTTGCTGTCTTTTTTATTGACCACATTTCTGGGGTTGCCATCTTTTTGCCACTTATGCTTCTATGCCTGACAGAAAGGCATTATTTCATTTCATTCCATATTAATGTATTTTATTAATATACCACAAAGGAAACAGACATTGAATAGCAGAGCCATGCAGTGAGGGAAGTTGGATGTTTTATATGCTAAATATTAGTGAGCCAAGATGTGTTAAAGAGGGAGGAAGTAGGCTGGCAAAAACATCACCATCTTCTCAGCAGCTGACTGAAGAATCATAGGAAATGAGCTGGCCCAGCCAGGTTGCAAGATGCTGAAAGCTATTCATCTTTACAATTGTAAAAGCTGGCCTTTATATCTGCAGCAGAAAGAGGTAGTTTAAACCCAAGGGAATTATATCATTTCAGTCTGCAGGTGAGACTTGTCTTTTAGGAACGCTTCCTCAGTAGTAGAAAACTAGCATAGGAAAAAAAACCCTCTTAGCCCAGATTTGCTTGTTATCTATTTGCAATGGATTGAGAGAGAGCCTCCTCAGAGATCATGGTATTTTTGAACCACAACCAGGCGTACCCTGATAACAGCAACCTTGTATTGCCAGCTAATCTTTCTCACACTAGATCAGGTGAAAGAAACTGCAGAATGAACTCACCAAAAGGTGCCTTCATTTTGGCAGTTGCATGTCTGGCCTAGACATGAAAGAAGAACGCATTGAGGCATGTGCTGTGTGTGTCAAGCACAGGCAAGCATGAATATATGACTGCTCCACCTTTCCAGTTTAAATAGAATCCATTAAGCTACTTCAGAACTCTGTAACCTTATTAACACTTTAGTTCATTACCTAAGTTTATATCCCTCTCCTATGTGAAAATTTATCTAACAAGTGCATACTAAGTAGGTACTATGGGACTTTACCAACAATGAGGGTTTTCTTTCTTTAATATTAATTTTCTTTCACTTAGTTGTGATATAAATGTGGACTAAGTGTCTAGCATTGTTTTGATGAGGTTCTTGTGAAGGTTGGAAAGAAGCACCAATAAATGTTTTTGATTCTCCTCACCTTTACTTGTGTGAAGCTGAGAATGAGTGAGGAATGGGTAGCCAAGAGAAGAACAAGAGGAGATAAAGACCAACAATAGTCCAGTTGCTTGAGGGATCCTCAGATATCATTAATGGATTTGCTATTTATGGACATGGATGTAACAGGAAGTGGACAACAATGGTTGGATATAGGATTGCCTTCCTTCTAGTTTACTAATCTCCTTACTGGTTTCGTCTGTCCCTGTCTGGCCAGACATCCCACTACGGTAATGGAATAGGCTGTACAGCCAGTGACTCAACGCCAAGTGTCAGATGGCAGTTAACTAACCTGACTCCCTAAAGGGGCTAATGGCTACGGGCGGATGAGTTCCTTTAGGTGTGGTGATGGTCACCCTCAGGGGAGGAAATGCCACTGGAAACCATCATATTGGGCCCAACAGCAAAATGAGCGGAGGAGGAACTCTGATTTCCAATGGTGCCTCACTAGCACTAGCCTGCTCTGTGTTCGCCCCGGCCCTTTGGAACCTTCTCCCAACTGAGCTGCGCCTACAGGCAGAGCTCCTGCCTTTCCGAAGAGGCTTAAAGACCTGGCTGGCGGAGCAAGTGTGGGGACCCAGGAACGTGGGATCCCATGCAGGTTGGCTGATTTAAGGGACAGCCACCTCTTCCTGCTCTTGTTTTTATCTGTTGCGCTGTTTTAATTTTTCTTATGAATTTTTAAGGTTTTAAATATCACTATTATACTAGACTTAACCTGTGATTTTAATCTATGTTGTAAGTCACCCAGAGTCGGGTCTACCCGATTGGGGCGGGATAGTAAATATGAGTAATAAATAAATAAATAAATAAATAAAATGGTCATGGAGGTGGAAGAAGCCATGCCAGATGGACTGGCTGTGAAGGTGCACCTTGTCCATATCCTCAAGGCTGTGGCAATCCATTGCAGTCCCGGTGTTAAATCCTGCATGTCGTGCTTCATGTGTGCCATGGGTGATGGTTCCAAGGTCACTTCATGGCAAGATGGGATCCACCTTAAATTCACGCCAGTGACATTTTTCCTGTTTCAGGAAAAAAAAATGCATTTTCAGATACGAGTTGCAGGTGGCGATGACTGGTACTGCGAATACTCATTTGTCCCAAATTGTTAGGGAATCTTGGGGAGGTAGTCCAGCATATAAACAGGGGTTATCTTTTTCATGCAATTGCAAAATGAATGCCAACCCAGAAGCAAAGGAGGGTGGGCTATACAGAGTTTTCTAATCCAACGTTGGGCATGGAGTGTTTGAAGCATTGGAACGGTAAAGAAAAGGTAGCAGGAAGACGAGTTAACACTCACATGTGTTGGAGCTTGGTGTTGAGCTAAACAGAAAAGGAAGGTGGGAAATTAGCAGGCACTTCCTAAGGGAGTAAATGTACTTCCAGTTAGAGAACAACTTCAAAATCTGTTTCTATCAGTAAGACTCAGCCCACGAACATGGCAGGTGACTCTGAAGGACAGACAATCAGCTCTTTTTCCACGCAAACTTCTGTAACTTTGACAGCTAAGTGATGCTGAAATAGGACTTCAACAGGTGAGCATAGAATAACATGGAAAATGTTGCCAGCTGATCTCAACAATTTATTTTATGTTCAGTTCTTAAATACACATGAGCCTCACTTGACAAAAGGTTGACAGCCCTGCTCAAAGATGCCACTGTGCATTCTAGAATCTATCATCTTGTCAATAACATATAGATCAACAGTAGAATGGTATAATGTGAGATATAGGTGGATCTTTCTTGGGTGGTAAACAGCATGATTTAAGCATACACTTATTTTCCCACCAGGTTTCTATCAACCTATTTACTTTTATGTGTCCCCTGAGCGGAGTTTCTCCATAAAAAAACCTTTCAACCCAGAGTAATTTCTGACACAAAAATTATTCATTTACAGAATAAATCAACAAATTACGTTATATAATTTATATTCTCCCTATTGGGCCAATAGAAAGAATGAGCTCCTGGAAGTAGGTTTTCCAGGCAAACAACCTGCATTGTGATTATCAAGTTCAGCGGCTTACTGTAAACACAATGAAATCACACAGAGTTTTCTTCCTCTCTTTATTTTCTAAAAATGCTTGCAATCACCATGTGATTAATATGCACACAGAAATAACTGCTGTTTTTGTGTTTACATCAGATGTTAAACTGCCAAAATGAAGCCACCTTTTGGTGAATTCATTCTGTAGTTCCTTTTGCCTGACCTAATGTGTGAAGGATAAGCTGGTACAACAAGGTGTGCCCAGGGTACACTCAAATGTGGTTCAAAAATACCACAATCATTGAGGAGGCATTTTCTGTGTGCCCAATAAGTGCTGTGAATGGATTTAACAAATCTTTGCCAACCATGTCAATAGCAACAAAAGCATAACATTGGGTGTGGTTACACATTTTAAAAGGGATACATTTGTGTCAGAGCTCCCATGGATGAAACTAATTTAAAGATCAAAGATCCCATTATTTGGGTCCAATGCAGGTTATTTTAAAGCAGGGGTGCCCAAACTTTTTGGGCTGTTGGCCAGTCACGTAGTTCAGGGGGATGGTCACTATGGCCTGGCTGGATTCACCTCCCAATGCCAGTTCATCCGGCCCATGAAGCTCTTGTTGCTCCTGGAAGCAGAAGTGAAACGCACCCATATGGGTGCATTTTACTTCCACTTCCAGGAGTGATGAGGGCTTCGAGGGCCAGATGAACTGGTGTCAGGGGCTGAATCCAGCCCCTGGGCTGTAGTTTGGGCACCCCTGTTTTAAGGTATGCACTAGGAATAGTTTATTGTACCGATTCTTGAATCAGTGCAAAATGCACAGATTTTTTATATGTCTCTGCATGTATATACAGTACTGTACTTAGGTTTCTGCTGTCAAGCAGCTTGACAGTGAAAACCCCAGGAGCCTTTCTTTTGCAATCAGCTGGGGTTCTGCTGATCAGCTGGAGCCTGAGCAACAGTGAACTGCCAAGCTCTAGATTGAACCCAGGATGTGTAAGCACTGGAAACCAAAACCAAGATCATCCTTACTAAACCAATTTTCCCTTGGCACCAGGAAGAAGTGGACTGGGCACAGTTCAGCCAACAGAAAAGGCTTTCATTCTATCACTATTCATTTTACTAAGGAGATTTTCAAAGTTTTTGGACATCAGTTCCCAGAAGCCTAAGACAATTCCACAAAGCACTGATCAGCCAATGTACTGACTTAGGCTTCTGGGAACTTAAATCCAAAAACTTTGAAAATCTCCTTAGTAAAATAAACAGTGATAATGGGCAGATCACCAGATGATCCATGGTGTCTCTGTTGCTGCAGCAGATTGCTACCACTGATCTGCTGGGGTCTGCTGTATCTCATCTCTGCTGCCACCATAGATCTTTCATGCTATTTTCAATAAAAATATGCTAAAAATTGGGGGAAATGTTTTTCAAATGTATATCAGTAGTATCAATATAGTATTGACCCATGTATCAGTATACTGCCTAGGAGAACCAATTTTCATGATGGACATGCATATACATTCAATTTTCATATGGCATGAAATCAGGTTTGTGGGGAGAAGATGTTGACACTTTTTTTAAACAATGTAACCATGCACAATGCTAAATAACTAACCTTGGTGGAGCATGTAGCTTAATACCAAAGCTATCTCCATGTTTTCTGAGATGGAATTGTAAAGGAGGGGTTACAGACTCTTAAATGGGCCTCAGTGGGTAATACAATTGTATTCAGTTTTAAGATGACAGTGAGGAAAGGGCTGGGTGGGTTGGGAATTGATTCCAGTCATTTGTTAATGGTCACTATTTTATTGTGAAAGAATGTATTACTGTAAACCAGCTTGAGGAGTGCTAGACATGTGTCAGCTAGATCAGTGGTTCCCATCATGGGGCACATGCTCTGTAGGGGGACTTCAATTCCCAGAAGCCTAAGTCAGTACATTGGCTGATCATTGCTTTGGGGAATTGACTTAGGATTCTGGGAATTGAAGTCCAGAAACATTGAAAATCTCCTTAGTAAAATGAATAGTGATAGAATGGATCCCAAGGGTATCCATAGGGGAGGGGAGGGGAGGGGAGGGGAGACTACTCGTCTCCCAAATCTGAAATCCATGTATTATTTTAATGTACACAGACAGATGTGCTATATCGCTGTGATACAAATTATGTACATGAATTTTGCTAAATGCCACTATGCAGCTTCACTCACCGTCCACAAAAATGACAGTAGACAGCAGCTAAAATCCAGAATGAATACAAGGCTAAAATATTAGGGAGCTGGTGCTTCGACTCCCTTATATGTTCCAGTGATTCAGTGAATCTACTCTAGTTATGACTTACCATTGGCTTTTACCTACTCTTCGTCAAGGCAGGACAGGTAAGGAAAGTTTCCAGCTGTATATCAAGTCCAGCTTATTATATATTCACAAAACAAGTAGACATTCAGAAATTGTGCTTATGACCCAGTCATAAAATCTGTAGTTAAAGGATGGACTACTTGTGGGCCTCACAAATGGACAGCAGCTTCCATGATTCATTACAGTTGGCTTTGTTGGCCACAACTGGCTGAAATTACAGTCCAGGACATGTATAGGATAGAAATTTTTAAATACTTGTTCCAGGGGACCCTCGCATATACCATGCAAAAGGATGAGTTCTTGGGGCTGAAGGAAAGAGTCCCTCTTGAATATGTAGGGGATTCAGATTTTAGTATTGAGAGATGCCTCTTTGTCTCTTGACCAATGTCCTAGTCTGAGACATGTCCAAGAAAGAGGGAAGGGGGAAAGCCCAAGTTCATCGCTTCTTGAAACAAAAAATGCCATCAAACAGGGGACTGCCCTGACAACCCTTTAAATAGATTATCAATAAAATAAACATATGGCCATCATATGTTAAATATTTGTATCTAGATCTGTGCCCTTGTCCTGTATGCAAAACATGCCAACCAAGGTCTTAAATGCAATTCAAAGAAAGGCAATAGAAGGTAGGCAGATATAGTATTAAATTAATTTATTTCCATAAGATTCAAGAATCATTTATCTTTTTCCAGATTGAGCCCTTATTTTTTGTTACTGTCTTCTTAGATTACAGGAAATTAACGTCTCTTATTACTGTTAATTTTATGAAGGCAAAATTAACAGAAATACAAAATATGGATGGAATCAATGCATTAGAATTGGCAACAGCATATTCCCTTGCCCCACTAAAGAAATCAATGATAAGATATAAAATATTTACCCAGTAAGGGGAAAAATATTTTATATATGTTTTGCTAAAGTCATACTTCTTTGTTCAGTACAGCTGGCTCAGAAGAAATCATTGATTGTATTCAGAGGACAAAGATACTTTGTTGAGTACACTAAACTTTTCTCTTTTTATTCGAAAAAAGAACAGTCTGTCTCACTTATTTGCATACTATGAGAGACATAAAAGGTGCCCTTTTTTTAAAAAAAAGTGTGGATATATGAATGATGCTGCTCAGCTTGTTATGATGAATACCTCAGTCATCGTGCTAATCATAAGTACATCTAGTTTAACATGAAACATCAACAGCTAAAAATAAAAATAATAAAGAAGCGATTACTAACAAATTATAATTTAATGGCTTTTTGACCAATATACATGACTTTTGCACAGCTGCTTGAGTTGAACTTACTATTCATCACTCCTCAAGGAGTAGCAGGGAAACACTTTTCACTGCCTATTTATAAGCTTAAATTTAGCCTTCTACTTCCTCCACCCAGTAAATGATATGTACTGTGGCTGACTGATGTCTTTCTTTCCTTGCTCTCTTTAAAGAATTTTGAGAGAAGAGAAGAAAGGAAAATTTAAAAAATCTGAATTGAAATCAGTTCAGGTAACCTGTATTGCTATAAGCAGAGGCCATTTCTATAAGCAATTACTCTGAGTTTATATTATGTGCATAGAGAAATTGTATAATGTTCATAGCAGTCATTTAACAGCATGTTATTTATATCACAGTATTTTCCTCTCCCAGAAAGGAAGAATATAATCTCCTTAAAACAATAATTATCTGAGATATGCTTAAAAGATACAGGAATTAGCAGTCCTAGGCTCAGCAATTATACTTTATTTATTTACTGTATTACATTTATATCCTGCCCGTCACTCTGGGCAGCTTACAACCTAATACCCACACATTAAAAAAATGCCAGAAACAAAAACAAAAAAACCATTGGCAACAGAAATAAAATAAAATACCTAACCAAGTACATACTTGGTTATAAAAGAAACAAGCAAATCTGGAACTCTTACTATTTTTCCCATGCAGAAGATTTTGCAAACAAATGAAAGCTTACACCCCTCTGATTATAACACTCATTTTTCACCTTCTGAGTCTATCTTGAGGATTGCTGGAGTCCAGGGTCATGACAAAGCATGGAGGTGGGTTATTTCTGAGCTAGTGTGATTTGGAGTTTTGCAGTGAATACAAAGGATGATATCAGACAGATTCATTTGGCAGAAAATACGGTTAACTCACAAGTGGAGTTTGTTACACTGATTTCTACAGGTGCTTGTAGGTATCCATTAATGAGATTCACAAGTGCCCTGCCCCCTCCCAATTTTAGCAAGATCCTTCTTCCTGTAGTATGCTAAAAATACTACTGAGGAGACCAGCCCTTCCCCCATGTCTTGGTAATTCAAACACTGGTACCTAACTGCATGTGACTACGAAGATGCATGTTTTTAAACACCCACACAGACATCCTGCCTGATTAAGAGTCATGAGAAAGATGATTGTGGTCCAGATGTCTATGGAGGTCAGCTGGTATTGCTGGAAAGGAGGATAATGTGTCTTGGTACAATTTGTGTATGAATGGTGTTGGGGTCAAAGGAGATGTAGACCTTCTCCACTATGCTGCTATCCTGTTGTGAAATTCTGGTACCCATAATGCATTTCATAACTACTTAACTAGTAGGGGATGTGGTGGTTCAGTGGTTAAGAAGCTTGCCTTGTTAGCTGGAAGGCCGGCAAGCCGGCAGTTCAAGACTCAGGTACTGCATGATGTATTAAGTGCCTGTCTTTGTTGTAGCTCCTACAAGAAATTGCAAGTAAATAAATAGGGATCACTTTGATGGGAAAAGATCTTGGGGACATGAAAGGAGCCTCATTTGGGCATCCCCTGAGTGGAGTTTCTCCAGCAAAAATCCTTTCAACCCAGAATAATTTCTGACATGACGTTGTTGCTGTTGTTGCCTACTTAACTAGTTGTTTCAGGGCAAAACAGGACTTTTTTGCCACTTTAAAGTGGGATCTTCTTGTCTAGTCCACTACTAAACCAGGTGAAATGAAAGAGTTCATGATTCTGGTGGCTGTTAGCAGTATGGGGGGAAATCGGATTCCATTTGCTCTGGATTTTATATGTGTGTTTTATTTTACATTCAATTGGTTAATTTGGTTATATCAGGTTAGTCATTCTGGGATGTTCTTAACTTTGGTTTCAGGTTAATTTGGTCACACGATTCCTAATGATAGGTTTCTGCAGGAATTTTGTCGAGGGATTGGGCTGGAAGCACTCACAGGCACTTTTATGATTATTTCTAACTCTTGCAACTCACAGCTTTGGGAGCCTTTGGGGAAGATTGGCAAACTGTGGCTTCAATTTGGGATCAGAGGTCTTCCTTGCTAGACAAGCACTATAATGATCGGCAAGGGAGGGGGGAGATTACACTTTCCTTGACCCTTGTTAGCCTTGTCAGCATACTGGATGTTGATGAAGGAGGTAGCCTTTGAAGGCTGTTGTCTCTCATATATGGCATATCAGAGAATAAAACCAAACCACTGTAGCACTTTAAAGACTAAATGTTATATTTCAATGTGAGCTTTCATGGATCAAGTCCACTTCATCAGACATGGGAATGAGGCTTCATGACATTTATACACATCAGGTACAGAGGTACAGAGTGATTGATTAGCCATGATCTGTACCTGATGTGTATAAACCAGGAGTTCTCAACCTTTTTAAGCTGGGGGCCAGGTCACACTTCCTCAGACAGCTTCAGGGGCCATACGGACATTTTGCCTTTCCTCCACTACACAGCACAGCCTGCTGTGGTGGAGGTGGTGAGGGGCCACATGAAATGGCGCTGTGGCCCGCATCTGGCTCATGGGCTGCAAGTTGAGAATCCCTGGTATAAATTGATGCCATGAAGCCTCACTCCCATGTCTGATGAAGTGGACATGATCCACGAAAGCTCACATTGAAATATAAGTTAGTATTTAAAGTGCTACAGCATTTTTGTTTCGTTTATTCTCTGATATACCTGAAATACAGACTAACACAGTTACTATTTTTTAAAAATTCTCATATACAGTACTGTATAGGTATTTTAAGTGTCCAGAGGCCATTGTGATGCCATGTTTTTCAGTGATTTAAAAAAGTAGAACCCCCTGATGGGGGGAAATGTGGTCTCATCATGCCTGACAGAGTATGCTAAGGACTTGTTTGGACATGATTCTGTCAGGAATGTCTTGCCTAGGAGGTTTATTGCCTGACCTAGTAAATAGGATCCTACACAGTTCCAGTTAAATATGTGGCTCTAGTGAAATTCATTTCACGTGTCTGCCTGTTTATTAACTACTCCATCTTCAGTGTTTGAATCAAGATTTTCTTTTTCTTTATTTCAGATTGCTAGTTGTTTGTTCACATGTGTCCAAGAGAAGATGAAGGCTATTGGATCTTGCATAGTTCGGCTCTGGTTTGCAATATTCCTTCTTCCTATTTCTCATTCTATGGCAGTCACAGATAAAACAGGTATTTCTTTATTCAATATTCCCTTCTAATCAATCACAAAATATAATCAGAATCCTATTGATCAGATACTGTAACTTCAGGGGGAGTACAAAGGCACAGGTGTCTAACTTCGGTGTTTGGCAGGTAAAGATATGTTAGCATAAGTGTGCAACACGCGGAGTATGTATAATACAGTAAGAAATGCAGGGAGAGGCTAATGGAATTATTGAAGTTATGTTAAAGTTTCTACTGTTTAATTAAAGTTTTCTATTAAAAGATCTTTCCACTCTGGGTATCCTACAGCAATATTTCCATTTCCTGTGCACTTATAGTAGTCTGTGCTTGGAATGAACTCATAGTCATTTACAGTTATGTTGTGTAGCCACTGATACTTCCTCATTTTCTTAAGTTACATATCCAAAGAGCACCCAACCCTAGGCCTGAAAACTGAGCACAGTTATGAGTACATTTTCCCTCTCCATTCGTTCTGTACACCCTGCACCACTGTTTTAACAACGCCAATTTCAAAATAACACCTCCTGATTTCAGAGGACTTTGCTTCCAAGTAATCTAGCATGAGTATGCAACTTGAGTTGTGATCTTGTAAAGTACTTATTTGGATAAATGTTCAATTGAAATGAATTGAGCTGATTTTCCAGTAAGCAAGTTTGTTTAGTGTCACTAATAACTTTTCTCTTTATTAATACCTGAAAGGAAAATACTACATAATTACAGGAAAAAATGATGTCTCTATACAAACAAAGTTCATTAAAAAAATAGATTTGTGGTGTATCTCTCTACTGCATGGATAATTTTTTTGTTGGCTTTGTAAGGGTGGTTGCAATCTCAGAAATAAGTTACATCCTAATTTCTATAGGGCATAAATGTTTGAGTTAGTAGCATCTCATTAAATATTCCATTCAATATTGATCTAATATTTTCCTGGGACTGGTTATAGACTGCACTTCTTCAGTGAAACAGGATGTCACTCCTCCAGTGAAACAGGATATCTCTTATGGATTAAATACTTTCCCTCAGTCCTCCATGTGTTCCCCAGATCTGCTCTGAAGAACACTTCATTTATTTATTTATTTAGATTTCTATACCTCCCTACTTGGTGCAACCAACTCAGGGCAGTGTACAAAAAATAGCCTACAATACCAGTACAAACAATAATAGGGCAACAATACTGTGATGGAACACCACCCAGCAAAACAGCAGTAATATAACAATACAGCTAAGCGATAATACAACAATACAATCAACAATACAGTATCAAAAGAATCCCATCTAGAAATACAAAATACAATATAATAGAATATACAATATAGCGATATAACGTCAAAAAAATCCCTCCCGCAATACAAAGTAACAAGGTCAGATATTACAGATACAACAGGCATAAATACAAAGTAACAACAAGGTCAGATGTTACAGATACAATGACCTCTCCACTGACCGCAGTATTCTCCTCCAGGCCGACGTGGTGGGGGCCTGGAGGGAGGGCGGGAGAGTCCTCACACCGCCCGAAATGCCGGCTCCTTTTATCAGCCTCCAGGCCGTTAGAGCTTCATAGATCAGCTGCTTCATAGAGCAGCTATGTGGGTATACAGACAGGATGAGAAAATGCTATTGTATATTCAGATAATATGGAATTCATGGGTTTTCCTGTCCTCATGACACTAAAGGGAAGTTGTGGAATTACGTCTATAATAGGCTGCCTCATGCTGATGGATTTAGCATAGGAAGCTGCAAAAAATAATATTAAAAAAATTAGATATGGATAAAATAATATTTTTGAGGGAAAGAATATGTGTTGATTTTAAGGTATTTCTACTGATCAGATCAAATCTTTATTATGGTCCAAGACCAGAATAGAACAGAAAAAGGAACAGAAGTTAAACTGAGGGTCCAGAGACAAAAGTTAAAATGAGGGTGCTTAAAAAGAGCATTTCCTCTCAAAGCTGAGTAGTAAAATTAGTACAAAGATCAACAATGTTAAAACTATTACAAAGCCTATGCTGTGGTGCTAGTAGTTTAATTGGCTGAAGGTTCTGCCAGGATTGTTCTTCTGATCTTACATGCTGCATCACAGAACCTGGCAGTGTTGTGGGTGAAGGTGGGCTTTTCATCAGCTAGCAGCCAGTGGGTGTATGTACTGTTTGTCCAGCCAGGATACTTGCAGAGCAGTGGATATATGAACTTGTTCCGGATGTCTCTATAAAAAGGGCACTGCAGAGAATGTGTTGTGTGGTTTTAATTTCTCCAATGTCACAGGGGCATTGTTTCTCTGACATTGGGGTCCTTTGAAACTTTCCCTCAATGACTGCAGAAAGGAGGCCCTGGCAGTGGGCTAGCATAAATGCCCTCCGATGACTTGGTGTCTCAAGTTGGAGCAGTCATGGGGCTGGGGCAACAATGTGTCTCCATGAATCTGGAGCCCTGAAGATAGGGGCCCTGGCTAGGTCTTCTTGCCTTTCCATGTCTAGTTTTCTCTGTTTATTGGCCTGTTTTGCCTGGTTGTGAATCATGACCTGTATGAGAGGCTGGGAAAGGCCAAGGTACTGCAGTCTGGATAGGATTGTTCTTTTCCATGCTAATTGGAAGTTATCATTGATGAGGTAGAAAGGCCAACAAAGCATATTAAAATTATTTTTAGTCTAATAGAAATTAAGTTTTATACAGGAACTTAAAGCAATATTGCAATATCAGTAAAAAGTATTGGATTATAACAAAAGTGCTGAACAATAATAAGAACTGTGGCTAAGCAAACTTTGAATGTCAAATTGTTTCTTAAACTCTTAAGACAGCAAAAGTACCAGAAGACTTGCTGATCTCAGCTCCTGAGAGAACAGGAAAGTAAACTAGCAAATGAACCTCTCATATCCTTCCCCTGCCCTTTATGGTGTGACATTACAAAGTTCTGAAGGAAATATATCATTAGTTGGATTGCTGACTATAAAGAGTTACAAATATTATTTTTATTTTATTTTGTTTTGTTTTCTGATATGCCTGAACCACAGACTAACACGGCTACTATTCCAAAAAATATTATCACAGAAACCTAGGTGACTGGCACTCTCCATACATAAGAATGAACAGCACCTCAATCAAACATATTTTTATCTATTAGAGCAGGGGTAGCCAAATCATCTGGCCCGCCCGCACTGTCCTCGCCACTACCCAGAAGCAGAAGTAAATTGCGCCCATGCATGCATAGACACTGCTGTAAATGCACCCATAGCAGCAACGGATGTGTTTTACTGCAGTAGGAACCACGTGACCAGCCCATTCAATCAAGTGACTGGTCCATAGCGTGAAAAGTTTGAGAACCTCTGTATTAGAGGGTTGCAGCTAGAAACTGAAATGTGCATACACTTATAAGCAAAATGCTTAAATATTTGTTTGTTAGTCACTCTTACAAGCAGATATGCATATAAATCTATGTTTGTGTGTGTGTAGAATTGTATGTGTCAAACAATAAAAAGCATCAATATTCTCTATTGATTTGAGACAATATTTCCACTAGTGATGGTCAATATTCACTAGGAAGTATTTTATAATTAATATTCATTCTCTTAGTTCTACCATTAATCAGCACATAACATGAAAAAGGAAAACTGCAAACGATACAGTTTGGAAAGGCAATATATTTTTATTTAGGCACAAAACAAGAACAGTGAAAGATATTGATGCCAAAGGAAAAATTTGTATTGAATTTACAAATGCTAGGAACAAAATTGTCCATACCACCACTCTCAGAGTAGCAATTGATTCTAGACTTTCTTTTGATTCTGTTTACTACTTTCTGTGAACATGACCTCTATGATTCTTCTCAAAGGCCAAGCTGCAGGGAATGAATAGGGGTCATACTCTAACATATTTGGACAGCATCAGGTTGAAAATGCGTGGTTTTGGAATATACTGTATTGGTGAACTTGCTTCAAAGAGGGAACGAAGATGATGTTGAGTGTCACTGCATTGAAATGCCTCTAGGAACACTTGGAACTTCAAAGAAAGCTCCCGATTAACCTTGATTGTTCAAGTGGCATATTTAGAAATTTGGAGGCAATTACTCATGTAGAAGAAAAGGAGAGATTATATATGTGGCCTATTATGAAGAAAGAAGTAAGGCTTGCTTTCTGCTTAGTACTGTGAATAAGCCTGGGGAATGACTTCATTTCATTAGCTAATATTGTATTAATTAAGGAAATGACATGGCTTGGAAAAAAAGATATTGTGGAGTGGTAGATTATGTTGGTTATGCTTGCAGCAGATTGCCTAGCCATAAACCAACAGTTCTCTGGATTGCAGCAATCTTTACTTCATTTTCACTGGTGCAGAACGGTCAAGTATTAGAGCTGCTTTCTGAAGGGAAGTGTTTATATCTAAAAATAAAACATAACAAATTTAAAAGAGAGGATTTTACAATACTGAAGCTCCATGAATTGTCAACAGTTTTGCGTTAGAATCTAAAGAGACTAAAGATAACTTGTAATTGTTATATTTATTGACTTTTCAGAGATTAAGTTTGTTTAAGAACATAATGTTCCTAATGTACTGACAGGACCTTTAAAAAAGGGATGTAAAAGTGTAAGTGATCATTCATCCACTGTAGCCAAACATAAATAGTTCTTTGGTCTCTCTATGATTATTACTGTGGTTCTAACATTCCTATTATCCACATCATTCTATAGTCCCAGTCCATTTACTGTTAGTGTCAACTAAGGCTGTAGTTTTAAGTAAGTGTGTACACTTACTTCAAAAAGAGTATCCTCAAATTTTGTTTGTTCCTGGATAAGAGGTACTTTAGTTCTATTGTCAATTGATTCAGATGATTTTTAACAAATTCTCATGACATTATCGGAGTTTTGACTCAATCTCCTTACTTCCCTTCCATTTCAGTGTTATTTTCCCTTGCTTATGAAGTGGGTTTTAAAAATCATTTTGTGTTTTTTATAGTCTGAAGCCATTAAGATCTATTCTCTCAATTGGTTCCTTTTTCTTAAACAAACTCAGGCCCTGTACAACTAGAACTCTACAACAACAGCTGTGGGGGAGTTCTCAGCATTGAGCAGGGCTCCCTTTGGCTGCCTCTCTAAAGGAGGGTAGAGGTGGAGTTCTGCCCAGCACAACTTCCTCTTGCCGTCTCCTTCATGCCTTGCAGGATCAATGCAAAACAGTGTTTTATGTATGTGTGCAGTGGTAGGATTCAGCAGGTTCACACCAGTTCACCAGAACCGGTAGCAGAAATTCTGGCTGGCCCCACCCATCCAAGTTTTGAAATAAATTAGTCCTAATTCAGGTGCAATGTAGGCAGTGGTGGGATGTCAAAAATTTTACTACCCCACCATGACATCATCACAGTGTGGGTGGAGCTAATGTCATGATGTCATGGGCAGGGCCAAAGAAAAAAATTAAAAATAATAAAATAAAGTAAAAATAAGCACACACACAAACACACCTCAAAATTGCTGGGAGAAACATCAACAATTTGAGATATGCAGATGATACCACCCTAATGGCAGAAACTGAGGATGACTTTAAAAAGCTCCTGATTAGGTTGAAAGAAGAAAGTGCAAAAGCTGGCTTGAGACTCCATATAAAGAAAACCAAGATAATGGCAACAGGCCCTATCAGTCCCTGGAAAATAGATTGGGAAGAAGTAGAAGCAGTGACAGATTTTACTTTCTTAGGATCAAAGCTCACTGCAGATGGTGATTGCAGCCATGAAATAAAACGGCAACTGATTCTTGGGAGGCAAATGATGAGAAACCTAGGGAACATGTATGGCAATGTATGGTTGTGAGAGTTGGACCATAAGGAAAGCTGAGCGCAGAAGAATAGATGCCTTTGAAATGTGGTGTTGGAGGAGAGTTTTGAGAGTCTCCTGGACAGCGAGGAGGACAAATAGGTCAATCTTAGAAGAAATCAAATCTGACTGCTCCTTAGAAGGCCAAATAGTGAAGATGAAGCTAAAGTACTTTGGACATCAAATGAGAAGAGAGGATTTGCTTGAGAAAGCCTTGATGCTGGGAAGGGTGGAAGGCAAAAGAAGAAGGGGCGGCCCAAAATGAGATGGCTAGATGGTATTGTGGACACAATGGGCACAGAGCTGAGCAAGTTGAGGAGGATGGTGGAGGACAGAAGTGCCTGGCAGACAGTGGTCCATGGGGTCGCAAAGGGTCGGAATCGACTGTGTGACTGAACAACAACAAAAAAGTGCTTAGACCAGAAGTTCTCAACCTTTTAAAGCCAGGGGCCGGGTCATGCTCACTTAGATAGCTTCGGGGGCCGGATGGCCATTTTGCCCTTCCTCCACCTCATTAACTTCTTGGTGTGGTGGAGGTGGTGATGAGCCACATGACATGGTGCCATGGGCAATATCTGACCTGTGGGCCTCAGGTTGAGAATCCTTGGCTTAGACTGCATTCCTATGCATATTTACAAGGACATAGTCAGTTTAAACATTATAAGATTTACTATACATATGATAATGCTACTAGTCATAATTGACTCTAGCAAGTTTGTAGACATTAACTACATCAAATGATTTCATTCAAACTGTACAAGTTCATAAACTGTAAACATTGAAGATATATTAATTTATGTCATTTGGCCAAGATGATGGTACTAATATATTAGAGTAACACTTTAAAGATATGGGGCAGAATCCTCTTGGATTCATTCAGTGTGAGTAGGAAATCATACAAGTAAACCTAGTTATTCTGCTTTCCATCCAGTCAGTAGAGTTCTAGTTGTGAAACTACTGAAGTTTGCACAACTACTTTACAATTCAACAGTAATAAACAGATTGACTCTTTTGTGGGTCCCATAATCTTTAAGTGGAGTTTCACCCCTAGCACCTCCACTCCGTCTCTTGTTATTTTTGTAATGGTATTTTTAAAGAATGACAGAATAACAGAAAAAGAAAAGAGAAAGAGGAATACATATGGACAAAATGTGGCTTCTTAGCCCTCTGTGAAAAATGATGTCAAAATTCTCTATCTTAGACAACAAGTACCATATTTGTTTGTGAACATCAGGGTGGCTTTGTTGGGGGAATGATTGATCTCAAATGAGAGAATACAGAATATAATTGCTTTTATTTAATCTATTATTTCCTTTAATAATGCTGGGTTTAGGGATGCCAGACCCCTGTGTAGTTCAAAAGCTGACTATAACTTTTATGACACCCCAAATGTAACTAGAAAGTATTAACAAATGATACACACACAAAAAAAAAAAACCCCAGGTGAGTTTACTGTGTTAACTATACCTATTAAGTGTGCTGCATTAACCATGGCAGACTAGAGTACATGCAATTAATGAGTGTAATAGTGTACTATATTTACAATTCATACTTACAAAGATCTTCATCCTCACCATCATTTTAATTAGGTTGAGGAGAGATGAAGTGTAATGAGGGGAATGAGGAGGGAACAATGTACACTTGCATTTCAAATCATAACTTGACATGCTGTTCTGACATCCTTTGACCTGGATCAGCCTCCCAGCATGCTTCAGCAGTCTCCCTGGCTGCCACATGGAACTCCCATGTCAGGAGAGGGGGCTTGCCAGACCACCACCATCAGACCAGGGACTGTGGCATCACCAACAAGAGGGGCTCTCTAAATCCAAGACCCACGGTTCTAAGGCTACTTCCTGGAAACAAATAGCAGTACAATGTTTATTGAATATTTATTGATGTATAGAAATATTTATTTATTGGGGGAAAACATCCAAGGATAAAACTGCTAGAACCCTTGCAATTCAAGGTTCGGACTGGTTCGCCTGAACCGGTAGCAGCCATCCGGAGGGGATCGTTGGGGGAGGGGGGTAGTGAACCCCTGTGTGACCAGTTTGATTGCCTCTCCAGCCGCCCTCCAGATGTTTCTTCCAGGCAGTCCAAAATGGCTGCTTGGAAGTGTGCATGCATCAAAACTCCATTTGATGCATGTGCACTGAAAAATAGAAGTGTGCATGCGTCAAATGGAGTTTTGATGCATGCGCACTTCCAAGCAGCCATTTTGGGCTGCCCAGAAAGTGCAGCACCTGGAGGCCAGGCCAGGCTAGGCCGCGAGGCCAGGCTGCTGCGCCGCCGCTGTGCCTGCCTGCCTGCCTGCTGCTCCCCGACCCCAGGGTAAGGTAAGTGATGGGCTTGTGTTTGGGTGGGTAGGGTGGCTTGAGGTGTGTATGTTTTATGTAGTTTGTTTTAATGTGTATTTAATGTATTTATCTATTATGTGTACAGTAATACCTCGGATAACAACTGTATCAGATAACACTAAGATCAGATAAGGATGTAAAATTTCTAAAGAAATTTTGCATCGGACAACGATCTGTCAGTGGGGTTCTCCGTTCAGCTTCCCAGCCACCCCACAGCTGCGGAGGCATGGGCGGATGGCTAGGGAAGCTAACAGGGAGTCCCCGTCGGCTTCCCCAGCCACCCTGCAGCTGTGGATTGGGTCTCCTGATCTCCCTGGAACTGGCAGGGGGTCAGGAAGCCCGAAATGGGTAAAAAAAAAAGGTCCATTTTTCCCTCCCATTTCTGGTTCCCTGACCCCCCTGCCGGTTCCAGGGAGGTCGGGGGACCTGATCCACGCTATTTCCAAAGTTCCCCCAACTCCCTGGAGGCTGCAGCAAGCCAAAACGTCAAATCCTGACGTTCTGGCTTGCTGCAGCCTCCAGGGAAACAGGGCTTTTTTTTAATGATCAATGCATCACACAACGTTAAAAACCGGATAATGACGAGACTTGTGGAAGCAAGTCTCATCGTTATCCAAGGTACTAGTGTATATGTATTTATTTTAATTTATATGTATCTATTTTAATTTGTATTTTAATGTGTATTTTTTATTTTTTATTTTTTTTTACTTTGGCTCCGCCCACAACATCATGATGTCATGATGTCAGCTCCACCCACAACATCTTGACGTCATGATGTCAGCTCCACCCATGACAACAGCTCTGCCCACAGTGTGGTAGTAAAATTTTTGACAGCCCACCACTGAGTATACATTACAGTATCTTGAAAGAAAATCCTGGTTCAGATAAGTTAAAATAGCATGCCAATGCAACATGGCATCTTTTAAAAGTATACCATGCTCTATTGAAGTCATCTCAGTGTAATATTTAAATTGTTTGCATTCCTCCAGTGAGATAATTTATAAATGTGTGTGGTCATTTAGTCTACAGCTGACTGGACACATGTTGAATTCTGCACATTGTATGTCATTTTAAAGTTTATATTATCATGTATTTCAATTACAACTTACACTTTATTTATGGGTTAATGTCAGACAGTATGCACAACTTGCATAAGGCGACCTTCTAGTTTATAAGCCTGTAATTTGTAAACATTTTGCTTGTAAGACTGCACTAAATATAGAGAACACCAAAGATAAATATCTAGTTCCTCCTTCAGAAGTTCTATGCAATAGTGATAGTCAGTGGTGGGATGTCAAATTTTTTATCACCCTACCATGATATCATCACAGTGTGGGCGGAGCTAATGTCATGATATCATGGGTGGAGCCAAAGGAAAAAATAATAATTAAAAAATAAAGTAAAAATAAGCGCACACACACACACACACTCTCTCTCTCTCTCTCTCTCTCTCTCTCTCTCTCTCAACCCACCCACCTACCCACAACACAAACCCATAAATAAATAAATAAATAAATAAATAAATAAATAAATAAATAAATAAATAAAAAATACATTAAAATGCACCTACCCACCCAAACACCCACCCACCCCAAACACAAATCAACCAGATCTTAAAGCTTATTCTGGCTAATCTTTCACACACTAGGTCAGATGGAAGGAACTACAGAATGAACACCACAAGATGGCTTCATTTTGGCACTTTTTAACTTTTCAACAGTTAAAGAAGTTAGGTACTAAGTCTTTGCCTAACCAGTTCTCTAGGATAATATGCCTTAATGTAAATGTAAAACAGTTGTACCTCCTTAAGGGTTCTCCAATTGGAACAGCAATTGGAACAGCACAGGTGTATCTTATTGATGAGGTAACTCCAAGACTTTGCTTAAAAACCCCAAGCCAGGCCGCCAGGCCTTTTTAGGAACTGTGATAGTACCTCAATATAGGTAAAGGTATTAAATACACATTAAAATACACACAGACACACCACATCCAAAGATGAGTCACTTACCCTGGGGAGCAGGCTATAGGGAGCTTCAGACTAGCAGCTTCTCTTCCTCCTCCCCACTTGGGAGGACAGCAAGGAGGCCGTGCATATGCACCAAGTACTGTAAGCATGCATGTACACCAAGTGCTTGGCGTGCATGCGCAGTGGGGGAACCAGTGAAAAGGTAAGCCCTGAAGGTGGTTCCCCAGGACACAGGGGAAAGTTACTACCAGTTCTGGCAAACTGGTGAGAACCTGTTACATGCCATCTGGTGATAGTTCACTCTTGATGGGCTTTAATACTGAGAGATATAGGAGAGATGGCATATCAGTCTATCTCAAAGGGGCAAATAGCTTTATTACAATGGAAGTACAGTACATCACTTATACTTCATTGTTTAATAGTCCATCAAAGAAAGAACATGGGGCTTTTCTTTAGCTGGGGAGGAGAGTTGTTCTAATGGCAAAAATCAAAATATTTATTGAGACACATTTGTCCCAGATGTTTTATTTATAAGTCTTAGATTACTACTAGTTCCAATGTGGGGTCATAACCTAAAACCAATTGTTAAGTAAATAATAATAATTTTGTGTTAATCAATCTGTCATGCAGTACCCAGGTCTTGAACTGCCAACTTTCAGCTAACAGGCGAGCTTCTTAACCACTGAGCCACTGCAGCGCCTTTGTTAAGTAAATACTTAAGAAATTTTCATTTATTTTGAGGGCTTACTCTAATAGACTACTATGGACTTAGACTATATGCATATGACAAGGGAATAATGCCATAGCATGACTTTGAATCTGATTTGTATGGCTTTTGCAAAAAAATTACTCTGGGCACCAAAATGACCCCATTGCAAGAATCTCAAACAGCTGTTTTTCATTTTAACCGTCTGCATTAGAACAGACCATAACTAATGAATACTTTATTTAAGCAACTTATTTTGCATGTAAAAATGATTATTACTTTCTATTAGAAATGCTTGTTAACATTTAACTAGATGAACTGCAATGTACATGTGGCAAATATTTGTAAAGAGGAACATAGGTCTTGTACAGCAAAGCAATAAACTGGAAATATAACTTTTTCCATGCCACTTTTCCTTCTCTGTCAAGGGTCTGCTTAAACACATTCCCATCCTGCTGCTGCTGCTGCTGCTTCCACTGCTTCCTTGTCTAGGCCAGACGTAAAACTGATAAAATGAAGCCACCTTTTGGGGAGTTCACTCTGCAGTTCCTTTCACCTGACCTAGTGTAAGAAAGATTAGCCAACAACAGAAGGTTGCCGTTACTAGGGTATGCCCAATTGTGGTTCAAAAATACCAGCATCTTCAAGGAGGCTCTTTCTGTGCGCCCTCATTCCCATGCTATTATTATGCATTGCCTTCTTTTGCACTTTATGGATCTTTGGAAAGCCCCTGCTAATTTGTTTTTGGCATTATGTCTTAGGGACTTCACCTTTTAAATTCAATGCAGATTCCATCTTTGCTAAATGAGTAGGCTAGAAATTGACTGAAATGCTTAACACATGGTCCCTCCTTTAAGCAATGTCTCGGTACTGAAAATTGCTGCCAGTATGTAATTTCAACCAGTAAGGGCCAGTCCATGCACTGACAAGACATGGGACTGTCTGCTGAAATAAAGTATATTGGATTGGGTCCAGACTTGAATACAGTTAGATAGACTTGTTAAAATCTAGTGATCTAAGTGACTTTATGTCTGTTCTGACCCACAAACTCTTTTAAGGCAGGAGTCCTCGACCTTTTAAAGCCAGGGGCCAGATTACAGTGCCTCAGACTGCTGAGGGGCTGGCCTTCTCTGTGGGCACCCATACAGTCACCCTAGCACAGAGTTTGCCCCACTCCTCTGCCCAGCAGCCCAATGGGAGTGCTTCCTCTCTCCCCTCAGCACAGAGTTTGCACCACCCCTCTGTCCAGTAGCCCAATGGGAGCGTTTCCTTCCTCCCCTGTTGATGTGTTTGCACTTTGTGATAAATAAGTGGGTTATGGGTTGCAGTTTGGGCACTCGGTTTCTAAAACGTTTGCCATTACTGCCAAAGCAACACCTTGTGTTGCTGGCTACTCTTTCTCATGCTAAGCTGGGCGAAATTAACTGCAGATTGAACTCACCAAAGGTGGCTTCACTTTGGCATATCAGAGAGCAAGCAAAACAAAGGCAAAAAAGTTGTGGCACCTGAAGGACTAACTCCTATATTTAAAAGTGAGCTTTTGTGGCACAAGTCCACTCCTTCAAATATTTTTACACTTTTATGTCTCGCCTAGAGACAGAAGAATGCACACTCGCTCACTTGCTCGTTCTCTCTCTCTCTCTCTCACTCACTCTCTCTCTCTCACACACACACACACACACACGTACCCTAACAACTTGTGTTGACAGCTATTCTTTCTCACACTAGGTCAGGCAAAAGGAACTGCAGAATGAACTCACCAAAGGTGACTTCATTTTGGCATATCAGAGAGTAAACAAAACAAAAGCCCTCCCCTGCCACTGCTTCCCATGCTTGGAGGAGCTGCATGGCATGGGTGAAGGAGGGGTCCAGACTGTCCTTCTCAGCCATGAGCTTGGGCAGGTACTTGTTCTCGGTGGCTCAGCCTTGGTGGAGGCCACTCTGACCACTGACTCTCCACTGCCTCCGCCATCAGGCCCAGCCATGAGTGGACTGGTTTGCTGGGGAGGGGGGGGAAAGCTGCCTTTACCAGCTGGTTTTCCTTTCTGCATCGAGCCGGGGGGGGGGCGCGGCGCGGCGGGGGCGGGGGCGGCAGCGGCTCTAGGATTGAAACTGCAGCTGGTTCGGTGTTGGGGGGGAGGCAGCTTTTCTGAAGAGACATGCTCAAGTAGGAAAGATCCATATGCAGCTTTTCCCCCTCCTCTGAACCAGCCACTCCCAGAGGCCCCCTCTCTGGCTCAGCATGGAAATGAAAGCCAGCAAAAACAGATCCCCCCCCCCCAAACTGGCTAGTCCTGGAGCTCACCTCCCCCCCCCCCCGGTTCTGCAGGGAAAGGAAAACCTTGGGAGGTGGTGGTCAGCCTTCCTTTCTCCACCACTGCTTTGTCATTGTTGCAGTCTTGTCCCCATCACCACCTCATGCATGCTGCCTTGTCCACACCACCACATCATCACTTCTGATGCTTCATCACTTTCGCTGCTTCATCACTTCCACCACCGCCTACCTCGCCTGCCTTGCTCCCCCAGGGACAAGGGAGTGATGGGACAAGAATTGAGGAGGTGACCATGGCACCACCCATGGTCACAGTGAGGTATCAGGCTCGATGATTTGATGCCACATGCCAGATCTGGCCCAAGGGCCATAGGTTGAGGAGCCCTGCTTTAAGGATTTGTTTGCATGCTAATCTTACGCCTCTAGTTTTCCTCATAAGACTTGTGAGGGCATCACATAACAAACATTAGGACATTATCTGTTTCCTCCACCTTTGGGGCTTCTAATACAAGTGTTAATTTATATTTATACCAAAAAAAGGTCACTTAATTTGCAGATGTCTTTGAAGAGAACATGTGTGAGCTTCTTAATTAACATTGTTCCAAAAACGAGACAGTATTAATTTAGCACAGTGAAAGAGATGCATAGTTGTCATGCTAAATAAAAGTTGATGGCTTCCAGTGCCTATGGGATTGTGTTGGTAGCTGAGGATGTGACTTTCCAGAATGACAAATATGCATTGATGTGTTGTGAATTCGGACCTGGGAAGTTGGGTTTCATGTGAATTTGTTTTAGCCAACCACAAAGAGCCAGCAGAGAGAAAGAGGAGGAAACTGGCAACCACTGATTCTTCACAGCATGTTAAAAAAGCTTCTACTATAGCCATCTAGACTTGCAGGAGGCACATATACGGCAAAGTTACCTTAAACTGTAACGAAGCGCTGATTAGTAATTTCCTCCTCTCTCTTTTCCTATTCCTTTTTTGGTCTCCTAGGTGCTCTAGCACAACAACTTTGCTGTCCTACTGGCACCAAGACTTTTTTTTTAAAGGAGCCATTATTAACAAAGATCCAAAATCTCCTGGGTAGTCTCAAGACATTTGAGGGGAAACTGACACACATACACCCTGCCAGTGTGTGTTGCTTTGTTTCCTCTCTACAGACTCTGCCAGCCACCAGCACCTTTCCACATGTTTCTGCATTGCTGGAAGCAATCATACTGCTGTAACCCAAGGAAGTAGAACACATGAAATTAAAGTAAAAAGGGATTGATGAAAGAAAATTATTTTAGAGATACAATTTTTGGATTACGTATTAGTAAAAGGGAAAGGGAAAAGCCAGAACAAGATACTGTATATTATTTTTTGGAGGCGAACTATAGCAATGTAAAAATATAGAAAATAATCATTTGAAAATGTTTATAAGTCCCACAGGTAGAGGGAACATGTAGATACTAATGGGTTTTTTTAAATTATTTTTGTAATTTTATTATTATAAAATAAAATAAAAATATAAAATAGAAGCTCCAAAGGTGGAGGAAAAAAGTTTGGATTTGCGGGGAAAACTTTGGCTTAATTTGTACATTGTACAATGTACAATTGTACAGTGTAAATTGACTTGTACATCATGTAATCAATAAAAAACGATGTATTTCTGACTGTTTTAATCCTATAGCATTACCCATATTATTTGCCAAAGTAGTTCCCTCCTGAGTTACAGAGGACGCTGAAATGCTCATTTGGAAGGGGGAGGGGAAGACAGTTGAGAAAATTGCCTTAATCAAAATCATAAGCATTAAAAAGTTAAATCCCTTTTTTTGATCCAGCATAAACTACTCCTTACTTTATTCTTAATTGATACATTTTAATTGATACAGTAGAATTGCCTTGTCCTTTATGTCTTGCTATATGCCATCTCTATACTCTGATCGTGATGTTTCCCTATGAAACTTCCACACCTACCGCCTAAAGTTGTCCAGATGTTTCTTTGAAACAACTACCTTCCATTCTCCCTTTTTGTCACTTAGTCCTGGCATGTCTTTTCAGAGAATCTTCATGATCCCTTCTTTTAAATATTTCCTTTTCCAGATTATCTTTGCCAGAATAGTTTTGCCCTCATCCCTATTGAAGCTAACCCTCCATCTTCCTCTGATTCCTTTTTTAAATGCTAATTATGACAGTGTAAATTCACAAGAGCAGAAAGTAATCTTTCATTTCTCCATAAATTGCCATACTGTACTTATTGGTGAGAGAGATATAGAGACAGAAAGAGGGCTATATTGCATTTGGAAAACTAGGTGTTACTAATACTAAAAACAGATTCAAATTTTATTTTAATGTACAGTGATTTTGGTCTGCAGTTTCTCCTAAACACTTAGGACATTTTACATTCTTTTCCAGCTACTGCATGCCCAACACTGAAAACAGAAGATCATAAATTTAGCCATAGCTACAAAGAAAAATTGGGCATTTCAGGTGAGTTTTTTGTTAAAAAAAACTAGAAGCGTGTTAAAAACAATTCCAACACTAAATAAACATTTTTAGAAATGAACAGTATTTGTAATTTTTAGAAACATGTATACATTAAAGCAAAACATTTTATTTCTGAGTGTCATAGCTAAGGCACTTGCATTCATCTTTTAATTTTCCATTCATGCTTGTTGTAATTAGCATGAAATTAGCATCCTTTTCTGGAGAGCATTTCATTCTCATTCATTCAGATGGCAAAAGGAAGCAGTAAGTACATTTCTTTAGAAGGTTGCCAAGTCAATTGCTAGAGGAATTTCACACTAATATTCCACCTATGGAGAAAAATGCGATCTGGACATTTCTGTGACCAAACTCATGGGATTTGAAATAACCTGTCAGTTCTTAGTCTAGCAGAACTGACAGGTTTATGGCACAAATCAATCGTTTTCTACAGCCTTGTTAAACTGAATTATGTGAACAATAAATGATACCATTCTTATATTTTTCAGGTTTTGACTTAACAGAAAGCTTTTCTTTGAGGCATTCTGCATGTGGGGCTGGAAAATCCTGTTTTAAATTGGGAAATGCACCTCTTATCAAAGATTCTCAGTAAGTAGTACTATACATTATCCTTGTATGATTACTCAGAATTCCTCTTTTTCCTGATTTTCTCTTTATTCCCTTGTTTACTCCCTGCACTATCATTTGGTCTAGTTTTAAAAAGCACAGCTGTCTAGCCAGATGTAACATGACTTGTAAGTTCATCTCTTCTCCCAGAATATGTAAATAGACTCTCAGTATACAGGGAGTAGCCAAACAGGAAATGAAAGGGTATCTTATTAAGCTGACTTGAAAGTGTCAAGTAGCTTGGCAAATATCCCTTTACATTTCGCTCATTCATAGCTGTAGCATGAATGCTTGTAAACTGTGTAGTGTCACTGCTCTTGCATGAAGCCATTTTATTCTTCAATGGGACTCACAGTTATTGATATCTTTGTATGGAGTGGTAATTGCTCACTGTGAATATGGGAGAACAGTCACACTGTATTTTTTTTAATGTATGTGTCCTTATACATAAACAGAGTTTGTATGAGGTTCTATTTTAGTTTAGTTTTCTTTTGAGTTTTACTGTGGGTTGGCTGTTTCCATACTGTAAGAACAGAGAAACTTACAGCCAGAAAGGATTGATTGGTATTCAGAGTCTAGCAGGGGGGATTCTTGATGGTACCTTTTCCCTACATGGCAGGGTGTGCAGCTGGGCAAGGAAACTGAAGGAAGTCAGCAGGTATACTTTAGAAACTCAGGAGTCCTGTTTTGCTCTGGATAAAAGCCATAGTCTTGTAATACCTTGAAGCATAAATTTTCCAGAGGTAACATCTATGGAAGTGCATGCCACAACCAATATGTTAAAGTTGTGTACCCTTTCCTTGAAAAGCCTTTCCCACAGGTTCGTGACATTTTTTTCAACTTGTGCTGTGTTGTATGAGGCTAATATTGCTATATCACCCACATGGGTTACTTGGTATGGGTTACTTCTGGAGCAAGAGTGGAACTATACACCCATTCCTTTCTAATGATATAGTGGAACTGTTAAATGCCTTTTGAATGACAGATTTTGATGTTACAACTGCTTTGGTTTATTGCTGCTTCTGATATGAGTTGAATGGATCCAGATAAGAAACATAGAATCATTATTGCTGCACCAGAGTGTAACAGTGATCTTGAGCTGGCAGAACAAAAAAACATTTTATAAGACAATTCTAAAAATGGATGCAGTCTCCCCCAAAAAAAATTAGTGACTTTTTACCTTGGCTTTAGATAAGCACTAAATGTGGCATCTTTATAGCAAACAGTTTGCTCTTCATCTTTGCCAAATTTAGGGAACATGGGACAAACCGTTGTTGAGTTATGATTGTTAAAAAGTGAAACTGTTTTGCATACCTAGTAAAGCTAAAGGTCACCCCTGCATGAAAGCCAGTCGTATCTGACACTAGGGTTCAGTGCTCATCTCTGTTTCATAGCCAAAGAGCCAGCACTGTCTCCTTCTGCAGATGTTTCCATGGTCATGTGGCAGGAATGACAAGACACTAGAGCGCACGGAACTCTGTTTACCTTCCCACTGAAGTAGTCCCTATTTATCTACTTGCAATTTCCTGCTTTCGAACTGCTAGGTTGGCAGAAGCTTGGACAAAGACAGGAGCTCTTTTTGTCCTGCAGTATTTGGATATGGAACTGCTGACCTCCCGCCTTGCAGTCAGCATCTTAGCCACTTGACCCACTGCATACCTATCCATTCACAAATAGGGGACCCCAAAATTTCCCAGATTTTAAAATGACTCATATAAATTGAAAAAGACCAGTCTTGCTTATCTTGGAAGAGAATGTTTATTCCCAGTACCTTCTTATTTATTTAGAAAGAATACAAGTCATAGGGGCTGAAAAACTGGTCTTCAGGAAAGGCATTTCATATGCAAGAAATAGAGAGTTCCTGTAACTTCAAGGAATTAGAACACAATTTTGTCAGGCACATTCAAGCTATTTCTTCATTACAAAAGAACAGAGCAGTTGTGTTTGTACCAGCCATGAGTGCTTTCAGTAAACATCATCTCAAGATTTCTGAAGCAAGGCTCTTCACACAATTTTCTAAGAGGAAAAGAGGTTCAGGTCAGCAGCAGTGTGAACTTTTAACCCTGTCATTCAGGACTCAGTTATCTGATTCTAAGGTAACTTTTAAACTCCTTCTTGGCCAAAGAGGGATATGTGCTTGCAAAAGGATTCAGTACCTGGTTGTAAAAATATTAAAAAGAATT
Organism: Furcifer pardalis; assembly: GCA_030440675.1. Lineage (NCBI taxonomy): Eukaryota > Metazoa > Chordata > Lepidosauria > Squamata > Chamaeleonidae > Furcifer > Furcifer pardalis. Next base: position 52,191,086 of record CP126890.1, on the reverse strand, counting down.
TTTGTTGTTGTTCAGTCGCACAGTCGATTCTGACCCTCTGCGATCCCATGGACCACTGTCTGCCAGGCACTTCTGTCTTCCACCATCCTCCTCAACTCACTCAGTTCTGTGCCCATTGTCTCTTCAATACCATCTAACCATCTCATTTTTGACCACCCCCTTTTTCTTTTGCCCTCCACCTTTCCCAGCATCAAGTGAATCCTCTTTTCTCATTTGATGTCCAAAGTACCTTAGCTTCATCTTTACATTTTGACATTCTAAGGACCATTCTGGGTTGATTTCTTCTAAGATTGACCTATTTGTTCTCCTTGCTGTCCAAGGGACTCTCAAAACTCTCCTCCAACACCACATCTCAAAGGCATCTATTCTTCTGCGTTCAGCTTTCCTAATGCTCCAGCTCTCACAACCATACATTGCCACAGGGAATACCATTGCTTTGACTATACGAATTTTTGTTTGCAATGTGATGTCCCTACTTTTCACTATGTTCCCCAAGTTTCTCATCGTTTGCCTCCCAAGAATCAGTCTCCTTTTTATTTCATGGCTGCAATCACCATCTGCAGTGAGTTTTGATCCCAAGAAAGTAAAATCTGTCACTGCTTCTGCTTCTTACCCACCTATTTTCCAGTGACTGATAGGGCCTGTTGCCATGATCTTGGTTTTCTTTATATTGAGTCTCAAGCCAGCTTTTTCACTTGCTTCTTTCAACCTAATCAGGAGAGTCTTTAGGTCCTCCTCACTTTCATGGTCTTACTCAATAGGTTGCGGTGGCTTAGTGGTTAAGAAGCTTGCCTTGTTAACTGGAAGGCTGGCAAGTCAGCAGTTCAAGACTTGGGTCCTGCATGATGGATTGAGCGCCTGCCTCTGTCCCAGCTCTTGGGGACATGAAAGGAGCCTCATATGGGCATTCCCTGAGTGGAGTTTCTTCTGCAAAAATCCTTTCAATCCAGAATAATTTCTGACACTAAATTATTATTATTATTCAATGTCAGAAGAACTTTGGTGCCTGTGTCCTGTCATAGTCTCAAACCATCCCACTTGTCACTCTATAATTGTTTGTTATTTTTTAAAAAAACTCCAAAAATTGTATGTGTCTTCAAGTTACTTCTAATCTATGATGACTATATGAGTTAATGTCCTCCAAAATGTCATATCCTTACAAGCTCTGCTCAGTCTTGCAAACCAAGAATATCTCATGTTAGTCTATTATCTCCTCCTACTGCTTTCCATTTCCTAGTAATTTTGCCTTTTGCAGGAAGTTCTGCTGAAGTCTTGAAAACAAACAGCTGTGGCTTCCCTTATTGAGACAGTCCATCTCATGTTAGGTCTTCTTCTTTTTCTACTCTCCCACCCGTCTCCCACCTCTTAGGATTTTTGTCTTTTCTGATCAGTTCTATATGGTCATGATACTGCATATACAAGGTAGGCTAGCCTCATTTTTGCTCTAATGAGAGTTCAGGCTTGACTTGATTGAACATTGACTGCTCTGCCTTTCTTATGGTCCATGGTATCTGTAAGACTCTCTTCCAACATCATATTTCAAATTAGTTGATTCCCCACCCCATTTTTCTTCCCTGTCTTTCTTTCAAATAGTATGGATGCTTTTGATCTGAATTTACTGTGGCAATCTTAGCAAACTCAGAGTTTTCCTTTTTTAATTAAAAAAACCCAAGGGGACATGTTTTGGAAAACATGCACACAACATGTCTGATACAGTTTTTCTTTCTCAGGTTGCCTAACCAAAGGAAATTGTTTGGAAATTGGAAGGTAGCTTTTTTGCCCAAGCACTGCAGAGTGAGCATGACACAACTAGTTTACCTATTAGATTAAACGGTGTGTCTGTTTCTCTGTTCTGCATGTTTCATTCACCCATACTTTTGCTTCACTATTTCATTCAGACTAAAATAACCCTTCACAATATTTTGGCCTCATCCCAGCTGTTCTTCGTTCTTCTGTCCCCTCCCCCCCTCCCCAGCAACCATAGTATAGATTGTGTGCTCATCTTCTGGGATCCTGTAGTACTGGATGTTGCTGTTGGAATCTGTGTGTAGTGTATCTATTCTTAATTGTTTGCTTTTTTAAAAAACCAGACATTTTGATTCTCAAAAACATTGGTTTGTAACTGTGGCAAATTGTGCTTCTGGATCCATGATTCAAAACACCAGGAAAAGGTGCTACATAATATCTTACCTGTGATGGCAGCAGGAAAAGGGACATTGAGCTCCACATAGCAAAAGGCAGCCCAAATGTTGACAATAAAAGTACAGTATCAGCAGTCAAGATGATCTACAGCAGTGATGGTGAACCTTGGCACTCCAGGTGTTCTGGAACTTCAATGCCTAGAAGCCCTGATCAGCAAAAGTGCTGACTTGGCTTCTGGTAACTGAAGTCCAAGAACACCTGGAGTGCCAAGGTACACCATCACTGGTCTACAGAATACCATCTTGTGCTTATTAGTATTCAAAAAGAGACATCAAGCTGGGGGAAATTCCATAACCAATCTTGTTTCTTAATTGGTAAAACACCTCTCCCCCAAACACAAGTTATCTAGGTATCTGTTACTTAGAAAACTTGTTGCTTTCCAACAAGTTACTTAGGTATCTGTTACTTAGAAAATATAGATGATCACCAAGTGCTATGATGAAAACTGCTGTGGGATGACTGAAATGACAGGGACTTGTTCATCCAGATAAACGGACTATTTCATCAATGAATTGGCCCTTGAGCTGCTTACAGATATGTGTGGAAAGAGATGGCTTTGAATTCACATTTCAAATCTTGAATTTTTGCAGATTCAGAGGATACAATACTTTTGTCTTTCTTCTCATCTGCATCAGGAACCTTCCCTTTTTTTGGCTTGAATATAGTATCAGCTGAACTTCATATTTGCTGCATTTACTGCATTTGCTGCATTTACCACTACCGAACACTCAGTGTTGAATCACTGGCTGTATGGTCTACTTCCTTACCATAGCGAGATGTCCACCCAGACACAGAAAACTATACTAATCACATAAGAAGTATTATGACAACTATGTGTAACTCATAGCTTTCAAGTCAGGGTCCATGTTTAGGCACATGTAGGAGAGTTAGTGGAAGTCCAGAAATTCTATAGTCTTCCAAAGTTGAAAAATATTACCCAAACTATGAGGTCTCATACTGTATGGGATAAAGTGGGGTTTGGGTGGTTGAGGGGGAAAGACAGGAATCAGACTCCCCCCCCCCTCCGGCCCATCCCCAACTCCATTGATCTCTTTCAGCAAACTAGGCTATGCTGAGGAGAAGTGAGCAGAACACCTTAATGTGAATTTTCCACTTGGGATTTGTTTGTTTATTCATATGTTGGCCTTTTTAAACATGAACGTTCCAAAAATTTTGAACATTAATGGAAAATAACTAGCGATTTTAATGTTGGGTGAAAAAGTCATGTTAAGAGAATCTCCCCTGAAGCAGAAAAGTATTCAGCCATTTTTGTCATGCTGAATTGGGGTTACTACCATTTATATTTTTTCACTTTAAATTTTTCAGCTTTTACAAGTACTTGATAAGCAGATGTGGCATGGTCCCCTGGAGAACTGGGAAGAGGGTTTTTATTCTGACCCATGGTAAAAGGTTGAGCTCTTAGTTTAATTCATTTTTTATGAGAACTTTGCAAAATGCATGCATAGCTACATTAATTTGATGGGGGAATGATAGTTAAAATCTGAATGTGGGAGAAAGCAATCTGATAGATTTCAATGAGATTTATATTTCCATTTATCTCCTTCCATTTTCATTCCTTTCATGCTAGCAGATTAGAAAAAGAAAGAGACACTAAAAGAATGCCACATCAAAGATGTAGCTTAGCAGATACACTTAGGTAATGTGACCAATGTGGTGCTACCAGCACCCAGTCAGAACATCTGAGAGAAAGGAAATGTTAAACTTGTAGAAAAGGCTGGGATCTAGTCAGGATTGTCCCTTTGTTTTACAGTCCTTCCGTTGGTGTCTGGAGGAGAAGTCCTGGTTACCTCTATCTTGGATTGCTTTTGCTGTCTGCCTCTCTCTGTGTGTAGCTTGCACTATTTCCTTGTTAGCTTTTCCTCCTTGATTTGGGAGGGGGAATTCCTCTATTTCTTTGGATATTTTTTATGCTGCAAGGCAACCTGCCTATCTCAACATGCCTCTTTGTGGTCATTTTTAGGGTTTTCCCCCTTGGAGATTTTTTCCCCTGTATGTTTTTCCCACACTCCGCTTTCTTTGATTATTTTTTGCTGCCTGAGCCTGGCAGATGCTGCCTGCCAAACTCAAAGAAGAGAACACAAGAGAAGGCATCAAACCATTGAGAAATATCTCCATATGCTATTAGTTTTGGTTGACTGTATTTTTGCCATTTTTGCTTGCTTTCCTTAGTTTTTGGAAGAGAGTGCTATGATTTTGTTTTTATTTCTGTTTTGCCTCTGCTTTTCTTGTGTGTGGAATGCTTTCTGTATTTGATGATTTTTAATTTTGCATGATTTCTGTTAAATATTTATATTTTGATGGGAAAAATGGAAAGATTAAAAAAACTAAAGAGACATCCTCTCATCCCAAAAACATATAAATAAGTCTGATTTTTTTTACCCTATGCATCCCTTAAAAAGACTAATCTAATGTCTCCAATTTTGATTTTATTGTGGTGATTCAGTTGGAATAGAGACAAGAGGACAATTTTAATAATATGTCACTGAGACAAGGCAAGATAGGCTAATAAGAAGAGATGGCTCTAATGTTTGGGTTGAGATCTATCATAGATTGTTAAAGCAGAATGTATATTTCTCTAGACATTAATCTCCTTTGAAGTTTTGTTGGTTTTGTTATTGTTGTATTAGAAAATAGACCTAGTTTCACTTGTGTTCTTCCCTCAACACAAGGTTTGTCATACTAATATTTTTACTACTTCAGACCTCAAACTCATTTTGCCCAGGGCTTGTTTGCACTCATGTGGAAATGATGCTCTCTGTTTAAAAGTTTGGCAATATTAATTTCACAGTTACATTCATTCTAAAGAAAGGGTCTCATAGATGAAGTTGATATGATATATCTAGTATTCAGGAGTGAATTACCAAATAGACCCAACTGGGTCTCTGGAGGCATCAATTCAGAAGTATAGCCAGTCCAATGTTTAAGTCAAAAATACAAATGTTTAGTTTTTTAGCTCTTACTGTTTTGGAGACCTTTCAGAACAAACAAACACACTGGTAAATATATTTATCACTACTGAAATCATAGTTAGAGCAAAAGAATCTCGTTGCACTTTGCATATAGTTCCAGATGGTACTAAAAACGATCAGTGGTCCCTACTCGGGACCTGAAGGAAAAGATTTCAAGATGTAATCAACCCAGTTACTTCAGTTGGGACCTCAATAGTATCCATAGAAAATATTGTGCATCCAACTTTTGTAGTTCACATTTTCGGCACATAAACAAACTAATATACATATTCCTACAAGATTTCCTATTTCAAGTCCATCGGCTCAGGTCCAAGAACAGCTTTATGGCAAGAACAAACATTCTTGAGAGTAAAGGTAAAGGTTTCCCTTGCTCGAAAGCCAGTCGTATCCGACTCTAGGGGTCAGTGCTCATCTCTGTTTCTAAGCCGAAGAGCCAGCGCTGTCTGCTTCTGCAGACGTTTCCATGGTCATGTGGCAGGCATGACTAGACACCGGAGCGCATGGAACGCTGTTTACCTTCCCACCGAAGTGGTCCCTATTTATCTACTTGCAATGTCTTGCTTTCGAACTGCTAGGTTGGCAGGAGTACCCAAGAGCAAAACCAAATTAGGAGATGGAGGAAGTTGCTCACTGGGAAAGGAACATCATTAAAGGTGGATATAGCTGAAGATCTAAAACTCCCCTATGCCACTTGGAATACCCTGAATAGGCTGAGGGTTGGAGTCCCTAAATGCAAGGCCAGCATACTCAAGTGGGGACTGCTGGTGGACAACAGCATGCTGTGTGTATGTGGAGAGATACAGAATCTGGATGTGGAGAAATACAGAATTCAGCTCATTTACGAGTCTGCCAATTACTGCAAGAAACATGCACCGATTAGGACTCAAATACTGTATAGCCAACAACAAAGCCAAAAAGTGGCTTCATTTAGGCAGTCCAAGGTTTGACTGGGACACGAAAGAAGAAGAAGAAGGAGCTCTTATTGAGGATCTGTGGTGTCAAGGAAATAAACTTCCACAAATATTTCTAAGATGTTTTGAATATCATGTTACTGAAATGGTCTAGTTATTACTGTTATATTCCAATAGCAAGAAAAAATTAACAACAATAAATAGCTTTAATACTAGAAATATATATATTTTTTCAGATCTAATACAAATATAAGCCAATAAAATATAAAAACAGACTGGTTTTGGTTTGTACCCAGTTTTTTTTTTTTTTGGGGGGGGAGCAAAAAAATTGCTACCACACTGTGGGTGAAGCCTATGCTGTGGGTGGAGCCTACATCACGGGCAGAGGCTACATCATGGGCAGAACCTACGTCATGGGCAATCTAGTCATGCCTGTCATATGCCCATGTATACATCTGCAAACACAGGCAGCACTGGCTCTTTGGCTGTAAATGGAGATGAGCACTGCACCCTAGAGTCTGATATGACTGGCTTTTGTGCAAGGGAGACCTTGAACTACTAGCAGGGACAAAACCTGATGGGGCAGGCCAGGAAGATGGGCGTGGCCACCCAATTTCACTATTCCCCCTGCCCAGAGGCAGTCCAAGGTTTGTCCCAATTTTGCTACCCCCCTCCTGGGGTGTGTGCAAACCTGTTGCTGCCCACCACTGTTTGAACCTCTATGACCAGAGTTGCCTCTTCTATTAATTAAGCCCAAGTTCAGTAACAATGAACATATGACATTTTCCAGCAACCTTCCACATCAACAGAAAATTTCCCTTTTCATTTGAGGGTGTTTTTTTAAATAGAATTTTCTGTTAACAAAATAATGGACAAGAAGAATTACATTTCCAAGGAACTTTATGGTACACTTTGTTAGGCTATTGCTTAAAGTATTCCATACATGAAGTCAGTGAACATTTTCTGGGTGCTGTTCTTATATGACTCAAAATTAAAATTATTTGTTCAGAGAACCTCTGGAAAAAACTCTGAGGGGCTTTTGTAAGTTTGGTGGGATTCCCTCTGCTCAAAATAAAGCAAAAAAAAAAAAAAGCAGCAGATACCCAACAGTATGTGAAAGACTAGATTCCAAACTTTCTTGAGTTTCAAAATCATACAGGCAGGACAGTGGTGGGACTCATATAATTTAACAACCAGTTTGCCAAACTCAACAAAACATTAGGTATCGGTTCTGCCAAACCGGTGTGAACTGGTTGAATCCCACCACTGAGGCAGCAGTTGAAGTTGAGTTTGTGATCATATAGGCAGGAGGAACTGACAGCCAGTAGAACAAATAAATAAAGTGTTCATGGATGCCTGTCTTGGTCATGAAAAGGTTATAATATAGCTTCTTGCAATAAGACAGTTTCTTGAGATAAGGTTGCCAAGCTACCAGCCTTGGTGAAATCTGTACCTACCAAGCTCACAGTAAGGTTTCATTTTTCCATGTAAAGGAATGTTGATTGTTCTCATGGTGTAGAGATCAGCGATTTGCCTCACTTTAACTGGGAATATGGACTGCAGTGGCTCAAGTGATTAAGACACTGACTGGGAGGTAGAAGGTCAGCAGTTCAAAACCTGAGTACTGCATGATGGAATGAGCACCTGTCTCTGTCCCAGCTCCTGCGAACCTAGCAGTTGGAAAGCAAGAAATTGCAAGTAGATAAATATATACCACTTCATTGGTACCTCCCTTAAAGAGCATAGTGCGTACCTTCAGTGTGAAGGTAAACAGTGTTCTGTGCACTTTGGTGTCTAGTCATACCTGCCACATGTCCACAGAAACATCTGCAAACACAAACAATGCTGGCTCTTTGGCTATAAACAGAGATGAGCACTGAACTTTATAGTTGGATATGACTGGCTTTTGAGCAAGGATGACCTTTACCTTTACTAGCTGGGAAGATAATCAAGGGTCTTTTAGGCTCCTGTTAGCTGTAACTTCTTTTGTTTCTGTTAGCATCTAGACAGAGGATATATAGAATCCTTTGAGTTTGTACCTTTGTTTTTGGATTTTCAGTTCAGAGTTGAATGTACAAAAATGCCTCAGATACGGTCCTTAGCTGAGAGCAAGGCCTTAACAGTGTGGGAGCTTCCTACAATAAGGGTAATAGTATTTTCTTCTACAGTATGTTATTTTTTTCATCCCTTAATCACTGTGATATTTAATAAATCTGTATTACTGATCTCAGTAAAGGAAGCCAAGCATTTGACACAATCTAGACACCCTGATCTTCATTAAAGCTTGTTCAATTAGTAAAGCTCCCACTCCATCTTGGTGGCTAGCTATTTGCAAGTTTTATCATCCTTCCAAAAAAGTGTTTTTCATGGTTGAATGAGATAAATTTATGAATACTTTTTAAGAAACAAGTTTGTTTAATTTTGTATAACCAAAAATGGGTTTGTGCTCTACTTTCCCCCAGTCAAGATATCTGGGCTCCAGGATGGCTCAGAACATTAGTACAGTATAATGGTTTTGGCACTTCCGCGATGCTTGTCCTTTCATGCCACATGACAAAAAGTGATTTTGCATTTCAAGGGAGTCAGTGCAATTCACGACAAATGAAAATCTTTGCTGTCTAGCAGTTGTTGCAATTTTAGAGGGTCATTAAAATAATCCAAAACCAGTTTGAAGTTTCTCTTTCTGATTAGATTTTCTGCAGAAAATGCCAGCTAGCAGGCAGTGAGCAGTAGGGTAACAACACATCTCTCTGCCAACAGAATTTTCCCCACCAAAGGTGACTACAAGGAGGAGGACAAAGAGAGAGATTTTCACTGAAATAGGATCTCAGGAGGGAAGGCTCAAACTTTGCCAACCATCTTGATAAGAACCCTACCCTGAAAGCCTGGCATTTAATTTAGTAGGTGACCGCTAGTTATATTGCTAACATTACATGTTGTTTTTTGGCCTTGAAGACAGGACTAGAAAGATTTATGTGTAATACAGAAGAACTTTTGGGGCCATATTTGCCTGTTTCCATTCACTATAGTTATTGGCCTCAGCCCTTTCTTTTTTTAAAAAAAAACTGATTAATTCTTACTAACATTTAGATAAATGTCATTGGATAACAGCAACAGCAGCAATACCAACTGCTCTATATGGATGATTTAAAATTGTTTGGAAAGACAAGAACTGAATTACAGTAAAACCTCATATAACACTAAAACCTGGTTCCACAAGTCTTCGTGTTATATGATTTTTAGTGTTATCTGATCCTCTATGGGATCCATAGAGATACATTGTAACCACACAGGCTTTCGCGGTTGTTATCTGAAGCATCCCATAGGATCTTAATGTTATCTGATGCAATTCTTCCCCCCAGATTCCTTGATGTTATGCGATTTTCGTGTTATTCGATACTAATGTTATATGAGGTATTACTGTATATGTATTAAAGCAATAACATCAGAAGAGGGATATAAGTACAGTACCTGGAAATTCTGTGTAGCAGTCTCTGACTGCTACACACTCAAGTCAAAAGAGCTACTTCTACTAAATATATAAAGCAGGTCTGGAAAATCTTGAGGTCAAAAGCGAGTGAAGGGAAAATCATAAAGGGAATAAATGCCTGGGCAGTGGCTGTTATACAATATCCAACTGGAATAATTGTTTGGAACCATCCAAATTGAATTTTTTCATTGATCTAGGGACTTCCAAGCGTCCCTCTTTACAAGGGAGAGCCACAGTTTTCATATATTTGACTATGGTAATTCCAGTGGTGGGTTCAAAAATATTTTACTACCACACTGTGGGTGTGGTATGGTGGGCATGGCCAGGGGGAAAACCCTGCGTTGCACCTGAATTAGGACTACTTTACTTCAAAACTTGGATGGGCGTGACCAGCCAGAATTTCTGCTACCAGTTCTGGAAAACTGGTACGAGCCTGCTGATGCCCACCACTGGGTAATTCTTTCTGTTTTGTCTTTGAAAGAAATAGTTGTCTTCATAGACCTGGGATCTGGCTCTCACAAACTACGTTGCAGAATCTGCACATAGCTAAATTTATATCATGGGCCTGTTTCATCCTCTTTCCCTGTAGAGGCATTTTCCTTGATTGTGTGGTTTTCTATGGACAAAAGACAATTAGGGCAAAAGCTGTCCCCCAATAAATATATTCTCTGCTTTTGGTATACTTCCTCTTCTTCTTTTTTCCATCCCAGGCAATGAAGTGTATTAGAACAAAAATGGCTAGTGCCATTTTCCAGTGAACTTTGATATTGGAAAGGCAGAATGAAGTACAGTAATACTGTACCTCGGATAACGTTTACCTCGGATAATGTTAAAATCGCATAATGTTAAGTAATCTGGGGAGGAGAATTGGATCGAATAATGTTAAGGTCCTATGTGATGGATCGGATAACAACTGCTAAAGCCTGTGCGGTTACAATATATCTCTATGGAGCTTTAACGTTATCTGATCCATCCCATAGGATTTTAACATGCATTGGATAACACTAAAAATTGGATAACACCAAGACTTGTGGAACCAAGTCTTAGCGTTATCCGAGGTATTACTGTACTCTAGCCATTTGTAGTCTGACCACATTTGCTAGGAAGGGGAACAGAATTCTGAATGGATTAGAAAATAAAACATTAATTCTACAGCTAATTCTCAGTACAATGGAATTTCAGGTAGGCCTAAATACCCCTGAGTTCACTCAGTACCTAGATTGAATATATGAGAGTTAAGAAGGTTGTTTTAGTGGGCAAAACCATACACACTAGTTCTCATTCTTCAGTTTCAACCTTCTCTAAGGTCTATATAAATTAGGAGTGTTTGCAGCATGGACAGGATGTGTCTTTTCTGCAGAGCACATGCATGCAAATAAATATTGTGTCCTGAATGCTGAAGTAGGCAGTTTACTAATTTCAGAAGCTAAGGTAATTTGTTCACTGTATGGAGTTAGAAGTTGGCAGCAATGCTATTTTTCAAGGCAATGTAAGGATGGTAACATCATTAAATTTTTGCCTATAATGAATAGTGTTTACTCATTAGTTTAAATACCTTGCTTTAGCCTTTGTTTATGTTTATATTTATTTAAAATTGAGACTCAATATAAAGAAAACAAAGATCATGGCAACAGGCCCTATCAGTCCCTGGAAAATAGATGGGGAAGAAGTAGAAGCAGCGACAGATTTTACTTTCTTTGGATCAAAGCTCACTGCAGATGGTGATTGCAACCATGAAATAAAAAGGCGACTGATTCTTGGGAGAGAAGTTATGAGAAACCTGGGGACCATAGTGAAAAGCAGAGACTTCAAATTGCAAACAAAAATTCGTATAGTCAAAGCAATGGTATTCCCTGTGGCAATGTATGGAAAGCTGAGTGCAGAAGAATAGATGCCTTTGAGATGTGGTGTTGGATGAGAGTTTTGAGAGTCCCCTGGACAGCGAGGAGAACAAATAGGTCAATCTTAGAATAAATCAACCCTGACTGCTCCCTAGAAGGTCAAATAGTAAAGATGAAGCTAAAGTACTTCAGACATCAAATGAGAAGAGAAGACTCACTTGAGAAGGCCTTGATGCTTGGAAAGGTTGGGGGCAAAAGAAGAAGGGGATGGCCATAAATGAGATGGCTAGATGATGTTGAGGACACAATGGGCACAGAGCTGAGCAAGCTGAGGGGGATGGTGGAGGACAGGAGTGCCTGGCGGACAGTGGTCCATGGGGTCGCAAAGGGTCGGAATCGACTGTGCGACTGAACAACAACAACAAAATTCAAAAAGAAGGAAAGAGTAACACATTAACATTGGGTTACCCATAAAAGAGTGAGATGAACAATTTGTTGGGTGAGAAAAAAGTTAACATTTGTTTAGGATGTTAATGGCTATGATGTTCCTTCAAAAACACATTCTAAGCTCTGCGCAGACTTAACAACCCAAATCTTCTTGCCTAGTTAAAGTTATGCTGGTGTAACACAAATGGTGTAACATTTGTAGATAAATTGCTTTAAGTTAAGAAATCACTGTAGATGTTATCTATTGCATTCTAGTTGGTTGACACAGTGTGCTACTGATGGACAAGCATCTGTCAGATCTGCTTTGATTCATACTCCTGCAGGGGGCTGGGCTCAATGGCCTCTTCCAACTCAGTTATTCTATGATTGTATGATGATGACTATGGTGATTTCTTAACTTGGACAATTTACACCCGAAATGTTATGTGCAAGAGGAATTTGGCTAACAAATGTAACATATTCAACATTGTGTAATAACTAACCAGTGCAGCCTACAGGCAGCAATCATGGTATCAATTGTATTTCAATTAATAAATAACAACTCTGTTTTCATTTATGACATACTGATGGAAGGGTTTAGTTCCATCTGCAAGCAAATTATATGTATTATATATATATATTATACTGTGGAAGGTTATAACCTGAGAATATCTTATGTTAACTGAAAAACACTAAAGAAAATAGATTTGCATTGGATTTTAAAAAAGCACATATATAACCCTATTATTTTTAAAAAATCATATCAGAAGCACACAAAAGTGCTTTCTGGGTTGAAAGGATTTTTGCTGGAGGAACTCCACTCGGGACAGCCGAATGAGGCTCCTTTCATATCCCCAAGATATTTTCCCACCAAAGTGGTCCCCATTTATTTACTTGCAATTTCTTGCTTTCGAACTGCTAGGTTGGCAGGAGCTGGGACAGAGACAGGCACTCATTTCATCATGCAGTACTTGGGTCTTGAACTGCCAACTTTCCAGCTAACAAGGGGAGCTTCTTAATCACTGAGCCACTGAAGACCCACCCTATGATGGTACTCCCACATTTCAGTGAGACCCAACCCATAAATCTTTCTTAGTTCAGGGAAGAACCTCTAAAAAAAAACAGAAGTGAAGATGCATAAGAAAAGGTGAGTGTTTGGAAGGTGAAAATGACAATTGCTCTAAAGGCTATAATCTGCTAAATCACCTGTATTCACCAGTGGAGTTAGGACAGAGGTCAACAGATGTTCATCAAGAAGTTGTACTAGCACATTGTTGCCAGGGACTGTATGTTAGTTTGGTTTTGTTGTTTCAAACATTTGCTCACCCTGTTAGGCATGTCATATGATTAGACTTGGGTGGAAAGGCTTTCAAAGTCAGTTTCTAGGTCATGTAGGGAGCATTAAATCCATTCCATCCATTCTCTGAAAGATAATACCATCTGTGTCATCTCATTTCCTTGGAACAGAGGGTGGGGGAGGGTTCCAGATTTTTGAGCAAGGCAAAGTATTTTCTTAAATGTTCTTTACATATGGGGTTGTGCCTGGAAGGTAAAATCTGTTAGCATTGCTGCAGATGAATTTTCAGCTGCCCTGAGCCTCAAAGGCTTTGGACCGAAGCTGATCAACTTAGTGAGTCTCAAAATACAGAGCTCAGCTTAGTTACAGATGTTGAAAGCTAAAGCAGTGAAACTCATAACTTCCTTTATTTTTGGTATACCACCTTATTCATACAGGATAGAGTGTTGGAAAATGTCTGAAAAGTATATTTGGGGCTTTGCTGACTTAATACTGTATATACTCGACTATAAGTCATCCCGAATATAAGTCAAGGTACAAAATTTGGACCTCTAAAACTAGGGAAATAGATTGACCCAAGTATAAGTTGGGGTGGAAAATGCAGCAACTGCTAATGAGTTTCAGTAATTAAAATACATGAAAATACGGTAAAATTAATTTATTCAGACATTTGTGTGGATATGTTTTTTAGTTTTTATGGTAGTGTTAGTGCTTTTTAAAAAATGTTTGTTAATGTTGCATTCTTAGTCTTACACTCCTTGTTATAAATGTACATATGAAAAGTAAGAAATAGAATAGTCTTTTGCAACCTCATTTCCTTTGTCGTCTTTCATATGCTTTGGCTGGGCTCCTTTGTGTATTACAAAATACTTTGTAAAATGAAGATGCTAAACAAAATCATCATCATCATCTTGGCAGAATATTGTTTAGTGCCACCTCTATAATGGTGGTGGAGGTAAAGATTGTCCTCCATGCAGCTGTGCTTTATTTGTTGAATATTTTATTTCAGGAAAACTGTGAAAATCAGAGCATTGGTGATGCTCTGTGAAGTTTGCAATGGTGTCATTCAAAGTATCACAACATTTTCACACTTCTATTGAAGGTGTGATTTTATGATTTGTCTACATGTGCTTTGTGTGGGTTGCATATAGTCTATTCTAGCTGCATCTGGATGTTACTAAAATCAAGGGAAACCACGCCAGTAATAATAATTTCATGTCAGAAATTATTCTGGGTTGAAAGGAACGTGAATCACAACTAAGTTTTTACATAATTTGTACTGTGGTTTACATGCAACAGATTTATTTTGAGTCCTCCCCAATGTATTTTCATTTGTTGAGCAGTTTCTTGAGAAATTACGGCAATTAATTTCTTCATATATAAAATAAATAATAAAAGAGAGTTAGTTGTGTGGTGTAATTTTTTTTCTTATGGCTTCATCCTTGTATTGAATAGGAGACAACTGAGCTTGAGGTTTAGTTGAATAGACTTTCATGATTCCTGTGTTAGCATCAACTTGCAGCTGGACCTTATTAGTTGCTTTGTTGTTGTTCTTTCATAGGACATATGTTTATAGTCTGACTTTTTCCCAGATTGCAAATGCTACATCTAATTTGTTTCAGTCAGGAAAATGCATTATTCTTTTCCATCTTCTGGAGTTTGCCTTTTCATGAGCAACCTGCTTCTGTTTGTCTTTTTCCTCCCTCCACAAACACACAATGATAATATTTCAGAATCTTGGCTCCAGGCATCGCCACCCATCCTAGGACAGAGGTGGAGCACGCTAACTTCACAACCACTGATCATCAAATTATTTGTAACATGACAGGTGATGGTAGGTGTCAGCTGGAAGAAGTAGTGTCTTGCCATCAATGCCAAACATCTCTCACTTCACTCTCAGGAAATGTAACTTGGATCATCTTTCTCTTCCTGGAAGACATTCAGCAAGCTGGAGGCCCCATTGATACTTGTAAATACGGAAGTTAATCACAAACTCTAATTTTGTCTCATTCAGTGTGAAAGAATAAGTGTTCCAATGATTTAAAAATAGCAACTTTTTTCCATCAGTGCTTTTTAAAGCAAACCCCAAAAGGTAAATAAAGATTGCCTTACTAAATTTGATACGGGTACCTCTTACTACTGTTTCATAAAAATAGCACAGCAAATGAGTTTGCCTATAGTTTGATGACTGCTATGTTCACTTTATTGATAGCTAGGCATGAAAGCATAGAATTCTTAGGAAAGGTAGAATGAAATGTCATAGAACTGGGAAGTCATTATAGCTCAAGACACTCTCTGTAAACAGGGCTATGTCTACAGTAATTCTTATAATAGCAGGCCATGGTATGCTTTGGGTATGTGTGTGCACATTTTCTGTGCGCTGTGTGTTTTCTGCTCCAGTGGATGAGGGGTTCCCAGGCAAGTGATACATGAACTGTACATGGAACTCAGAAACGTTTAGATGGGATATAGAATTTATATAAAAATTACTAAGAATGAATTATGGTGTGCTCTGTAGTTAGTGTAGAAGTGAAATGTATCCTTAATGTTTCATTATTATTTCCAAGTACTACTGGAAGGTAACAGCGTTCTGTGCATTCCGTTGTCTAGTCATGCCTGCCACATGACCACAGAAATGTCTGCAGCAGACAGTGCTGGCTTTTCAGCTTTGAAACCGAGATGGGCACTGAAACCTAGAGTAGGATACAACTGGCTTTCGAGCAAGGGAAACCTTTATCTTACTGGAATTATTATTTTTGTTTGTTTGAATTTTCTTTTCAGCAACATAACAGCAAATTGGTGCACTTATCAAAAATCACAAGTATAATAATATAAAGTTTGAAATCATGTTGTATGGTGTCATCAGTGGCAGACTTTTATTGCTCATTAAAGGTTTCCTATTCCACCCCCACCCCTCCAGGTTTTGAGGCTCTCTTGAGATCCCTTTTGATCTGAAGAAACCTTTAGGAGATTCAGGGTAGAAGTGGGACCCCTTAATACCCCAAGACTGCTTCCAACAGGCCTACTGGCAGGAACAACAATAATAATAATTTTGTGTCAGAAATTATTCTGGGTTAAAAGGATTTTTGTGGAAGAAACTCCACTCGGGGAATGTCCCAATGAGGCTCCTTTCATGTCCCCAAGAGCTGGGACAGAGACAGGCACTTAATCCACCATTCACTACCTGGGTCTCAAACTGCTGACTTGCTGTCCTTCCAGCAAACAAGGTAAGATTCTTAACCACTGAGCCACCACAATTATCAGGCATTATAGGCTCCCATCACAGGTCCATTCCTGAGCCTCCCAAAAGTAACCTTACATGGTAAAATGGGGGTAAAATAGAGGGAGAGGGACTGTAAAGCAGCCATATAAGTTGCTGGTACAGATAAATAAACAAATCATGACATTTTGTCTTTTGCAGGAACCTCTGGTGATATTTTCCTCATCATCACCATCAGATGATGATTTTATTGTTATCAATTTTAACTGATGGTATTCTACCATGTGTGCACATCTCTGTGGGACATGTTCACCTATTGTATTTTAGTGTGAATGTCTATTTGCTTTAATGAAAAGTGGCTGATATGAATTTTTTTTTTGAAATGTGCCCATACTCCTGTCTTCGGCTATCATACATTTATGAAAAATAGCAGTAATATCTGGCAATATCCCCTCTAATCTGTTGGTCAATTTAATCTGGTGTGTTCCAGTCCTGTCATCACCATCCACACAGGGGCTGTGGTGCTCGGTGGTTAAAAAGCTCACCTTGTTAGCTGGAAAGCCTGCAAGTCGGCAGTTCAAGGCAAGATGGATTGGGTGCCTGTCTCTGTCCTAGCTCTTGGGGACATGAATGGAGCCTCACTCGGGCATCCCCTGAGCGGAGATTGGCAATACAGTGGGTATCTTGGAGGATTGGAGCTAAGTCATCATTATCCTGGATTTCAAGAAAGGAAGTAGATTGGATCCAGACACTCACCATCCAGTCAGTTTGCTGAGTATTATTAACAAATTATATGCACATCGTTTGCTAAAAAAAAAAAACAACCCAAGTAGATGGATAACACAAGGGACTTCTTGAGGAAGAACAAGAAGGATTTAGAACAGGAAGATTGACCAGAGACTTATCCTTCAGCATCTAGTAGAGAAATATGCCCTTTTATCAGCTTTTATGGATTGTAAGTCAGCATTCAGTCGTATTCCTAGAGATAAATTATGGAGTAAATTGGTGGTAATAGCAATTCTTAACATTTGTGTAGTACTTCTAAGTATTTAAGGGACTTCATGTATATTTCCCAGTTGTAATCCCTACCATAATATCCTGATTGTTGTGCTAACCTCACAAATGGATTACTGTAAAGCATTGGAGTTGGGGCTGCCCTTGAAGATGAACCAGAATCTTTGGTGATACAGAATGTGGTGGTCAGAATTATAATAAGTAGAGCTAGGTGGAATCAAATTATATGCATAGTGAAGGAGCTGCTGTTAATTGTTGTTCCTAAAATGAATGAAGATATTAATCTCAAAGCATAAACCAATTACCTTGCCTCTTCTGGTCTTTTCCTTAATAGTCTTACTAGCTGCTGTCCTTGGGCTTCATAGCTTGAGCTTTCTGACTTTACTCCTCTTTAGAACTCCAGCATAACATGCCATCCCCCCCCCCCAGCCTTCATGGACTGTCAATGTCCCCAATGATACCTGTTCTCTTTACCTACACAAATAAGACAAATCTAGAAGCATGTTTTGGTCACTATTTTGGTCTGGAAAGAAAGATCCTTCATGCTTTCTTGGAAATCAGACATTGGGTGAAACTATGTTTACCAAACCCGTGAAACCCATCAACAAAATGAACTGAGGTGAAAATCTAAGCAGATTTATTGATTTTCCACCTTAAAAAACAAAAGTAACAAGGGGAAACAACATTTTCCTTTCTTCTTTTTCTTGTGCCATATCTGATTCCAAATATTGGTGATCATCATGGTGATCAGACATGAAGACTGTCCTGCAAATATAATTTTCCTTTAATTGCTATGTGGAAATTTAATTTAATAATAATTCAATTTATAGGCCACCCAATCAGGGGGACCTGACTCAGGGCGGTTTACAGTCATATATAAATAGAAATAAAAATAATAATGCAGATATATAATACAATACATGCCAGTGGATATTCTTAATCCTAGCATGTGTTGACTCTACATGCATACCAAAGGCTTAATCAGTGTCAGTTATCTATTTGGCCTCTGAACAAGCAGCATATACCAAGGCAAAAGTAAATTTTCAGACACATAATGGGTGTCTAGGTAAGCACAAGCCATTTACAATTTCCCCCAAGGATGGACACTGCATTTCATCTTCCAAACCAGATGGCAAATACTATAGTACTAGCAGTTAGGACACGGTTAATTGAAACATTGGCATGCTTGATCATGATTACCTTATATATATATATATATATATGTAGAAAAGTTGTATCATACTTGCTGCAGGTAAAGGAATGTATATTTAGTTAAGATAACTTCATAGACTGTGTGCAAAAGAAGCTAAAATGTTCTCAATATCCAAAAGCCCAAATAAATTACCTGTACCATGCACTGCAATATAATGTTTTCAGATTTCTCAGGGTCACCACTTGTTCTGTAGAAAGAATTTTATATAAAGTGATTGTTTATATCTCAAGCTTGAGATAAAGTTTGTGCTTTGATTCTGTCTCACAGAAACATCCAGTTGTGCTGTATTTGTTGGCATATAAGACCAACCCACTCACTTAAAGTACACCGGAAAATGGAGTATGTCTTGTACTGTATATAGTGGGCTATTTTGGTAATAATGGGGTGTGTCCAGTGGTGGGCAGCAAACATTTTTGCTATCACACTGTGGGCGGAGCCTACGCCATGGGCAATCTAGTCATGCCTGCCATTTGGCCATGTATACATCTGCAAACACAGGCAGCACGGCTCTTTGGCTGTAAATGGAGATGAGCACTACACCCTAGAGTCAGATATGACTGGCTTTTGAGCAAGGGAGACCTTGAACCACTTGCAGGGACAAAACCTGATGAGGAGGGCAGGGAGGCGGGCGTGGCCACCCAATTTTGCTACTTCTCTGCTCAAAGGCCATCCAGTTTCACCACCCCTCCTGCTCAGAGGCCACCCAATTTTGCTACCCTCCCCTTTCCTGGGGTGCGTGGACCTGTTGCTGCCCATCACTTGGTGTGTCTTATACTCAGATGCGTCTTATACACCAGCAAATCCGGTAATCACTTTCTTCACCAACAGCCCTTTGCTATTGTAGTACAGACACATTATTCATTAGACCAAATGAGATCTTTCCTGTGCTTGTCTGAGAACTTACAGGCAGTGCAGTGAAGACAAAAATAAGCTTACAATTGACTTTCCCCACCCAAAGGTTGACAGGATGAGGTCAGCAAACTATAATCCTGCTGGGGCTTTGGTATGATTGGTTCAATGTAGCTATCTCTAGGGGTTCCCAACCTTTTTACACCGCAGGCCTGACCACACCCCCAGACAGCTGAGTGGGCCGAACCACACCCGCCCGCCCCGCCCCCCCCGGAAGAGGGTGCATTTACGGCTGTCAGAAATGCACTCACTTCTGTGTTTACGATAGTCATGGGCACATTTATGCATGTACAGTATGTGTGTGTATTTTATGGCTGTGTAAACGCATCCACTTCCACTTCCAGGTGCAGTGGTGGGCCACATGAAATGGTGCCATGGGCTGTAGGTTGGGAATCCCTTCTCTAGGCCAATGTTTCCCAACCCACTGCCTCCTGGACATGTGGAACATCAATTCCCAGTTAGCATTACCACTGGGGAAGGCTGGTAACTAATGAAGCCAAACACCACCTGTCCCCTGTATGTAGAACTCTGCATATTTATGCTCATAAGTAGCATATGTCTGTTCATTAATCCTGTCTCACAGCTCCTGTCTTGCAGCTGTCAGTTAAATTTGTTTGTGGTGCTCCTTTATTTCAGAGATCGGATAATTCTTTTAGCCTGTGTAAGATCTCAGGGGCCCATTCCAAGCCATGGATAGGACCAATAATGGAGTTGGCAAGATCATGTCACAATTTGTCTGCAGTGGTTTGCAATTTAAACTTTTCCCCCACCAAGCATGGTACACAATTCAATTCCACACATGTTTGTTTCAAGATTAAGTCCCAGTGCAATAGCTTTCTGATCTGCAAAACACAACTCATTTTGCTTCAACAGCTTAAAAAACACATTGAGTTGAGATTTCTTTTGAATAGAATTTCATCCTAAGACCTTCTTGTAGGTATAAGTGAAGAAAAGGTGAGGGTGGGTTCAAAAATTCTTCTTTTGTGCTAAAACACCTTTACATCCATGGACTGATAAAACAAAGAATGAAGTACTTTGTCAGATAGGAAAACAAAACAAAAAAGTTAATTATTACAAAACACAAACTTTCATTTCTTGGACATATTATTCATGACAAATATATTATATTGCAATACCTCCCTGAAGGGAAAATATAAAGGACAGATTTCTTGGATTAGGCTGGCTGGCCCCTAATATAGAATAACTAATTCAAACAGTGAGGGATAGATAGTTATAATGCCATTTTGGCAGCTAACCTCAGTAATTGAGAAGTACCCAGAGACACAGTGAAAGTAAAACACCTTATGCCCACCCTGATATTTTCTGCATATGTAGAAAATTCTCTTGATCAGGATCAGGTTTTAGGGGCTGCAGATGGAAAGAGGGTGCACCTGAGAGATTCTTCACTGCACCAGCCCCTTCCATGGACAAAAGGTGATTTTTTTTTGTTTACAGAAGGGTTGAGTCACTAAAGTTAACCCCACAGACAATGAAAGCTGGTAGGCCAAGTACTGTATGTGGTATCTCTCTCACACACCCCACCCTCAAGTTTAGGAGGCAGTTTGTCATAAGCTGAATATACAGACATCTATCTTCCTATATTTTTATGTGCAGGTTTTTATCTGCTCAACGTACATTTGAGCAAAATGATAGGGAGATGTTACTGCTAAAGAACCTACCCCAAAGTATAAAAGATTGATCCCCTTTATTCATCTGAATTTATGACTTGAAATTATAGAGTTTGGTTTGCTAAAATATATGTGAAGAGTGGATATAAAGTTTATTGTGGTCCTTTTTTAGAAAAGGTGTCAAGAACACGAATGGTTAACAAGTTGGTCAGGTGAACAAGCACTCTAAATGCACAGAGGAAATTAATGTGGAATGTCTCATCCAGGAGAGAATGTCTGTCTGTTGAAACATGTTTGTAATAACAAGGGGGAGGTAGCTGGAGATGACCCCTAGTACAGGGGTTCTCAACCTTTTTACACTGTGGGCCTGACAACACACCCTGGACAGCTGAGCGGGCTGGAATACGAGCCCGGAAGCAGAAATAAATGCACTCACTTCCATGTTTATGATAGCTGCGGGCACATTTACAGCTGATGTAACTGCATTTACACATGCACAGGTGGGTTTTATGGCTGTTGTAAATGCTCCCACTTCCACTTATGTTTTTATGTGTGTTTCCTGTGCACTTTCCAGCTGTGTATTGTGTAGAAATTTTGCAACTTTTATCCTATATTGTATCTACTTTTCTGTTCCTGCTTTCTTTCCTTTTAATAAAACATAAAATCAATTCTAGCATTTTGAACTGGATTTGGTTAAAGGAAATCTTGTACTAATTAAAGTCCTTGACAGTTTGGGCTAAATTCTGCCAGAATAAATTTTGGGTATTAAACAGTTTTAGCTTTGATAAAGTACAGGAGGTGGGAGCAGCATAGATTTTACACAAAGAAACCCACACTCAGCTGATCAATTACCTTAGCCTGGTTCTGTATCCTCTGGGAATTACTCCAACCTCAGGGTAAGGAAAGCAGGCAGGTGGGAAATGTATTGGAAAGTCAGGCTGAGTGTTGAGTTTCTTGACAGGAGGAAGGAGCAAATAATTGGGTGGAAAGCATGTGTGTCCATCTTGAATTGAAAGCTACAGAGCTCTGTCCCAAATTTCACACAAAGATCATTTGGGGTGAAATCTATCCCCCAGCAAGTGGCCAGCAGATGGTGTATCAGATGGTGCTTAAGCTACGTGCGTAGCTTTTAGGCTGCTGCACAAGGCTGATCTCTACTGTCTTCTTATGGGAGAGCTACCCAGTTATTTGCCCAGTGAAAGATAAGAGCTCCTCTCTGTAGGGTGTGGTGAAAAAAGCAACAGAAGGAATTACTGCCAGCAGACAGGACTGAGAATGTGAGCTTCCTCCTTTTGGCCTTCAGTGCACATTTCACAGGCCCTCTTCTAAAATGAGAGAAGTGTCATTCATCCTTTTAGTATTTCTGGAACAACCCTCTCTTAATTCAAATATCCTTGGATAATTAGATGGTGGTTCATAGACTGGATCTTGGCATAATTCATCCCAAACATATTGTAGAAGCTTTGTTCAATTGTTAATCTGGCCATTAGACTGTGGAGGTGGGGTGATTTGCTGGCTTCTCCTCATGTTTACCTCAAATCTGTTCATACACACCCAGATATAAATATGATCCTATGAATGTGATCTAGAAACAGACATCTTCTAAGTTTTCAGATGAAAAACGCAGGATACCACAATCACTGAGATGTATGTCAGAACTTTGGCTCTGTGAACATGTTCCTTTTCAAGTTCAGCAAATTAGGAAATTGTTGACAATAAATACTGGGAGTTTAGGCAGAAGGTCATGAAACTCTTGATGACAAGATTTTTCAAAACTCCTTCAGTACCTGAAGTGAGTTGTAAGATGAGTTCTGTACTTACAGTGAGACTTGTGATGCTTCTTCAAGTAACTCTCCACACACAGTTAATTTTGTGGCTATCTATAAAGCATTGTCTGGAGTCAGGTAAGAATGATGCAGAAGAAGAGGCCAGCTAGCTGAGATGCTCACAGGTTGCCTCTGAGGTGCCATTGGGTCAGCATGTGGGTCATAGCTTTGAGCATGTTCAGCAGACGTAAACAGTGACATCAGAATATTCTGGGTTTATAAAAAGGTGTTGGGACATATGCCTCTGAGATGTTTGCTGTTTGTTTTGTTTGCTTCTTACAAGGGGTTGCTCAAGCACCAGTTACAATGCTGGCTTCATTTTGAGTTTGACTACAACAGCATTTGGATAGTTAAAAAATGCCTGAGCCTCAGTTTAGACCAGGCATCCTCAACCTATGGCCCATGGGCCAGATCTAGCCTGTGGTGCTAAATCATCCTGTCTGTGCCCTCGCTCCAGCCGCCACTGCCACCACTGCCAGAAGCAGCCTTGGATGCATTTACAGAAGCCACAGCCTCGTTTATGGTAGTGTTTATGACAGGGGAGACCAAGAGTGCCCCCTCAACTGTCTAAGGGAGCGTGTCTTGGCCTCCAAATTAAAAAGGTTGAGGACTCCTGGTTTAGACGCTTGCAATTTCTGATTGCACATTTATTTCCATGTGTCAATGTATGAAGTGTCACACAAGTTAGATTGGTCCTACACTCATTCCTTTATGAAAAATAAAGCACAAGTGTGTATTTTAATATGTTTATCAATAATCTTCTTTGTGAATATCAGACTGAGCTGTGCATTGCAAATTATTTTATGCCCATACCTAAGTATGGTCTTTTCTTCCATGCTGATAGAGTTGTCTCATTTTAGGTTCTTATAAAGTTTTAAATAGGTGCAATTTGAAACATACTTCTAAGGGAGGTAGAATTAATTTCTGAGCAGACATGCACAGGAGGGACCTATGCATTACTCGCAAATGTCTAGTAGCAGTAGCAGTAGCAGTAGCAGTAGCAGTAGCAGTTTATTAATTAAGTGTGTCATCAAATTGAGTCCAACTTAATGGCATTCCTTTTCAGCGTTTTCTAGGCAGACAGTACTTGTAAGTGGTTTATCACTCCCTTTTTCTGGCAGTACCCTGAGACTGTATAGACTGCCCACAGCTACACAGGCTGGCTCTTCTCCAGTACTCTGGCCCTGAAGCCAGTTACCTAAACCACTAATCCAGCAATTTGTTACCTAATCCAGCAATCTTGCCTGTAAATTTACATCAAAGATTTACACCACATAATTATTTTCTTCATATTTTTCATTGTTGTAAGGTGTCTTGAAAAATAAAATGTATGATAAATTTTGCAAATGTTGATCACAAATATAAGAATGTCTAAGGTTTCAAATTATATTTGGGATTATCTTTATAGTGTGTTAGAACTGGATTTTTTTTTTTTTACATAAATGAAATGTTAATTTCCCTGGCTTGAAGAGAAAGAATACTTTTGTTAAAATGGTACAGATGCAAGCGCATGTATGAGGCTGTAAATTGGGTGCCCTGTAATTCGGCATAGCGTTTTCCAATCTTGAAATATTATATTTGAACTAATGAGAGCTTTCCCCCAACATCACTTAGGCAAGTGTTTCCAAATGGGCTTCCAGAGGAATACTTCCTAACAGCCACATTCCGTGTTAGAAGAAACAGCAAAAAAGAACGGTGGTATTTGCTGCAAATTTTAGACCACCATAACTTGCCACAGGTAAGAACAAATTCCCTTTCTCATTTCATTTCATTTCACACACACACTTTTTATCCTATCCCTACTCCCATCCCCTTAAGGCACTGGTGGCAAACCTCGCCACTCCAGCTGTTCTTGGACTTCAATTCCCAGAAGCCCAAGTCAGTACACCTGCTGATCAGGGCTTCTGGGAATTGAAGTCCAAGAACAGCTGGAGTGCCAAGGTTCGCTACCATGGCCTTAGGGTGATAAGATATAAATGTTTCCCTTCCAGAATTGGACAGCATTCAAAATGATCCCCACCTTTTTAAATGAAGTGACCATAACTCTAACCTAGCTAACGCAGTATTAGCACCCCTCTCCCAAACACCCCTGGAATGGTAGGTGCATAAGTTAACACAAAGAATCACTTGGAAGCAAAAGCAAAAAAACAAAACAAAAAAACCCACTGCTTCCCCCCCCCCTTTTTTTTTTCTTGGCAGTGATACAAGATGTACAGGATGGCCCCTAAGCCCTTACCCATACAGCACACAGATACACTGGATACATAAATATATGGGTAGGGGCTTACAGGCCACCCTGAAGTACACAGTGGAAAATGAATCACACAATAAAGGTTTTAATTTGCTCTTTAATTCATTAATTGATGCTTAATAACAAAATCACATGGTTGAAAAGAAGGTGTGGAATGCAGATAGCACAGTGTGCAAAGAGGAGACTTCCATTAATTTTTTCTAATCAGTAGTCCCCTCACCACATCCTACCTCATTCTGGAAAGTCCACTGACCCACAAGAGTAGCTTTGGGAAGACAGGCAGACCAGAAAGCCCCACTGACCAACTAGAATGTCTACATTCCATGTTGTTCTTCACTTACTTGCAGTTATCACATTTTGAAATAGTTCTGGATTATTTTAAAGTTCCTTTCTTATATTTTCTTCCAGGTTTATATCACCGTTGATGGTTCAAAGAAACTTATAGAATATGTCACACAGTCTACCCAAGGGCACTCCTTACGCTATACATTTAAAAATCGAGAAATCCAGCCTATCTTTGATAGGCAGTGGCATAAGCTTGGCATCAGCATACAATCAAGGATGATTTCTCTCTATGTGGACTGTAGCTTACTTGAGCAAAGGCAAGCAGATGAAGAAACTGCTTCAGACTCCCATGGAAAGGTTCTTATTGCAAGCCGATATTTAGATGGCAAACCTGTAGATGTAAGTGACCCACAAAAAGGTATTTCAACAATACAAAAATTACAGGGTTTCTGGTAAAGTCCAGATTTGCCATGAGAAGGTCTGAGGTCATGGTGTGTAAAAAAGGGAAAATGATTGCCTCCAATTTACTTTCACCTGGACCCTACCCCCTCTTCTCTAAAATGGTGCTCTGGAGGTCTGGGGATCCTCTTGAACAGCATGGAAGATAGTCCAGGGAGATAAAGAGGGAGTGGGGAAATAAGGAGAGTCATTTGTTGAGTAGGACATCCACTGGGTTGAGGGAGGTACTGAGCAACCAGAGGCATGAATGTGAAAAAAGAGAAGGTGGGACATGCATCTGAGTAAGAGTGGGTAGATGTGATTGACATGGTAGGGTGACATGGAAGAACTGGGTCCAGATCAATAACTGAAATCCATTTGTAAATCTCAACCAGAGTAGGCTCACTGAATCAATGGAACTTATATAAGAGCAAGGTTTAAAACATCTTCCGTGCTACAGAACATCGGCAGGGTCACACCAAGCCAAGTGGAGGGGGCAAGGGTTGAGGAGGAGGAGGTGGCAGCTGCAGCAGGGGGTGGGGGGGTTGACCGGATGATTTGATGTCATGGGCCAGATTTGGCCCACGGGCCTTAGTTTGGAGACCCCTGCTTCAAACTGCTTCAAACTGTCAGGTTTGGTGTGTGTGTGTGTTTTTCTCTCTACTAATAAAATAAGTTATGAAGCAGACCATTGGAGCACTCCAAACAATTGTTTGGCAAATGGTGGATGAGTCAGTATTTTCTATTTAATAAGAGACACACACACCAGGATCAAACATGCATATGTTACCTGTTATGTTTCCGATTTGTGCAGGTTTTACTCTAGGTACTGTATGGGAAAGGAAAGACTTCTGTCCAGTGTTTTTGGCTATTGTCACATTCCTTTTATCCCCCCAGCCCCTTTCTTTTGTCCCTACTTCACTGAGGTCTCCTTTTTATCTGGTTTCTTTCTCTTGATGCTATAAATGTCTCACAAAACCGTTAGCATACAGAGGCTTTCATCTGCAGCATGAAAACACTTGCAGAATATGCCCACTTGTGAGAAGAAAGGACTCTCTTGCCAGCTTATCTTCAGTTCAAACATAGCCCATTATTTTCCCAAGCACTTGTCCACATTGTTTCATTTTTTAAAAATTGCATCTTGCTATGGAGAGGGTTCAGTACATTGACAAACAAATATCTGCTCACACAGTTTGATCATCTCTGAAATGGATAATTTTTTTTGTTTCAGTTTTCAAACTCCACAAAAATGGTTTCCCCTGTCTAAGAAGTTGTTTGCTTCTACTGATTCACTGATTTGACTGATGTGTATGGTTTTGTTGCTGTTATCATTACTGTTGTATTTCTTTTCCTAGATCAGCTTCATGGGGTATACTGGCCAATAGAAACCCATAGATTCCCATTGATTAGATAAAATATCAGATCTGACTTTAAGACAGCTTCTCTGATGGCAGTTGAAATAAATCCAATACAAGATCCATGCTTTCTAGATCAGTCACACTAACTGGTCAGTCAGTCAGTGGGAGATCATGTTATAAAGGAAATTAGTGCAGTGTTAAAAGGGCAAATCAAATCTGTCCAAATAATGACCTCATTGATAATAATGAAAGACAGTTGAAAGAGGAGAAAAGAAGTGAAAGAGGATCATATAAACCATCAGGTATTTGAACAAAGCATTAACAAACATTTTTGAAGAAGTATCTGGTGCCTTAAATATTTTTTGTCCAGAATCCAAAATAGATCTAGGTAAATATAAACCTGTTTATTCAAGTGGGCTTATGCTTTTAAACCCTACTGGATTATGCTCATGGAAATAACATTTCTGTCAGTATATTTTGCTGTACACAGATGATAACAACCTTGTTTCTATTAAACAGATCGAGCTTGGTCACATGATGTTATACTGCAATCCCCAATTTGCTGCTCAGGATACTTGCTGTGAATTATCTGAGAGAATGGTAAGTGATGATTATAAAAAATGCAAATAAATTATTTTTTTCCACACCATTCCAAAGTTTAGAACAGTACCTATAATAAGAATAAATATATAAGGATGTGCAGAAGCCATTTGTACTAAAGCAGTGGCTATGATGCTCTGACATCAAATTACTGCTACTCTGTTTTTATGGTTGGCTTCATATTGTCATTACAGTAAAACACTGGATAATGCTAAAACTTGGTTCCACAAGTCTTGGTGTTATCCGATTTTTAGTGTTATCCGATCCATGTTAAAATCCTATGGGATGGCTCGGATAACGTCAAAGCTCCATAGAGATATATTGTAACCACACAGGCTTTAGCAGTTGTTATCCGATCTATCCCATAGGACCTTAACATTATTCGATCCAATTCTCCTCCCCAGATTACTTAACGTTATGCGATTTTAGCGTTATCTGATCCAATCATTATCCGATGTTTTACTGTATATTCATTTTTCTTTTTAAAAAATACATTCCAAGCTCTGCTTCTTTCCCCCTTTAGAAAGTTAAATAAACAAAGCATGAAACCAAAAGAATCCTTCATGATGACTCTAATTACCTTTCCCTTGTTAGTTTCCCCCTTGTTTCCTGTCCTATTTTTCCATTTCATGATCAATGTAAATATAGTTAGAAAGTGAGAAAATTAGTTCATATGCAAACCAATTGTCATAAATATTTTTAAAACGTAAGAAAATTTATTCTTAAAAAAAAAAATGTCATAGGATAGGGTAGGTGGATATTGGTTGCCCCTATGTTGTCTCCAAATTTGAATAGTTTTGATAGCCTTGTGTCACAACCCATGGGCTCAAAATGCTTTTGTTAAATCTCAGGTCAGTAAATGAGAAAGAAGCAGCCATATGGGACCTGGTTGAGTATGTTGACCTGGCTTCCATTACAAAGACTTGGTCTGATGAGGCTGAAGTTGTCAACTTTACTCTGCTTTGTCAGTGGGTGTTCTTTGTACAGCAAGAGGCAAGATCTTGAAGGGCACGGATTCAGAGTGATCATGGCCTAATGTGACTATGTCCCAGTGATGGGATGTAACATGTTCGCACCAGTTCGCCAGAACCAGTAGTAACTTTTCCCAGTGTCCTGGAGAACTGGTAGCAGCTTTTTGGGGAAAGCACCTTCGGGGCTTACCTTTTCACTGGTGTGCATGCACACTTACAGTGCTTGGCACGTATGCACGGCCTCCTTCCTGTCCTCCCAAGCAGGGAGGAGGAAGAGAAGCTGCTAGCCTGAAGCTCCCTATAGCCTGCTCCCCAGGGCAAGTGACTCACCCTTGAGCAAGGGTGACCTTTACCTTTACCTTACAGCTAAGGAGATATAGCACATGACTCAATCATCACTCTTGTGGGCAGGGCTAACCTTTGTATAATTTCTATTTTGTTTTCTTATACAGTATTTCATTTTACACCATGGTTGTTTCTTTTGTGAATTTCTCCAATACTCTTTGCCACCCTCTTTTATGGATGCTGTTTGGGGAATGGACAGGAGATAAATACAACAGAATGAAGACTTAGAGATAAGGTGATAGGGTTACATACTGCTAATCTAATCATTGTTGTTTTTTTAAAAAAGGAGATTGAGTGGGACAGTGGAAACAATGCAGGGTGGTGGTGTTACCATGATCCTGAAAATCATACCCAACAGCTAACATTACTGAAACACAGTTTACAGACACACACTTCCATCTATAATGCATCCCCACAGGAAGAAACAATTTTGAATCATACTGACATGAAAAAAGTAGAAGTCCTCCAGTGGAATAGAAAAAAGCAGCTATGGAACAAAAATGCCACTGATGAATATAATTTGAGTCATAAGGACAGTGAAAAAATTGAATTCACCAGTTTTATAAATGAGTATTACAACATATTTTATGGTATGGTCAACTGCTAAGATGCTGTAGGCGAGCAGTTCTTGTGAACTTAACTTTGGCCGCAGCTTGTCCTGTGTTAGTAGATAAATGTCAGTTTTTGCAGCCTGAGGATGTGGGCAGGACCCTTGGAGAGGTGAAGGCTATCTTATGTCTCTTGGAACCTTGTGCTTCTTGGCCTATAAAAGCTGCCAGAGAAGGACTAGTTGAGTGTGTAATAGGAGTGTTGAATGTATCTCTGCAGCATGGTAGGATTCCAGCATGCTTAAAGGAAGTAGTAATTAGACCATTGCTGAAAAAACCCTCCTTTGGATCCTAGTGTATTGAAGCAGGTTGTGGCTTCGTAGCTCCAAGGTTCTGAGATGAGACAGATTATTTAGATCCATTTCAATCTGCATCTAGGCCTGTTTATGCAACAGAGATTGATTTGATTACTTGGTGGATGACCTATGCTAGGAACTGGATAGGGGGAGTGTGTCCTTCTGTGTTCTGCTGGACCTCTCAATGGCTTTCATTACTATTGGCCATGCTATTCGTCTGAGCCATATTTCTGGGATGGGTCTTGGAGGCATTCTTTTATGGTGGCTATAAGCTTTCCTGGAGAGAAGAACTCAAGGTGCTGCTGTAGGACTTGTGTTTAATACTCTGGCAATTCACCCTGTGAACCCTGTGTTGTTTTTCAGGGCTCATTGTTGATCTCCATGCTATTTAACATCTACATTAAAATGCTGGGAGAGATTGTCCAGGGGTTGGTGTCATCAAAGTGTGGATAAAACTCTATCTCCTCTTTCAAGCTAAATCCAAAGAAGCTGTTTTGTTCTATCTTGGTATCTGATTGTAAGTGATAGACTGGATTAGTGTGAATAAAATGAAATTTAGTCCAGACAAGGCAGAGATGTTCCTGATCAATGAAAAGGCAAAGCAAGGAATAGGGATCCAACCTTGCTGGATGAGGTTACACTTCATCTCAAAGCACAGGTACACAGTTTGGGTATGTTCCTGAATTAATCTCTGAGCCTTGATGCCCAAGTTTTAGCACTGGCTAGGAGTTCATTTGCACCATTAAAATTAGTATACCAACTACATCCATTGCTGGAGGTGTCTAATCTGGCCAGGGTAACATATGCTTTAGTTTCATCCTGTTTGGATTACTGCAAATTGCTCTATGTCAGGCTGCTTTTGGGAAGTTTCAAAATCTCAGCTGCAGCCAGATTGGTAAATGTGGCTGGTTACAGGGACTACACATATCCCTTGTTACAACAGCTCCACTAGCTATCAGTTCACAATTTTAAGTGATTTTTC
This sequence comes from Furcifer pardalis, assembly GCA_030440675.1. Classification (NCBI taxonomy): domain Eukaryota; kingdom Metazoa; phylum Chordata; class Lepidosauria; order Squamata; family Chamaeleonidae; genus Furcifer; species Furcifer pardalis. The sequence goes on along the minus strand of CP126890.1, from coordinate 52,159,985 downwards.
TTGATCTATAAAGCTTTAAACAGCTTTTGTTCAAGCTATCTCAGACACCATATTTCCCTTTATGAGGCTGGTGAAGTATGGCTGACCCAGTCATTAGTCAGAGTGAGGCAACCACCCCAGGCACCAGGTTTGAAAGGGCCACAAACTGTTGTTTATTATGTCAAGACAGTAACCTTTTTACTGCCAGAAGTAGGTATAGGTAGGATCTTCTGTATTCTGTACCAAAATAACCTGACTTTCTGTCAAGACAATGCATCTTGATTTGTTAGAGCTGGGAGCACCAGTCATAGTTCTTTTCTTAGGAAGTAGGTTTCTTGGGCTGGCATGAAGAGATGAGAATGATGAGATGGCAGATTTAGGCCAAGTACATTCTTAAATACACTAAAGAATGTGCTCCATTGAACACACTGGGATGTATGTTTGTTTGTTTAACATCAAAATAATTTTCTCTTGGTCTGAATTTGGATTAATTTCACTATTTTTATGTTTGGATCAACACAGTTATTTTCCCCCATCGCCCTCACTAAGTGTTGCCTCTGCGGATGCAGAAGATGCTGTCAAATATGTATATTTATATCATTGTTGATGAAATTGATTCAAATCAGAATAATGTATATTTATAATTACAGTGTCTTTTGGAAGAAAATGTGAAAGCTACTACTGCATCACCATCAACTGTTCATGTTGATGAAATACATGCCCTTCCAATAATGGAAAAAAACCCTGAAGAAAAATGCTTTTGTTATCCAAATAAGGTATAAAACTCATTTGTTTCTATCCGTGCCTTGCGTGGTCTATAAAGTTTATTCTGAACTGAGTTACTCATTTTTACATGCACCTTTGCTTGTTTTATCTCAGCTAAAAAGTTAGTATTTGAGGATGTTGTGTTCTGTTGCCTTTTCAGATTTATTTTATTTTTTATTTATTTATTAGACTTTTATGCTGCTCTACTCACCAGAGCGACTCAGAGCAGCTAACATACCATAGGCCAGGGCAACATATATCACAGTATTACAATATCAAATATAAATACAACAACATAATGCAATACAATCAATACAGTCAATAAATCTAACAATACAATACAATCAGATAGGTCTTTAAACAAAGAAACAAAGCATTAAAGTATCAGCTACAAATTACAGTTAAAAAAAATCACATCAACACAATAGCAACACAATACAACACAATATAACACATTCTTATTGCCAGGCGGCTGCGCCACACAGCTGTACTCCTTTCCCTCAAGGCCAGGGCCAGCTGAGAGAAGAGTCCGGTGATGTCGTCGTCGGGAGCGGTGTTCTTATGCCACCCACCCATGCCGTAGAGCTGTGCTCCATTCCCTCAAGGCTGGGACCGGCCAAGAGAAGAGTCCAGTGGCGGTGGTGGCAGCGAGAACGGTGCTCTTATGCCTCTCTCTAGAATACAGACATGCTAACAGCATGAAAAAGGCCAGTGATTGTATAAAGTTATGCAAATGGCATGCCACTGAACTCTTAAGGGTGACATAAATCCAGATTCTTAGTCCTGATAAAATAATGTTTGCTCTTTAAAAGCTCAAAGAGCTAATCCTATGATTTAGCATGGGCAGTCTCAACTGTCCAGAGATAAGGCAGATTAGAGGATTTTTACCAGAGAGACAAATACTATAATAAAGGGTGATTTCACTTACTTCAACTTGATCAGATAAGTATCACTCCAAGACTGTGATGGCAAACCTTGGCACTCCAGCTGTTCTTGGACTTCAATTCCCAGAAGCCCAAGTCCCTGTGAATCCACACGAATGGGTTTACTGCACATACGTGTGTGGATTCACAGAGAGTTGGGCTTCTGGGAATTGAAGTTCAAGAACAGCTGGATTGCCAAGGTTCACCATCACAGCTCCAAGGTATGCTGCAGAGTAGAAATATCAAAGCAGTATAAATTATCATTATCTACAACAGCTAGTTTCAGAACTAGTTTATGGCAGCTCTTGGCTCACTCCTACATGAAACACAGGACTTAGGCTAAGATGTTAGTATAATTGGGGCACAGTGAAAAATCAGTATTTATACAGTTAAATCCCAACTGTGGATAGACAGAAGATTCTGCAGAAGCGCAATTCTGTGATTTCTTATTCATTTAAAGATGAATGAAACAAGTAGGAATACAAACATAAATAAATTCTGTCATAATTCTGTCATAAAGTTTACTGCATCAATCTCTGTAGGAACCCCCTTGCTCTCTCAATTTTTATATTAAGATTTAGCTTGCAATTTGAATCTGTTTTAATTTATAATTTTTAAAACTTTTAAATTTTTAAATCTGAATTGCTGATGTTTTTTACGATATGTCAAACCGCCCTGGGTTGCGTCAGTGAGGAGGGCGGTATACAAATACGAATAAATAAACAAATAAATAAATCACCGATAGATGCTTTACATAAAAACTCCAAGGAAATAAAACACCCCTATGAGGTTTTCTTTGAGGGTAACTAGTGACTATTTTCATAAAGCACTGCCACTTAAAATAATGTAACTAGAATGTTGGCTTAAAAAATATATCAGATCTTCAGACATTTTGAAGTTAGAAAACATTTACTTTACTTCTGTATACAGTGCTTCTATGATGCAAGCATCTCTCGAGTCTAGAATGTAGTAAAACACCTGTGTTTTAGCCACTGAGCTTTTTTAAAGCTGGTTGCCAAATACCACTTCAAACTCCTATTGCTGTTAGCAAGGCCGGATTTTCCTATAGGCTAACTAGGCTTCAGCCTAGGGCCTCAAGATCAAGAGGGGCCTATATTCTAATTGTTAGCAAAATTAAAATTACACTATTCTAAAAACAGTGAAAACTAAAACACTGAACTGAAAATAAGGAGAAATTATACGCATATGACTAATAAACAAACTAAAAATGATGTGTTTTATTATCTCTCATGTAATTTACAAACTTAAAAATTGGAGGTGAAAGGGCCACATAAGTGGAATAGCCTAGGGCCTCTTTTCATGTAAATCCGGCCCTGGCTGTTAGTTTTAAAGCATAGGAAATTTCCTTAGGAAAAAATAAAAAATAAAAACTTTGGACTACTAAAGATTCTGAAGCCCTAAACATATACAAGTGCTATGCATGTGCTGTTGCCCAATCAATAACATGACATAAAATTTCAGATTAGCATACTGCAAAACCCCTTGATGTCAATGGTGTGTTAGACTATAACAGAAAATGCAATTATAATACAGAAATAAGATTTCAGACATGAGTGAGCATTCAAAATAATGTGTCTTCCTCTTCAGCATGATCAGCTATTGGCAATGATGCAGAGACTATAATAGTCTATATTTGAAGAACATTGGGACATTAGAAGAAAGTCCTTAAGGCTCACTGCCCAAATAAATACATAGAGAAATAAGACACAGCTTTTATGCCATTTAGTTGGTATAAAGGTTGTCAATTTTTATTTCTGACCTCCTGCACATTCATTAGGAGTAGTGTTTGTAAGGAGTGGCTCAAGTGGTTAAGAATCTGACTGGGAGGCGGAAGGTCAGCAGTTCAAAACCCAAGTACCACATGATGGAATGAGCTCCTATCTCTGCTGCAGCTCCTCCCAACGTAGCAGTTTGAAAGCAAAAAATTGAAAGTAGATAAATAGGGATCACTTCAGTGGGAAGGGAAACAGTGCACTTCTGTGTCTAAGCATGCCTGCCACATGTCTATCGAAACATCTCCAAATGCAGACAGTGCTAGCTCTTCAGTTATAAACAGAGATGAGCACTGAACCCCAGAGTCGGACATGACTGACTTTCGAGCAAGGGTGACTTTTACCTTTACCTTGTAAGGAAAGGGGGAAAGCATGAGACAATAGTGGAGATTACTTTGTTTTGTTTTCACAGGGAGAAGCAGGCTTACCAGGCCTAGACGGTTTGCCAGGTCAAAAGGGAGAAAAGGTAAGATATCTGTTATGTCATGAAAAACTTAATGGTCAGTGTTCACATTGTTCTTTTGTTTTTCTCTTTGGTTCTCTATTAGCAGTATATTTTAGAGAAACTGAAAGAAACTAAATTCCTACAATGTACTCTACATCCTTCTAAAAAGCATATACTACTGAATATTGGCCCAAGTATTTTTCCTCTAGCATCCCACATTCATTGTTCTATACCAGTGATAAGCAAACATGACTCTCCATATGTTCTTGGACTTCAATTCCCAGAAACCCTGATCAGCAGGTGTACTGACTTGGGCTTCTGGTAGCTGAAAGCAAGAACACCTGGAGAGCCAAGTTTGCTGACCCCTGTTCTATACACTTATAAAGATGTAAACTATATGAGACATTTGAATCTGAAGAACCATGTTTCTGAACCTCACCATGTGTAATTGGGAAGCACCCAGCTTTGAGAGTTTCCACCTTCTGAAGTTAAACAGGTAGTTAGGAAGACCACATCTGTCTTCAATACAATTTTCTGATTGCAAAAACCTATTTCACATATCATTCTTTGGTATTTTGCCTATTAGTAATATCCAAAACATATGGTGTATGCTATCTCAACTCATATTGAATCTCTTAGCCCTAATTTCTGTTAATCATGCCTCTTAATTTTACTAGGATACTGTATTTTATTGAGGATCATATTTCCCCAACATCTTCCTACCCTCACCACCTAATCAAGAGAAGAGAACCAGGTTTCTAAATCAGATATTTGAAGCATCCTCATGCATGCCAGTCTACATTTTTAAAAAAAAGCTTTATCATGAAGTCCTTTGCAGATTGCTTAATCTACAATACTATCCTGAAGTCCATGACTTCCAATTTAGATGATAATCTCCCCCTACAGAACAGTAGCAGGCACACTGGTGAAAGAAAAACAGACTGACTATATTTCTCTTGTCCCAAAAATGAATTATCTTTTCCAGATTAGTTTGACATATTCTAATTTTCAAGGACCTATGCTATGTTTGTTCTTTGACCCCTTCTGTCTGTCTTGTATCATAGTTGCCCTCAGTATCCCCTTGGGGAGTTTAAATCGCATTGATGTGGAAAAGTGAAACAAACAAAAGAAACAATGTAGTTGACACAGATGCTGCCATCATAATGTGAAACAAATTTGTTCGGCAGGAAGCACAGTTGTATTCTCTGAAAAATTAGGGCATATTTGGCAGACACATAGGAGTATATCCATAATACAGAGCCCTGAGAACAACTGAGGACTGCTGTACCCTTGAAACAGATTGAAGTAGTAGAATACCTCATACAATTCCTGGCTGCAGGGAAAGAATGTTTCCTTTATTATTATTATTTATTATTTATTAAATTTAATACCCCGCCCCAATCGGGAGGACCCGACTCTGGGTGGCATTACATCCAAAATAAAAACAAAAATAAAACCCAACACTAAAACGTCAGAGTTAAAACCATCAGAAGTTAAAAACAACACAGGGCTATATTCCAATGTTCCCAGAATCCAACCCAGGGGGGCAGTCCTTATATGAGCCATTTGGTATGGGAACCCATGTTCCCGGGTCCCCAAACCTGTCCTGCCAGCCAGGTTTTTAAACCCTTTCGGAAGGGCAGGAGCTCTGTCTGAAGGCGCAGTTCGGTGGGCAGGAGGTTCCAGAGGGCCGGGGCAGACATGGAGAAGGCCCTCCTCCTAGTACAGGCGAGGTGCGCCTTTCTCGCCGAGGGAATAACAAGGGAGCCTCTCTGATCCGCCCTGGTGGGCCGGACAGATGTTCTTGGTGTGACGCGGTCTCTTAGGTATCCTGGCCCACTACCATATAGGGCTTTAAAGGTAATAACCAGCACCTTGAATTGCACCCGGAGACATAATGGCAACCAGTGCAGCTCCCGGAGCAGCGGCGAAGCATGAGCATAACGCCCACACCCCACCACTACCTGTGCCGCCGCATTCTGGACCAGCTGGAGTCTCCGGGTGGTCATCAGGGGCAGCCCCATGTAGAGCGCATTACAATAATCAAGTCTGGAGGTGACCAACGCATGTGTGACCATAAGCAGGGCATCCCGGTCTAGGAGGGGGTGTAACTGGCGAATTACACGAAGTTGTGCAAAAGCCCTCCTGGCCACGGCTGCTACCTGTTCTTCGAACAGTAGCCGTGAGTCCAGGAGGACCCCCTGATTACGCACCGGGTCTGTTTGGGGTAGGACTGCCCCATCCAGAACCAAAGGTGGAAGCTCCTTTGTTAACACAGGACCCCTTACCCACAGCCACTCAGTCTTGCCGGGATTTAGCTGTAGCCCGTTGTCCCCCATCCAGACCTTTACAGCCTTCAGACACCTGAAGAGGACTTCCACCGCACCGCTTGGGTCCCCACGGGCAGAGATGTATAACTGGGTATCATCAGCATATTGATGATACCTTACCCCGTGGGAACGGATGATCTCACCCAGCGGCTTCATATAGATGTTGAACAGGAGAGGAGAGAGTACCGAACCCTGAGGCACCCCGTAAAGCAGGGGCCTAGGGCTGGACTTCTCCTTCTCCAGGCACACCGACTGGGTCCTGCCCCTCAGGAATGAGGAAAACCAGGACAGCACCGTGCCCTGGATCCCCAGACCCTGGAGCCTTCCCAGAAGGATGCCATGATCGACCGTATCAAAAGCCACTGAGAGATCGAGAAGAGCAAGGACAGATGGCTCCCCTCCATCCCGCTCTCTCCAGAGATCATCCACCAAAGCGACTAGTGCGGTCTCAGTACCATATCCGGGCCTGGATCCTGACTGAAACGGGTCCTTTATGTTAAGCAATCCATGAAACATCCCATGAAAACAGAAAATCTAGTTAAATATGTCTATGTTTCAGAGAAAGGGCTGGGAGATAATTTTTCATCATGATTTTTTACCATCATGTTACTTGATTAGGCATTTGGAAGTGACATTCTCCTCTTGTAAGTTACGATTGGTGTGGTCCATTGTATTCCCACAGGACTCTTCTCCCTAAATCTCACCATTTCCATTTCTTTTTAGTTGTTACTAACCACCATAGCACACCAGCAATGCTTTAGAAGATTTTTTTAAATCAACCTTTCCATTTCTCAAGTTTTTTAACTGGTTTGGGCAAAGCCCAAAGAAGGAAACCATAATGGGTTTCTTTTTCTTTCCATTTAAAAGCAAAGAAGACAATTTTGTATCATGCTAAATGGGCTTGCCTGAGGTGTGATGTAGTATATCTGTGCATAGGATTCAAGGATTGTATCAAATGATATACCATACTGGGAAATGACCCTGGTTACTACAAACTAGATCAATGTTTCCCTACCTTTGGTTTTTGGACTTCAATTCCCAGAAGCTTAAGTCAATTCCCTAAAAGCACTGATCAGCCAATGTACTGACTTAGACTTCTGGGAACTGAAGTCCCCCTGTGAGGCCTGGGGCCCACGTTGAGAACCACTGATCTAGACTAAACCAGGGGACGATAATTGGGCCATATATTTGCACCTTTGGTAAAAGATCACCCTGTGAAGCAGCAGCAGAATAAAATATAAAGGATAATAAGAAGACATATAATACACAAACAGCATTAAGCCAGTTTGTTAACTGCCTCTACATCTATTAAAGTGAAAACTACACAAAATAGGCATACCTTTATTCATCTAATTTGTTTTGAAATTTAGTTAAAGATGGGGAAAGTAAATTTTCTGGAGTACATTGCTCAGTATTCTCTGATTATTGATATCAAGAAGGCTTGATACAATCTGGTTTATTGTTATGGAGCTGTTCTATATATTAGGAACTGACTTATAACAATCTTAACAGGGATTTCAAGGTGAAACATTTAAGGACTGATTTTACTAGTTCCAACCCTCCCTTGAGTTTCCATAATCAAGTAAGGTTCAATCACAGCTCTTCTGAGTACCAGTCTGTTACTCTATCTAGTATACCACACTGGATATGACATGTTGTGCATGATAATAATAACAATGTTTGTTTGCCATCAAGTCAATGTTCACTTATGGCAATTCCTTCCAGGATTTTCTGAGAATATACAGAAGTGGTTTGCCATTCCCTTCTTCTGTAGACACCCTGGGACTGTATAAATTGCCAATGGCAATGTAGGCTGGCTTTTCCTATAGAAGGCACAGTGAGGAATCAAACTCCCAGCCTTTAGCTCCACAGCCAGAGACTTAAAAGTCTGTGCTTCCAAACCAGCTACATTGTGCATAGGATCTAATTAATGAGTAAAGGTTAAGTCGTTTTTGTCCTCAAATATGAATAGCAGGCACAGAATTACAGAAATTCAGAGTATGTTGCCTGTAAAAATATACTATTGGTGACAAGAGTCTATTTCAGAGCTCTCTTAAAATAGCTGGCAACAGAACAGGAAGAAGAAGAAATGACGTAAAGCTCACTCTATGGGCACTCACAGTAGCTGACGTGAGTCACTTCTGATCCTACTGTTGTCTCTTCTCCTAAACACTGATGGCAGTTGCTAATAACATAGTCATCAGAGTGTCATCCTGTTGCTGGTGAATGAGCCAGTTTCACATGCTTGCATTCAAAATCACTTCAACGGGAAGTACTAAACATAATCACTTTGATTCACTGGATTTGAATTTCTGGGTCGAGTGCAGCATGTGTGGCTCATTTTGCTTGATTTGTTCATCTTTCTGTGCTCATGCCAAAAAATAAGTGTTGCCAGCTGGATTATACAGGTGCAATCCATTGAGCATCTGCAAGTGAAATCTGTGATTACTGAAACACAGGTACAAAAGCAACAGGCCATTACATGTGGAGGGAAATTAATATGCAGATAGCAGTAGTGACTTGTAGATATGGTTCACTTTTTAAATAAATGAATTTTGTGCATTGGCTAATTATTTCACATCCCTTTTGTACATTAGCTAATTGCTTTGAATCCCTTACACTGTTAGTAACAGTTGTTTGAAACAGGGATGCCCAAATTATGCCCCAGGGCCTAGATTCGGCCTCCAATACCAATTCATCCGGCCCACGAAGCCCTCATCACTCTCGGAAATGGAAGCCCTCGTTGCTCCCATATGGGTACATTATATTTCCACTTCTGGAAATAAAAAGAGGACTTTGTGGTCTGCATGAATTGGCATCAGGGCCAGATCTGGTCCCCAGGCCATAGTGACCAGCCCCCTGAACCGTGTGACCAGCCCACAACCCAAAATGTTTGGTCACCCCTGGTTTAAAACTATGTTCTAACCCTGGGCAGCTGTATGGGCAGTTGCATATCTTGGGAATTTTCCTTGCAGATTGGGGTGGCTCATCTGTAAACTTGGGTGCACAGAAAGAGCCTCTTTGAAGAGTGTGGTTTTTTTTTAACCACAATTGGACGTACCCTGGTAATGCCAACCTTGTGTTGTTGGCTAATTTTTCTCACACTAGATCAGGCAAAAGGAACTGCAGAATGAATTCTTATATTCCCAGCAAGTACAGTAATATGCACAAGTAACCAGCTTTTAGAAACACTTCCTTTCTTATACATTAAGTTCATATTCGGCCTGCTGATATTCCACTTTCAAAATTACGTTTGGAGAGATTAGTTTATATATTAGAATCATGCAATCTAAGATCTTCCCAATCACTGTCAAGTAAGGAAGAGGAAAAGCTATAACCATACTTAATGGAAAAGTTGCCTAGACAATCAGATTAGTTTCATAATGTGGGCAAAACATATTCATTTATTTATTTACATATTCATTTATTTGGGCAGTAGAATGGAAGCATATGTGGTTCATTATTATTACTGTACCAGATTGTAGCTTTCCTGTTTTTCTTTAATTTATATATTTATTTATTTATTTATTTATTTAATCAGACTTATATGCCGCCCTCCTCAAAGAGACACAGGTGGCTAACAAAGGTTTTAAAAAGACATAAAACACAATATAAAATCAAATTTAAAATTAATATTAAAATATTAAAACTAAACAAAGTTAAAAAGATTAAAAATTCATACTTTGAGAGAGGGAGGGGTCAGATGAGCCAACAGGCTGACGCTACTGTCTGACCCAAACCCCATACCTGTCCCACCAGCCAGGTCTTAGCCCTCTCCCTAAAGGGCAGCAACTTCGAATGGAGATGTAGCTCAATTGACAGGATGTTCCATAGGGCCAGGGCGGACACAGAGAAGGCCCTCCTCCTAGTGCTAGAGTGGTGCACCTCTCTAGCCGATGGTACAACCAGAGAGCCTCTCCGGTCCACTCTGGTGGGATGGACAGATGTTCTTAGGGCCATGTGGTCTCTTAGGTATCCTGGACCACTACCATATAGGGCTTTAAAGGCAATAACCAGCACCTTGAATTGCACCCAGAGGCATACTGGAAACCAGTGCAGCTCCTTGAGCAATGGTGAGGCACAAGCATAACGCCCGCACCCCATCACAACCCGAGCAACCTCATTCTGTACCAGTTGCCGCCTCCGAATAGTCACCAAGGGCAGCTCCATGTAGAGCTCATTACAATAATCAAGTCTGGAGGTGACCAAAGCATGTGTGATCATGAGCAAGGAGTCCCGGTCTAGGAGCGGGTGTAACTGGCGTATAACACGAAGTTGTGCAAAAGCTCTCCTGGCCATGACTGCCACCTGCTCTTTGAGCAGTAGTTGCGAGTCCAAGAGGACCCCCAGATTATGCACAGAGTCTGTTTGGGGCAAGATTGCCCCATCCAGAACCAAAGATGGTAGCTCCCGAGTTAACACAAGCCCCCTGACCCACAACCACTCAGTCTTGTCGGGATTCAGTTGTAGGCCGTTGTCCCATCCAGACCTTAACAGCCTCCAGGCACCTGGAAAGGACTTCCACTGCATTGCTTGGGTCCCCATGGGTCGAGATATACAGCTGGGTATCATAAGCATATTAATAATACCTCACCCCGTGGGAATGGATGATCTCACCCAGCGGTTTCATGTAGATGTTAAATAGGAGAGGCGAGAGTACCGAGCCCTGAGGCACCCCATATTGGAGCAGCCTAGGGCTGGATCTCTCACTCTCCAACCACACTGACTGGGTCTGGTCCTTCAGAAATTAGGAAAACCAGGACCACACAGTGCCTTGGATCCCCAATCCTCGGAGCCTCCTCCAAAACCTTACTCAGGAATAGAAGGTTGGAGACAGGCTGGTAGTTGGTCATAACCTCAGGGTCAAGGGAGTTAATAATAGCCTCGACCCAACCACCTGTCACCTGCTATGAATTTTTGATTCATAATGTTTCATCAGTTGAAGGACATAAAATGTTTAAGTTAATGAATGGACAGTGTTCCAGACCCTCAGACTCTCTAGTTCCTGAAGTCAGTGGGGGTTGGCTTACTTATATACAACTGTAGATTTATTATTTACAAATGCTAGAGATAAATCATTTGAAATTGAGAGTGATTTAAAAAAAATCAGTATGACTTGCCTTTGTGTTGAATATTGTGTTGAGACAACTCACCTTTAATTTCAGAAGTTATATTTGGTGGGTAAAAAAATAGTTGAATTTTGAATCATACTTGTTCAGATGGTCATAGAGTAAGAGCAGTGAGTTTCACATGTTCTTTCAGTAGCAAAATTTTGTTATCCCCTTTCTAAATGGTTAAAACCTAAACATACCAGCTTTTTGAATTTACCACTGAGCAGAGCTTTCTAGTGAATGTAGTCCGGCACTGGAACTCTTGGATTTAGCTAATTAATGTTTCCAAGTGGAACAGTTCTTTCCTCCACTAATCAAAGATCCTTGACACTGATATTTCTTTGTGCAATGCCAAGAGACCATGAATGCTATGTCATGAACTCAACGCAAGAGTGAATGTGATTTTTGCATTATCTTGCTAGAAATATCACTGTAGGTTTAAAACCTTGAAGCTCTAATTTGCTCTTTAATGTGTGCTCTTTACAGTACATAGAATTGAGTTCTGAGTTTGTTCAGTAGAATGCTTCTCTCACACACATTCTCTGTGTGTGCGCATGCACCTATCTGTAGTACTCTTTTGCCACTAATGTTTAGCAGAAATGAGAAAATAATGTAAAGCAAAATTTAATATTTAAGAGATTCAGATATTTTGTTAAATAACTTAAAACTTTGATAAAAACAAAAAACTAGCTATATAGTGACTGTGGTGAGCGGGTAGTGATTTAAGTATAATAAATAAATAAATAAAATTTATTCTATAGGGTGAAGAAGGCATTAAAGGGGAAAGTGGAACCCCAGGTTTTCCAGGAGCAAAGGTAAGACTTTCATGAATTGCAGGATACATTTTTTGTTGTTCACTTGCACAGTCGAGTCCGACCTTTTTGTGACCCCATGGACCACTGCTTGCCAGGATAAATTAATTGACTGTAAAACTGTATATAATACAATAAACTGTTAATTGGAGCAAAAGTGCGAAAAGAAGGGTTGTAAACAGCTGACTGTCTAATGAACAGAAATGATTACATATATTAAACAATGTTGCTGATTCACTCTTTTTAAAAACTGTTAGCATTATGTTAAAATTATTCTACTTTGTTTTGGAAAGCTGGCTGGATAGCTCTGTGAGTTAAATAGCTGGCTGTGGGACCAAAAGTAAACCATTTGATCCCTCACTGTGCTTCTCAGAAGAAGGGCCAACCTATATAGTCTTGGGCAAACTGCATAATCCCAAAACAGTCCTCAAAGAAAGGAAGTGTAAACTTCTTTTGAGTAATCTGTATTTAAAAAACCCTGGAAGGAGTCACCAGAATTGGAATTGGCAGCACAGAACATAGTAATTATTATTAATTCTGAAAAATAAAAATGAGTTCTTTTTTCCCTCTGTGCGAAAGTTTTCACATGTACAATATCTTTTCTTCTTTGCACCTAATGGGGGAAATCTCCCCCCCCCCCAATAATGGCAAAGCAGCTGCTACAGGGCTAATGGGACTGCAGCAGCCCCCACTGAATAAGCAAAAAGATTTGGGCACAGTGATTGTGCCAAACAGCATTTTGCTCCATTGCCTGGCCTCAAGCAGCTTTTTAAAAGCTGTGCTTATTTATTTAGGATGTTAATAGTCTCAGTCCTGTTGCTTAGCATAAAGCAAATTAGTGAACTCTTTGGGTGGTTCACAAGTTAATTAGCATGTTGCCCTAAAATGCAGGGTCTTCACTTTACTGGCTTCAGAAGGATGGAAGGCTGAGTCAAATTTGAATCCTGGTCAGGTTCGAACTCACATTTTGGTTGCAGTACAGCAGTTTAACCACTGCACCACCGGGCTCCTAAGGATTGCATTAGAGTAGGGCCATTGGATTAAGGGGGATTTAATGAGGCTTCTCCATACATTCCCTTGATCTAAATAGGCTAACTGTGATTAAATGTGTTAAAGTCACAGTTAGCTTAAGCCTATTTGGATCAATGTAATTTACAAAGGAATTGATTAATGAAATCCCCATTGATTCAATTGGCCTAATGTAGTGAACGCTATGGTAAGCAACAGGATTTTGACCTTTGCTTATCGTAGTGCTTTTGCTGCTTATATTGGGTCCAACTATTCCATACAGATGATTTTTTAGTAAGATAAGATAATCTTTTAGAACTGATTGTGACTAATTGTCACAAAGGGAGCTTTTCTGTAACTTGTACATTAGTTTGCTTTGTTTTGTGGTTGATTTTCAAGTTTTTCCTTTGGAGGCCTGATTTCTCAGATGGGAAAGACTGTCTCAATTAAGTATCTACACCACGGGTTTTCAACCTTACCGCGCCATGGGCCGGACAGCTCCTCCTCAAATCGTGCTGTGGGCCAGAAACGTGGTTTCCTCCTGCTGCAAATGTTGCCATAAACCACAGTGGGTGCATTTGAGCATGCCCAGGCATGCTTGCACATGTGCGGGTGTGTTTATGGCTGTTGTAAATGCTTCTGCCGTGGGCCAGATGGAATGGCATCGGCGGCCAGGGCCAGGGCCAGGCCACAGGCTATAGGTTATGAACCCCTGATCTACACTAACACAAGTTCAGCTCTAACAGACTAGTTGTAATATCAGTAACACTCACTGATTACCATCTCCCATTGTCCAAAAAATAATTATGTCTCAGGAAACAAATTGCATTGACTATAAAGATATTCTGGCATGCCTGAAAATTGTGGACATTTTGTGTTTCATAAGTTAAAGGAAAATTGTCATCCTGTTAAATTTGAACAGAAATAAGCTAAACTGGAATTGGCACATTAAAAACACAAAGTCAACTGCTCTGAAGGGAAAGAGAGGTGAAATAAAATAAACAGGGCATAAATTACTATTATAATGTAGTGCATTAAGTAGAAAGCTTAGTCAAAATAAGCATTCGAAAACAGCAAAAGTGGGAAATTATCTTCTGGCTGAACCCACAAATAGTTTTATACTGCAGCAAAGTAAGATATTAGGAAATGTATGTAAGGATAATAAAGCCCATTATCCCACTACTACTACTACTACTACTACTACTACTACTACTACTACTACTACTACTACTACTACTACTACTACTACTACTACTACTACTACTACCTCTTCTTCTTCTTCTTCTTCTATATCCAAATCTGAATACAGTATAGGCAATCATTATGGTGATCAGCCATGAAAACTGTACTGAGAATATAATGCAGTGGCCTTTCATCTGCCTGTTACAGTCCCTGCTTAAATCAGTATAACATTTCCAGTGGTGCTTTGTGATGGTTGAGAAGGCAAAGTTGCTTCGGAACTTGCCTTAAATCATGCTTGAAATGGTAAATTAGAAATCTGTTCCATCATCCAGATTTGATCTTCACTTGGCTAATGCAGTGTGAACTAAAATGTATTAACCATTCTGAAACCAGAAACAAGCTCAGTGAATTTAGTAATCTACAGATAACTTATTGTGCACTTCAGATCAGTCTATGTTCTTGTCTAAATATTTAGATCATGTGAACTATAAACATACCATATTATGCCATAGAAATAAGTGTGACACAGTAGAGATCTAAATTTAAAAATTTCTTAAATTTCTTGATAAATAATAAGTGACTGATAATAAGTATTACATGTATTTTATTTCAGGGAGAAGATGGCCTGGCCGGATCTCCTGGAGATACTGGCGTTGCTGGTGAGAAGGTAGGATCATTTATATCTATTTTAGTACAATCAAAGTTTCTCATCTTTCTTCTTCATTCCTTCCTGGTTTTTATACATAGCACAGTATTTATCTATCTATTCATTCATTCATTCACTCACTCACTTGCTTGATCATTTTATACCTCCCATCTGAGAGACATTCCCACTCTGAGTGGTTTACACTCTTAAAACCAAAGGCATAACAAATAAATAACCAAGCATAACTGTGAAATAGCAATAGAGTAAGAAGAAAACAGAGCATTATATTTGTTTGTCAAAACCCAAGTTTCCTCTTCACCTGTCAAACTCAAAGATATTGATGAGATGGTGAAATGAGGGTGCCATGTATATCATGCTAAATTGTTCGATGGAAATATAAATTGGAGAAATAAATAAACTCCAAGGTGGGGAACAAATTGGCAAGTTGGAAAACACAATACTGTAGGGGCTCTCCCAAATCACTAGGATCTCTTGTTTGCTATAAAACAATATATTGTGGGCAAAAAATGTCTTGGAGACACAAAATCACATCCAGTGGAACTTCATTGTAAAGGGAAAGTGGTCCTCCCCCTTCTTAGTTTCTTTGTGAGAGTTATAGACTGTAAGATTCAAATTCTTGTTCCAGACTATTAGATCTTTGAGAAAACAAATATGTCAAATTGCAATGATAACTATCTAGTAGTTCATGGTGCTACAAATTTTGATCTGCTACTGTTATTTAATGTTTTGTCATTTGCTGCTGGTATCTCTTACCAATTACTTTCTCATCTACTGATATGCTGTTGTTCAAATTTAATATCACTATTTTGTGCATTACTTTTACTGACTATTGCAAACTTATCCTGAGCCATTAAATAAATGGTTTAATATGTAAAATAACAACATGTGATATCAGTAAGTCAGTGGGTTCTTTCAAAGTCATCTAGGTGAAGCTCTGCACAATATAAGGTCATCCTGTCCCATTCACAATTGTTAATGAAGGCACCTAGATATCATTGCCTTCCCTTTGTAACCTTGCCATGTTTTCCACTGCATTTCCCATCTCCATTTTCTTACTACAGAAAACCTTCTAAGAAAGTATGGATGGAAGAGGCTCCTGTTTTGATTGGTAGTGTTAGGAGCTCTCTATAGAAGCATACTGTATATCCCTCTGGATATTGTTTTTTTCCATAAAATATGGAAATTTTTACAGCATACATAATTTTATGGGGTGTCAGTACTCATGACAAAAGCTGTGTTGTCCATTATTAGATCATCTTTGTTCAATGTGATGTGTGTATTTCTTTTTGTGACTCTCTCTAGCTTTGATAACAGCATTTGCAGTTAACCCCTATTTTCCCCCAGTTTACCAGCTCAGCAGAAAATGGCACTCGGAGGCCACTTTGATCATATACAAAAAGCAATAAAACTCCTGCTTGTCAGCTACTCTATTGATAATAAAAACAGTGTGAGAAATAGCAGACAACATTTTATATGTCTTGAATACTTCAATGGCAATCTTAGCCATTAAGTCAAGTTGAGGGCCTCTTGGAACTCATATGACAATTGGGTATATTACCAAAAGGAGAAGTGAACTACTGGAGATTATCAGCACACAATACTATTTTTGCAGGTCCAAAGATTTTCCCTATTGCACTTATAAAGGATCATCAAAAATGTGTTAAGGGATATACACCTCATTTCCAGTTTGTGAAATAACAAAGATGGTTCAAAATGTTTAAAAATAATTTGGAATTGTCAGGTTCACTGAAGATGTTTTACGTGACGTTGCAGATTTTCTCTCTTACTTTATAATGGGTGTTTCTTGGTTAAACATCTTTTAGTGTTTTTTTTATGAAGAGGAAAATATTTTAGCATTATTGTAAGTAAACAAAATAAAGTTCCCATGAGCCTTCTGCCTTTTAAAATAATGTGCTTGTCTCCATCATGCAGGAACATTAAAACAAATCTAACATAACTCTCACTGCTGTGTTATTTTGCAACCATTGTTTTAAAAGTTATATGTGCTATGTGACTCATTTTCATATCTCCCATGAATAGGGTGAACATGGCTTGAAAGGTGATAAAGGAGAAACAGGCGAAAAGGTAAATAAATGCCTAGTTTTGCAGATTGATTTGGCTTGGTGTAATTAAATTTTCTAATTATAATTTACATTTTCACAGAAAATCCAACCCTCATTCTTTCACTTACATAATTCATGTTCCTTGGTTGAATAATGATGAAGGTTTTTTGCTTTAAGATGTGTGCTTTTCAGTCTAGGAAAGGGACGTTTCAATGGGTGGCAATTATTGTGTTTTTTGATTTGATTTTGATTTGATTTGATTGAATTATTGTGTTGAGGACCAATCACCTTACATCTTAAAGAGTAGTCTAGGGGAAAATATGTAGTAACTTCTATTCTAAGTTTGTTAGTAAATATTTGAAGTATCTTTTCACAGGGGCTGTTGACTCGTTTAGATGGTTTTTGAGGTTTGATGCTATCTGCTAGACAAGAGGTTTAGTTTGAAAGAGGAAGGCAGGTGAATAGACCCTATCTGTCAGTGCTAATTTGATTGATGGCTTTATGGCATCCCCACTAAGTTGTGAGCTTGTTCACTTTGTATGCCTCCAGGCTGTGACAGAGTGTGAGAACTAGATTTTTGTGGGTGATGTGCCAGTTTATTACATTCAGAAGAAGTGGCTGGGGAGTAATTGTGTTCCTGTAGAACATGGAGTAGATTGGGAATTATGTGTTTCATTTTAAAGACTGTGTTGTTTTGATGCATGTGTCTTGTGTGTTGTGTTAAGCAGCTATATTGGAACTGAAAAGCCAGCAGGGTTTGCTTCACTTGATTCACATTAAATGCTACTCTAGTAGACTTGCTTGACGGCATGTACTGTATCTACATACATCTTTAGGGAAGGGGAGAAAGTAATTGTGTGTTTTTTCTGAGTGCAGGTGGTCAATTAATGAAAACTGTAACTTTGCTGATGGTCCAATAATTGGAGTCATTGGCCAAAATCCAGCAAAGTTTTCTATATATGTAAGGGTGTTTGTAGAAGTGGCTTTCACTTTTTCAGGGCCTCCTGTTGCACAACCAAATTCCTCAACCAGAAGAAAGACCCAACATTGGAGGGACACTGGGAAAATGGCTAAAATCCACTGACAATTTCCCTCAAACAATTTCATAAGCCTCCAGCCCTTGTATGCAATTGGCTAATAGTTTTCAACATTTGAGTCTGTATTCACCACTGCAGCTACTTCTTGATAACTTATGGAATACATTTGTCCCATCTTGCCCTGCTCTTCAATCTAGGAGTATGTGTTACTTTACTTACAAAATAGATTTCACAAGATTCCTTTTTGGGCTGTACCAGGGGTTCCCAACCTAAGGCCTGTGGGCTGGATCTGGCCATTTAATGTGGCCCCCCACCCCCAAGAGCATTTGGGGAAAAATGGCCACCACTGAAGTTGTTGGGACAAAATAGACACTCCATCATGCAGGCAGGGCAAAATAGCCATCTGGCCCTCAAAGCTGACTGAAAGAGTGTGACCCAGCCCCCGGCTTGAAATGGTTGGGAACCCCTGGGCTATACAAACAACAACCATTCACCTTGAGCCAGTTTGTAACCCATTTGCCTGAATTTGCATCTGAATAGTCAAAAGTGTTTGTACATATTTGTATGGGTCTGAAGGGGGAGGGAAACACATGAAAGGTTCCAACATCGGATGGGATGTATGTGAAAATCAGTGTCATCAACTACTGCCGACCTCCAGTGTCCATTCAAGGATCTCATTTACTTCCTTTCTCTCCAGGAACTAAGCAATTTACAGAAATTTACTTAACAAAACCTTTTGTTGAAGAGGGAAGGTACATAGTACCTGATTGCTATCTTGTATATATCATATCTGCTATCCACTCAATCTGGAATACATAGCACACACAGAAAAAGCCAAAGTGCTGGCGAAAAAAAGAAGCCAGCAGTAATCTTAAAAAGGCGTGAGGGGGATATCTTAGGTCCTATTTCTAATGTGACCTGCTCAATCCTGTGTGGGAGATTCAAGACTTCTATGACACATTCAGGCAGAGAGGTACTTCATCAATTGGATTCCAACATGTAATGCAAAATGAAATCTGTCTATTTATTTGAGGCTTCCCAGGACCCATATGATTGGGGTTTGTGGGAGCACTTGGGCTTCTCATTGATGCTTAAGTAGTCTCTCTCCTTTTGTTTTGAGCTTCCTCATTCAGTCAAAGCATTACTTTCATCTTCCAATAGTTTCTTTTTTAAAATTCTCAGCTTTTAAAAACTGAAGCACCGAAGTCTCAGTTTGATTAAAATGCCACTTGGGGCTTCCTTGCATCACTTCAGATCAGTCAGGAAATTGACAGTAAACCCCTGTTTTGGATTCTGAATAATTTCTGAACCCAAGGCATATCCTTAGTTTCTTTCATTTCTATATTGAATATATGTGTCCTTTTTATGCTTATCTTATTATGTTTGGGGTTTTGTTTTGTTTTTTTGCCTACGGGGAAATCCCAGATTGCATTCTATATCATCTAAATAATAAATGGAACATTGTCGGATACAGTACAATATTCTGAGTATTTCCACTGCAGAGCTAGGATGACATGTTAGAAGGATATACAGTATGGAGCTTTTAGGCAGCACGGTAGGCAGTGTTCTTGGTGGCAAGGCAAATGAAACAGAAGGGCAGTGTAATGCCATTGAACTCATACAACAGTCTGCTTTCATAATAAATAATCAGTATACATCAGGGGTGGAGAGGACCCTGCCTGTATCAAAGTACCTAAGCAAAAGTTTCTGACTGCTGTGTGTGCATCATGAATAGCAGCCCTTCATGGCCTATGAGAAGTTATATCTGGAATTCTGGATGCTTTCAACATTTCCAGGGACCATAGGCTTATCCAGCTAGAGAAAATCTTTTAAATGGCAGGTCTTTTATCACCAGAGTTCAACACATTAGAAGCAATTGAATCATGAGGTGACAAATGACACACCAGAGAGAGCAAACCAAGTGTCAACATTCATTATTATTATTATTAATAGTTGTGTGATGGATGTGATAAGCTCCTCCTGGGAAGTATGTTAAGGATGTTTTTATTTTTAAATTATTATCCTTTTAATGACTTTAAGTAGCTCACCAGCAGCTGGTCCAAAGCATCCTAGTGTCTTATGATTGGATTTTATTTCTACTTCAGGTCATGACTCCAGTTGTTACTGCCACTCTGGTTGAACTATTTATGTACAGTTTTTCATCACTTAAAGCAGCAGCCTTTAGGAAAGTTTATAGGAACTGCTTTCTGGTTTGTGTTGGGTTATACTTTAATGATTTTCTAAAATATTACAAGAATAAGCAAGTATATAAAAATGAAGACAAAAAGGTGGTTAAAATGATTGGACCCATCAAAGGTCCTACTCTATTACTACTGCTTCTGAACCAGATGTTTACAAGAAGAAAATACTGTACAAGAAACTGTCTGGGATGCAGGAAAGTATCAAGCCCATACTCACCTGATGGAATCTGGGCATTTAAATGTGCATTCAGAAAGAATAATTTGAAACTGTAAAGAGGAGGAGAGCTCTAGTCTTGCCTCTTCCCTGAAACCCTCCACATGAAAAACAGTCTCTGAAGATGAGTTGTTCTGCTAGATGTAGAGTCTTCCCATACAAGCAGAAACCCGAATTTGTTTAGGCTCCCTATTTGCATGGAGAAACGCCAAACACAGCAGAAACTTTCCTCTTCGGATAGTCCCTCTTCCTGTAGATACAGTGACAAGCAGAGGTGGGGCTAGAACTCTCCTCTCATTCACAGTTTCAAATTTCCCATTTTTTGAATAATTAAATAGGGCTTGGGCGATATAAAGTCAAATGAAAAGTCTAATTCTTGGTATTTTACCACAAGGTTAACTCAGCTCTGGCATTTTTATATACTTTCTTTACCTGTGTGTGCTTCCA
The DNA here is from genome assembly GCA_030440675.1 of Furcifer pardalis. Taxonomy (NCBI): domain Eukaryota; kingdom Metazoa; phylum Chordata; class Lepidosauria; order Squamata; family Chamaeleonidae; genus Furcifer; species Furcifer pardalis. Next base: position 52,139,008 of record CP126890.1, on the reverse strand, counting down.
GTCAAATTACAACCTCTCCACCAAGTTGGGGGGTGTCATTTAAATGTTTGAGTAGAATGCCTTCTCTTGAATCATCTCTATAACCATCCAAAACAAACCAATGTTGTCTAAAATTCTGTTGCTTGGTGTATTAAAGTTACAACTATGATAGGCTTATTGAATCAGTGGAGATCTAGAAATTCATCTATTATACTAAGCAACAGCATTTCTGCCTGTGTTCCCTTTTACACTCTAACTCTGTCAGAGCTACAGGCTTATTTTACACTAACGTTTTAAAAGTAAGAATGCTTCTGGTAAAACACAGCTTTCTTTTAAACAAATATATATGAGCAGTGTTTCCCAACCTTTGGTTTTTGGACTTCAATTCCCAGAAGCCTAAGTCAACTCCCCAAAGCACTGATCAGCCAATGTACTGACTTAGGCTTCTGGGAATTGAAGTCTCCCTGTGGGTTGTGTGTCCCATGTTGGGAACCACTGCTATAGACATCTTCACTGAATAATACATCTACCTTTTATTTTGCATTGGATGAACTACATCACACCAGGCTGGCATATTCACTTGTGGAGGTTTCCACTGCAGAATAGCATATGGCCAAAGCTATACTTCTTAGTATTTGTGACTATGTACCCCTAGCTGGTTCCCAATAGCTTTCAGAGAAGATTGTTTCTTGCAGAGAATATTTGCTTTATATTTTTGAAGTGTTTCTTGCAGATCAGTGTACAATCCAAAGTAATGCTTGAATACCTGATGGGAGACATTTTGTTGGCAGAAGTTGGTCTTCTTTTTCCTCTAAGCAATATAACTTTCCAAAGATTTAGCCATGTTAATTCATTTCAGAATGTGTAACAACAATGAAGGGAGAAAAAGATTGTGGCAACTTTAGGACTAAACAGGCTTATATACTCAGTGCACATAGGTGCTGGGATGAAGACCACATGAAAAGTGACACCATCCAGTATCAAATTTCGATGGCAGATGAAGGGGTGAAGTGGGGCTAGCAGGAAGATCCTGCCCTAATGCATTCTTTCCCTGAACTCAAATCAACTGCAGGGAGGAAAATATAACACACAGCAGCATTGAATTACAGAAGTGGTTGGGAAGTTATCCTGGATGCAATCTTACACTTTGCATTCTCCTATTAAGCTTATAACCATCTGCTGTGCATCAACAGATGTTTGAGAGCAACTGCTAATGTGACACAACATCTGTGAAGTGTTCTTATGGAAGAAGGTTCTTGCTGATGACTGTTGTAGCTCCCAGGTTTAAGCCAACTCCCTTTTGGGATAGTAGCTGCTTTCATTTAGCAGATGTATGATTAAGAGTTTATAGAACAGAGGGCTAGAAGCTTTAATACTCCTGAGCTAGTATTGTGAAGATAGAACTGTCTCCATGAAATTTTGTTAGCTCTGTCAATTCAACAGGGGAGGGTAAGACGCGCAAGAAGAAAATAAAAAGCAATTAATTTGCCATGTGTATTATAGCATGTCTAGCTGAACAGAAGTTTAAAATAGTACCCTAGGCAGAGGTATGTTCTCACTAACCTTTTAAATTTGCTAGCCAGGCTGGTTAACAAATAAGATGGAAAGTGGATTTCTTTTCATTAGTGAAGTGTCATCCCCCTTCACATGGGCATGTCATTCACCCGAGCTGCAACAATATTCCCTGCATATCTTGCTCTGTTTCCTTTATTAGCTAAGTATGGGGAGGAGGTTAGGATATGCAGACTGCCATAGCCCCTCTTGCTCCCTTCAATGTCAACAGGGTGCTCCTTTTTATCCTTCTCCTGTACCTCCATTCAGCCCCTCCAGTTTTCTTTCAAAACTATATAGAGTATATTGCTGCTGGCCCAGATGGTGAAGGACTAAGTGAGAAGACAGTTGGCTAGCTGACGATGCACTGGTATTCTCCTTCCCAGGATTGGGGTGCTGGGAATTACTTAGGTCTACCTTTCCCCATGGGGATTGTGGTGGCTTAGTGGTTAAGATGCTAACCTTGACAAATAGAAAGTAGTTCAAGACCCAAGTACTGAATGATGGAGTGAGCTCCTATCTCTGTCCCAGCTCCTGCCAACCTAGCAGTTTGAAAGCAAGAAATTGCAAGGATTTAAATAGGTACCACTTCGGTGGGAAGGTAAACACTGTTCCGTGTCTAGTCATGCCTGCTACACTTCAATGGAAATATCTGCAGACACAGACAGTGCTGGCTCTTTGGCTATAAATGGAGATGAGCACCAAACCCTAGAGTCAGCTAGGATTGGCTTTTGAACAGGGGTGACCTTTACCTTTCCCCTTGCTTAATATTTTGTTGTTGCCAGCATTGTGTCTCTCTCCCTAGTCAGAAAGAGATTTGAAATTGGCATAACTTGGATGAAGTTCAGCATCTTGACCATTAAGCCACCACAGTCCCTTTGGAGTACAAGTACTAACTCGTTAATGGCAATTTCCCGTGGCTAATACCATTCATTTAGACTGGTCTAAATAACTAATAGCTTTCTCACAACAGAGTTCATTCATCTTCAACATGTTAACTAACCAGTAAAACAGATGATTTCCAACATAGGCACATAGATTTAGTAGGCGCATTGTTTCAGGGAGCATGGAAAGTGAGAATGACATGGGCCCCATTATGCCATGCATGTGAGCACATGCACACACGCATGCATGCACGTACAAATGTACAACATAAGTAGCATACAATGAATTGGATAAACAATTTTCCTTTCATCTCCTTTTCAACAGACCAGTTGATACTCTCTGAATCAATAGGACTATTTTTTCTATCCATCCATTTTTAGTAGAGCTCTGTAAATTATTTCAATTACAGTTAATTGTCTTTTTAAATAATTTCTGGTAGGATTGCTCTGATTTATTAGTACTGTATCTGAAACAAATCTGAATGTGATATTTTCAATAAGCTCTTTCTCCCCATGATGGCAAACTCTGGCACTCCAGCTGTTCTTGGATTTCAATTCCCAGAAGCCCAAGTCAGCACTCCTGCTGATCAGGACTTCTTGGAAGTTCAAGAACAGCTGAAGTGCCAAGGTTCACCATCACTGCTTCCAGGCACATGCTGGTATATCGGGCAATCGGGCTTTGTCCCACCCTGCCCTCACCTCTGGCTCCCTTGGGTGCCAATAGCAATGTATGGGATTCTCCCCCAACCCTCAACCACCACTCCCTTTCCAGTGCCTTCCCATGGTACCCTGTACACCCCTGACTGCTTCTCCTATATCTGTGCAAACAGTGGCTAGTTTCATACACCACTAGCTACCTTCGATTACCTCAGTTATCCTGAATTGGCATAGAATCCTACTTTATGCCTTATGAAGTTGTTGACACTTGACAAATGCAAGACAGTGACACAGGAGACACAAGAAATATGTCTTGACTGGTAACTCCACTTTTTTTCATTCTCCATAGTCCACACATATCTGTGTAAATATAATTTTATTCCCCTTTAAATGCAACAAGATCATTTTGCAAGGATGATAGCATTGCAGCAGTGCAAGACACCATTGTTGCTTTTTAGTTGGCAACTTTATCACATGAGATCAAATAACACATCAGTTGAATTGGCTCAATTCCTAGCAAGGATCAATGTTTACTCATGGAGTCGTAGTGGTGTTTTGGGCTAAGATGAGGAAAGGGTGGAGGGACACAGATTCAAATCTGCACTCTCTGTTAAGCTTATTGACTACCTGAGGATAGTCTTCATGCCTTCAGAACAAAACTTAGGGCCAAATACTGTTGGAGAGGGTAGCTATTTGCATAGCTGTGAGCTTTGAAAAATGTAGTTGGGTTGAAAATGCAATAAATAAAACAGCACAGGTGAAAAATAGTAACTAGCAGTCACCTAGATGGCAAATAATATTATGGAATTGTTTGTAGCTCATACTTTACAGTTCACTATCACCAGTCAATCACACAGTTGACTCGGTTGCAATCACTGACCGTGTAGCATCTGCTAGTCTTTAAATAAAAAACGCAGCAGTCTGTCAAAGCTTCTGAAAATGTTGGAGTCTAAAAAATAAGTTCTGTGAAAGTAATGTCATTTGTCAACTACTGACAGGTAAAGATTGGTTCTTCACTTGCCTGTAAAAGTAAATAAAATGTGCTGGGGGTTTTTCTTGTAAAATCTCAAACATTTTCCAGCTAGAAAGAAATGTTGGATAAGAATCAGACTTCAGATATGATTATGTATTGACCCTATTGTCTGAGCTAAAATAACATTTTAAACCTTTTTCTTGCCTTGGGTTACTTTGGCTAGCAGTCACCAAGGCTGATCCTGTCATCCTATGGTGAAGTTAATTTTATGTGCATGCTAATTAAGTACCATATTTGCTGGTGTATAAGATGCACCGGAGTATAAGATGCATCCTGTTATTACCAAAATAGCCCTCTATTGGCCACCATATATAGTACAAGACGTACTCAATTTTTCCAGTGTATTTTAAGGGGGAGGGAGTAAAAACGGTATTTCATTTCCACAAATGAAATTGTCCATGTTATTTTCTGTTTTCAATTTTTTTTCTACGCACACTGGAAACATGACCACAGTAATCCTTAGAAGACTCTGGTTCAGTCATCATGAAGGCAACCAAGGAATGCCTCCAAGCTGGAGAGCTTCCATACCAGATCTCTGTCTGTAAATCAGAACAAAGACCCAAAGGCCTATATCTTGAGCTCAGTATTCCAATTTGCTAATTTCAAACATCTGGAGAGGAAACAATGGAGCATTCGTGTTATCTGAACCCAATTAATATTGAGGGAAGCCATGAAAACACAGGGATGATTATATAATTAAAGCCTGGCACTAACCCAAATATCATATAGTCCATCCACTAATCCTAATCAGATCTAAGGCTGTGATTTTCTAATCTGGTTTTGAAGTGTTCCACTGATTTGAAGATTCAATTATGCCCCTCTTCCAAGTCATTATGCTGCAGAACTGCTCCAAGATGAATATTCAGATATCCAGTCAGAAAGACTGAGATGACAAATGTTTCTGCTCAAGACTGTTTTTTAGAATTCGAATCAGAGAAGGAAAACATTGCTTTGTCTGGATCTTGCCAGGCTACAAGTTTCATTACAAGTCTGCCACTAGCCATAACTGCCAGACCTGATATGAACTGAGCATCCAGCAAATGCATTTGAAGAACCACAGGTCTCTCACCCACATTTAAAGGCTGTTAAGTTCCTACAACAGAGAGATCTTACCTTCTGGAAATCAGTGTTCATTCATAGCATCCTGTAATCCATCCTCACTTGGAACTACATGCAGATGGACTCATGCATGTCCATTTTTTTCATTAGTATAATTTTTGCAATATATCTAAGTCTAGCATAACAGTTTAGTTATTTCTTCCAGAAGCCAGGAGCTTTGATTGGCTTGCCCTTGTGGAAATTATGAAGTCAGCTCCCTCTCTTTTCCCTGGTTTACCGTATAGCAGGGAACAGAAACCTCTGTTCCATAGTGTTATTTCTGCTTTAGAAATTCTCCATCTGGCCTGCAAGCTGTTCTGTGCTTATCACTGGCCATTCATCAGAAACATGAGTCTGTAAAATCTTGGCATGTTCTGCATGAAATGGGAGCTGTGGTGTGCAGCCCTGGGGAGGCTTTACATGAATCAAGAGCTCTGGTTTGCATTTCTGTAAGGTTTTGTATAGAAAAAAATGCTGCCCTGCCTTGCTGCTTGGACGTCTAGTCTATGGAACTGAGTAGCAGTTTGTAGCCCAAGAAACTGTTGTGCTTGCAATTATTCTTCATAAGACACATCTAGAAGTGAGCTGTGCTTTACATGCCTGACAGGTATTGCTGGCATTTACATCTAACCTTGCCTTTACAGTGATCTAGATACTGCCTGATTTCAGTCATACTAAGAATTAGACTCCTTGCCTAACAGAAATTTCCCCATCCCTCTAGTCTGACATGCAGATTAGATAGCTCTTTGGGAAGTCATAACATCATTTCTCTTCTATCCAAACAATATTTAAAGTTTTTTTGGGTGGGAAAGCATTGAACCCCCTTTTAAAAGAAAGATGATAAAATAAGTCCTTCATTTGATCAAGGTTCCATTTTAATATTTATCAAAATGTTTTTAAAAACTCAAAATTGGAAAGTTGGATTGTTGAATGGAGATTGAGGAAAACATTATGGCTGATTAGAGGTTTCACCCTTAATAAAATCTAAGGGAAAATGAGTGCAGGCTGCAAGATATCTTCCAGATGTACTCATTGAATTACTGCTTGTGTTGTGGAGCAAAAAAAATTCCAGATATTTGCCAGTTCTTCATTTTTCTACAGAAAAAAATATTTTTGTCATTGCTGCTGCAAGGATGCTTATAAGCAAATAGTGAAGCTTAATTCAAAAGTCTAAATTAGTTATACTCTAGTTGTTGCAAAATGTATCATCTCCCATCCAGATCATGAGGTACATGTACTCATTTGGCTCCAGGTGGGTACCATCTGAGTTGGGTACGTAAACTAGATGATGGAGTCAGATGGCCTGTAAAGAGTTAGATATGGTGAATAATTGCTTGGTTGACTATACAACAAGAGAGTTTCTCTGATTTTCTAGTGCAGTGCTGTAGATAGAAGAGTATCATCATATAATAGTCACCCTTTGTAGATTGCCTCTTTCAAGCATCAGTGAAAGCTTTGGGACTCCAGCTTCACAGACTAAAACATGAAATACAGTTCTGCTGTAGACTAGCATTAAGTGAAAACCATTGCTGAATTTTAAGCTATGTACATGACATAGGGACTGCGGTGGTTCAAGTGGTTAAGATGCTGAACTTGATGACTGGAAGGTCAACAGGCCAGCAGTTCAAGACCTGAATACTGCATGACGGAATTAGCTCCCATCTCTGTCCCAGCTCCTGCCAACCTAGCAGCTCAATAGGTACCACTTTGGTGTGAAGGTAAACAGCATTCCATGCAATTCGGTGTCTAGGCATGCCTGACATATCAATGGAAACATCTGCAGATGCTGTAAACAGCAATGAGCACTGAACCCTAGAGTCAGATATGACTGACTTTCAAGCAAGGGCAACCTTTACCTTTACCTTACATGACATAGAAAAGTGAAGCTGCTGTTCACTCATAGCAGGGGAAAAGCTCTCCCTGGCTATTATAGATTCGTACATCTGTGATATGGATGTACCTATGTGGGTATAAGTATTCTTTGTCTGCTGGAAATAAATTCAACATGTACTCTAATGATGGCATACACAGAAGATGAATGCAGCATTTACAGTCTGGCAAATTGTAATCACACAATTGTTTTACCAAGTGTATAGGAGCAATCTCAGAGCTATTCTGCTATTTCTCAGCTGAAACAGTCTGCATAGGAATGGTAAATGTTATTCAGGTTGCAAGCTTGGAACTTGGTCACAATATGTTAAACTAAAGCCTGCATCAATCAACTCAACTCATATTCTGTTCATGCCAAAGTAGTGATTGGCTATGGTTTAAGTTCCTTGGGAAAGTTCTTGGCTCACAGAGCTTTTCTTCCTTCCTTCTGAACTGTACACAAAGGTACTGAAAGAGATCTCAATAGTATAATGTAAAATGGTAAATTCTGCTCATGGTGAATAAATTGAGCAACCTCAGTACATTTGAAATGTTTTGTGGCAATATTAGAATTCAATAGAAAATTTCTAAATCGTAAACTTTTCATGAGTGGTTGAAGTGTAGCATGGAAAAATCAAGGAATCAGCTGGCTTTGTTTTTAAAGGAAATAAAGAACACATAAAGGGAGGAAGAATATACATATTTTAACTGAAGATGTGAGGTTTTTAACAATTATTTTCCTTAGTCATCATTTTCTGCCTTCCCTTCCTCTTTGTAGCTTTCCCATCTCGCAGCATATTGCTATCATTTGCTTTGGGGCTCTAGAGCCACAAGTCATTGGGCCAAAAATGATGGGTATGTGTGATCCCACAGCATCAGTTTAATGTTATGGGACTGAACAGACTTGTAATGCTCTGTACATTTGCAAACCCACACAAAAGTAAAGCTGATGGTATGAAATGTGAAAGGAAAATGCACAGCCATCTCAGAAAATCAAAATTTTCCCAAACTTAAGAATTCAAAGAGCATATTGCAAGCATGTTGAAGTTTTTGAAATGGTAGTGGTATTTGCCTGTGCAAGCATATTAGATAGTAAATAAAACATGACCAAGAAAGAAAAAAACCACTGTGACACCTTTAAAGACTAGCTGCTGTATTTTAATGTTAGTTTTCATGGATCCACTTCCTCAGACATAAGGGTGAGACTTCATGTCATTAATTTATGCATATCAGGTGGGGATACAGAGGTATACAATGGCTGGTTACAATAACAAGTAAAGTTGCAAATAAGTATAGATTTTTACAGTTGGTAATGACCAAAGATCCCTGATTGATATTCAGATTTATTTCTGTGAAGTTTGGTTCTAGCTAATGTTTCTTTTCACTGTGAGTTTCTGAGCTCTGGCAATCTCCCTTAATCATACACCATAGTAAGGAGATTTCTGATGCAGACATCATTAAAACCATCTGTCTCTAAGGATGATGTTCTTTTCTCTGTCACAACAAAATAAACTTACCCCTAACTTTAGAGTTATTTTCCTCAGGTGACAGCTAGTGTCCTCAGGAAGCAGAGATTCCATCATGCTTTTAAGCCACACATTCTTGTTGGACTGTTCTGGATGTGTCATGGGACTGTGTGTTTCCCCATGGATTCCAAATTCTACCACTGAGATACAGAATCCAAAGGCTTTGAATATGTACACACACTGAGTTTCTTGATATGAATTGACTACAGACAGAACACAACCCTTCTAACATGTCAACAAACCAGGTGCTAAAGAACAGTTAAGAACCGTATTTCAGAAACTCAGATCTTCACTCATATATATGCTGCAAAATCAAAAAATTATGGGTGATACCTCTATTGGGCCACTAAAATGGTGGTTCCCAACATCACCTCCTTGGTCAACCTGGCCAGCCTAGCCCCTGGACTGTCTGTGGCTGTTTGAAACTTTTATACCTTGGACAACTGGTATTTTATTGCGAATGTTATTGTGAATGTTTTTATTGTAATTGTGTATTGTACTGTTGTGAACTGCCCTGAGTCATGTGTGTGATTGGGCAGCATAGAAATAATAATAATAATAATAATAATAATAATAATAATAATAATAATAATAATAATAATAATAATAATAATAATAATAATAATAATAATAATAATAATAAATGAGGTGCATCCAGATGTTGCAGTGTCAGGATCAGAGTTAAAGTAGCATCTCAAGATGAAGGCTATAAACTTTTCAACTCAGTATTAGATTTCAACTTAGGGTGCAATCAGACAGTTATTTAGATTGCTTTTTGGAGTGCCACTCTGGTTCACTCGATTTGAGTCCATGCCCAATCATATTTGGAAGGGTCACTTTAAAGTTTCTTTAAAGATTGCATCCAGTGAAGTGACCCTTTCTGGCACAATCTTTGTGTTACCATCTAATTGCCTCCTCAGGCAACATCAAATCAATAGTCTTTCCTCAACCCTGGAGATAAAAATCTGCTGTTCCCTCAGTGATTTATCAAAACAGAAGCTGAGGCACATAGTGTATCAGGAAAAAAATGGAGATTAAATTAAATTGACTCACCAAGTAAAAAAAAGTATTAATTGGAACCATATTAAGAGGATTATGCAAAAGGTAGAATGAAGGTAATTGTAATATTCTTGGGTGCCAAATCAGTTGTCCCTAAACTGCACCATGAGCTGTACCAGGGTAGAAATGTCTGGCAAGAGCCATTTAACAATCACAGAAAAACATAATGAACACTTCCTTTTTGTGGGGTTTTGAGAATATATTGGTGGGCTCCCCAAAGCACCCAAGCAACATCTGTTGCTCCTAATGACCTCGAGGAGTAAAAGCAGGACTTTTTTGGAGAAAACCAGGAAGGTTTTTTGGGTTGATTTGGAGGCTACAAAACTGCTTTCAGGGGGCAGCATTATTTATCTTAATACTTTAAGTCAGGGGAGGACCACATAGAGTCTGCAAATGTTTCCCATTGCACTGAGTTGCTCACTACCGGGATGGATGGACAAACAGAAAGATAGGTAGGTTTTTTAAATTGGACCTAAAAGAAATCTGCTTATGCTGTCCAAGAGGGCTGCAGCAAATGTTCCACCATTTTTGTCCACTAGAGGATGATTTTCATTTTAAAAATCCTATTTTCTAGGATAATTTTTCCCAAACAAAAAGACTGATTGTATTATTATTATTTTTGTTCTTGTTTTCTAAGACAAAAAACATTTGGAGTTGCAGAGTCACAGAAGAGAGCAACATTGATGTATCTAGGACAAAAAGCCTATTCTCCCTCATGGGACTAATTCACCACCACTTAACAGAAGAAGAGAAAATCTTTACTATAACATTTAGCAAATTTCCACTGAATAGCTGCAGAATATTTGACAATGGGCCTGGGGGCAGCAAAAATTGTCATGTAGCTGCATATAGCCCTGAGATTATGCACTGCCCACTCTGTTGTAAACTAGTTTTGGGTTCACTATCCTTCTGGTATCGGGGAGCACAGCCATTGTATTGGTATATTATTAGCAGAAACTACTGGCTAAGATCAGCAATAACATGTAGTTTTTATTTTACATATTTATTGAATGCAAGGAAGTTGTTGGGATAATGAAGCTGTGGTGACAGAAGAAAGTGGGAATTAACAAATGTAGATGTAGCTTTATATCCACATTTTCTCAGGGGATATAGGAGAAGCCTCTCTGAAGAATTGAAACCTTCAAATCCCTTGGACAACTGTGTTCATCTGGCTAATCCTTCTTATCCAGAACTGTTGCAATGTAAACTTGCGGACTAGCAAAAGGACCCAATGATTCTTTTTATGACCAAAATTGACAATAATTTCTATTAATATAGAGGGTATCTCTTCATCCAATGAGTAGCTCTTAGCTTCACTTGGCTGTGAATGGAAATGTGACATCCTTTGTGTCCAAAAAACTTGCAGAGGAGCTGACCAGCATCAACCAAAGGTTTCTGGGATGTATCAAATTGCCGAGATACCCCCCCCCAAATAATAATAATAATACAGAAATGCAATTTTTGTAAAACCATTATTACAATATTTTCATTAGACTATGCTGAAGAGGACATCATAGAACTCCCGACAGTTGACCGGCTAAATGTATAGTAACATCAATTTATACATCACCTAATATACCATTTGCTTTAAGACACCATCTACCTTGTTGTTGCTGCTGTTGCTGTTGCTCAGTCGCATAGTTGAGTCCAACCCTTTCCGACCCCATGGACAATCATGCGCCAGGCTCCTCTATCTTTCACCATCCTCCTCAGCCCACTCAAATCTATGCCCATTGCATCTACAATGCCTTCTATCCACCTCATCTTCTGGCGTCCCCTTCTCCTTTTTCCTTCTGTCTTTCCCAGCATCAATGCCTTATCTAGTGAGTGCTCTCTTCTCATTTGGGACTATAGAATACTTAAACCTCAGTTTCTAGTTGGGAATTTCAACAGCCGCAGCAACATTTGAGACTATGAACACAACAACAAAAATGGCAAAGCTGTATATAATCCTAAACTACCTAGTTCATTTAATAGTGGGTACTTAAATGCTGGTGGCAGGCTACAATCCAGGTCCAATTTTGTTAGAGAGCCTCTAGCTCAACAGTGAATTAACTGTGCAGGTGGTCCAATCCCAAACACTCAGCACAGACCCATTTTATGTCAGATCTACTCAGCCATCCAATCTCATGCCTTGACAGTCCACGGAGAAAACTTTGAGTCCTCTGAGCACCAGGTAACCTCTGAGTTTGAAGATCTTTTCTTTTTTTCATACTACAAAAAAAACAGTTGAAACCAAACTCTTTAAAAAACGCAGGTCGCTGCCTTCTACTTAAAGAACTAAGAAGATGGGATGAAGGGCCATGTAAGGACATGACAACAGAGCAATGGAATTGTGAATTAACTAACATTCTCTCTGTGTGAAGAGGCAATGGTGCATTTGGTTCTCTTAAATATAAGTGGCCACACAAGCAGAGAAGAGAGAAAAGGCCTTCTACTTGCAGTTCCACTTGGTGTCTGTATGTTAAGAACATTTTCCTTCCTCATTTCTGTATCTTGTCTTGCTGGTAGCAGAGTGAAGCTGTTAAAACCCAGTCAATAAATGCATCAGTCAATAAATAAATAGGAGTGCCTGCCCAAAGCGCAGATGTTAAAAGGAAAAAGAAGTCGAATTGTCTTGGGAGAAGAGAGGCAATGTGAAGGGAAGTGTGTATGAGTGCTACTGGTGTGTGTGTGTGTGTGTGTGTGTGTGTGTGTGTGTGTGTGTGTGTGTGTGTGTGTGTGTGTGTGAGAGAGAGAGAGAGAGAGAGAGAGAGAGAGAGAGAGAGAGAATGCACACAAATGTGTGTAAATGTATGTGTTCACACATACATGAGAGAGAGAGAGAGTTCCTTGTCTTCCTTCAAGAAGCAAGAGGGAAAGGGAAAACAACATTTAGTATACAGTATGTGTGTTTGCTTAGTCTTTCCTTTCTGAATCAGTTCAACACAATCACATACATCACCAAAGTAAAAGGATTTGGTTTTTTTAGAAAGTAGAAAGACCTTCGGGGGTAGGGAAAACTATGGATTGGGACTCTGGGACTCTGGGCTGATTTTCATTTCACTTTACATTATGTGGTTAACAGGAAAGAGGAATGTTTATTAGCCTGCCCTAATTTTGTTTAGAACTTGGCTTAGTGGTTAAGATACTGCACAACTGGACGGGCAGCAGCTCAGCAGTTCGAGACCCGAGTGCTGCACAACAGAGTGAGCTGCAGACATAGACAGCACTGGCTCTTTGGCTGTAAAAAGAGATGAGCACCATACACTATAGTCCGATAAAACTGGTTTCAAGCAAGGGTGATCTTTCTTAACCTTTGCTAAACTTGTTGTATTTTCTGCATTTTCCCCATGGGTTTGAGCCCTAAGCTGGGAAGATAAGATTTTGGAATATTGGGCATAATTCTAGATCAAATCCTGACCTATCAAATCCTGCTACTACTCCTTTATAGCAGAATATGCTAGTGCTGTGTGGTATAAATCAGCATAGGCCAAAAAGTGGAAGTAGCTCTTAATGATTCATACAGTATTATTACTGGCTGCTTGAAACCTGAAAAAGTATATTAGTTGGCTGGCAATTTATTTCCAGAAGTACATCAAGAAGTGGTAACAAATAATGAACAAAATAAGGTACAATTGTACCTCGCTTAAAGAGCACAATGTGTTCCACAGGATTGCTCTTTAAGTGAGTTTGTTCTTTAAGCAAAACACCATTGTAAGTGACCAATTGTGACTTCTGGTGGTGGGGATTGGGAACCCCGATTTATTTCTTAAACGAATTTTTGGTTGGTTTTATTTGTTAAGCAAGGGGAACATTCAGAGAAAATTCTGCTCTTTAAGCGAGTTACTCTTCTAGTGAGGCACTCTTTATGCAAGATTTGACTGTAATACAGAACCAAACCCATCCACTTCATGGACACTAACTTCCTAGACCACAGCTAAAATGAAGGAGATGTTTTCTGTACATCTCTCATGCTCTAAATATTTAACCAGAAGAGGCTATGGAGAAGAAAATGTACAAAGAGCAAAAACAATACACCTGTGCAAATGGATGAATGTCAAAAAGTGTCTCCCACCAGGACAAGATTCTGGCTGGGCTGTTCACTTAATAGACTTCAAAGTGAAGTTGGAAGATCAAAGAGTAATCAATTTAAATAGGTCTCCTTACATATATTACAAATTTTCCATGGATGTAGAGAAATACAATCAATGCAACATTTATGTGCATGCAGTGTGCATATGATATAGGGTATAGGTATTGTGGCAAAGGTATTGGTACTGAACTTGGCCACTTCTGATCAAAAGTAGTTTAATCATTTTAATGTTTTAATTTGTTTGAATTTTATCTGTATTACTTTTAGGTCCATAATTTTAAGTTGCACTAATAAAGAAAGAAAGAAAATCTTTCCAGGTTCAAACTCTATGGGTGAACTCGGGAGAATTTCCAAACCTTTCTTAGTAATTCTCAACTTCAAGAGTTTGGCTGAGTTGATACTTACATCCAATGCAAAAGTAAAATAGTTTGTCAAAGGTAGAAGAGGTTATACCAAAAATGCCATTATTGTTGTTGCTGTCCTTAATAGTTTTCCATCCAAATATGTTTGTCTTTTTAAATTTAAAGTAATTGTGTGTGTTTTCTCCCCTAGGGTGAAAATGGAGATAGAGGAGAGCAAGGACCAGAAGGCATACCTGGAAAAGAGGTGAGTTGGTGTGTTACCTTTCTTCTATAATTTATATTGTAACTTCTCTTCATATCATTGATCCTATATGGGTGTTATTCACAGAACTAATTGTAGAAGCACCAACTTTTAAAGTCCACTACTTTGGAGAGATTGCTAGAAAATGTACAATACTTTACAGAGTTCTTGGCCACTGATACATCATTTCAGAAATACAGGTTTTCTCTCCCCCAGAGTATCTGCCAGGGATTATGTTACAAAACCTACTGTGGATACCTGAAACTGTGGATAACAGCAAACCCTATATTTTTTAACATCGTGGCAATGTTCTCTACTAGCCAGCTCTACAATACCATCTAGCCATTTCATCTTTGGGCACCCCTTTCTTCTTTTGCCTTCCACCTTTCCCAGCATCAAGGTTTTCTCAAGTGAATCTTCTCTTTTCATTTGATGTCCAAACTACTTTAGCTTCATCTTTACTATTTGACCTTCTAAGGAGCAGTGGCAATGTGCACAGAGCAGGGTGGGCTGAGGAGGATGGTGGAAGACAGAGGTGCCTGGTGGGCAGTGGTCCATGGGGTTGCAAAGGGTCGGAATCGACTGTGCGACTGAACAAAAAAAAAAGCCAGCTCTGGTAATGCACTATAGAAATACTGTGTACTTTAGGATTTTTATTTAATATTTTTAGATGCATGGATAACTGAAACCATGGATACCGAACCCATGGATATGGGGATGACCAGTAGTATTCAAAGCCCATTATTCTTAGTGTGAATTATGTTTAGCCTATGTAAAATTCTTACTGTCAAACACTGAAATGACTGAAGTGACATCCCCTCCTTCATGTATGCCTGGAGTGCCCTCCCTCCCTTTCTTTACACTAAGCAACAGGATTTTAGCCAATGTACTCCACAGAATGCAGGTACTCTAGTTATTTTGAAAAGGCAAGTTTTCACATTTTATATACTTTAAGATACTTTATACGGTACTTATATACTCCTTTCAGCACTGGCTTTCATGCCTGTCCATTTCTTATCGTAGAAGGGTTTGAATAAATAATATACAATATAAATCACGT
This sequence comes from Furcifer pardalis, assembly GCA_030440675.1. Taxonomy (NCBI): domain Eukaryota; kingdom Metazoa; phylum Chordata; class Lepidosauria; order Squamata; family Chamaeleonidae; genus Furcifer; species Furcifer pardalis. The sequence continues at coordinate 52,123,614 of CP126890.1, read as the reverse complement.
TTGTTCATTATATTTACTTTGGTGTTTATTAGTTTGTGCTTTATATTACTTTAAGCATTGTTCTAAATCACATCAAATCATGTAGAGTCAGTCTATATGCATCTTAAATAAGCAATATTATATTTTCCTGAAACATTACTCTTTTTTCAGTTTTCATAGTATGTTTCCATTATAGCTCAGCATTAAATTAAGCAAGTTCAGATGAAGCTGAAGAAGTGTTGTAGTCAGTATGGGACAGAAACCCATTATATGTCACTGGTGGATAGAAAACTGGTTTGTACCCAGAGAAACTTTTGATCTATTTTAAAAAAGAGTCTCATCCATAATCATCTACACAGTGATTAGCAGCAGTTCTTTAGAACTTCCTAAGAGGTCTTTGCTGAACAAAGCATTCACTGCAGTACTTAAGAACATGAATCATTGCAGCATTATGCTAATGGAAGATGAGAAACCAGCTTCCTGGATTTCCTTCAATACTGCAACATTCTCCAACCTTTGAAGGTCTGCTCCAGAAGACTGAGAGACTCTATGGCACAAGGTTCTGCAGGAGGGAAGAGCAATCTGTGAGAATTGGTTCCCACTTTCTGATAATGGAGGTTTCCACTGAATGAAATATTTACTACAGCTTATTATATTGGATGTAATGGGACTGCAGTGGCTCAAGTGGTTAAGATGCTGAACTTGAAAACTGGAAGATCGGAGTTCAATTCCTGAGTACTGCATGACGGAGTGAGTTCCCGTCTCTGTCCCAGCTCCTGCCAACCTAGCAGTTCAAAAGCAAGAAATTGCAAGTAGATAAACAGGTACCACTTCAGTGGGAAGGTAAACAGTGTTCTATGTGTAATGGGAATCTGAATGACTTTTACCATTTAAACAGAGACACTAATGTGCCAATGTGATTTGCTTAGTCTGCTGAGTTATCCTGTGAAGAAACAAAACTGTTTTGACCTGTTATTGTTTAGAATTCCTGAAGAAGAGGTCATTGTGCCAAGTTTAAACAGAGCTTCTAGTAGCTCACTTAATTATTAGGAGAATTTACCCAGAGACATATCATGCAGGTTCACACAAGTTGACCCCAAGGGTTCACTCACCCATGAGTGGGGGAAGGGCAGCAATGATCTTGAGAGTGGGGGAAGGGCAGCATTGACCCTGAGAGTGGGGCAGGGTGACCTTGACTTTGGGGGGGGGTGGTAATCCCTAGATAACGATCTAATCCCAAGGACATCACTTTACCATGGGAAAACAGATGCAAAGTCAGAGAGGACTTTTGGAAGTTCTGTGGAAGCCTTTGTAGTTGAAAGGAACATTCCTAAGGGACCGAGGATGGACATCTGAAGCGAGATGTTGTCTCTGAAGGTCGTCCCTTAGAAGATAATGGCAGGGAGTCTTTGGACTTAGTCTATTTTTCAGAGACTGGACTTTAATTAATTTCCGGCATTGATACTTTGCCATTTTTCCAGGTTCTTCGGACTTTGAAAATTATCTCATAGCTTGCCTAGCTATACTTAGAAATATCACGTTTTTTTGTTTTCCAGTTAAAGTGCTAGGTTGGATATTACGCTTAGGAACAGAATAGTGATAGAGAAAGGTTTAGAAGCTTAAGAGCTTAGATTTTACCCAGGAATGGGATATTTCATTTTGGTTTTGCTGGACCAGATGTTATTCTCAAGTTTAGCTATGCTTTGCTTTTCAGAGCAGTATTTTGCCTTATGGACAATGCTTTGCCTATTATTCAAATAAACGCATAAGACCATCCTAGGTCTTATTTCCAAGGAATCTGGACTTTGCTTACCAACTAGCCAACTAACCACAATTTTACTTCTAAAACGCTACCACATTCAAACCGTTCATGGCTCATCATTTGGAAATCGTGACCGGAAGGGAGGAGAGTCCGACCCAGGGGTAGCTCACTAGCTACAGGGCTGGAGTTTTGGAGCTGTGGAAGTCAAAATAGCCCTCAACCTGGGGGAAAGAATTTCGGCAGGTACTGACACTGTCTCACCAACCCCCGTCTCCCCCACCGTGCACTCAGGTTTTGAGGCATGCCTGCCACATGTCTACGGAAATGTCTGCAAATGCGCTGGCTCTTTGGCTGTAAACAGAGATGAGCACTGAACCCTAGAGTCAGAAATGACTGGCTTTCAAGCAAGGGTGACCTTTACCTTTACCTTTACCTATTATATTGGATGTAACCTGGATGTAGAGCCAGAGGATGGGAGTTTAAATCTCCTGCTGTGCCTTGTATGAGAAGAACTAGCATGTGTGTTCTTGGGCAAGCTACATGGATCCAGAATGTCCCCAGAGGAAGAGAATTGTGAGCCAGTTTTGAGTATATAACAGCTGGAAAGTTCTAGAAAAACTCTCCATTAGTTGAAATTGACTTGACAGTACAAAATTAATATTATGAATGAAAAGGTGTCTCTTTTTTAGCATTATTCCATTCCCCGTCAGGCTTTGTATGCTTTCAGGAGGATAGCTCCTGGCATGATATTTTGAAAACCATTGAGTATCTCTTCTGTCTTTCCCACCTTCACATATTTTTGTAGCCAAGAAAAAGTCAGGAGAAATGGTTGGAAAACATGACAAAAATGTTTTAAATGAAAGGGAATGTCTGAATGCAGCATAAAAATCCAATAAAGGCTATGCCTGGAAGCACCTTATTTCATCCAGTGTGAAAGAAATTCCTTTTCTTCCTGGGCTTGTCAACCTTGGCACAGTTAAAGTTAATGTTAAAAAATTATTTCTTGCTTTCATGTAGATTGCTGTCTCATTCAGTTAGGATAATTCAGAAATAGATTTCTAAATAAGAATTGCATTTGTATATAGGAACTGTCCATCGATTTCCTGTGCATATCTTCAATTTGACCATGCATCACACTAGAGACACAAAGCATACCAATCAAGAGCTACAATTCTGATTTCCACTGACAATGCATATATTTATTATTATGAATGCCTCTCATGTTGTTACTCACCTTTTGTTTCCTGTTCAGACAAAGGTGATTGATAATTGTCCTTCCTGATGTACTGATAGTCTATTTTAAAGGATGAACCTGAAAATACAGCTATTTTTTAGTTTTAAAAGCAGGGTAGTCCTTTTGAGTAATGTACAGAACCATTGTTCCATGGGAGTATTTGAAACTATTTGCATCTCAGATATTAGTTATATTATTTTATTTCATGAGAGGAAGGTATTTGAAAGTTTGTTAAACAGGTACATGAAACAGGCTTTTTCATGTTTTGTTGTGTACAGTATTTGCATAGTTACGTTGATACCTGTAGCATGTCATCTGACAAGAATGTGCATGACAAAATACATTCATGTTTAAATACATGTTCAGAATACTGGGAAACAATAACTATTTTAAAACTATATTTAGATTATTTCAGAGATGGAGGGTGCTAACATGTATGCAATGATTTCAGTTGATGCACTACATCTTCTTTGTACCCTTAGGCCAAATATATAATTAAATAATTTTCTCTATGTCTTCAAGGACCAGCACTCTCATAATTCTGCTATTGCAGAAACAAATAGGGAAGATTAAAACCAAAGGTCTAGATTTCTTTCCATCATGGCTTCTATAGCATATGCAGTGAGAATATTTAACCTGCAATTAAACACTGCTACCTGCTAAGGAACTGCCAAAGAGCACTAAGAAACAATGGCAGTGCTATTCTCTTAGGCTGTTGTGACCTTGGATTTATGAGACCTATGATCATAAGGGGGTGTCTAGATTACATATTCCTCAAAAACAAATTGCAAGGTAAGGTTTGTTTCAAGATTTGAGACTGATAATCTCCATATCACAGGACCTTCAGATGATCAAAACTCCTTCACAACTATATTTCCAGTCCTGGGCTACAGCATAGCTTAAACACTTGGATCTTTGCTCCTTGTGGATAAGGGATGGTGGACATATCAGTTTTGATTCAACTGCAAGCAGTCAAACAAAGTAGACTATGGGAACCCACCTAGCTTGACACAAATTTTGGTGATTTACTGTGAATGACTGCACTGAACGGCCATCCACTAGAAGCCAAAATCATGAAGCTTCTTCAACAGAGGTAGACTCTGTCTAAACTACTCTCTCCTATACTGTGACTCTGCAGAAGGAGTCCTGGCAGAAGCCAGCTATACTTCAGCAGAACAAAGGCAGCTAACTTCAAAGCCAAACAGAAAAGTATGAGTGCCTCTGAACATAAGTAAAGTATCTATTTCTCACTACAAAATATCCATGGTCAACCAAGGACAAGGAACATGGTTTCCTGTATTAATCTAGCACCATTTATTTTTCTATTTCAGTTCTACTAGCAATAACACATACAGTTCTGGATGGTGACATGCTGTATACACACCATTTACAAATGGGTGAAACTCATGGATTTATTTGGTTTTTGAATTTATGCAATTTTCCCCCTGGCATGGTATTTCAAGATAAAATCACAGAACTTATTTCTTTGATGGAATATATAATTCGATATGTTCTCTAAATTTATCTACTACTGAATTCAGCTTATACTCCACAGCAATTCAGATACTGTACCTTAAACCTCCATTCAGAAATGAAAATATTGTGATTTGCATGCATGTGTATCATGTCTTAGCATTAATATGTTACAGAGAAGCCTTTCCTTCCTTTTGTATCTCCTTTTCTTGTGCTGTTTCCTTTTGGTAGAATAAAGATGATTTCTGCTCAACTCTTCTAACGGTGGCAATCACAATAAAGGTCATGTGAAAGCAGAATCAGAAGTTTTGATAGCATCTTATCCAAAGTGGATACTTAAATGCTCATATAACTGTAAATGATATTTCTTCCAGATGGTGTGTCAATGTAATTTTTGCAGAAAGTTATACAAATATAAGTATTTTGAACATTTGCTGATTTAATGATTCTATGCCTATTACTGTACTGATGTTGCACACAATTTAACTGCCCAAACTCTTTTTTATTATTGAAAATAAGACAACTGTATTAGAAAAACTTTAAGTTGAAGATAGAAATTTTAGGATCAAACATTCTAATTCTTTCTAATTACTCCTGTCTCATTCAAATAAGATGAAATTACATTAATAATTTGCTCATTTATTGTATTGTTTTATGTTCCCCGCCCCATTAATCTAATTTTTTTGTGATACCATCAAGTCACTCTCAACCTATGGTGACCCTACAAATTAGTGATCTCTGAAAGGTCTTGCAAACTGAAACCCATGGATTCCTTTCTTTGAGTCATTATGATGTTAACCATGCCAAAATGAGGGTCTTTTCCCCAACTTTTCCCCAACTCGATAAACTTTAAGCATGGCTGTTCAGGGGACTCTTAAATTGGTTTGGGACCTGATATGGTATTTAGGTTGGTACTTGATTTATACTGTTCAGATCCGAGTCAAAATTTGGGAATTTGAATTTTCTTGCTGCCCATTGATTTGTAGTGTGAAACTCAAATGGGTATAGTATTTTTGTTTTCTTCTGATTGTTTTTTCACATGACATTTGGAGACATTGTAACTGCTTAGAGAGATTTAATTTGCCAAGTTGCAGGCAAATGAATTCAGTGTCTTTTGTTTTTGGGCACCTTAAAATTCCTGAAGAACAGCCATAGGTCCTTGTGTAATGTGCATTTTATAAAACTCTATGAAATGTGGACACATAATAGCTCCTTTAGATGGGATTAACCAAAACAAATTTCAGGGTTCAGGGACTAGCCAACTATAAAGTTTTGCTTCAATGTGTTGAAGATTTTTTTGAGTCAAGTAGAGTATGGCTAAAATCCTTACCGTAGTAAGTCATTATGTTAAGGAGGCCCACAGAATCCCACCATCTTCAGCAACACACTTGCCAAGGATATAAGTGATAGACTTTCCAATGGCCCCTCTCAGACTATGGAACACTTTGCCTTGAGAGTCTAGTTCATTCTTTTTTAGGCTAGCCTTCAGTAATTATGAAAATATAATAATTGTATGCCATCAAGTCAATTCAGACTCGTGGCGACCCTTTGCATGATTTTTAAGGTAGAGAGTACTCAGAAGGAGTTTACCATTCCCTTATTCTTAGACACCCAAGGACTGTGCAGCTTGTCCATAAGTACACAGGCTAGCTCTTCTCTCAGGAGGCACAGTGGGGATTTGAACTCCCATCTTCTGGCTCTGCAGTCACATACCTAAACCACTAAGTGAACTAGGCATCTGACAGTGGAGAGCTCAACAGTAAGCCACTTCTGAATACTCCCTGCCTAGAAAACATTGGAAAAGGTTGCCATAAATCAGAACTGACTTAATGGGACATGATTATTATTATTCAGCAATGAATTGATTGAGAAGTGTAAGGACTATCAAAGTCACTGCACTGTTGTTGTTCAGTCGCACAGTCGATTCCAAATCTTAGCAACCCCATGGACCACCGCCCTCCAAGCACCCCTGTCCTCCACCATCCTCCTCAACCCACCCAGTTCTGTGCCCACTGCATCTACAATACCATCTAGCCATCTCATTTTTGGCCTCCCCCTTCTTCTTTTGCCCTCCACCCTTCCCAGCATCAAGGCTTTCTCAAGTGAATTCTCTCTTCTCATTTGATGTCCAAAGTGCTTCATCTTCATCTTTACTATTTGACCTTCTAAGGAGCAGTCAGAGTTGATTTCTTCTAAGATTGACCTATTTGTTCTCTGCACTATTCTGTCTATAATTTGGAGTTGCTGAGTGGTTTTAAAATGTTTTACTGTATTTTTTTAAAATAAACATAATTCAATTAGTTTTAACATTTATAATGTGGGCTCTTAACTGAAAACTATCTTGGATACTTTTGAGAGAAGGATAAGCTATAAATCAACAAATAAAATTAAATCAAATCTAAAGAATGAATATGGATGTATGTGTAATGGTCACATGAATACAGATATTAAAGAAAATTAAAAATGCACAACATATTGACCCACAAAAATAAACACTAGACAACAAAAATGTTAAAAATTTCAAACTGAGATCAAATTGATATTTAACCTAGAAACTCAGGCCAAAATGAGGGAGGTAGTAATAGGCTAACTTATGTACCTCTTAGCTAATGATAAAGATATGGAAGAAATAATATTGAGATCAATATGGAGACGCACCTAAATCAATGACCAGTATAACAATGGGACTAGACTGAGAGAGAATTAGAAAAGTAGAATGACATATTATTGCTAGTGGAAGTTGCCAGCACACACACTATACTACTTTGAACACAACAGATCTTTCCTGAATTTGTAAGCTAAGTAGGGTTAGATCTGCTTAATATTTGGACAGGAGAACATAAATTTATGCGAGCAATCTCTTTACTAGTGCTGGGAAAGATATCTGAAAGAACCACAGTACAACCACATTTAAAAATCTTCAAAGGGGCTTTCTCTTTTTAAAGAACAAAGAAAAGAAACATTTTAGATATTTTTTTTAAAAAAAAATGTTTCCTGAAAACTTTGAGAGGCATTCTTGGCATTCTTGTCATTCTTCAAGATTCTTCACCTTTTCCACGCTCCCCAGATGTTGCTTTTTCAAGAACCATCATAGACACATTTTTGCTGCACTGCAGATGTTTATAGAACAATTCCTCTCTTGTCAATCGTGTAGCAAATGAGAAGGAAGAGTATTGTGCCACACTGTAGGAAATAGGGGAAGTTAATATTGTACCTTATTTATTCCCTTATTATTTTCTAATTGTATGCCTATAAAGCATAATAGCTATCGCTCAAGCTAAGAGTTAAAATTTATTTAGTGTATATCCACAGAAAACAAATATGTTAAAGTTTGCCATTACTAGATTGTCCCAATGAGATCAGGGCACCTACTTTAATTTTAATGAGGACTGCATACAACATACATTAAGAAAGAGGTTGATTTTCATTACTTTCCATGACTTGACTTGTTGAAACAAACAAACACAAAGTACATGAGTAGGAAAGGGTAAACAAGTTCCCCAATGTTGAAAACATTTTGTCAGATAATCTGTACAAGCTGCTACAGCATTTCTCTCATGCTTTGCTGCCCTGGTTGTAATTCTGAAGATGCCCAAGGCTCTATTTCTATGGTATACATCTTAAATATGCTGCTGAATTAATGTTATGTATCTGTGTTTCACAGGGTTTAAAAGGTGATGCTGGCGATAATGGAATACCCGGTCTCAAGGGAGAAAAGGTATTTGTTGTGTGGATATGTATATTCACTAGCTAGCTGAATAGCTCAGTACACATGGTATCTGGCTGTAGTAACAACAGTCAAGAGTTGTTGTTGTTGTTGTTGTTAATTTCAATTTTTATTCCGCCCTACTCGGTTGGAGCGACTCAGGGCAGTTCACAAACATAAAACAGCAAGTTCATAAACACAACATATAAATATAAAAAATAATCAGTATCAATACCACAAAACATCAAAAATATCACAACATCATTACAGCATTGAAAATTCAATAGACATCAATTTCAAACAACAATCAAAAATTCCAAATCTCAGCCAAATTCACATGGCTGCAGGTGTTCTTGGCGGCAGTGGCTGCCGTAGTGGCTTTTAAGCCCCCAGCGAAGGCAGGAACCCCTGGGGACAGGTGAAGCGAGTCCCAGGGCTGGACGCGTCGTCAGCCTCTCCGCCCGGCCACAGGTGTTCTTGGCGGCAGTGGCGGCGGGAGAAGTCCTGCCGCTGTAGTGGCTTTTAAGCCCCCAGCGAGGGCAGAACCCCCGGGGACAGGTGAAGCAAGTCCCAGGGCTGGACGTGTCGGCAGCCTCTCCACCCAGCCACAGGAGTTCTTGGAGGCAGCGGCAGCAGTGGCGCAAGACGTCCTGCCACCATAGTGGCCTTTAAGCCCCCAGCAAGGGCAGAACCCCCAGGGACAGGTGAAGCAAGTCCCGGGGCTGGACACATCAGCAGCCTCTCTGCCAGGCCACAGGTGTTCTTGGTGGCTCCCATTGCACCTCCTGGGAGAAGAGCCAGCCTTTTAGCAAACTGCAGAGTCCTAGAAAACCCCAGAGGGAAATTGTAGCCATTTCTGAGTACTTTCAGTATACTGCAAATCCCTGTAAATGGTTTAATAAGATGGAATAATCTTGACAGCATGTAATTATTAACAGCTATTATTAGTGTGTGACAGTTTAAAGCTAAAGGTAAAACAGTTTTTTTAAAAAAAGTTCATCTGGAAAAGGTCTTTGTTGCTTACAGATTTTATACTGATGTTGTTTCCAACCATATTGACCTTTTAGTTATGATTCAGTTGTATCTTGATTTAAACAGTATGGATCCTAAGCCACTGTGCTTTTGTTCTCACATAAAATATTTTTGAAACCAATTCTCGATTTCTGTCATGCTAGTCACACATTTCAAAATGTATTGTCTCTGAATATATGAATACTGCTTTCAAAAAAAGTAAGAGAATATGTTATAGTATGGAGGCTGGTACATTAGACTAGAATTGAAAGACTTTCCACTAGCAATCACCATTTCCCATTTGACCCTATGGCATAGGATTTTTCCAGGGTTTTTTTTTTTTTTTGGTTTTTTTTTTGGCAGTGGCTCAAGGGGCTAAGACACTGACTGGAAGGTGGGAGGTCAGCAGTTTGATACCCGAGTACTGCAGGACAGAATGAGTTCCTGTCTCTGTCCCAGCTCTTGCCAACCTAGCAGTTTGAAAGCAAGAAATTTCAAGTAGATAAATAGGGACCACTTTGGTGGGAAGGTAAACAGCATTCTGTGCACTCCTGTGTCTAGTCATGCCTGCCACGGCAGAAGCAGACAGCACTGGCTCTTTGGCTTTGAAACAGAGATGAGCACTGAACCCTAGAGTCGGATACAACTAGCATTCAAGCAAGTGAGACCTTTATCTTTACCTTTTAGTGGTCAAGACACTGAACTTGATGACTGGAAGGTTAGCAGGTTCAAGACCCGAGCATCTCTGTCCCAGCTCTTGACAACCTAGCAGTTCAAAAGCAAGAATTTGCAAGTACCACTTTGGTTGGCAGGTAACAGCATTCCATGCACTCCAGTGTCTAGTCATGCCAGCCACATGGCCACAGAAACTTCTGCAGACACAGACAGTGCTCGCTCATTGGCTATAAACTGAGATGAGCACTGCACCCTAGAATCAGATATAACTGGTTTTCCAGCAAGGGTGACCTTTACTTTTAGGATTTTTATGAGGATGCATTGGTGAAGGACCTGTATGTTGGTGAAGGATCAGTATGGAGCCCCAAAAATATTGGGGGAAAGGACATTCCAAAACAAATGTGGTAGAATTCAGTCTTTGAAATACATACCTAGAGACTGACATACAAAATTTACTGACTTCTGGTTTCTTCCTAATTTTATAGGGTGATACAGGACCTCCAGGACCAGCCGCACTTAGTGTAAGTACAATAGTCAAGAGGATTGCTTTGATGGATGTTATTTTTTATGTTTATTTTCAGACTCTTTAATGCTATAGTTTTTTGTGAATCACCAGTGTGTGGTGCTTTGAATGTTGGTTTGTGATTCAGGAGTCATGTATTCTAATCCTCACTTGGTAATAAAACTCAACAGGTGACTTTGAGTCAGTCAATCTCTCAGTCTGATCTCTCTTACAGGAGAGGAGTAACAGGGTATGCTGCATCGAGCTCATTGGATAAAAGTTGGGATATAAATGCATCAAGCAAAAAAACACTAGAACTTAACATTCTATAAATGGATGCCAACTCCTATATGTTTACTATATTACTATAAAGCTATGTGTATGACACAAAATGAGGATGGCCTGCTGTGTTTAGTAACTCACTTCAGTTGAACACTGTACATTTCCATATCCATCTCTCTTAAACGTACTTCAGTTGTTTTCCCATTAAGTGTCACAAGACATTTCAGCATGTAGGTTAATTATGTTAAGAAAATGCATTACTTTATCTGTGTTGAGAAAATGCATGATTTTATTAGCCATCATTATTGGCTTCAGCATTAGCTGAATTTTGTTGTTCAGTCACACAGTCGATTCCGACCCTATGGACCATCGCCCATCAGGCACCTGTGTCTTCCACCATCCTCCTCAGCCCACCCAGCTTTGTGCCCATTGCATCTACAATACCATCTAGCCATCTCATTTTTGGCCATCTCCTTCTTCTTTTGCCTTCCACCTTTCCCAGCATCAAGCCTTTCTCAAGTGAATCCTCTCTTCTAATTTGATGTCCAACGTACTTTAGCTTCCTATTTGACCTTCTAATGAAGGTTGATTTTTTTCTGGGATTGACCTATTTGTTCTCCTCGCTGTCCAGGGGACTCTCAAAACTCTCCTCCAACACCACATTTCAAAGGTATCTATTCTTCTGCGCTAATCTTTCCTAATAACTGTGGAATCAGAGATTGGGAGTTCAGTTCCCATTTGTGCATCCCAGTAGGGCCAGCCTATGTGACTTGGGCAAACTGCACAGTCCCAGGATGCCCTGAGAAGTATGGAATGGCAAACCAATTTTAAGTGATCTCTACCTAGAAACCCCTGAAAAGAGTCACCATAAGTCAGAATTTACTTGAGGACACAGAATTGTTATTATTCAGTAATTCAACTGAAATATCATATGGCCTTTTCCCCAGAAGAAATTTGCACACAATAGTGTTTCCTTTTTTTGGGGTTGGGAAATGTGTAATCCCAGTCACAAGGGAAATTGATGCTCCACCAGATAGCTAAAGCATCTACTTTGGCTGCTTCTCCCTCCGCCTGGCCACATGCACCTCTCTGGAGAAGAGATGAGGGGGAAAGTGTGCAGACAGGCACTTGAGACTGGAGTCATGCTGGAATTGTTCAACTTAAAACATATTTTCCAGGACTCTATCAAGTTTCTCTCAACATCCCTAAATAAGATTCCATTTGCTTGCTCACACCCATACCAAATCCAAAACATGTTCCAAATGTTAGTGCCTTCTACTGCCTCCCTAAGATTAGATCATAGAAGAAATGAGAGGTAATGCTAGGTCTCATTTGTATATTGATGAAGCAGGCGGCAATTAGAAATATATATTTAGAACACTCAAAGAGAGGAGACTAACATCTCTGCAGTATTGGTTGTACTTCTTAGGGTGAATGAGTTCACTTCACCCATTAGCCATCGTTAGAAAAAGCAAAATATACAAAGTACACTTGTATTTTTAATGTGTTTTTAAAAGCATTTTCTCAGCACAAGGCATAGAGTCTTGTACCCAAATATTTTCTGTGTTTCTACCTTTGCTCGCAACATCAATGTACTGCCAGAACATAGAACATGATTGGTAAATGAAACAAAACAAAAATAGTCAGGATTTCTTATTTGGGCCCACTTTATATTTAATGAAAAAAGTGAAGATCTCCTGCTTGTGGAGGAGACCAGTTATTTTTCTAAAACAAAAAATTATAGTGCAATTTATTTTCAAGAGAAGTTGATGAAAATTCGTTTGAAAGTGTTGACTGGGTTAATAAATGACTATTTTTATGCTCCCTTTTTAAAAGCATTAAATGGATGCCTTAATCCAGTTAATTCTTAATCTCTTCACATGAGGTAGATTGTTTTCCCAATATCAACAATATTTAATTGTCTAAGGGCAGCACATGTATTACTTTCAAATCCAGATATCCTGAATGAATGAATATCACTAGAGCCATCCAGTGACTGAGCAACAGGGATGACAGGATTATCTTCACAGTTTTGTCAAGGTGCTGAATTAAGGCAAAAGCAGCCAGGGACTTTCCTCTGAAATGACACAGTTGGCTAATCTCCTCTCTTCTGTTTGGCATCCAGAGTTTAAGCCTGTGCCTGTCATTTCACAAGAGTGACAGGTGAAAGAAGGTGGCACAGTGATCTCTCTTGTAAAGTATATGAAAACTATTCCTCTCGACACTTGATCCACAGCTTTCAGTTCCCCAGGAAAATGAGTGTCCGTCTCTACGTTCCTGCAGAGCCCATCCCTTTGGGGAGTTATAAAATACTCATCCAGATGGCACCAAATGTTTACACAGAAGCCAAGGGTTAAGTCAGTTGCAAGCAGGAGCACCTAAGATTTGCTTACGAAACAGATGCTTGGAATGCTGGCTCTGTACTCTGTGGGGCCTGGTCGAATGATACGGCTGATAACATGTTGGTTTCAAAAGCAAACAAAGCGAGGAAGTTAGTCACTCAGGCCTAGACAGGCTCTTTGGTCTCTTTTGCATACAAACTCAGTAAACAAGTGATGTATCAATAGTGCATAATACAGCTGCAATGCTGCAGATTATGAGGTTATAAAAAAGAGATAGTTGTTAGGTTCCGACTCTCTTAAAATGAAGGCTTGGATACTAACTACAGAAGTAGTAACAGAAGCATCCCTTCAGCGGGGTTCTGCCCACAGAATGTATCCCCTTGAGGGATACATTCCCCCAATTGTCCTTCCCCTTGAAGCACCTCACTTCCATGAGAAATTGCAGGGGCTCTTCAAAGGGTGTGTTTTTGTGGGCTGGGAGCTGGAAAGAAGAATGAAGATGGTGTTCCTCCTCCTTACTCCAGGAGAAAACATTGCTGCCTAAAAGTCTCTCCAGTGGATGGAATTTCTTCTGTTTCTGAAAGAGTGTTGTTATTCAGCCACACAGTTAAGTCCAACCCATTGCATCCCCATGGACCACAGCACACTAGGCTCTACTGTCATCTGCCATTCTCCATAATCCACCCAAATCTATGCCCGCTGCATCAACAATGCTGTATAAGCATCTCATCCTCTGCTGCCCTGTCTCCTTTTGCCTTCAATCTTTCCTAGCATCAGGGCGTTCTCGAGTGAGTCCTCTCTTCTCATTTTGTGACCAAAGTGCTTGAGCTTGAGTATTTGTCCTTCTATGGAGCAGTCAGTGTTGATTTCCTTTAAGATTGACTGAATTAACCTCCTTGCAGTCCAGGGGGCTCTCAAAAGTCTTCTCCAACACCACAGTTCAAAGGTGTCTATTCTTCTGCACTCAGTATTCCTTATTGTCCAGCTCTCACAGTCATACATTACTATGGGGAAGATCCATTGCATTAACTATACAGACTTTTGTTGGCAGGGTAATGTCTCTACTTTTTATTATGCCGAAATATCATCCTCTCCACTAGCTTTGTTGTTAGTGATACTTTCTAGGGACCACTTGACTTCACACACCAGGATGTCTGGCTCAAGGTCAGTGATCACACTATCATGATTGTCAGGGACATTCAGGCTCTTTTTAGAGAGTTCTTTTGTTTATTCTTGCCATCTTTTCCTAATCTCTTCTGCTTCTCTTAGGTCCCTGCCATTTTTGTCCTTTATCATGGCCATTTTTGCTTGATACGTTTTTAAAACAAATATATAGAAGATTTAGTTGGCAAATTTTTATAATAAGACTGGGTTTCTAGCTACACTTTCCTGGACCTGACATTAAAGTAATCTTTTATATCAGTTCTTAAAGAGAAGACGGGGACTGTGGTGGCTCAAGTGACTAAGACGCTGAACTTGCTGACTGGAAGGTTGGCGTTTGATTCCTGGGTACTGCATGATAGAGTGAGCTCCTGTCTCTCTCCCAGCTCCTGCCAACCTAACAGTTTTAAAGCAAGAAATTGCAAGTAGATAAATAGAGATCACTTCAGTGAGAAGGTAAACAGCATTCTGTGCACTTGGATGTTTAGTCATGCCTGCCACATGTCCATGGAAACATCTGCAGGTGCAGAAAGCACTGGCTCTTTGGCTATAAACAGAGATGAGCACTGAACCCTAGAGTTGGATATGACTGGCTTTCAAGGAAGGGTGACCTTTATCTAAAGAGAAGGCAGGACCTCACCCAATGTAATATTCTTTTTAGAAATATGTCCCTGGATTACTTCACTCTCCATAGTTTTGCGTACTCAGATTGTACCTAAAACAACTGTGTGGGTTTCCCCCATCTTTTTTGCCTTAACTTATTTTCTTTGAGAGGAAGAATGATTGAAGAAACAAAAAGAAATGATTGGGAGGATTAGAAGCAGAAAATAGTGATTTCCAGATCTCCATAAAATTCCATGAGGGACACAGAGCAGTTGCACAGTCAAAGTCTCCTATTGAAGCTCTTGACAGCTCCCAACAGGGCATAATGGAAGAACATGCTCAAGAAGACAAAAAGATTGATAGAAAAAGGAAATTATATTGTTAGCTCTCTTTGAAATATATATAAATTGGGGAAAACTTAGATTGTAACTAAATTATTTCCTGTAATACTCTTTGAGTTCATTCACAGCCAGTTCCATTAGAATAATCACAGGTTAATATTTAATCTTCTCAACAGTACAGCCTGTTGGATTTTTAAACTTGTCTAATTTTATTTGCATGCAGTGGGTGAATGCTGTCAAGGTAAACCTTTGTAGACTGTTCAAACATATTGATGTCATTTCAGGTTGTTTTTATCCCCTCTGTGCAGTAATCTAGGAAAGCTCAAAAAATATGGTTTTGGCATGGCAGGAAATGTATGCTTCATTTTCACAAAATGATTCATGCAATATTTTAATTCGAAAAGTGATCTTCAGATAATTCCCTGTTCACTTTCCTAGTTAAATGTACTAATGTAGGATTTGAAATGTCACCACTATTACCCTAGAGTTTAAATGGCATAGCTAGAATACTCATCACTTACTTTGCCCGTTCTTTGAAATACTATGGAAGAATTCCCAACTTGACAATAGAGTAGATGCCAAATATTGTTGCAACTAACAAGTGTAAGATTTAACAGGCATATAGGGAAAATAAAACAAGGTAAATACTTGAAAACTAACTTTAATTTGACCTTCATTCTGAATATTTCTTTTTTTCTACGTTCATGAGCTTACTTGCCTTCTGATCCAGTATCACCACAAGGCATCACATCCTCTATTAAAAAGCACAGGGCTCTTTTCTAATACTTTCTGATGTTTTACAGTGACTTCATTTGCATATGCAGAAGAATGAGATAGCAAAAGCTCTGGGATAGATGGAGACACACAATACTGGAAAAACTCTCCACAAGGAGAAAAATAGCACAATAAGACTACGAATGTTGTCTAAAATTGTGTCTTTCTGCTTAAATATGCTTCATTTAATTTTATTTAATTTTAATGCTTTTTCTCTCTCTCCCTGGAGTAAATTTATTTTTATATGAGCAAGCTTTTAAGAATAGTCCCACACCCTCATTTTGAACTGAAGAACAACAGTATATTATGTTACTTTGGGACTCTGCCACTCCATTATGTCAGTCAATACTCTAGGCCTGTCTTTGGAAGCTTGCCTATGCATATGAAAACATTGCAGGTGAAGAATTAGACCCATTAGTTGTTACTGTGTGTATAGTTCTGTTTTTATTTTTTATTTATTAGTTCAAATTTTTATTGCCGTCCACTCACCGTAGCGACTCAGCTTTAACTATTGTACACCGTCCAGAGTGGAAAAATACCCCAGATGGGTGATATAGAAATCAATCAGTTAATCAGACAGACAGACAGACAGACAGGTAAAACTATCAGTTCTGACTACAGATAGATCCAGACATGAAGGACCTGTTTCCAATCACATGTTCTCTTTAACTAGAGCAGTGGTTCCCAATATGGGGTACAGGCCCCACAGGGGAACTTCAGTTCCCAGAAGCCTAAGCCAGTATATTGACTGATCAGTGCTTTGGGGAATTGACTTAAGCTTCTGGGAATTGAAGTCCAAACACCAGCATTTGGGAAACACTGAACTAGAGATTCCAATGTCAACCTTCAATTAAATTAGTCATGGATGGCAACAGAAAGGATTAGAATTCTCCCTTCTCCTCCATTCTTTACTAATATTATTGACTGTACTTCAGTAAATAACGATGGGGAAACACTCTCACAAGCCATAAAATGAGTCAGAATAGTCACCCAGCCCGTCCTGATTTTGGAAACCCTGAATAGACTTTGTTCTCTTTATTGATTAAACACTATGAGGCTTCTTTTGTCATTTGGATATAGAAATGGAGAATCAATTTCCTAGCTCATGTTCTAACATAAAGTTTTCTGGGTTGCTCCGTTATCTGACTTGCTTACATAACTACTTGTCTGGATGTAATTCTACTGTATTCTACATTTTTCTCATTCACCCCTACACTGCTGATGGAATTGTGCATCCCATGTTATGGCAAGCATTGCAGCTGGTGATGACGTTGTTACTACTCATCATCGCGAGAGAGGGGTCAGGAGGCTTTTTAAGCTGACTCCTCAAGACACTTTCTTATGTTGCTTGCCTGTGGTCTAAACCAGTAACATGGATTATTTTACAGGACTGGATAGGAATTTTTAGCCTAGATTTAAAATTAGCCAGTAATGGAGCTGGGGGTGTTTAGCCGATCTTACTTGGGGACTACAGGCCACCAGGTTTAGTTAATGCAGGTCATTATGAAACAGGTCACAATGTGTCAGTTGCTTACTCAACACGATTTGAGCGAATCAGTGAGGCATACAGGACACACCATGAGATAACTAGAGGGTACGTCTAATATTCATTCATGTGAATGGAATTGGAAACAGCCTCAAAATTATCTACCCAAATATAAGCCAGTTTAGGCAGTAGCTGGCAAGGCTCAAAGGCAAGGATTTGCCTGTTGGGCCAGGAGGGGGAAAGACTAGCCTCCCCAGGTATTTAGCATTATCATGCCCCAATGCAGGTCAGGGATTTTTTTAAAAAAATGTGGTCTAAGCCTCTTGACCATAAGTGTGTCCTGCCTGTTTACTTCATGGGTGGTGATGGGATTCAATTTATAATTTTATTGTTTCTTGTTTTTAAACAAAGGGTTATATCCTGAACTAAGGGGAACAATTCAGAGACAAATTGTATGGGGTGCGGGCCAGACAGTCAGCTTGACCAGCTGGCTCCTTTGAATAACCCCACCTCTCTCTGTGTTGTTTTTTAACTTGTATTTTAACTTTTTTAACTTTCAATCCTTTTAACTTTTAATTTTTTAACTCTTATTGTAGATAATGTGTTTTTAATTGTTTTAAATTGTAAGTCACCCTGAGTCCTTGGATAAGGGTGGGATATAAATGCGATAAAATAAATAAATAAAATAAATAAATTTTTGCACTTGTCATTTTAATCATGCTTAACATCTCATCCCTTGACAATAAGATCCACTGAAGGAGCAATAAAACAACAACAACCGAGTAACACAGTGCATGTTTTAACACATAAACTATATAATATATGTTGATACCTTCTTCAGGTATCCAGTGTTTAATTAAATAAAGACAATATAAGTCTCTGTTGTGTTTGCCCCTTGTGCAACTATGCCTAAGCTGTACTTAATGGGAAACATTATTATTTTTTTAATTGCTTCTGTTGACAGGGTATGCCAGGAATAGAAGGTCCCCAAGGTACACCTGGGAAAGAAGGTCAGAGGGTGAGTAAGGACTTGAACAGTTAATGCTTGCTAGTTTACCTCAACATACATTTTCCGGGGAAAAGCTTGCTTCACTGCAGGTGAGTTAGAATTCAGCTCTTATTTTTGCAAGCTTTGTAATCCTGGAAGAGATTTGGGCCATTCTGGTTTTCTGCTAGCTATCTGGATATATTTGATGACTGGGGCACTTACTAAAACTGGGAATCATGGTTTCCCCTTATGAATAGACAAGAGCTATCTCAAAAGGAAGGTGATCAGACCAGACTTTTAAAGCGTCTTGCTTTATGCCATAACAAACATGCAATGATTTAAATAACTATCCATCAGAAGAATATGGAAATACCTGTATATATTCATATCTCTTTACATTTTAATTTGTGGATTCCTCAGTGTTGCGTAATATACTGGTTGCTGCCAATGAAACTTTCCTATGGAGCAATGGAAGAACAATTTGCAAATACCTCTAATTTATGTCTCCTTGGTGGCATCATTATTTCCCATGTACATCTCCATTTGGTGCTGTTCTTGTCACTGTTTAACTGAATTATAACTGTACTGGTGTGACAGAGTATCTGAATCATGTTTCCCATAGTAGTTCAACTACTTCAATAGTAGCCGGGCCACAATACAGTGTGATGTTGATCAAGCTTAAGCTTTGTTTTCTTTTCTTTGGGTTTGATTATTCCTGTGCTGTACATAGGTATTAGGACTGAATCTGTGGTTCTCATCAATCCCAGCCAGCCAGATTTATGGAATGGGAAGGCTATGAATGATGTTTATAATTTTCTGGAAGTCCATAGTTCCTGTACTGCAACACATATTTTTCACTAGAAGGAAGGGGAGTAGGCAGAAGTCTATTCCTGATTCCTGATATAAAATTTTCAAGCAGTTCTCCATTCTCCTTAGATGGTGGGGGATCGGGTGTGTGTGTGTTTGAGAACTTGTGATGCTACACAATTTTTTTCAAGGAGGAAAATGAAAATGTTAACATCAGCAGCATGCCAATCTCCCAGATGTTTTCAGTCACCAAATGGAACCAGTCTTGCTGGCAATTTAATACTGACCCAGATCAAAATGTGGCCTTGGTTAAGAATGAACTGCCAACCAGCAATTAGGAGGGAACAGAATGCTTCTTTTCAGAGTGTCTATAATGTGAGTGAACAATAATGAATCAACTCTGATGTCAAAGAAGCAACATTGGGCAAAGAGTTTTAGCAAGGCTAAGGTATTTAAAATTTATGACACCTCTCTTCCCAGCACTGGATCTGCATTACTTGTTAATATTTTTATATGTGGCTTCAAATCTAATTACCATTAAATCAGTTTCGGTGCTGAACAAGAATATTATCAGTGCCTCTTTCATTTTTGCCATACCATTTCCAGTAATTAATTTCCTCCTTCCTATTTAGAGCTAATTTCAAGAAAAATGAACATGAAAACCCATTTAGAGGTCTAATGGAATAAATCATCCTTTGCATTTTTAGTGGGAACCAACCCCTATATAAGGGCATTTCTTTTTATTTGAATTTTAAACCATGTGAATATGTTATCGCATGGACCTTCAAGCCACTTTACAGTTGTTCAGATTCATTTAGACATAGCTGAAATGATGCTCAGAATGTATGAGCCCAAATCAACCAAAATGATTTAAATGTTTTTACAAGTGTTAATGCTGTTGGAAGACATGGGATTTTACAAGGATTTTACTGAATCCATTTAATAGGACCCTGCTAATGAGAAGGGCTTTTCTAGTTCAATGTCTACCTACTTGGAAAAGACAAAGAATCAAATATTACTTGTTTGGATCCAGTAACAACTTTGCTTTGGAAGAAAGATTTTCTAAACATAGCAGAGCACACTGTTTTGTTGACTCATCTCCCTATTTATGAATATACACAATACACCAGTCACTGCTGAGTTTTATGGGATTCTTTAGAAGAGGATCAAATATAATGCAGAGCAGGGGTCCCCAACCACTGGGCCATTGGCTGGTACCAGGTCATGAGCTGTCCTGAACCGGACTGTGGGGGTGTGTGGCACTGGAAACCCCAATGGCAGCCTTCTCCCATCAGCGTGCTCCCATCAGCCTGGTGAATGGAGTGGGACCATGGGCTTCAGACACAGCAGATAGGCAAGTGGCCAGGCCCCTCCTCCATGTTGCTTAATGATGGCAGGCCTCCACCCACCCATCTGTGTGCAGAGTGACATCTCACTGCCCAAATTGAACGGTGTGGATGGCAGGCGGCTGGGCCCTCCTCTTTGTTTTTGAACTACAGCAAGGCTCCCCGCCACCACCGCCTGTGTGCAGTGAGGTATATATTATGCACTTTATTGTATTTTATTATGCACTTCCACCGTCCATTCCCACTATCCCCACTTACTGGTCAGTGGAAAAATTGTTTAGCATGAAACCAGTCAGTGGTGCAAAAAAGGTTGGGGACCCCTGATCTAGAGGGTAAGAGGGGAGGGTCAAGGAAACCCAGGGAATCTATCCAGCACAAATCAAAACACTTTCTGCTGAGGCAAAATGACTCACTGGATATAATCCTTTTTCTGGGTATATCGGTGGGGTGAGAGGAGACCTTCGGCCGGGAGCGCCAGGACTCTTCCACCTGTTGGTGCTCTTGGGCCTGTCTCCATGCTGGGCTCAAAAGGCCGCTGGCCATCCCCACAACCTTAGACTTCAGCCCGGTGGGGCGAGAAGACTCTCCCCAGCCAGTCGGGCTGGCGGAATGAGGCGCTGGCCAGCTGGCCATAAAGGTCCTGCCATTGCCGCCGCCGTGACCACCACCAGACTCTCCCCAGCCAGTCGGGCTGGCAGAACAAGGCACAGCTGCATGGACTGGCCGAAGACTGCCACTGCCACACCTTTTCCATAGCCATCCATTTTCTGCTGGGAAGGAATAAGGACTCTCCTAACTATATTGTATTTTCTTGACTAAATTGTATTTTTATTTTCATGTAAGATTTGTTGACTGCTTTTACTCTATTGTATTTGTTGTACTATTTATATTATGAGTTGCCTCGGCAAGGAGAGTGGCATACAAGTCTAAATTATTATTATTATTATTATTATTATTATTATTATTATTATTATTATTATTATTATTATTATTATTATTATTATTATTATTATTATTATTATTATTATTATTATTATTATTATTATTATTATATGGTGAGCTTATTTTGGGACACATGTTTATCATCCCATTGTGCATTAGAGGTTTTTGGTGTAGACTGTAGCGTTTCACCCAGTATTCGTGTTTCTTATGCAGTAGGGAACAATACTATGAAAATTTCCTTTATTTCCACAATTCAACAGTGAATGAGGATCAGATTGACAGAGGCATATCAGTAGTTTTCAAATAATCCTGTGACTCACAGCAGAACTAAACAATGCACTTTAAAGGCAGACTGTTGCTCCCCCCCCCCCAAAAAAAAGGCCTAAACACAGTCAGTATTGTATTTTATGATATTCTATTGTTTGAATTATTGATGTATATTTCACTATATTGTGACATTGTGTTGTTCTACTGAATTGTTACATTGTATTTGATTGTATGTTGTGAGCCGCCCTGAGTCGGTTTTCACCGAGTAGGGCGGCATATAAATATAAATTTAATAATAATTAAAAAAAGATGCTGTATAACTTGAGGGCAAGAACAGGATCCCATGTGAAAGGGGAAGGGGTTAGAATGGAGAGTTCTGAAAGTAGGCATAGTTTACTGTCTGTATTGCTAACCTTATTCACCCCATTTATGTTTGGAGTCCACACTTTATAGAGGGACATGCTAGCCTCTCCCCTTGTTATCACTTTAATCATGTAAATAAAGCAATCTTAAAATGGGAGGGTGCTGAATCTGAGCAGCCACTCCACATAAACCAGAATGAGAAGAAAAACAAGGGAGTGGGGGAATTCTGGGTCATGCTGAGAGACCATCCAGATACATAAGCCTCCGACACCTCCTTCACCTTTTGCCTTTGATCTTTCCTAACATCAGGGCTTTTTCCAGTGAGTCCTCTTTTCTCATTTTGTGGCTGAAGTATTTGACCTTCAGTATTTGTCCTTCCAATGAACAGTCAGGGTTGATTTCCTTTAGGATGGACTGATTTTACCTCCTTGTGGTTAGGGGGACTCTCAAAAGTCTTTTCCAGCACCTCAGTTGAAAGGCATCTAGAAAATAGCTAATAAGGTGTTAAACTGCCCTAGGAATCTACCACTTTTGTAAGCATGAATGAGTGATGTTCTTTCACTCTAAAATCCACATTGCACAGGGAATTAGAGTCCTTTGTAGGTACTCTCCTGGAAACAGCTTAAATGAGAAAAAGACATGGGCATCCTGTGAGTCTGACATGGACATACTGTTTGCTTGACTGTTTCAAGAGATCTTTACATCCTTAGTGTGAAGATCAGGAAGGGGTTTATACACCCACATGTCTAAACATTTCTTTTAAAAATACTCCCTATACAAGGAAAATCTGCTTTACCAGGGTTCTAGATTGTGGGCAGGTAGCAAGGGTATTCAGCAAAACAGATTTCCCCACACTCTTCCTTGAATTTTAAGCTAAATGTGGTGGTGGGGCTCTCTGACAGCATGTAGGTGCAGGCGTGTGTTGGTATATCAGGCAACTGGGCTTTGTCCCACCCTACCTTTGCTTCTTTTGGAAGTGACAAGCAATTAAAGGGGAAAGCAGAAGTCATGGGCCAGAAGTACATGGCTTACCAAGACCTAGGTAGTCATTGGTTGCTGAAGCAAACTTCCAGCAAGGCAACGGAATGTTCTTTGTTTCCTCCCTCTTTCTTTTATTTTTTGCCCAGAAGAAGAAAAAGGTCAGCCTGGGATATTCAGTCTGGAAATTTCTCCCTAAAAATGCTGCTTGCCACATGGGCCAATGGAGATAAAAGTACAACAATGGATGCTATGGGCAAAATTCAGTGGTACTGCCAGCTATATATTAAAAAGGGGGCAGGGGCAGGACATGATGCCTTTGGGCCCAGCCTGTGATACACACCTATGGTAACAGTGCCCACACACACTGTAGTATACCAATTAAAACATTGGGGAAAGGACTGCAACTTCATCATGACTGAAACATCGGGTCTCACCTGTTGCAACTGACCTGTAGCAAATACACTTTCTTTTTCTTTCATGTCCAAATCAAACTTTATATTGCCAAGATGAAGTCACCTTCTTGGCTTGTTGTTGGTGAAAATTAAATCATTGTTGGTACATGTAATCTTCAGCAGGTGAGCTGGAGTCTGGACTCTGCATCTCTTCACATTCATAACATGCGTCATTGTCTGCCAACAGCCCCCACTTGAGCCTGTTGGTCTTACATTTAGGTGCTCTGACCCTCAGCCTATTCAGGGACCTCCAAGTGGCATAGGCAAGGTTGAGTTCCTCATCCATATACTCATTTAATGTTATTCTTCGTTCACAGACTTCCTTCCTCCATCTACTAATTTGATTTTGCTCTTGTGTAGCCTCAAGAATGTTTTACCTGTTGTTGATTGTATTTTACCTGTTTGTACACTGCCCTGAGTTGGTTGCACCAAGTAGGGCAGTATAGAAATTCAAATAAATAAATAAATAAATACCTTGTTTTGCTGGCTAATCTTTCTCACACTAGATCAAACCAAAGGAGCTAAGGCATTTCAGTAGGAGATATCTCATATCCTCTGATCTTTGCCTCTCAGCCTGAATTGTTTTTCCAGCTAGCATGCTATCAGGTGAATTTTGAAGCTGAAATTGCCCTGCCTCATTTGTAGAATTGAGGGTATTTAGACCGCATAAGTTTCTTTGTCTTCCTTCATGTTTTCCCTATGCCTGCCTTTATGTTTCTTTCTTTCTTGCTTTTTTCTTACCACAAAACATTGGTTAAGGAGGGAAAGATGGAATACCTGGGCAATGCTATTTGGCTGGCAGCATTAGGAGACTTAAGTCTGGAAGTGTGCATAATGAAAAATAAGCTGATTCATATATCTTTCTCCTAATGCTGAGCGGATGAAATGCATGTTTCCTTAATATAGAAGAGGCATTTGGGAGCAAGAAAAAAGAACTGAGCAGTTTTCACAGGTCTCAACTTTGTTTCTGCTGGAATATAAATTTATAACAAGAAAGGAGGAATTATATTTTTCATCTGAAAAACATTTTGCTTACTCTGTTGCCATATGCCCATACATGCCACAATACACATTTTTATCATTCACAATTCTATAAAACTTTTTACCCCAAACATTATCAAGCTGGTTCCAAACATAATTCTCACCCATCACTGTGGTGAGACATGGTGTGCAGAAGTAATGTTTTGTGTGTGTGGCAAACCACACAAGTTTGCATGCTGAAATCTCATGGATTGAGAGCTGAAGCCCGGGGTATTCTGATTTCCTGCCAAATAGATAACAGATGAGAACCTAGCATGTTGCATGGGACAGCGCACATATATCATTGGCTGTTCTACCTATGGTTTGTTGGACTGGAGCCAATGAGTTCTGGATTTAAGATGATAGACCATAGAAGTACAAGATACAATATCATTGTTTTAATGCAAAAGAATGTTATATTTGTCAAAATATTGTCTACTCTGAACTCACATAATTTATTCCTAAATGTTCAAATTGTGATATTTTCGAACCACAATTGGGTATACCCTGGTAATGGCAACCTTGTGTTTCTGGCTAATCTTTCTCACACTGGGTCAGGCGAAAGGAACTGTGGAATGAACTCACCTAAACGAGCCTTCATTTTAGCAGTTTCGTGCCTGGCCTTGATGATGATGATGATGATGATGATGATGATGATGATGATGATGATGATGATGATGATGATGATGATGATGATGATGATGATGAAGAAGAAGAAGACGAAGAAGCAGGAGCAGGAGCATGAGCATGAGCATGAGAATGAGCATGAGCATGGTAATATCAGGTATTCACAATGTTGAACACTCAATGTTTATTGTACTGAGTGTTTTCCACAGGGAATGGTCTTTATAAGAAGGCTTGTTGATCTTGCTACCACAAGTTTGAACACCATCTGGATGTGTAGATTTCTCCTTGTTTTAGTAACAAAAGGTTCTCTACCTTGTCCCACACAGGACAACTTTATTCTTACAGTTTGTTATGCTTTAGTGAGAAGAAGAATTAGAAAATCAAGTTCCATTTATAGTACTGTTGTTAGGCAGGCTGAGATAACTACAGCAGAGGGATTTGGGAAATTTTGAATATAATGAAAGGATGTCAAATTTATTGTCATGTAATGAGTTGTGGTTGTATATTCTGTCAGAGACAGGAAAACAGGATTACCAAGCTTTCTGCCTCGTGTGCCAAAATAATTTGCCTAGTTATGGGCTTAATTGGATAGACAGAAAACACCATTTGCTGTTCCATGTCATGAAATAAGATGCCTTATTGTATCCCCCACCAGATTTACTTTTAATGAAAGTTAGAGCATGGATATAGAAATGTCTTCATGAGAGATGATCCACCCATTCCTTTTTCCCCCCAAGTGAATGGTTTAGATGTAATTTTATATGAGACTGTTTTTGAACAACTCCTTTCTCTTGGTTATCGCTACAAAGCAGTAGCATTTGAGTCGATGAAGTAAACAAGGAACACAGGTAGATTTTGAAAATATCACATCAATTACAAACAGAAAAGAAATATGATGACAGTTTTGTCATCACAAACCTATAGGGAAAGACTACATAGGAAAGAATGCAAGAAAATATCAGTAGGTATTTGACTCATGTCTGACTGACATTAGAGATATGTTGATTTGGCATCTTCATTACTGTGTGTCCTCCCCATCATAAAGCATCTTAGAACAGGACTTGTCTTCATGGGTTGCAGGGTATTCTATAATGTTTTCTGGAGCAATAGCACCTGAGTTACACCTCCGCCTACAGGTGAAAATCTCATGTTGTGTGGCTTAATAGCAATCACAATCAAAGCAAAGCAATCATACTTATATACCACCCCATAGTGCTTACTGCACTATGTGGGTGGTTCACAAGTTAATTAGCATTTTGCCCCAAACATGCTGGGTACTCTTTTTACCGACCTCAGAAGGATGGAAGGCTGTCAACCTTGATCCGTGGTCACGATCGAACTCAGAACCTTTTAGTTGCAGTACAACAATTTAACCACTGTGCCATCAGAACTCCTTATAAAACCTCTGTTCTTAATATTATATGTAATTCTATCAACTTTCATGTGCTTCTGTTTTAGATACATATTACCTAACATATTATATGGCTTTTGCAAGAAAATTCCCCTGATACAGTGGTTCTCAACCTTGGAGACCCAGATGTTCCCAGACTAAAACTCCCAGAAGTCTTCACCATTGGATGTGCTGGCCAAGGTTTATGAGAGCCATTGGCCAAGAACATCTTACACCCTAAAGTTAGAAACCACTGCCCTAATGTAATATCACCAAGAATCCTGGAATCTGGCTGTGATTTCATACACTGGTTTCATTAATACATGCCTTCTTGGGTAAATTTTCCTAATATATATGTTTGTATGCTCCTGCCAACCTAGCAGTTCAAAAGCAAGAAATTGTAAGTAGATAAATAAGGACCATTTCGGTGGTAAGATAAACAGTGTTCTGTGCACTCTGGTGTTGAGGCATGCCTGCCACATGTTCATGGAAACGTCTGCAGAAACAGACAGCGCTGGCTCTTTGGCTATAAACAGAGATGAGCACTGAATGCTAGAGTAGGATACGTCTGGCTTTCAAGCAAGGGCAACCTTTACCTTTACGCATTTGCTGCATCAAAATATTTAGAGGTACAAATATCAAAGTATAACCACATTTTATTTATTTATTAGTTTGGAAAATGTGGAAGGGATAAGTTCACATTAAAATAAAGTGGGAACAAAATCCCTACTACAGGAATTTAAACTGTAGACCCAACTAGAGTATACCCAGGTATATGAATAGAACTTGCAATTCATGAGTAGGGATGTGCACTGGCTTTAAAAAGTGTTTTTAAATGGCTGAGCAGGGGGGATATTTGAGCATTTCTGGATCAGCTTCTGGTTCAAGAAGCCTACAGTCACACTCAAGTCAGTTTGTGTGATCCTACATTTATGTTTGCTGTGGTATTTTTGGAATTAGAAATGCTGAAATTTGGGGGTGGGAGTACTGAATACTTGGCATGGTTTGTGTAACAAAAGAAGGTAGCACCACAGCAGAAGGAGATTGATATTGGAAGTTCAATGTATGTCTAAACCCTCTCCTGAAAACTCCAATTGATGAGCCTTGTGGATCAAACTTTTTTCCCTCTTAAGGTAGCTACACAGAGTCTCCATTACTCATAGGATTAAGAGTGTCTGTGCATGTGGAATGGGTGACTGAATCTTTTGTGCAGGTGATACAGAATATCACTAAGGGTTATCTTTCTCCCTCCTGTTTTCCATTTTCTTTTTTTAAATGCCTGATTCAGGCTTCTGGCTGATGCAAGGTAGATTCATAGAAGGCTGGAAGCTGGGCAAGTCATGATGCCAGGTGGTAGAGAGAATGGAAAGATATAAGAAAGAAGCAGGTAGCAACCACCATCCCAAAACTAATAGCATTGGGTGGTACTCATGTACCTCTAGCCTCAAGTAATGTAACTTCTGTTTATTTCAGAGGGTCTATTCCAGTTGGAATTAAAACTGGATTTAAGTCCAGGTTATTTTAGACAAATCACTCTTTGAACCCTGTGTTATGATGATTGAAAGTCTGGTTTAGATATGAGACATCATTGTTTATTGCTGCTTAAATTCAAACTAGCCATTATAGTATTAGTGCTATTGAATCAAATAAAACTAATCAACTTTTAAAGAAGGATCATTCATACATCTTTGTCAGTCTGACTTTAAAATGCAAGTCTATGTATGTCTGAACACGATTATTTTAAAAACATCATTAAAAATGGCTAACTACATGTGAAATTAACAGCTAACACATTGATCTAAAATGTATGGCCATATGTGAAAGGCATATCCATTAAAATGGATATCACAAGACTTCTTTTTAGGTCTTAATTTAGCTGTTGAAATCAAGGTTTAACTGGCTAGAAATCTCAGCGGGTGACAGATGACTTAAGTAATGGGGATCAATAAGTAAAAAGCACATACTGTACTGTAATTCACTTCATTTACAGCACAGCTGAAAATCAGGGTACCAAACGAGAGCAGGACATTTGTAAATCTGTTACACACACCCTATTTGAAATAATTTAGGGTGACAAATAACTTAGGATGACATGGATATATTGTAGTTCTATGTCATAGATTTAAGTCTCTGCATGTTATGTAATTTATCAGTATCTGTTGTATTGTGATAGGAGCCCTATCAAAATGCTTCCTTCCCCATAACAACATCCAAAACAATCCTAATTAAAATTAAAGTGAAAGAAACTTATTTCATTTGTTACATAGTTATTTAGATCTATCATTTAACTGATGGGTCAATGGATCTTTTATATGGTACATACAAACAAAAGACTGAATTTATTTCACCACAATTTTAACTATCATTTCTTTGATATAAAGCTATATTAAACAGTGAGACATAACTAATTTCATTGCAAAATATTCATCTCTAACTGTATTATAGGCTCTGAGCATCTGTTCAAGGAAGACCGCATCCCTTTGTTTCTGAGGATAGTGGGTATTATAAGTGTCACAGTATCCATTTTTGGATGTGTGCAACTGCACCTGCAAAGAATTTGAGCAGACATTGACATCTTGAGGCTCTGATTGTTAAGGGCCATTGAAAGAAACAACTGAAATTTTCTTAAATGTTTTCTAAAACATCAACTACTTAATTGTATGAATGTTCACTTTTTGTAAATCTGTTCACCCCCATTTTTGTTTCCTTTCCTGGAGTAATTTCAGGCAAAGAGGGGCTCACAATGCTACATAGCCAAACATCTACGATGGATTTCACTAAGGGCAAACAAAACCTGTTCAGATTAAAATCCATTTATTTAGACTGGTTGTATGAAGGAGGATAGACAATCAAACACTGTGAAGTGGACATGGTGGGATGAAAAGATATTCCCTGGCTAGGCAAAGCTGTTCTCCAAAAGGAGAGGAATTTTTAGCACTGAGGGAAAAAATATAATTTCTTCCAATTTGGAGTCAGTCCTCTTCTAGTCCCATCACACTGTTTGCAACGCTGCACGTTAGACCAAGTTCATCCTAAGATGTGCTGAAAATTCTACTTCTTGTGGCAAACGTGAAGCAAAATTTAAAAGTAACATATTTGGAATGAATTTTATCCAAAACACGTTGTTACATTAAAGCAGTGGTTCCCAACATGGGGCACAGGCCCCACAGGGGGATTTCAATTCCCAGAAGTGTAAGTCAGTACATTTGCTGATCAGTGCTTTGTGGAATTGACTTAGGCTTCTGGGAATTAAAGTCCAAAAAACAAAGGTTGGGAAACACTGAATTAAAGGGTCATGTAACAGAGGTTTTGCAAGCTTGACTAATGAGAGCCACCAAATTGATTTCTACCTTGCATTGATGTAACAATGTGTCAAATAGCCTCCTCTCCCCCAGTGTTGTCTCTGCTCCCAATTTCCCAAAAAAAAAAAAAAATACATTTCATGAGGAGTGCCATATTTGTTAACATGTGCCAAACATGTGCTGTGTTGGAAGATAATCATTAGGCAGCCAGTGAAACTGCAAGTGAAGACAGAAGGCTGACCATGTGGTGGAATGGGATGGGGATATAATGGTGGCTGAGTAGCACATATATGTATGACTTCTTTTATCAATTGGAAATCTCACTTGCTTAGCTGGTTGGATAGCTTGGTGGGTTAGGTAGAGATTGGGAGTCCAATACCCCAGTGTGCCTCCTATGAGTAACATCAGCTTCTGTTGCCTTAGGCATGTTGTACAGTCCCAGATTGCCCCCCAGAAGAAGAGAATAGTGGATCAATTTTGTATAATTTTTTTACATAGAAAACTCTGGAAAAAGTCACAATAAGTTTGAATTTGCCTGACAATACACAGTTGTATTTTTCTTTTATCACAGGTGCCCGAAAAGATAAGCATTGGCTCTGTTTGTGAGTGGATTTTAAGGCATTATGGAAGGCACCTGGAAGAACCTAATATATGTAGATCTGTTTTATCTGCTTTGTTATTATTTTAACTGCAGCAGTTCCATTAGCATGGTGGGAGCTAAAACTGCAGCATCAGATCAGGCTACTAGATGTTATTTTTCTGCAGACATTTGTGTTATTTCCAAATAAATTTGCTTTATTCCAAAGAAGTCCTGATATCTTAAGGTTTATGGATTTTTCTAGTTATTGACAATTTATTTGTCTGTTTATACCCAGGGACGCCGTGGTAAACCTGGACTTCCTGGAAAAACTGGACCACCAGGACCACCTGTGAGTAATCATACCAAGAATGTAAAACTTATTTCAGTCAGTAACATCTAGCAGATGCTCCAAAGCAAGCTTTAAGTGAACACAGCAGATCTTTGCTGTTATTAGTTTCTGAAGTAAGCTAACAGTAACAAAATACTGAGAAATAAAAAGGGGAAGAATAAGATTGGAACTGAAAACACATATAGCAGTGTGGGCAAGGGACCCATTGAGATGGAGGGAATGTCATTTCTAACACAATGGAAACAGAGGAAATTGGTTAGTATTTCAAGGACCAGACTGTGTACATTATCTGGGGGATATTGTTAATTCTGTTTGCCCAAACTGATGATGCTGCATGTTCAAGATGGGATATTTTCTATCTCAGAGGAATAATTGAAAGATGAAGTGCTGTATGGTGAGCCTGCAAATTGTCTGAATGGTGGAAAGGATTATACCCAATACTGGAAAGAGCATTCAACTGTAGATCAAATGAGTTTACTGAACAATGAAAGAAGATTTTTAAAAAGTAGCGTATGAAAGAAATTGCAATATAGATCACTGGAAGTTTTAGTTCAGATCTAAGCATTAGGTGGTTGTTTTCTTGATAGTTAGGTGTGTATAAATTGAAGTCTAAATGTCATATATCCAACTCTGAAGCAAATCATGGAGTGGAGAAAACCACTAGAACAGTGTTTCCTAACCTTTGGTTTTTGGACTTCAATTCCGAGAAGTTAAAGTCAATTCACCAAAGCACTGATTAGCCAATCTACTGAATTAGGCTTCTTGGAATTGAAGTCCTTGTGTGCCTCACATTGGGAATCACTGATCTGGAAGGAAACCATTTCACATTAATATTGCATTGGAATTTGCTAAATTTTGTTATTCACACCCTTGTTCTATAATCTCTGAAAGTACAGTATACTAATGCAGAAAGAATGTGCACTGGACTATGAGTATATGTCACAGATCTTTGGTCAGGAAGTCTTTTTTGATAGCAACATAAACACTCTACCCTTCTCCTGGTTGGGTGATCTTAAGAATGAGTTAGTTGTGATGATACTTCCCTACCTGACACCATATTCTCCCAATATGCCAATCTATCTTGGATTTCACAGTGCTCCTGGGAGTTCAAATTTAACAGAAAACCAAAATGGGAGGAGAGGTTGTAAGAAAGGCAAAAGGCAAAAAATTCCACACAGTTACATACAATTACAAAAGATTTCCCAGAATTATAGAGCAAATTACAGAGGTACATTTATAAACATTTTAGGAGAACACACCAGAAAATAACAAAACTAGCCAGCCTATCTAATAGTCACATTTTGGCAGAGAGATGGGTAAATCTGGGATACACACAGCATCTGTGGTCTTCATTTTCTCAGTTCTTTCACTATAAACTCTGTGAATAGGGCTGGTTTTCATATACAGCTACATATTGTGAATTATATTTATTCATTTTCTTGATTTACATAGCAGACATTTCCAAATGGGAATGTGAATATTTTTCCTTGTAGATATTTTGCTTGCAGTGGGCTAGTTCATCCATATTTGGTGTTTCATCCCCTCTCTGTCCCTGCCTGCCTGCCTGCCTGCCTGCCTGCCTGCCTGCCTGCCTGCCTGCCTGCCTGCCTGTCTGTCTGTCTGTCTGTCTGTCTCTCTCTCTCTCTCTCTCTCTCTCACACACACACACACACACACACACACACACACACACACACATCTGGTTAATATACCACTCTAGGCAGT
Source organism: Furcifer pardalis (assembly GCA_030440675.1). NCBI lineage: Eukaryota > Metazoa > Chordata > Lepidosauria > Squamata > Chamaeleonidae > Furcifer > Furcifer pardalis. The sequence goes on along the minus strand of CP126890.1, from coordinate 52,091,144 downwards.
TTACACATAAAATGAATACCAAAAAAACCCACAAATAAAATAGTACCAACGAATATCAATGAATTAATGAACTCAATAAATCTAATAAAAATAAAGCTCTCCATAAGCCTCTCTGAATAATTCAGTTTCCAAGAGTTTTTTAAAGATCTGGAGTAATGTGTATCATACAGTAATACCTCGGATAATGTTTACCTCAGATAACGCTAAAATCACAAAACGTTAAGTAATGGGGGGAGAGAATTGCATCAAATAATTTTAAGATCCTATGGGATGGATCAGATAACAACTGCTAAAGCAGGTGCGGTTACAATGTATCTCTATGGAGTATTAACGTTATCCGATGCATCCCATAGGATATTAACATGCATCGGATAACACTAAAAATCGGATAACACCAAGACTTGTGGAACCAAGTTTTAGCATTATCCGAGGTTTTACTGTATGTCGAAAAGAATTTCACAATGAAGGGGCCACGGTTGAAAAGGCTCTATTAGTTGTTTTCCTGGCCTCCCTTAGTGTGAGCACCTAAAGCCACATAGTTAAGGAGTACTAAGTAGAGTGGTAATAGAATTTGAGAAAAGGCATTCCAACAAGTAATGAGGGCTTTGTATGTTAATACTAACATCTTGAACCTTGCACAGAAGCAAATTGGGAACCAGTGTGTGTATCCTAATATCCTTCCTAATTAGGGCAATTCACGTGGTTTGCACAATGCAGAAACTGTGCCATTTGTTCAAAACAATAGGGAAATTTCCACACAGTAAAGGTAAAGGTCACCCTTGCTCAAAAGCCAGTCGTATCCAACTCTAGGGTTCAGTGCTCATCTCTATTTACCGCCAAAGAGCCAGCACTGTCAGTGTCTGCAGACATTTCCATGGACATGTGGCAGGCATGCTTAGACACCAAAGTTCAAGGAATGCTCTTACCTTCCCACTGAAGTGGGCCCTATTTATCTACTTGCAATTTCTTGCTTTCAAACTGTTAGGTTGGCAGAAGCTGGGACAGAGATGGGAGCTCATTCCATTGTGCAGTACTCATTCCTACTATGTAATCTCTTTTTTCTCTAGCATACAATGTGCAGAAATCCATCAGCTTCAGGAATTGTGAGCTATTACATTTCTTTTGTAGCAAAAGTATTACTGGACATGGCAAGAAAAGAAATATAACTCTTAACAGGGAAGGTTAAAGAAATAGAAATAGATAGCACTTTCCCTTAACTAAAGGCAAAAAGAAGCAACAGCATAACAATATATCTTAGGAAAGGAAAACTAACAAAGTGACCTAAACAATGCCCCCATTTATCACTTGTAAAAACAAGAAGATAGTAATTCTACCAAATGGAATGTGGAGTATTAGCTGACAATGGAAACCGTGAGAAGCAAAAAAAAAAATTAAGAAGAATGAAAATGTACTGGCAAAATTAGTGTTTATATAAAACTTTGATTTTTTTTAATGGAACTGTGATTTGGAAGAGTGGTGAGTTAAACTATCACTGCTGTGCATATTTAATTGATAGCAGAATTTTTTTTAAAAAACAAAATCTTTAACCTAGTTATGTCTGCCTACTGGAGCAGCTTTTTTTGTCATGTTATAATGGCTGTAACTGCATAGTGCATTACATTAATGTCATAACATTCATTATGTACAAAGTTATGCCCATAAGGATGTAGTGGATTCTCACACTTTTTGTCATCTTTGATTTATAAAAACCTAACAAATTGAAAACAATACTCAATCACTTTGATTTTTTTCAGTCTTGCATAGGAGCAAAAATATCAGTGTTTTGATTTGGTTAACAGTATCATTAGCAACAAATAAGATATGGTGCAAGAATTTCCTATTTTGCACACCATATCTATTGGTTGCGGGACGTGGGTATTCAATTGTGGAGAAGGGATGATGTTTATAGGGATGATATCATAATGTATACATTCCTGCATCTCCAGATAACTGGAAAAAGTCCAGTGAAATTAGGGCAAATATATTCTGGTCCATATATACAGATTTCCAGGATGGAAAAGATGCTAATGGTAATAAACCCATATGAACATTGAAATGACAACCCCTTTACTATGTAATCATTGCAGATATTACCCGTTTAACTGAATATGTTGCTCTGTTCCAGCTGGACCACTTTCTCTTGCCATGGCAAATTGTGTTAAAATGTGAGAGAGTCATAATGAGAAGCAATGAACTGTCTTGCCTGTTGCTGAAACTAATGATGTGAATTTGCCCTGTGAACAAAGGTCTTAAAATAAAATATAGAAGAGTAGGAAACGGTATGTGAAATTTGGTAAGGCAGGTACATCAAAAGAGGACTATTGAAAAATGAGGTTCTATGAGACCATGATGTAGAAAGTGCCTGTTTTTAAAGACATGAGTTGACAGTTATATGGTAGAAGGTAATCATGGCTAGAATAAAACACAGGGTGCAACTAGACAAGATTTATGGCACTGCTTGGTCAACTCTAGGGACAGGATGGTTTGCTCTTTTTACATGGTGGTTGCTTGATGTATGTGCAATTGCAAACCAGCTCCTACCTGATGTTTGCCTACCTGCACCTTTTGGGTCCCTGGCAGGGCTATTGGTTTTGAGTGGGTAGGTAGGTAGAATTGCTCCATTTTGATTCAGTTACAGCGTCCGCAATTGCTGAGATTGATCCTAAGCAAATGCACAATCAGGCAGTTTAAACTACTTGATGGCATTGGGAAATTGAAAGCTTCCTCCTGCTCCTCATGGAGGGAGGGGAAGAGAGAGAAAGAAGAAGTTGGTGTGTGTGTTTTTAATCCTTATAAGAAAGTGTTACTGCTCTGTGCCTGTCAGGGAAAACAATCAAAAATAGAAAGCTTCCTCTAGGAAAGGAAAGGAGATGGGAGTGATCATAGTGGGGGATCTTTTTTACTTTCTTTGCCCCTCCTATTCCTTTAAAGGAAGGAGTGCTACATAGAGTTGCTTGAGGTGTTCTTTGGTTTCCTGACCCAAAACCACATGATCCTTGAAAATGAACGCAAGGATCCCATTAAATGGCATACCATCTCTCTCTGCAACCTGAAGCAACCCTAATTAGTCCAATATAGCCTCTTTAAATTTGGCTGCCTAGTCATGCCATTAGCTAACTTGTGGCAATAGGTGCCCTTTGTGTTTGGTGAGGTGTCATTCACAAAGAATGTCATTCTCTCTCACACACACACTCTCTCACTCTCTCACACACAAAGTCTAATTGCCTCTGGTAAGAAAATAGGTAAAAGTAGGATGGCTGGGACCAACCAAAGCTCTAAACTGGAGGGTTTTAATATCTGCATTTTATGCCAGATACAAAAATATGGAAACATTTTAAAGTGTTGTCAATACACATCTCTTTATTTTTTTTGGCATGCCCGATAGTAAATCATATCAAATTGTCGATAACCATGTGTAACCAGACACCGGCCGACTCAATTAAGGGCCCCTTCCTTCCAGTTCCTGGGACACCTTGTCCCATTCCGGGAACTGTTAACCCTTACCTTACTGCTGAGAGAGCCAGGCTGCTTAAAGAGAACTCTTACTATGCTCAGGCAATAGAGCAAAACATGGGAGGTCTGGGTAGCGAGGCTCTGTGTGTGCTGATCGTGTGCTGATGATGAAAGAGACAATCTTCAGAGAAAAACAGCTGCTTTATTGGTCAGGTTATTAAAGCATAGTCCATGGAGAAACGTAGATAAAAAGGTCAATAACATAGGATCAGTCCAGTAACAGTCCACATGAGGAAAAGGAAAAGGATAAACCCACAGGCCAAGATCTTAACACCTAGACAGCCAAAAACGAACTAACTCCCCTCTCTCCAAGATGGAGACTCTCCAGTCAGGTGGGGTACCTTTAACCAATCAGGGAACAAAGACAACTTTCTCATAACAAGAGAAGATGTTTACACACGTGGAAGAAGTGTGCTCTCTAATAGTCAAAACAGCTAGCCTAGAGATAAGGGTCCAGGGAACACTGAACTAAAAACAATCTGTCTCGTGACATGTAGTCTTGTGAGACAGAGAGAAGAAAGGATTTTTGAGGCCAAGCTAAAACTACAACCTCTCCAAGCTTTGAGAACATTAGGAAAAAGATGTCGTTTCATGACAAATGGCCGGTCTCTTTATTCTTCTCATTTTCTTGTTTGAGAAGATAATGTTTGTTCTGACATAGGCTGCTGTCTTCATGATTTCAATACACAGCAAGAATAAATATTTTCTACCCTGCCTTTGGCTGCCATTATTTGTTACCTCCCACTTCTAATTTAAGGTATAAAGACTTCTCTGTATTATTTCTGATACAGTGTTGAGACCCTGATGCAGAAATAGCATTTTCCATGTAGGTCTGCTGGAAATGCATTAGAGCAGATTGAGGCACAGGAGAGCAACATAGCAATTTGTTGCCTGTATTTGCATGTAGGGCTGTGAGAGTATTTGGCATTCCTCAATGAATGGTCCAGCTACTATGCACAGTGTCTCAACTAGCAGTAAACACAGTCTTGATTTAAAAAGTCATTCTGTAATGGGAAGACAGTGGATACAAATAAACAAATCAAAAATTAATTTTACACAGCACAAAGTTATCTGAAGGTTGTAGTGATCTAATATTTATGTGCTGTAAACTTTAAGCCACCTCTTAGGCAATCAGTTCCCACTAGGACCTTCCCAACCTCTCTCTGTGGCACATATTAAATAACTGCAGAGCCATTTCCTTGTTAATGAAAAACTGTATGGTTGCATGTACAGCATGATTAGCTCAGAGGAAATAAGAGTAATAAAGAGTGTTGGTAACCTGGACTTAGTTTGTGATGTCAAGGAGGAGTTGTCCACTGAACAAAACCCAGATTCCACAGAAGTTATGAGACTACTAATTGCTAATGTTAAAAGGCATCTGGCTTGTCTCAGATTACTTTATCTTTTACCTTGGAATATGGATTAATTCTAGTCAATTAAGGTTATGAAAGAGAATTATAACTCCTTTCTGGTGCAAAATGTTTTATTCCTTTGTTGTTGCTTTTCCTCCTCTCTGTTTTATTATTTCATTCCTAAAACTCTTATCAGTATTCAGTACAGCATGGTCCATCCATGCTGAAAACCAAGACAACAAATTCCTCTTTTTAAATAGAACATCAGCTCCCTCTAGTGATTCTATATTCGCATCCTTAGACACAGCAGTAGAAAGTTTCAATACTGGAAGGTTTCTTAGCATTTACAACTTCAGAGTAGGTCCCTAAATGTAAGCAGCAAAGAGCAGGTGAGAGAATATCTATTATAGAGCAATTAATTATTTAAAATACTCCAGCTACCTTTTGGAAGGGCACATTTCTTTAGGAAATAAGCAAGAAAGATGTTTGTAGAAGAACATGCCCTTTTAGATGTTATCAAAGACTCCCTGGGTATTTTGTGCACTCATCTTACAGTATTTGTTTGTGGCTGCAACTTTTTTTAAAAGAGTAATAGCAAATACATATAAGCATTCTAGAAATCTATAATTTTTAAAGGCATGCCATTTTAATTTTAATTTTGCGAGAGCAAATCACAATGTCAATGGTTGTCCAGCCAGGACTGGGATGAAGTTTATGCAGAAAGGAAAATTATTTCAAGGTGCAGATAACTAGAGAAGAAACATTAGAGTCAAGAAATTTCATCCAGAAATGACCACAGCAATGTAAAAGGACCAAGAGATAGAACAATGAAATGCAAAATAGGCACCCTAAACACAACTGCATAGGAAATAAAACAGAAGAAATTGTAGACATAATGGAAAGAAGAGGGATTAAGATAATGGATCTAGCTCAGGGGTAGCCAAACTATGGCCTGTGGGCCGGACCAAGCCCATGACACCAAACCATCCAGCCCACACTGCCCACACCACTACTCGAAGTGGAAGTTAAATGCACCCATGCATGCAAATAACACTGCCGTAAATGCACTCACAGTTGTTGTAAACACATTTACAACAGCTGTGGATGCATTTTACAGAAAGAGGAACCATGTGACCAGCCCACTCAACCACATGACCAGCTCATGATGTAAAAGGTTTGGCCACCCCTGGTCTAGCTGATACAATACGCAAAGGACATGAAAATAAGAAAATCCATAAAGAGTACTTGCTTACTTAGTAGGGGTCACAGCAAGGAACAGAGTGGGCTTCTTGGTACATCCAGACATAGCAAAATGCATACTAGACATTAACAACAATTTGGGCAGAATAATAATACTAAAAATCAAGAGAGGAGAACAAATGGAAATGAACATATAAATATATACTCCGAGTAACTATCAACTATACAGAAGAACAAAAGGTCCAGATTTTTGACAAAGTATCTGAGGGAATAGAGGAAGTGGAAACAAATAGCATACTGTATGTAATGGGAGGTTTTAATGGCAGGGTGGTTACTAACAGACAAGAGTATGAACAATTTATTGGCCCACATGCTGCTGAGAACAATGAAAGGAATGACAACGGACAAAGAGGAGAAGGACAAAGACCATGAGGAAGACCCAGAGAAAGGAGGAGAGATAAAATCAAAGAAATATTGCAAGAACACCAAATAGCACCAGTGTAGGCCACTAGAAGTGCCAGAACAAGAACCTTGCATCTTCCTCGGGAGTAAAAGAGGAAGCAAAGAAGAGAAGAAACAGCTACCTTCATTATTCTCTTTGAGACCATATGCCATCCATTTTGAAGGCTCTTGGCCTTTTCCTTAGTGAGGACATCCATTCAATCTGCGGAAACATCCCTTCTTGCTCTAAGGAATCCCTCAAAGAAGACATTTATGTTGATTAGATGTCTCACCTTTGGTAAGCCGCTAATCAGAACAACAATTTATGCCCACACCAGACTGTCTAGGTGGCCAGTCTTGGAATTCCTCCAAAGCCTTTCTGAAGGAAAACAACCATTGCAAACATGGAATGAATTTTCAGAATGTTTTTTTTTTAAACTGCTTAAACTCTCCACACTCCAAAAGGAGATTTAGACAATGTCCATGTTTCTCAATGTTAGAAATAGCTACCGCATTTCTTTCTTCTTGATATTGGGGGATGTGAAGCTTCCACAGATATTCACAGCTTCGTTTTGACACTGTTGCCCTGTTAAACAAACCGTGCTAAAGATCTCCATGTTTCATCACAGTAAGGAATAACATTTCACTGCAATGAAAAGCGGAGTGGGGAAATCAGTTTACCAAAGAGACATGAGTGGATTGAAGTGATGACTCAGAAATATTTTCCAGATGGCTAGATAAAAACATTTCTTTTTCTTGTCCTCTGAAACGATTTCAGAAATGTTACATTATCATAATACCAATTGTGGTACATATTTCTTATAAGTTATATTGATTTCATGTACAGTACACTGAGCCCCTTTGTTCTTTGTGACAGTCTCATTCTGCCTGAAAGGCAAGATGGTAAAAAGTTTTAAAAGGTGTACAAAATCAGGTGCTATATTAAGGAACTCTTCTAAATTTCATTCCTGAAAATCTACTCTTTCTCAAGCACTGTGTCATCTTTCTTTTTCCATGCTCCTGCCACCCAAAGCTGTGAAGCATTTGAAAAAAAAATACAAACTCATTACATTTCACTGAGCAGAATCACATTCTGACCATGCTTTCACTATCTTAACCTCTCTCAGTTTCATCCAGACTTATTTGTACATAATTTCCATTGTGATTAAATAATAATTTGACTGATTAATTGCTCTAAATGCAACTAATTTAACTCAGATCCTTTAGCTCATTTCTCCATAAATATTTTTATAAGATCTATTAAAAAGTATATGTGGAAGAAAATATTTTCCAGTATTGCAAAATACTATATAAGCTAATCACTCAAGATAAAGAGATCATCTTCTGGATGACTGATTATATCATATATCAACTCATTAAGCAGAAATACACACAGAATACACACACAAAATATACTTTGCAATTTGCTCTGGAATTGGCATGGACAAATTCAAAGTATGTTTGAATGATCACACAATGAGTAGGTCAATAAAAATCAACTACAAAAAGATGGGGCATGACTTGGGTGGCTAAGACACTGATTGGGAGGTGGAAGGTCAGCTGTTCGATTCCCGAGTATTGCAGGACGGAATGAGCTCCTATCTTTGTCGCAGCTCCTGCCAACCTAGCAGTTTGAAAGCAAGAAATTGCAAGTAGATAAATGGGGACCACTTCAGTGGGAAGGTAAGAGTGTTTCATCTACTCCGGTGTCTAGTCATGCCTACCACATGACCACGGAAATGTCTGCAGAAGCAGAGAGTGCTGGCTCTTTGGCTTTGAAACAGAGATGAGCACTGAACCCTAGAGTCAGATATGACTGGCTTTCGAGCAAGGGTGACCTTTACGTTTACTAAATTGGGGCATGTTTTGAGACAGCAGGTATACCTACCCTCATGATTTTCTCCTAATCTCCTTAAATGATTTTGTTTAAATTTTTTGAACAAACTGTTTAATCTAGCACTAGATTACCCTCTCACTACATTGCTACATTAGTTTAGCACTGGATCACTACTGCGTAGAAAAAAAATGATATAAAATTGAAACAACTCCATCAAACTACAGCATACTACAATGTATCCATGGTATATGTGCACATTTATACGTGTACAGACAACTCGAGAAAATTATCCTTCTTTCCCTAATTATGCTTAACCGAACAGATAAAGTGGGATCATCCCAAGTCCTGGGTTAATCAACTCTGCGAAGTAATTTCTCACCTTGGGTTCTCAGTTCAGTATTTGCTCTCAGTGGCCACTCAAGCCAAGGAAATTTTTAAACAGAGAGTCTTAGATATCAGTGCACAATCTGACTTGGAACTACTGGCCAAAAATGGTTCGTTAAGGTGGCTGGCTGTTAACAAAATTACATTTCAAACTGAAAAATATGTTTTGATGTGCTTCACTTATCCTTTAAGAAGGGCATATTGTAGAGCCAGATTAGAGCTATTAGACTCCATGAATAGATATGGGCATTTTCACCACTTACCATATCATGAAAGAACGTGCATATGTGGTTCTCCAAATGTTGATAATATCTCTCATATTATATTAGATTGCCAGTTGTACACTGATATTAGATTTAAATACCTTGCATCCCTATTGGAAAAAACAACTTTTTGGGACTCAAAAAACAAAATGTCTTATCTCCTTCTGGGCTCTAACATCCACGTTGTGTGTAGAACTGCCAAGTTTATAATTAAGGCATCAGCTAAAAGAATCGAATATGTCAATCGGGGTATCCTGCAAAGGAGATTCACTTATCTGACTATCGATATGCATGAATTAATTGTATTTAGGGACCTTCTCCAGTTTACATTCTTTAAAAATAGTTCAGGTATGTATATATTGTATTTATTGCATTTTTATTGTGTTTTATTGCACTTTATTGCATTGTACAGATTTTAAACTCTTATGTTATTGATAAGGTCGAAAGACTAATCAATTAATAAATATTCATTCATTCATTCTTTCCCTATCACCATGCAAGACTTCAAACCATCCCAAAAACTTGAAAACCATAAAAGGAGAGCCAAGGATTGGCAGAGAGCAGTATCAGAGGGAAAGTGGCTGTGGGCATGAATCAAACTGCATTGGAAGGGGTCAATGTGGACTGGGTACCAAAACAACCTAAGCTGAATGCAGCTGCAAATAAGCTTGCTAGTAAAGCAAATTACAATGTAACCACACACTAAACAGGAGTTCTCAACCTACAGCCCATGAGCCAGCTCAGGTCCACAGTACCATTTCACGTGACCCATGTCGTCACTGGAAACAAAGGTGGATGCATTTAGGGCAGCCGTGAATGCACGTGCAGCTGTCGTAAACGATTTTACGACAGCCGCAGACACATCTTATGTCAGTGTTTACGACGGGGGGACCACCAGTCTGGCCTGCTCAGCTGTCTGAGGGGGCATGGGTCCGGCCCATGGCTTGAAAAAGTTGAGAACCCTTGCACTAAAAGATACTTATTACTTTGATATATCCACAGAGCTGTTAAATTTTCCTATGTTGTTCTCATCATTTTGCTCACCAACTATTCAGTCAAGCCTCTAGTCCTTGGATCTAGGCTCACTTAGCTGACCTATTTATTTCATAGTGAAGCTTTGGGGCAGGGCAAGGGGTAGCAGAGGAAAGGCAACAACCTAAATAGGCTTACCTTAAGCTCCTTCCCCTGACTGACAACACAGCTGTACTAGAGTGGCACTTCCTGCTCAATCATTCCTAAGAGCTTTATCTTACCATACCTTGAACAAGGGGAGGGAACAGTGATATTCCCAATTATGGAGTGAAAAACATGATCACAAAACTGGTATGGATGCAGAGGCATATCTAGGTCACTGCACTGGGATTGCCTCAGGTATGGAATGTGTTTCTCTTCTGCTCAGCAGTGGTTCTAGCTTTACATGTTTTAAACTTATTCTGATTATCAATAGCATATGACTCAAATGGCTTATACACGTTATGTGTATAATCACTACAAAGCAAGCAAGTTTGTTTCCATTTTTTCCAGAAGAAACGATTGCAGTGGCCAGCTTGATACTCATTAAACACCTCTCAAGAAAATACAAGCAAAGCCTGCTATAGTTATGGCATACTGTTGTTAGGAAGTTCTCTAACTTTTAAAATATTAGCCCATGAATGATTTATGTTGCATTGTATGGCAACTGGGCATGATAGCTCTTCATTTTAGAGTGCATTACAGGCTTCTTTTATTTGTGACAGGAAAAGAGTGCAGTGGCATGGTTACATAAAACCCTTCATTCTTTTAGTGCTGAAAGGGAGTACAGTAATACACCGGATAACGATTGGATCGGATAACACTAGAATCGCATAACGATCCTTTAGCGTTATCCGATTCAATTGTCTGGGGGGTGGGGGGAGCAATCGCGCGCCTTGCAGACGCGCGATAGGGCACCTAGCCAAGGATCAGCTTGTCCAAAATCCCTCCCCCCGGGGTCGGGGGAATTTCGGACAAGCCGATCCTTGCAGACACGCAATCGCGTGCCTAGCCAAGGATCGGCTTGTCCATAATCCCCCCCTGGGGGTGGGGGAATTTCGGTCAAGCCGATCCTTGCAGACGCGCGATTGCGCGCCTAGCCAAGGATCGGCTTGTCCGAAATCCCCCCCCGGGGGAGGTCATTTCGGACAAGCCAATCCTTGCAGACACACGATCGCGTGCCTAGCCAAGGATTGGCTTGTCCGAAATTCCCCCCCGGGGGAGGTCCTTTCGAACAAGCCGATCCTTGCAGACACGCGATCGTGCACCTAGCCAAGGATCGGCTTGTCCAAAATCCCCCCCCCCCAATGTGGGCAGGGGAATTTCGGAGAAGCCGATCCTTGCACACACGCGATTGGGCGCCTAGCCAAGGATTGGCTTGTCCGAAATTCCCCCCCGGGGGGGGAATTTCGGACAAGCCGATCCTTGCCTCGGCACGTGGATTTTCCCTGACGTCAGGGTTTTTTTTTTAGCGTTGGTCAATGTATGCATCGGACAATGCTAAAAATCAGATAACGTCGTGACTTGTGGAACCAAGTCATAACTTTATCTGGTGTTCTAGTGTATATGATTCTACTCTTTGATCTTTTAACATGAGAAGAGCTCAGCTAGGCCAGACCACAGGCCTAATTAATCCAACACTTGGTTCATAGATTATTCAATCAACTCTGTCTATAACTGTGATGGTGAACTTTGGCACTCCAGGTGTTCTTCGACTTCAGTTACCAGAAACCCAAGTCAGCACTCCTGCTGATCACCTGGAGTGCCAAGGTTTGCCACCACTGGTCTATAGGAAACCCACAAGCAAAAGGGGAAAGCAGCAGTAAGGTTGCTCATGTTTCCCAGGGTCTGACATTCCAGGGCATAGTGCCTCTCATCTTGGGAGTAGTACATAGCCGGAGAGAGAAAGGCTTATTTGAAGGCATTTTAATTGTCAGACGATGCTCCCCCCCCCCCCCAGCCATGAACATGTTGACTGAGAATTTATCTCCCTCCCTTTAGAGAACTCTCCTGAAGTTCTATCATTGCTTGGTCACCTTGAAAGCAAATGCATATCCCTATGATGTATGACAAAAAATTAGCATTGTACAATGGCTTAGTGGTAAAGATACTGAACTTGATGATTGGAAGGTTGGCAAGTCAAGACCCAAGTGCTGCATGATGGAGTGTCCCAGCTCCTGCCAACCTAGCATTTTGAAGGCAAGAAATTGCAAATAGATTAATAAGTACCACTTTAGTGGGAAGGTAAGAGCATTCCATGTACTCCGGTGCCTAATCATGCCTGCCACATGACCACAGAAACATCTGCAGATGCAGACAGTGCTGGCTCTTTGGCTGCAAACAGAGATGAGCACTGAACCCTAGAGTTGGCTAAGACAAGCTATCAAACAAGGGCAACCTCTACTAAACGCTACTTGGGCAAACAGTTCATTGCTTCTAATTCAAAAGAAATGTAATGTGGGCCTTGAATAGCACCTGTTTGCTCTCTCCAATAAAATTAAATACTGGTAAGTAACAAAATGTTTTTAAAATTCAAAAAAATTTTGGTGGCTAATTGATTACACGTACACATCCCAGTCCTGTCTCTTCTATTCCGGTCTCTATCATTAAGTCTGGCCGGTAGAAGCTAAAGTCATAGCTAAAGAAGCTAGGATTCTACATTAATTGTGCATATGAATAACACAGAATAACAATATGAATAACAATCTTTATCAAAAGAAAATAAGCCTGTTTGTGAATGAAAGAGGGAAGGAGATGCTTAAATGATAAACTGAAGGAACCTAAAGCTAATATTTGTGAATTTGGGGAATAGATTTTTTTTTCATTTGTCCTATCCCTACCTTCATGAATTCTCTGTTCCACTTTTTGACTTGTCCTACATGATGTGCTAGAGAATTCCACAGTTTAAGGCTGCAGTGTGTGAGAGGTGCTTCCTTTTATCTGTCCTAAATTTCTCACCATTAGGCTTTGGTGGATGACATTAAACTCTAACATTAGGAGAGAGAACATTTTCTCCCCAACCCCGTTCTCCACGTGACACATACTTTTCTGTGCTTCTATTTATCTCTCCTTATTTGCCTTTTCTTTAAACTGAACAACACCCAAACTATAACTTTTCCTCAATGACAATTTTGTTTCCAACCAAGTGGTCCTTTGGGTTGTCCTTTTCTGCTTCTACAACATCCTTTCTCTAGATGGAGTGACCACAAGAGTGCCACTAATTCCAGGATCAGCATGATCATTTCAGTTTTCTTTTTTTTAAAAAAAATCTGGTTGTGCTTGGCAGAATTTGTAATTTTTACGACAGCAGTACACTGGATCAACATTTTTATATCTACCACAACTCAAAAACAAAACAAAACATGACATTGCAGAAAAGTAATAGAGGTGGGCATTATGTTCTTCAGAAATTTGAGCATGTGCTTACAGTATTTCCATTTTTTTATTATTCTCAGAAAGTTTGATAACAGAATGCTATTTGATTTAAGGTATTCCTTTACTAACAAAATGCTTGTAAGAACAGGCATAGCTAGTTCTACAAACCTTTTTCCCCTTCACCCAGATTAAAAATGTCTCTGCTTAGATTTATTCAAATTTACAAGTAGGAATGATATGTTTTGTCCTCCTTATCTGCCCCTCATCTTGAGTCTTTAATTCACTTTTGCTTGAATTATTTCTTCTGAAGTACTGTATTTGTCTTTTCTTTTTCTTCCTTGTCATTGCCTTATATTTCTACAATCTGTAGAAAATATGGACATGTTGTTTCCAAAAGTTGTGTTCCAAGGAAAATAATTATTTTTGCAAAAGGTGATGGTGGAGGATAGGGGTGCCTGGCGTGCGGTGGTCCATGGGGTCATGAAATGTCGGAATTGACTGTGCGACTGAACAACAACTGGAACTCATTCAACTAAAATACAATCTCAGTTAGGTCTATTCTTCATCCAGATTTTTCCTAAACTTAAAATGTAATATTTGAAAGCACAGCCATGGGTCATATTACAAAATGTTACTCTTTTTTCTTGCTGTTCTTGCTGTTTGCCCATTCAGTACACTCTAAAAGGAGGCAAATGGGGTTTGCTGGGAAAGAATTCAATGCAAATAAGGCCCTCTTGTCATTTTGAATTTACCATATTTTTAAGATGCTTTGCAACATGATGATATGGAAGCCAAGCTATCCAACCCTTAGGAACTGTGTCCTCATGATGGCTTTCTGGCTTAAGCCGGCAACACAAAATCACTAAATGCATATCATGAGCTCTTAATAGAACTGCTTTAAATTGCCATAATCCTCAGCTTTTCTTCAATTGGTAATTACTGTAACATAGGTTTGGGCCACAGACCAAAGTGATGGTTATGATCATTACAAAAATAGCACTGAACCTTTCTGCATTGGCACATTGGGCGGGGGGGGAATCTACTGTATGGCATAGAGGGGAAAATTTGCCACAGACAGTGCTTGAATGTGGACCCTGATAGTTTTCAACCAAGGTAATATGAATCTCATTTGAAAAATGTTGGCAATGCTTAAAGAATGTATTTCATCTGGGTGAGTGTGCTTACCATTGCAGTCTGGGTTAGATATCAGAAGTTCTGCCATAGGCTTCGGCTTTTGTTTTTAAGTCTAGAGCTCAAAGGAATGAAAGATTCATTTCTCTGATATGGTAACAGGCTGTTGTTTTGTCTGTAAAATATAAAAATAAAAATTAGAGTCAAATAACCTCCTCCTCTTCTTCTTCTTGAAAAGCATGTTGTCAGCACTACTTTGAAGATGTGTATATTTTATAATGTTACTGCAATAGGTCAAATGTACATGTTTTTCTTTAATGTTAAAACTACATAAGTATCTATATAAGTATATATTTTCCTCCTACTTTAGAAGAACAGGGGTTTTTTTTGTCCAAAGTATCATTACCATGCATTGTGTCATTTAGAAATAATATTCTGTCCATGTAATAGATATTTTAGAAAAGTGCTATGACATGAAAATTAAAACATCTTTCCTAGTACAGTAATACCTCATATAACATTAGTATCGAATAACACTAAAATCGCATAACATTAAGGAATCTGGGGGGGGGGGGAAATTGC
The DNA here is from genome assembly GCA_030440675.1 of Furcifer pardalis. Lineage (NCBI taxonomy): Eukaryota > Metazoa > Chordata > Lepidosauria > Squamata > Chamaeleonidae > Furcifer > Furcifer pardalis. Next base: position 52,076,055 of record CP126890.1, on the reverse strand, counting down.
ATCAGATAACATTAAGATCCTATGGGATGCTTCAGATAACAACCGCTAAAGCCTGTGTGGTTACAATGTATCTCTATGGATCCCATAGGATTTTAACATGCATCAGATAACACTAAAAATCATATAACACCAAGACTTGTGGAACCAGGTTTTAGTGTTATATGAGGTTTTACTGTAACCGCGTTTTTCTTCCAGGATGCAAATAATGCATTTTTCTTTTCAGTCTGGCAGTTTGTTACACCTGACGGCTATTGTTTGCTGAATGCTCAAACAGTTGGTACTTTTCATAGAGGCTAAAACAGAAGTAAAACTGGAAGAGTGCAGTCAAAATGCTAAGGCAGCCGTACATTTTATCTATGATAAAGGAGGACTGCAAACATTCCAGAATTAGCTCAAAATGGAGCACATACCTTCCCTCTCTGTGAATGAGTAAAATCAAAAGGGAGCCCTTGGGACACCATGGGAACAAAGGTGAATCTACCTCCTATTCATGATGCAGTTAGGTACCTAAGGTGAGAATGCCATTTGCCTTCTCTGAATTATTTCCTGGCTTGCAAAGCATTTGCTTTGTCCTATAGAACTCAGCAGAAACCAGGCTTTGGTTACATTAATTCACCTTTTTACTATCTTAGAGCAATCCTGGGTTCTTTTTCTTCCTGTAATGCGCAGACTGACATTTTGAAAACCTGTCTCAGGATGCAAAGATCCCTTGACAGAATTGTATGTTGCTAGCCAACCTAGCAGTTCAAAAGCAAGAAATTGCAAATAGATAAATAGGGACCACTTCGGTGGAACAGCATTCCATGCACTCTGGTGTCTAGTCATGCCTGCCACATGACCACAGAAACATCTGCAGAAGCAGATAGCATTGGCTCTTCGGCTATGAAACAGAGAAGAGCACTGAACCCTAGAGTTGGATACGACTGACTTTCGAGCAAGGGAAACCTTTACCTTTACTAATCAGACTATTATTCAAGTCTTATCATGACATACATTCCATCTGAGCAAAAACCATCAATGATGTAAGTGATATTACATGTGCTGGCTCTTCAGCTATGAATAAGAGATGAGCACTGAACCCTAGAGTCAAATGTGACAGGCTTCCAAGCAAGGGTGACCTTTACCTTTAGAAAGCAAGGCACATTATACTTCATTTGGGTCCTTGTAGCACAGTATCCTTTGACCCAAATCAGTTAATTTTTCATGAAACTTTATATATTAGTTAGCATAAAGCAGTTGTTTCACACCTTGTTATAATGCACATCCATCCACTCCAATATTGTCTGTCCTGAGAGGATGTAACTGTTCTAGGGCCCTAGGCAAAATGTTTTCCAGTTGCCTGTTAATAGGTGATAAAACCAGAATTGAATCCTACAGCTTTCTACAACCACAAGGATACAGTCCCTCTGCTAAATGTTATGAAGTTATGCCATTTTTTATCAAGGTTCATTTCATATTTTTCTAGTATTTAGGTTCAAGAGCTAACTATTTGAAAATGTAAATTATAATCTCCCAGTGTCCACAATATACCTGTTGTATCTATGACTATAATAAGGCTCACACAGGACTTTCTAGAGTAAAAAACTGACATGAACTTTATTAATGTATCAAAGGGATTCAAAAAATCACCAGGGGCATGACAAAGGTAAATAGCAGGTTACAAAAGAGTTCTTGGTTGCTTTTCTGAGCTACCCCGCTGCCCTGTAATATTTATGACTTCTAAAATTGCTTTGCTTGTGTTATTTCTTAACTTCTCTTCCCTCTGCAAAAAATATTTATAAATGTTACCATTATAAATATTTATAATGTTGGGATTCTGGGCTTGGATGGCTGCAGCTATGATGAATCTTGTTTGGCATGTTCCATGGAAAACTTTCCTAGGATGATGCTCTAGCTAGTTATCTGTTGAAATATAACAGATTTTTTTTTTTTGGGGGGGGGGGAGGGTATATTTCCTTGGCAGCCCACTTTTCCCTTTTGTTTTGTCACTTCTCTCAACATGAAAAATTTGAATTTACCAAAGGAGAAAATTTGCAGTTTATTAAAAAAAATTAACTTGGAAAAATTACTTTTTTACTATAATTCCCCTGCCAGCATAGTTTATTGGATTCATAGCTCTAGATATAACATTTCAATTTCTTTGAATTTTAATACTGAATATCTCAAAACATATTTAATTATATTATTACTCTAACTGTGAGGGTTTCTCAAAACAACACAGTAATTTTCTATATATTTTTCAAAGTATTATTCAAATATATTTCTTAGAGCTGGCACTGTCGGATGAAAGAGAATGGCAATAATTAAGAGCACATGTTTTGTACATAAATGTGTATAGCAGCCTGGGTTCAATTTCTCCTTAGAGCGTTACTACCGATCAAAACAATATTGGACTGAATGATCCAAATTATAAAAAGCTAGATGTTTGGAAATCTGGCATGTCTTATAGCAGTTTATTTGATATTTACTACATTTCCTGAGGAAATACAATGCAGATTATAAAGTTGTGGATAAAATTAGAACAAGTCTTCAGTAAGTATTTTTGTTGATTATGACAGATGAGATTCAGAATAAGATGGGATTCAGACAAAGCATTCTTTAGTTGTCCTGAGCCATTAAATTTCTTCTACTTCTAAGAAACAACTGTTGTGTCTGGTCATATTTACGTATGCAGATATTTTACAATTGTGTTGTACTTCTAAAAGTTATAATAAATGAATAATTTTAATAACAAAGTTTATGCACTCAGAAACTTCATATTAATTGGAATATACTTATCTGAGGAACAGAAAAATCACTTATTTATATTATTCTATTTTAGGGTCCTCCAGGAGTTCCAGGATTTCAAGATTCCTTTAAAGGGCCATATTACCAGGTATTGACAATTAATTCCTGTGGGAAACAATGAAATATAATATTCATACACTTAGACAGCTTCCAGTATCATGAGTTTACATTTGTATATGTCTCTGAAGCTCTCTCAACATAATAAGACACCTATGGCCAAGAATAAGACAAAGAGTTTTTCAGCAGTACTTCCAACTAGGAGCAAGTAATGTAATTTGCACTGTTTTGTGAATCAAACAAATGTTTCCACAAAAAAAGGCACAAGATTGTACAAAACCTCAATTTTGCCAGTGTATGAACTCTATCAAAAGGGCGAAGAAAAACTTTGCCACCTTTGCAAAGGAGCAGGATGTTGTGGTGCTCAATCCTCATGTCTGATAACAAGAGGAGTAAGGATTTACATCATTATGATATAGAGAGTATCCCAAAAGTCTCCATACATAGACAAAATTGCATAAAAACAAATATCTCAGACTTGTTGGCCATGAACAGGAGAGAAGATTTTCTGTATGTGAGGTGGCCAACATGTAGAGAATATTTTGTAAATATTTTGTAAAAATTTGGGATTAATAATTTGTACGTAAAGGTACATTTAGCGACAATTTCCCATTTTCCCTATGTATGGCAAGTTTTAGGACACCCTGTATTAATCTAGCCTTCCTTGTTCCTCCAAAACCTAAAGTAAAATAAAATTGCATTATTTATCAAATAGCTAATTTTCCAGTTTTGCTGAAGTGAAGAAAACAAACATGGTACATGGGCATCAGAGTTTGGAAAAGTTATATTTTTGACTCATCAAATCCTGCAACTACAGCGGCCAGTGTTCATTATTTTCCATGTTCTGGTATACATATTACCTCCCTTTTTCCTGGATGGACACATGCGTACACATGTAAATTTGGGCAAATATAAATGATGAACAGCTTCATACATTAATTTGATACTTTGTTGTACGCATTTACTTGTAGTATGGATTTTACTGTTTTGAAACCTGCATTTGAAGGGCTACTTTTCTCAGTACAATTTCTAACTCATTGTGTAAGAAAATCTAGTTGTACTAGGAGATTTTTAAAAAATCTTTAAGTATCATTTGGAATTATTTTTAGTAGACTCCTAATTCCAAACTTTTAAAGATTAAGTTGGTGGCAGGTGACATGAACCACTGTTGAAGTCCAGAGGGTTTGATAGCCATCTGTCTACATGAGTGATATTTCTCACTGCTATGAGACTCTACAAATTCCTAATGTGCATCGTCTTTCCCAATTAATATCTTCTGGCGAAACATGGGCCAGCTGTTTTATGTTTGAGAAATTAATCATCTTGTAAATCCTCTTACGATACACCAACACACTTCTCATTTCAGCTGGCCATTTCAAAACATTTAATAACTCATTTTCAAGCAAGCAACTTGCCAGAAAATGATTGCTAAGTTTAGTATTTAAAACAGTGAAATATGGTTTACCAACGTAAATTTTAGATGTAAATACATAAATTCTCTGGAACCATAAAAGCAAAGTCGTGTCAAACCTTATAGCTTAACAAGCAATATTTGGCATGAGTCTTCATAGGCTGCAGCCCTTTTCATTAGTTATTGTTCATGAAGGTTTTCTGTCAAATTAAACTTGTTAGACTTTAATAAACCACAAGGCTGGTGTTTTGTTTTCTACAACAGACTAAAATGGTTACCAATCTGGAAAGAACTGGAATCAAATTTTCAGCACACGGCAGGACTGCTCAAAGCCTTCAAACTGAATGAATCAAATAAATCTACATATTGTGCTAAGTTTGTTCAGAAAAATCTACACTACTGTACAGTAATACCTCGGATAACGTTTACCTCGGATAACGCTAAAATCACATAACGTTAAGTAATCTGGGGAGGAGAATTGGATCGAATAACGTTAAGGTCCTATGGGATGTATCGGATAACAACCGCTAAAGCCTGTGCGGTTACAATGTATCTCTATGGAGCTTTAACGTTATCCAATTCATCCCATAGGATTTTAACATGCATCGGATAACACTGAAAATCGGATAACACCAAGACTTGTGGAACCAAGTCTTAGCGTTATCCGAGGTATTACTGTATATGCCTTTTCTGGATTTTCAGTCAAGTTCAAGTTAGTTTATTTTGGTCATTGACCAGCAAATGAACAGGAAGACAATGGAATGTATATACTTGGTTTATTTAATTTTAGTCTTCTACTCTCAATTTGTGTTACTATAGAGCAGTGGTTCCCAACCTTTGGTTCTTGGACTTCAGTTGTACAAGTTGCTGAGAGTAATTGCAAAGGTGTCAGTGTGCATCTGTGTTCCACAGCTGCATGTGTGATAAACACACAACAAAAACACCCCTTGGCACATTGCCAATTAGCCTAAATTAGCCACAGAAAATTGCATGAACCTTGTGTGAACAGCAGTAGGATTCTGGCCATTATGTAAAAGCCAGCCAATGCTCACATTTGTAATGATGTGCTGGATTTGCTAATTTTCACAAGTATTCTTTAATTTTAGCAAGTTTCCCAATGGCCAATAATAAATTTCCAAGTCATAAAATCAAGGTGCATTTTAAGATAATCACCTATTTATCACATTGTTGTTTGGGCCCTTATTCTTGTTTCCCTTATCCTACATTCTGTAACAAAATATGTTCCTTCCCACAATACAGGAAACAGAAAATGCTCAAACCTATTTTCTTTTAACCAGTATTTGCAAGACTAGTCAGCAAATAGTTTCATTGGCAGCCCCAGGAGAAAATGTTTCTATTCTTTTAAATGGCAGCCACTGCCATAAAATCAGTCAAAAGGATCATAGCCATAAAACACTAGCCAATATTCTTGTTTCTGCCCCAAAGCTTTTATACCTTTTATACAAGCCAGAGATTCTGACATTTATTGCACCCTAGAGAAAAGAGTGTTTTCTGAGTTAAACTATCTCACTGTTTTGTATGTAGTATAATATGACTCCACTTTAAGAAGCTGTAAGCAATTTATCTTTTTGCTGCATCACTGAATTCAGTCACGCATTTGCCACCTCTGATTGCAGAGGCTGCCAGGAATTGAAATTCTTGTAACAGTTTGGATCCTGCTTTCCATTTTCTCTTTTCATAAGACCCCTACACCCTATACTTTCTCATGCTTCTCTCAACTGTATCCTCACCAGTTTATGAGGAATGGTCAGACTTCATTATTCTCAGATTCTGTCCTGATATCTCAGCTGTCAGCTCAGATTCTGTCTTTCATTCATTTTGGAACTCCTCGGGTTTATTTGAATAGGATATGCTAGTAACCCATCCATCCATTTATATAAATGGATTATTTGGATGTAAAAATGTCCCTTTTGTATATTTTTGGCACAATTTTAGTAGCAGAAAAGCGCCTCTATAAATCCTGAGACAGCAAAAGAACACCCCACCAAAATTGTTAAGGCAGTTGCAGACAGAATTCAGTGAGAATTCATTTTGTAAAGATCTGAAATAATGATTGACCTGACATAGGGATAAAAAATATTTTAAACATTTCAGAATGCAGTAACTTCTATGGGCCAGGATAAGTGCTGACATTAAATCAGAATTTGATTTTAAATTGAAATCACTTCTAATGGCATTTCAGTCATATGAAGATGTCATCCATTTATCACCTAATGACTGGAAGCTGAAATAAACATTAGGAAGCCATACTACTGTTGAAGGAAAGTGGTTCTGTTTCTTTTATCTGTCAGGATGACAAATGAGAGACAAGTGAATATCTTTTTATTTTCTTCAAAGAGTCATCGAGAAGAAATGGGCTCAAAAGTTGTCAAAGGAGAAAAGGTAAATAATCATGTTTTACTCAGAGATTTGGAAGTGCCATGTTTGTTTGCTTGCTTGCATGTAAGTAGCAGGACTATAAATGGAAAATTTAAATTTAAATTAAATTAAATTAAGCATGGATTCATTCACTCACGTCTTCAAATTAAGAGAAGAAACAAAAAAACTTTGAAAAAATAGTTTGCATGTCAAAGCAAAGCTTTCAGGCCCATTATTGTTGGCATCTTTGGGGTGTATTAATTGACTAAGGATCCCCTCAAAAAATTTCCAATGATGTGGAACCTGCTGCAGTGTTTATCACATCCTGCTGTCATGTATTATTTCCTTTTCATGAAGGCGTCATTTCCAGGAAATGAGATGCTAATATAGAATAGTATCAAATCAGTATAGACTAGTTATTATTCAATAGTATGTTTCATTGGCCACATGAATTTGATCTTCCACTCTTCACTCTATGATGTATGAGGGAGCCTCTCCAAAGCCACAGAAGTAATCACATTAGGGCTGTCCTGGGGTAGGCATCCTTCTCTGTGGCATGCAAGATATAGCAATACCAAGGACACTTGCATACCGCCCCATAGCTATTAGTGCCTTCTCTGAGGCCCCATCATTCTGGGTACTCATTTTACTGACCTCAAAAGGAAGAAAGGCTGAACCAGCTTTGATCCCCATCAGGATCAAACTCAAAATGTCAGCAGTTCTGGCTGGAGTACAACAGCTTAACCACTGCACAATGAGGGCTCTGCATGTAAGTTCAAGGTCTAAACAGATTTGACAACAGGAATATAACTCTTAGCAAATTCAGTAAGACTTATTTCAAAACAGGTGTGTTTTATATTGAACTATATAGTTCAGGAGAGAAATCATCTGGATTGTACCATTAACCATATAAGTTCATAATAGTCCAAAATACGTAAACTAATAGACAAATCCCACTCATTGTAATGGGACTTGCTTCTTAATTTTGGGGACTATTAAATTGATAGTAAATTGAAATGCTAACTTTACCTTCCACTGATAGCAAACTTGAATATGTCCTTAACATATCTGTTGAAACATAGAATTATTAGAACTACTAAATAAAGGAGAATCAAAATAAACATAGAACTATTAGAACAACTAAATAAAGGAGAATCGAAGGCATAACTACATGGTAGAATTCTGCACTAGCAGTTTGTGCATGGAGTAAAATATATTCTTGGAATGTTTTCTCTTCTGCACTGGTTTATAATTTTGCATTCTCTACTATATTACCTTTAATGAGAATATCATAACAGTATCCTTAATATGCTGATAGTTATGTTTTACATATGCATGTATTTCTTTTAAAATGCCCATACAAATATTAAAATTGTTTATACTCTGTTTAGGGAGAGCCTTGTGAGAAAGGAGAAAAGGGAGATCCAGTAAGTAACATTTAAAATTGTAGTCTTTTTTCATCATATTGTCTTTTTTTTTTTTTGCTGTCCATTCTGGGTACTTTCAAGAAACTTAATTGACTTTCATGCTATTAGCTCTTTGCTACTTACCTGAATGTAAGTACTGTATATAATTATTGCTAAGGGATTGTCCTTCCATTACGCTGTAGAGCCCCTGTATTGTTAAGTCTTTAGAATTAGCTCTTTGCTACTTACCTGAATATAAGTATATAATTATTGCTAAGGGATTGGCCTTCCATTACACTGTAGAGCCCCTGTATTGTTAAGTCTTTAGAATTCTGTTGATCATTTTGCTCTGGGTAACATTGCCTTTCTTTCAGGGTGAATTTGGTACAATAAGTTTGTTTTTAAAAAAATCAAAGTAAATTTATCTCTAGCATATAAGATATCAGTTATTGACATTTTAAATCTCTGTCAAGAAGCAAGGGCCAGAATCTAATGGAATTAAATTTTAAATTGTAAGCTAATAGAGTCATACCTCGCATAACAAATTTAATGCGTTCTGCGAGGCTGCTCGCTATGCAAAAAATTCGCTATGCGAGTCAGACTCGCATAAAAAATTTTTTGCTATGTGAGTCAGACTTTTCCCTATGGAAACACTCATTATGCGAGTTTTTCCATAGAGAAAAGTCCTACTTGAATAGTGAAAAATTTGTTATGCGAGTCGGACTGCTTAGAAAAAAACTTCCTCGTTATGCGAGTTTTTCGCTAAGCAAAACACTCATTATGAGAGGTTTGACTGTACATTGGTAAATCCCATTGATTGCACTGGTCTGCTATAGTAGGAACTTCCAGTATGATTCTGGTTTAGCTTAACTTGCCTTTTTCATAATCCTTTTAGGGTGAATCAGGGTCCCCCGGTCCCCCTGGCCTCATTGGAAGTCCAGGACCTCAGGTATGGTAGCATTTGAATGATTTCATGGAAGTGTGTGTTGTCTTTTCCAATGCAATTGTAGAGAACAATTGATTTTTCAAGCCCCTTAAAATGATACTATTAATATTTTAACACAAATATGATTCTTTGCTCTGTTAGTCATCAGCTGCATCTTCACAAAATGTCAAAAAATATGTACAGCTTTCTAAAATCCTTTCCTAAATGCCATACCAGCCTCTTAAAACAGCCTTGCTACCACTGAGGTCTGTCCAGACATAGACTCTGTTGTTTCTTTGGTCTGTGCAGTGCCAAATGAGTGGGTAAGTCTAAGTCATGAGTTCTCTACCCTTTTAAGCCAGGGGCCAGGTCATGCTCCCTCAGACAGCTTTGGGGGCCGGACGACCATTTTGCCCTTTCTCCACCACATGGCACTTCCTGGTGTGGTGGAAGTGGCATGGGGGCCACATGAAATAGTGCTGTGGGCCGCATCTGGGCCACAGGCTGCAGGTTGAGAATCCCTGGTCTAAGTGAATGTTAAATAATAAAAATACTTCTTAGCTAAAATTACTGCCTTATATCAATCCATTCCTGCTGTCCCAAAGAAGTACAATTTGTTTATTTTATCTGCACACTTAGTTTGTATGTTGCCAATTACTTAGCAAATTTATAGCACAGCTAACATAGACCACAAAAACTACACATTTTCCAAAACAGGTAGCAATAACTAAAACAGGCAGTAAAAGAAGATGTATAATAACAATGGCAAAAACTGCAAACCTTTGGATTTGTAATGGTGAGAAGATAGTTAAAAATCCTGGATAATTTATTTTAGCATCTGTTGCATGATTATGAAAAAATATTATCACTTTTAGTGCCAAGCATTCATCCTTACAATGAGTGTTGTACAAGGCATGGCACTATAGCTTAGAAAACTCTGACCTTAAGCAGAGGAGGTCTCCACCGGTCCCTGAAGCATTTCACTTGGATCATTATTAAATATGTGGCATGCATAAAATATTTAAGACAGTGTTGTACAAACCCATATTCCCCATATTCCAGTAAAACAGGAATGGGGAACTTTAATAAATATGAAGGGGGGAGTTATTTTCTGCTTCCCAGAACCTCCCAGGGTCTGTAAAATCTGAAAATCCCCCAAAATGCACCAAGAAGTGGCAAAAATATTAAAATTGTGAGTTGCTATACAGTATGTCCACTGGGCTGCGACCCATCTTAAAAGGTGAATCACCACTTCTGGAGTTTTGTTGTGCTGCATTTCTCCCTTTCCTGACAGAGAAAGAAAGGGGTCATCAGAAAGCCTCAAAACAGCCTCCATTAGAGAGCTATATGCAACTGCAGGACTCCCCTCTGCCCATGACTGCTCTAAAACAATGGCCTAGAACAGAGGTGCCCAAACTACAACCCACGGGCCAGATACAACCCCCGATGCCAACTCATCTGGCCCACAGTGCCCTTGCAGCTCCCGGAAGTGGATGGGGGACATGCCTGCCAATGTGCATGTGTGTCTGGAACCACTTCTGGGAGTGGCACAGACGTGTTTGAGATACGCAGGATGTCCAGAATCACTCCTGGAAGTGGTTCCAGACATCCTTGTGCATGTGCAAATGCATCCACGTCACTCTCGGAAGTGGTTCTGGACATCCCCACACATTATTTATTTATTTATTTTTATTTGACGTGTTTAGCCACCCTCTCGCCGAGGAGACTCTGGGGGGCTTACAACACAAGAAACCCCAACACAACCCATTAGAGCAATCCATACATATGGATAAAACATCATAAAAATACTTAAATCTCTAAAATGTGTCCCACTCCCAGAAGTCGTTTCAGACATCCCTGTGCATGTGCAAACATGGCCACACCACTCCCAGAAGTGGTTCTGGACTTCCTTGCGCATGTGCAAACATGTCTGTGCCACTCCTGGAAGTGGTTCCAGACATGCATGCACAAACACACCCTATTCTGGGGGTGCGGTCAGGCCAGCTGAACTGTTCTGGGGGCATGGTCAGGCCACTGGCACAAAATGTTTGGGCACCCCTGGTCTAGAAGGCACTTTGAATGTTTTTTTTAACACAGGGACTCATCTCAATTGATTATACTATACTGTCCATTTGCACAAAATGCATTGTCTGATGGAGAACTGGTATGCTCTGTGGTTAGATCAGGGTTCTTCTTTTCTTCAATATGGAAAAATAACAGCACATCATCTGGTCACTTAGTCTTCTGATTTATCTCCATAGATTTTGGCTAGACTAGACTGCTAGGATTAGAGATAAATAGCTATCCACTTCAGGGACTGACTTATTCAAATGCACATGCATTGTTTTTTTTAATGATATTAACAGGAAAATTCACTTGGTTGTTTTTATACTGCAGGGAATCCCAGGGCCAGTTGGTCCCAGAGGACAACCGGGAGAAGTAGTGAGTATTATACTGGTTTTTTTTCGCATCCTGTAAAAGTTAATGAACTGAAATACCCAAGAAAATAAGGCTAGGAAAACTGACATGCTTTTTTCAGCAGGAGTACAGGAAGAGCTATGTTTGATATATAGCCCACGGGATATAGCACCAGAACTGCTAACTATAGTGCTGTTCCTTTGTTCCTTTTATTGCACATTCTGTTATGTTGTGTCTGTCTTTTGCTCTCTATAAGAAAAATCATGGCAATCTAACAGAGAATCCTCATCCAAAAGAATCACATGATCGATGACAGAAGCAAATGATTTAGCAACAGCTGCACTCAGATATGTTAAAAATTCTTGGGTTTGTGATATGAGACTAGTCTCTTCTTCGGCTCACATGCTCCTTCACCCCTTCTCTCTCCCTGTTGCTTCCTTTTTGAAATACAGTAAAACCCCGGATAATGCTAAAACTTGGTTCCACAAGTCTTAGTGTAATCTGATTTTTAATGTTATCCAATGCATGCATGCATTGGATAACGTTAAAATCCTATGGGATGAATCGCATAATGTTAAAACTCCACAGGGATGCATTGTAACTGGCACAGGCTTTAGTGAACATTATCCGATGCATCCCATAGGATTTTAACATTATATGATGCCATTTCCCCCCTCAGAGTGCTTAATATTATGCGGTTTTAGCGTTATCTAATGCAAACGTTATCCGAGGTATTACTGTACCTTTATGTAGGTCCTTAGTTAACTTTTGGTTGGGGAAGAAAGGCACCTTCCTATACTATGGTTGGAAGTAAGCCTCTTTTTATTGCCTATCTCTACTATTGACTACACCACGGCCTTTGACTGTGTGGACCACAACAAAATGTGGCAAGTAATTAAAGAGATGGGAATACCAAAACACCTTATAGGCCTCATGAGAAATCTGTACATGAGTCAAGATGCAACAGTTAGGGCAGAATACGGAATGATGGAGTGGTTTGGAATCGGAAAAGGAGTAAGACAAGGGTGCATTTTATCACCTTGCTTATTCAACTTATACACAGAGCACATAATGCACAATGCAGGGATGGAAGAATCACAATATGGGATCAAAATTGCTGGGAGAAACACCAACAATTTGAGATATGCAGATGATACTACCTTAATGGCAGACAGTGCGGAAGATCTAAAGAAGCTCCTGCTTAGGTTGAAAGAAGAGAGTGCAAAAGCTGGCTTGAGACTCAATATCAAGAAAACCAAGATAATGGCAACAGGCCCTATCAGTCCCTGGAGAATAGATGGGGAAGAAGTAGAAGCAGTGACAGATTCCACTTTCTTAGGATCTAAGATCACAGCAGATGGGGATTGCAGCCATGAAATAAAAAGGTGGCTGATGCTTGGGAGGCAAGCTATGAGAAACCTGGGGAACATAGTGAAAAGTACAGACATCACCTTGCAAACCAAAATCTGCATAGTCAAAGCAATGGTATTCCCAGTTGTAATGTATGGATGTGAGACCTGGACCATTAGGAAAGCTGAATGCAGAAGAATAGATGTTTTGAAATGTGGTGTTCGAGGACAACTTTGAGAGTCCCCTGGACAGTGAGGAGAACAAATAGGTCGATCCTAGAAGAAATCAACCCTGACTGCTCCTTAGAAGGTCAAATTGTAAAGATGAAGCTAAAGTACTTTGGACATCAAATGAGAAAAGAGGATTCACTTGAGAAAGCCTTGATGCTGGGAAAGGTGGAGGGCAAAAGAAGAAGGGGTGGCCAAAGATGAGATGGCTAGATGGTATTGTAGACACAATGGGCACAGAGCTGGGTGGGTTGAGGAGGAAGGTGGAGGACAGTGGTGCCTGGAGGACAATGGTACATAAGGTCACAAAGTGTCAGAATCAACTGTGCAACTGAACAACATGATTAATCACAGTTTGTCTTGGTTCAGGTGACTTTCCAACCTACAGATAAATATTTAATAAAAGCAAAAAAAAAATTCTTCTAGTGGCATTGGGGGTGGGGGACAGCACAAAAGCACAAGGAGGCCAGACTCATTCTTCTGATAAGAACCTGTGGTTTACAATTACAAACAGAAAAAAGAAATACTCTTGCCACATTTGTTAAACATGTGAGATACTTTTTGAAGAACTTGAAAATTAAACTTCCTGGAGCTGTTTGCCCATTATATTCAACTATAGATACCCAGATTTAATGTACATACCTCATCTATGAAGAATGAACAAATATAACAAACATCATTTTCCCTGGAAACAAGAGATAGTCACTTTCCTGCCTTCATTTATTTATTTGAGCTCACATGGATTGTTCACATGATAAAAGTGAATGCATTTTGTAATTAGTAACTGACATCTAGCAGTGTAACATTAAGATTTAAATTCATGTATTTTAAAGGAAAGAAATAATTTCCCCTCTCATAAATCCACATACAATAGTTGGCATGATAGATAGATAGATAGATAGATAGATAGATAGATAGATAGATAGATAGATAGATAGATAGATAGATAGGCAGGCAGGCAGGCAGGCAGGCAGGCAGGCAGGCAGGCAGGCAGGCAGGCAGGCAGGCAGACTATATAAAATTTCTGACAGGCTCTGAAATTTACAGGGACAATGCACCACTTCCTCGGGTAAAATTAATTTAAATAGGTGTGAGAATTTACAATTCTGTGCTTTTGGTCAGAAACATTTATTCTGAAGTGTCTCTGTCATAGTGAATTTTAAAGTTAAAGTTAATAGTGTAGAGCTCTACTTAAAATGCCCCATTTGTTTAGGTGGATTCCAGTTTATTTCCTCTTCCACAGCCTAGCATTTAAGGAAACTGACAGAAAGAGAGTAAGTACTGTACAGTAATACCTCATATAACATTAGTATCGAATAACACTAAAATCGCATAACATTAAGGAATCTGGGGGGAAGAATTGCATCAGATAACATTAAGATCCTATGGGATGCTTCAGATAACAACTGCGAAAGCCTGTGTGGTTACAATGTATCTCTATGGATCCCATAGAGGATCAGATAACACGAAAAATCATATAACACGAAGACTTGTGGAACCAGGTTTTAGTGTTATATGAGGTTTTACTGTATAGGAAATGAGACACTAAGGGTCACCCACTCACAAAAGGGGGGAAATTGGCTATTATGTGACAAGATCATAAATGAGTGTGGGTTTTGATGGGGATAGAAACCAGTGTATTTCCTATGCTTTGTATGCATTTATGTTTTTTCTGCAGGGTACACAGAAAGAGCCTCCTTGAAGACTGTGGTATTTCTGAACCACAATCGGGCATACTCTGGTAATGGCAACCTTGTGTTGCCAGCTAATCATTCTCACCCTAGGTCAGGTGAAAGGAACTGCAGAATGAACTCATCAAAAAGTTGCTTCATTTTGGCAGTTTCACATCTGGCCTAAACATGGAAGAAGGAGAATTTTCTGCTTTTAATGTTTATTATTATTATTATTATTATTATTATTATTATTATTATTATTATTATTATTATTATTATTATTATTATTATTATTATTATTATTATTATTATTATTATTATTATTATTATTATTATTATTATTTTAGGGCTTACAAGGGGAACCAGGAATACCTGGAAAACTAGGGATTAAAGGCGAAAAGGTATGTTTTGCAATATTACTGAAGTACTATATCTCAATATTTATTGCTCTTAAGTGATACCGCATTTGTTACATAATTGTTTTTATCTTGTTTGCCTCATAAAAAATAAAGTATAACTTATTGTTCCCTACTTGTTTCAGTGATTGATGGCAGACTAGAACGAGATACTCCATCTCTTAGAAACAAACAGTAAATTCAAACTGAGCAGCAGCTTTTGTCTGAGCTAAGGAGCATATATTGTCACACTTAAGGGCTCAACTGTAAGCTGAGGAAAAGCTTGTGAAAGTGGACATGCAGGGAAGAAAAAAATTGCTAGTTTCCTACAAGAAAGCAGAGTCCTTTTACTGATTGTTTCGGCAGAGTCACATCTGAGCAGCTGTCAAATAAACTGAAATACAATTCTCATAAGTAAAAAAAAAGACCTTGTTGACTCAGCGTATAACTACAGAGCAGGAAAAAATATGTGCCAATCCACGATGATTCACACCCATTGAGATCACGTTTCTCTGGGTGAATTCACTGTTACTGTCCAGGTTTGAAGGAACCAGCAGCATCAGAGGCAGAGAGCTCAGTATAAATTGCCTTAACAAGGTGCTAACAAGTGATGATTGGCAATTTCCACCTCTCTCTCTCTCTCTCTCTCTCTCTCTCTCTCTCTCTCTCTCTCTCTCTCTCTCTCAAAATTGGTCTTCTAAGCATTCTAGACAAAAATTTGTCCCAGCACTACAATGAAACCTTTTAAAATGGTTTGAACACAAGGTGCACTCAGCTTAGAGGAAGTGATACCCCTGAGAGTGTCCCATGACTTCAGATCAGGCTATCACACTGGCAGAAAGCAGGCAAAAGCAATTTAAGATTGTTCATAACAAATTGAAACTATCCTGGAGGCTGAATAAAAAGAGACAATTCCCTTCTCAGAAAAGATGAATCCACAATAGGCCTCACCACATTCAGCTTTACACCTTATAGTCATTGGGCTTTAATCTGACATAAATTGTGGGGTAAATAGGCAGTGTAGTCACTCCCTTAGGCATTGGGGTAATGTATCAGATAAGAAGATTAATACTATTGGGGATATATCTAGGAAAATGAGATGTTAGAATGAATGATTGCTTTTGATTGATTAAAAAGTGATTGTGAAGGTGAAGATATATCAATTCATATAGTAATGTATATTAATGGCTGACCTTCTATTAAATGATCATTGTTTTCATCTGAATTTTATAGGGGGAATCTGGTGGGATCATAGGACCCCCTGGACCTCCAGGTTCTCAAGGTGAAATGGGACCTCCGGGAACAAGTCTTCCAGGAAAACCAGTAGGTACCACAAACTTGCCATAATGGAGGAGGGACCATGAGAATAGTGTAGTGTAGACACAATGGGCACAAAGCTGAGCGAGTTGAGGAGAATGGTGGAGGACAGCGGTGCTTGGTGGACAGTGGTCTATGGGGTCGCAAAGGGTCAGAATCGACTGTGCAACTGAACAACAAAAAAGTGGATAGTACGATAGATTAGGATAAGGATGACTTGTCTCACATACCCTGAAAACCCTTTTAGAATTGCCATTAGTTGGATGCAACTTGAAAGCACATAACAGCATAACAAAGAAGAACTACCTGGTCATCAAAACAAATCCCTGCCCCCAAGACAAGAATGCCCATGTATGGCCACTTCAAAGAGAAAACCATATAATTCAGAACTATCATTGGTGTCACAAGCAAAGGACTGTAACAGAAGATGCCTCTAGATGAGGGTTCTCAATCTTGGCCCCCAGATGTTCTAGACCAGGAGTCAGCAAACCTGGCTCTCCAGGTGTTCTTGGACTTCAATCACCAGAAGCCCAAGTCAGCACTCCTGCTGATCAAGTCTTCTCGGAATTGAGTCCAAGAACATCGGAACAGCCAAGTTTGATTACCCCTGTTCTAGACAACAGAGAACGCCAAGTGATGACACTATATGAGCTTCTTAGTTCTACTCCCTCCCCCTACTTCATTCCACAGTTTCTTCGGTGACTTCTCCTTCTTCTAAATGGAGGGTGGCAGCTGTGGCCCTACAGATGTCATTGATTATACTGGCTAGGGCTGATGGGAATTATATGCCAAAAGCATCTGGAGAGTCCCAGTTCCCTGCCCCATTTTAAACAGTATACATGTATTCATGATGCTGTAAATGTTATTCTGAAAAATAAATTGAGCAGGAGTGGCACTACCATGTGGCTTTTTTGTTAGTTTCATTTTTAAACCAGTGCAACTATGCAGTTCAGTTAGTGGTGTGCATGCATGCATTTTTAAATACTGAAATTCTGGTTGAAAATTTGCTGGCAAATGAAAAGTTGTATCAGTCTCTGTCAAGGTAAATTTTGGTGTTGTTGTTGGTTGATTTCAGGGCCTACCAGGAACACCTGGGACAGTAGGTCCACGAGGACCTAAGGTAGGAGGACCTTTTTTAACAAAATAATTCCTGTTTATTAAAATGTGGATAATGGGTGTTTTTGATGGGTTTAAAACAAAGTCATATTCCTTTGTCAGGGTGAAAGAGGACTTCCTGGACTACAAGGACCTCCTGGGGAGATGGGTCCAGCAGGAAATGGAACCCAAGGCCCCCCTGTAAGTACAGAATGTATCTGGTGTCCTCTTTATACGAGATATTACTCAAAATTTCTATAATGACTTACTCAGATGAATCAAACACTGAATCAATAAACTCTATTTAGTAAATGACATAATAAGCTTTAATATACTGGTTTATCATTCTTCATTGTGTAGTAAGGTAAAATTGTCAATGAAGCCGATGGACCTCTCCCATCTATTTTGAGGCAACCAGGAATCTTTTGTGAATTATTCTTGCATTTATTGGCCAAAGTTGGCCTGCCTTTTGGTGGTTTGGCTTTAGCTTATAAAAGATTGCAATGTTTTATCTTACAGTTAATATACCATTCTTCATTGGTGTTTAAAAATCCAGATACCTGGATTTCCAAGTTGACACTGTAGAACAATGAAAAAACAAAGAATTTAAAACATATTTTCAAATAGGTTTTGCACCCTCAGATGTATAGCAAGGGTGTAGGGCAGTTTCCTGCTGCTGCAACATAGAACTTCAGTAGCTGTAAATGTCTCTACACTATATAAGTACAGCAGTTTGATTCCACCCTAACTCCATCCTACGGAATATTGGGATTTTTCATTAGCTGAGGAACCTGGAATTCTCTGTTGGCAAACTCTCAAAACTATGAGAACTCTAGTATTTAAAAAATCTGATTATTTCACCACAATAACAGATTTATAGCAAGCAGAGTGGTATAAAACTGCTATAACTATACATTGTAGATCCAAATACATATTATGAGAACATCTGTCTGTCCCACTAGGGCAGACCGGACGGGCTTTCCTCTCCAGCACTAGATGGAGGGCCTTTTCTGTATCTGCCCTGGCCCTTTGGAACCTCCTGCCAATGGAGCTCCACCTCCAACCACAACTGTGGGCCTTTAGGAAAGTTTTAAACACATGGCTGGTCCAGCAGGTATGGGGTGCTGCTTTTGCATCTACTCCACCCCGCTGGCTTATATGACCATCTGACAATTTTGTTATGGGGATTTTAGGTTTTTAGATTCAAGATTTTGTGTTTTTTTAGATTTCAGAGATTTTAGAGTTTTTATGATGTTTTATAAACCGGTATATGTATGGGTTGTCGGAGTGTGTTATGTTGGGGGTGTTTCTTGTGTTGTAAGCCGCCCAGAGTTGCCTCGGCAAGGGGGTAGCTAAACAAGTATAAATAAATAAATAAATAAATAAATAAATAAATAAATAAATAAATAAATAAATAAATAGCTTCTGAAACAAGCCTTGTATGTGAGTCAGACACCTTCATTGTGTGAATTCTTTTCTGTACCTACTCTTTTTCTTCTCTCTTCTTATTGCAGGGTCCCAAGGGGCCTCCAGGAGTACCTGGGTTCCAGGTAAGATGTGGAACGAGAAGTCTGGCTGAATGCTTTCTGCATATTTATCATAAAGCTATTGTATGATACCCTGACACCTCTAAATATTTGTGTCTCAGGGCTCAAGGGGTTCCCCCGGATTACCAGGAGCTCCAGGGATCCCAGGTCTTGATGTATGTATTAAATTGGGATGCTATAATGGCACTATATGCCCCTTATCAATAATAATAAATAAATACTCTGTTATTTTTAATATATACAATAAAACCTCGCATAAAGAGCGCCTTGCTTAAAGAGTAACTTGCTTAAAGAGCAGAATTTTCTCTAATGTTCACTTTGCTTAACAAATAAAAACAACCAAAAACTCACTTAACAAATAAATCGGGGTTTGCAATCCCCCCCACAATTGGTCATTTATAATGGAGTTTCACTTAAAGAGCAAACTAGCTTAAAGAGCAATCCTGTGGAACACATTATGGTCTTTAAGCGAGGTACAACTGTATGTACCTATCTCAATCTCATAATCTCTATAGGGTATTCCAGGACGTGATGGAAAACCAGGACTACCAGGACCTCCAGGTGACCCTGTATGTATACAGAACAAAGTTCTTCTACATTGCAATTCATAACAGATAAAACAAGTTTACTTTTAAAAAGTAGTAGATTAGTATGAATCTGTATGTTGAATGGAGGGGGGGAGGTTGTAAATTACCAATTTCACTCATGTAGAATTATATTTGATGAACACTTGCACTGTTGTTATCCCAATAAAGTCAATTATTTGCACTTGAAACACTCTAAGTCAATTTTGAATCAGCCCCCTAGAGTTCTGTTAACTGGAAACAAAGCAGATTCATGTGCCCTGCAGAGCCTCCCTCCTCATAAAAATCTCCTGAATGTATTGCGTAAGTAACTAGAAACAGTATGAGAAAAAGAATGTGCAGCTCTGAATGTTATATTCCCAGTACAAACCATTGTATTCTAGAAGCTGATGTTTCAGTATTTTAAGGTTAGAAAATACCAATAAATTAGAATGCATGGGTTTCTTTCCCACTGCTTTTTGCACTCTACGTGACATTTAAATATCTAGTGCTGTATTCCATGACTGACTTCTTACTTCTTCTCTTGTGTCCCAATCAAACCCTGGACTGCCAAAAAAAGCCACTTTCTTTGTTTTATTGGTGCACGTTTCTGGCAGTAATCAGCAGACCAGCATATGAGCCGGATTCTGTATCTCTCCACATTTCACAGAGCGTGTTGTTGTCCACCAGCAGCCCCCACTTTAGCATGTTGGTCTTGCATTTAGGGACTCCAACTCTCAGCCTATTCAAGTAATGTAGAGAAAGTTGAGTTCCTTAGCTATATACTCTTTTAATGTTGTTCCTTATTCAGTGAGCTCCTTCCTCCCTCTTCTAATTTGGTTTGCTCTTGTGTACTCTCAAGAATGTTTGTTCTTGCTGTAAAGCTCTTCCTGGATCTGAGCTGGCAGACCTGAGGCTGATATCCATTCATAAGGTGTAGAGGGTCATTCTCTTGCTTAATTCTCTCAGTGTTCGCTGCTACTTCTCTCCTGATCTTAGGTGGAGCAATACCAATAAGATGGTATATTTTCTTAACTGGTGTAGGTTTGAGGCATTTTATTTATTTATTTATTTATCTATTTATTTCTGATTTATATTGCCACCCAACTCAGAAGACTCTGGGCAGCACACTGAGAATAAAACCAATAACACAGTTTAAAAACTTTAAAACCCTTTAAAAAACATTAAAACTGCAACCAAAAGTTACCCCAATCCCTGCAGATTGAGAGAGAGAGAGAGCCTTTTCTTACTTAATCAGCCAACATGCAGGGGCCACCACGTCGCTGGTGCCCCACACCTGATTTTCCAGTCAGGTTTTTAGCCCTTTCCTGAAGGTCAGCAACTCCATCTGGAGACACAAGTCAATTGGCAGAAGGTTCCATAGGGCCAGAGCAGACACTGAGAAGGCCCTCTTTCTGGTGCTTGAGAGACGCACCTCTCTAGCAGATGGAATGATTAGAGATCCTCTCTGATTTGCTCTGGTGGGAACAGACACATGCTATTGGGGTGACATGGTCTCTTAAGTATCCTGGCCCACTACCATGTAAGGCTTTAAAGGTAATTACCAGCACCTTGAATTGCACCTGAAGGCACACTGGAAACCAGTGCAGCTCCAGAAACAGTGGCGAGGCACAGGCATACTGCCTGCACCCCATCACCACCCAAGCAGCCGCATTCTGCACCCCATCACCACCCGAGTTGCAGCCTCCAAATGGTCATCAACGGCAGCCCCATGTAGAGCGCATTATAGTAGTCAAGTCTGGAGGTGGCCAGACCATGTGTGACCATGAGCAAGGAGTCCTGATCTAGGAGCGGGCATAACTGGCATATAATACAAAGTTGTGCAAAAGCCCTCCTGGCCACGACTGCCACCTGCTCTTTGAGCAGGAGTCGTGAGTCCAGGAGGACCCCAGATTATGAACCAAGTCTGCTTGGGGCAAAATAGCCCCATTCAGGACCGAAGATAGTAGCTCCTGAGATAACACAGGGCCCCTGACCCACAGCCACTCAGTCTTGCCGGGATTTAGTTGTAGCCCATTGTCCCCCATCCAGACACCAGGACTCTGATTGCATCACTGGGATCACCATGGGCTGAGATGTACAGTTGAGTATCATCAGCGTACTTATGATACCTCACCCTTTGGGAATGGATGATCTCCCCCAGTGGTTTATTGTAAATGTTAAATAGAAGAGGTGAGAGAACTGAGCCCTGAGGAAACCCATACTGGAGAGGCCTAGGGTTGGACATCTCATCCTTCAAACACACCAACTGGGTACGGACCTTCAGAAATGAGGCAAACCAGGACCACACAGTGTCCTGAATCCCCAATCCTCAGAGCTGTCCCAGAAGGATACTGTGGTTGACTGTATCGAAGGCCACTGAGAGGTCAAGAAGAGCAAGGACAGACGGATAGCATCCTGTCCCTAAATGGATGGTTTCATTAACAGTGATGTCAACTTGTTTTGCATGTGTGAATAAAATGGGGAGAAGGACAGCCTTGTGCTCGACAGAAGCAAAATAAATGCAGTGCAAACACATGTATGCATTAATTTTGGGAAAACTACTCAAAAGTTAAATGTTTACAGTATACAGTATAAGTATAGATTACATTACAGTATATATACTGTGTCTTTACAATGTTACGTAAAGGATGGACAATGTGCACAAGGATTAAGAGAGCACCATTGTGACTCTGTCTCATTACAGGTTGCTCTTCCCCTCCTTGGAGACATGGGTCCTTTATTGAAGGTAATTGCATTTTCTGCCACAGCAACTTTCCTGGGTGACATAAATGGAAGACTATGTCTTCATAGGCAACATTTCAATTGACTTTATGCCATCTTTTAGTACATTCTGCCTTGGCAGCACACATTTTTCTAAGGTTTTGGTACACATGAGTTCCCTGCCTATTGCATACAGATGGTCTGATTATTAGAGGCAGTGCAATTTGTAGCATCATTGTTGACTCTGCTGTTAGCCATAGATCCTAGCTGTTCTTTAGTTCTGGTTCCCCACATACCAAAAAGAAGGAACACAGGAAAGGTACATTTCTTGAATGAGCACGCTATCTTGAACTTACATTCTCATCATACTTGCTTTGCTCACTCAAGAAGATATTTTATCTCAGATTCTTTGCACTTGAAAATCAATGCTCTGAATCACATGGGAAGTAAAAGAGGAAGTTTTGGGCTCCAGAAAGGGGGCAGAAGCCACTGTGGGGAGTGGAGATGGCAATGCTCCTCTCCCCACCCATTTGTTTCATAATCCTTGAATAAAGCTGGTGCTTACTAGGCAAATGGTTTCTCCCTGTAAAAATGCAGTTCATTTCTTCAGCAGTTTGAGCTTCTCTGAAGAAGATCTATTTAAAAACTTGGCTGCATATGTGGCTGTCTCCTGTCTGCACATTTGGCTTACTTGGTGTGTGGCTCAATAGAAGACAGAAGAATTATATTAAGGGGATGAACCGTCCAGATCTTGTCTAGTTGGAGATCTACCACTGCAACATTTCTGCATCCCACATCATGTGGGAGAAAAATGGTTGGAGTGGATGTTTTTCTGTGTGCCATTCCTTCCTCAACCACTGATTTCAGTGGAGGTCAAAATAGTGGAGACCCTCACTAAAGAATGCAGGAACATTGGTTCCAACAGGTCCAATTCCACTTTCCTCTGTTTCCAGTACACTGCTAGCTGCTGAGGGCTTGGTGGATGCATGAAATGCCAGTAGGCCTGGGGTTCTTATTTACTCCTGCCTGGGTGTCCTTCTTTTTAAGGGGTTTGGGGAGGTTTTATGGATGTTTTTAGATACTTTTATAGTATTTGGTTTTAATTGTATTGGGTATGGGTTTTAGCTGATGTTGTGAGCCACCTTCGGTCACTCAGGTGGAAAAGGGAGTCATATAAATCAAATAAATAACTAAATAAATTCCCTCTCAATACTGCAGCCTCTGTCCACAATCAGAGGAAGATGTAAACCCTCTCCTGTCAACCTTACCTGAGGGTAAATTAGAATTGTGTAAATACAGAGGGTGCCAAATATAAACACATTTTAAAAGTTGTTATCTATGTCTAAAGTTGAATTGAATTACAATAGCAATGCATAGTATGATGTTTGCTCAAAAGAACCAATGCTAACATCACCACGTGACAGGCAAAACAGTAAAAAAAACTGTGAGTCTTGAGAGTTTACCTTGATGAGAATTTTCCAGGAAAATGGATAGGACAAAGAGGTGTGGTTGAGTTTCTTTTGACTTAACACTCCTTGGTTTCTACCTTCAAGGATGTGGTGTATCATAGAAACCCGGGTGAATTAATGGTACATTAGGAAGTACTGTAATTGAAATGGCAATTTACATATACAAGTAAACACTTTGGTCAAGCAGTAGTTCACCATAATCAGAACTGTCTGGACACTGATTGTAACCACTTTGATCACCTCTTGTAATTGCAGAAGTCAAAAGTGACTTGTATTTATCCTTTGTTATCAGTATTGAATATTACAATTTTAATACGTTTTTCCTTTCTTAAAACGTGTATACTTTTTGGCACTCTCTGCATATAACTTTAGTAAATGAGTTTGAAATTAAACTGAATGTATAGTTATCCACCTTTCCCACTTCATATGATCAGACTTAACTGACTTCCCCTTTTCAGCTGAAGCGACATAACCTTGCTTTCACAAAAGAATTTACTTTTTCAAATCATCACCATCATCTTCAAGTTTTCTTGTTGTTAATTGGTACTAAGTCCCACATGTGTTGTCTCTTAACAGCAGTGTTTTCATCACAGGAATATAAGCTCACTTGTGATAAATTTAGTTACAAAACTGCAGTTGCTTCATTCATAGGTTATTTGAGTTCACAATAGAAGAAAAACATTTGTGTTCTCATCTTTAAATAGGCAAGTAATGAGTTTCTGGCATCTAATTTTTGTTGGTAAAAAGTTTACCATGGCTTTCTATACCTGTAACAAAATGCTTATGGCAAATATTAGGCTAGGGTTTGAAGAATAATAAGCATCAAAAATGAAATGGGAATACAGTAGTACCTCGGATAACATTATGACTTGGTTCCACAAGTCATAACGTTATCCAGTTTTTAACGTTGTGCAATGCATTGATCGTACAATGTTAAAAAAAAATCCCTGTTCCCTTTCCAAAGAAGAAAGGGAACAGGGGGTCAATCTGGTTTGCTTAGCAAGCCATGGGGGGGGGGTCTGAAAAAAAGGGACCCAAGCCTCTCTTGGGTCGCTTCTTTTTAGAAACCTCCATCTGGCTTGCTAAAGAGCTTAGCGATCCAAGCCGGGGGGGGGGGGTTCCTAAGAGAGGCTTGGATCCCTTATTCCAGCCTCTCTTAAGAAGACCCCCCCCCAGCCTGGATAGCTAAGATCCTTACCAAGCCAGGTGGTGGGGAGGGGTTCTAAAAAGAAGGTAGAATTTTCCCCCTTCTTTTTAGAAACCTCCGTCTGGCTTGCTAAAGAGCTTAGCGATCCAGGCTGGGGGGGGAGGCTTCATAAGAGAGGCTTGGGTCCCTCATCCCAGCCTCTCTTAAGAATACACACACCCCCCTACCTGGATAGCTAAGACCCTTACCAAGCCAGGCCGGGGGGGAAGGGCTCTAAAAAGGTAGGTAGGTTTTTTTCTACCTTCTTTTTAGAAACCTCCGTCTGGCTTGGTAAAGGGCTTAGTGATCCAGGCCGGGGGAGGGTGCTTCCTAAGAGAGGCTTGGGTCCCTTATCCCAGTCTCTCTTAAGAAGACACACCCACCCGGCCTGGATAGCTAAGCCCCTTACCAAGCCAGGCGGGGGAGGGATCCACCACTGCAGGGTGGCTGGGGAAGCCGACGGGGACTCCCCGTCAGCTTCCCTAGCCACCCACTCCTGCCTCCGCAGCTGTAGGGTGGCTGGGGAAGCCAACGGGGAAGCCCCCCATCAGTTTTCCAGCCACCCCACCCCTGCCTCCACAGCTGCAGGGTGGCTGGGAAGCTGAACGGAGAACACCATTCAGTTTTCCAGCCACCCTGCTGCTATGAACAACTGCATCAGATAACACTAGCAGATTGTTATCCGATTTTACCGTTATCCGATACAGTCGTTATCCGAGGTATTACTATACTGGGCATATCTGAGAGAGGTGGCCATAAACCCAGTAAGGTATGGATACCATTGTGACTGTTCATGCTTCATTACTACTTCAGCCTAACATTTCTGCCCACAGTTTTCTTTTGTCTTTATCAGGGTGAACCAGGTCTAAGAGGTCCTCCAGGAATGCCAGGCAGAGAAGGACCAAAGGTGAGTTCCTGATGTAAGAACAATATGTAGTTTCCTAGCTGATAGAAACTTAGTTACTTAGTCATTTTGTTAAATTGAGTGACATGCATGTGTTATACTGCAATTAGGCAGCTCTGATTAATTTTATTTAAACGACCAGTTTTTCCAGCTTTCGTTGCTTCAAAAATCAATAATGAAACTTCCACATACAAATACTGAGAGTAGAAATTAATTAGCAATGAGACAGTTAAACTAAGCAGGAAGACATGGATGGGTCAGAATTCAAATGCTGGAAGGGACAGTTGCAGAAGAGTTTTGCAGAACATTACTTGCTTCTGAGCAAACATTACAGAAAATATGGTCACTGTAGAATTAATATTATACTATACACAGCTGGAAGTCATCCTTTTAATTCTGATTTCAAGTGATTTCAGAAAATTTATCTTTCAGTGGCACTGAAAGACTGTCATGTTATAATATCACTGCCTTGAACATTATCTTAACCTTAATTGTTCTGTTATTAACAGTATGCCCTTTGCAGTTATATGAGTAGCTGGTCATACTTAAGAACTTTTGTTCTTTCAGACAAATGAATATTCCTCTGTTCTCCTTTTATTAAACACTACAAATTACAAAAGGCAAGAATGTTAATGGATTATCCTGACATTATTTCCCATGTAAATCAAGTTGGCAGGAAGAGTTTTCAAAGCTCCTCTAAAAGCAGATTCGTATATTCATGTATTTTTTTTTATTTCTGAAATTCAAAACTAAAAACCTAATTCTGTGAGTATCTAAGGAGATGTAAGTCATGTGGAGGCAATGGGGTAGACTCATAGCAAGTTAGAATTGGGTTGCAGTATTAGGTGTATATGTTTGAATAAACTCAAGCAATCGTTTCATGGCACCACTCTTAGAGGAACAGATCAAGGCATGTGAAGTATGTTCTGCCTTGTTCCTTCACCATAGTGGCTCTTTTGTTTCGACCCTAGCTCTTGTTGAATTAATAGATTTCAGAATCCCTGACCCCATGCCATGTGGGGCTTCTGACAGCTGAAGTTCAGCATCTTTTGAGGAGTAGGTTTGGGAACCACTACTGTATGTTTTGAAGGTGAACAGATTGTTCTGTAAATCAGCCCATATAGTGACACCCTGCTGTTTTTTGTTTCAAGGGGACCAAAGGTGAACGTGGATTTCCTGGGCTTCCTGGAGAAAAAGGTGATGAGGTAAAAATTAATCCTATTGCTTTAGGAATCATTTTCCTGTTATTTTAATGTAAATTATGAGAAGGAAAAACTCCTTTAATTCACTTTCCAAGTCTTCCCACCAGGTTAACTAAGTGTCTCCCATTAACACAGTAATGTAGGTTCCCATCCAGGATGGCTGATTTAAGGGCAGCCATCCCCCCCCCCAACCTGGTATCTGTACCTGTTATTATTTGTTTTATCTGTTTTACTGTTTTAATGTTTTAAATTTTTATGAATTTATGAATTTTTAAGGTTTTATATATTGTTTGTTTTTGGATTACCTATTGCGGTAATTCATTCTGTAAGCTGCCCAGAGTCGGGTCTTCCCGAGTGGGGCGGGGTATTAAATGTGAATAATAAATAAATAAATAAATAAATAAATAAACCTCTTTTGATGGTGAAACTGCTGCCGCTGTTCCTGTTATAGCTTTAAAGAGAAAAAGATGTTGGGATATTGTAGAATGTTTTGTATTACATATTTTATGTAATGGGCTACATAAGCCTTTGACAAGTCAGGTAAAGCAGAAGTGCAGAGGCACACGAGAAACAGTTTAGTTTATCTTAGTATTTGGACTTGGGAATCTGTTTGTTTGTTTCCTTCCTTGCTTGCTTGTAACACATGTAGTGTGTGTTTCAAAACTACAATAGTTGTATTGTAAAGGTATACACCTGGAAGGATTCATGTCAAATCAGCATCAGATAATAACTGCAGAAAGATGAAGTAGGGGAAAATTTTAACTGATGCTTTCACCTCTTTTCCTGCTGCCTTCAATATTTCTTATTGTTATTGTCTTTTTATAATGTGTCCCAAATACTACAAGATTGATTCTGATATTTCTGCTTCTAGAGAATTCTAGAGTTCTGGCTTGATATGATCTAAATGTAATAATCATGTGTTGTCACATCAATTCTGAGTTATGTGGCCCTCAGCTCCACGGCAAAGAGTGGAGTCTATGTGCGTGGAGAGGCCATAGTGGTGCAATCCCATCTAAGGCTGCCACCACCTACTTATTCCAAAAGGTGACCAATGCCTTTGCAGAATTGTGCAGCTGTTCCGTAGGGGGGGAAACCTCAGTCCCCAATTATTGCTGGCAGGCATTGCCCTCCCCACTCTTAGCCAGCCATTCCCAGTCACAAAAGCCTCTATTTTCCAGAAAAGCACCCAGTCATTTTCTCGATTTCTTCATAGTAATACATGAAGCACTCCTAGGAAAGAAAGGAGATAATTATTCACAGCATCTTTGCAATTGGTTTCAAAGGTCATGCCATGCAATTATAGCAATTGCAGCCATTTCATTGTACCATGGAATTTATCATTATAGGAGAGAGTGTTATAGAGGATCAGAGCCAGCAACCACGGATTTCTTCTCAAGTATTTGCACTGAACTGATCTGGAGCAATCTCCCCTCAGTGAGTTTAAGAAGCATTACATAAAATAAATCAAATAACATTAGTACATTGCCATTTACAACTTGCTAAGTCAAAAATAGGTAGCTTAGGGTTCTTCCAAACAGGGCTCCTTGCAGACTGGTTACAAATTACAGCAAAGGCTGTGATAGCTGTCAGATGTTATCACCCTCCGTAAGTATAGTGCATCTTTGCAGTCTGCTGAATGTCGCTGTAATTATGCAGTATTTTTTTATGACAGTGGTTTAGTAATATTCCCCAAAACCATATGTAACTGAAGACCTTCTCATTGATGGAAACCACCCATGGCACCTGCCAGATGTTTTCTAGCACATTTTAAATTATTTATTAGTTACATTGTATATTCTGCCCCTCCCCAATGAGATCAAGACAGCCATAACACTAAATTAGCTTTATGCTCAAGCTCCAAAGAAGCAGGACAAGGTAATGGGAAAACAAACTGTAGAAGTTGAAGTATGTTGGTTTTTGTCCTCATTTATCCTTATGCTCAGTGTTCGGAGAGATGAGCAACAGTGGTAAACAATTGTTAGAAATCTAAGGAAAATCCACTGTAAGAGAGATGGAAGTGCATTGGCAATGGGAAATAAGAATTAAAGAAGAGGACAGAAGATTGGTACATACAAAAAGAGGTCACACCAACACTGCAGATCACTATGTACATCAGAAAGAGCATGAACATAACATCATGGAAAACATAAGAAAAGTGGGCATGAAAATTACCAGGTCTAGAGGGAAAGGCCCTCTGGCATTTAAAAAAAATCAGTTTCAAAAGCATTGGAATTTCACTGCAATTTGCATAAAACTGGAATTAATCACATGTCATGTGAATGCTGGAAATTAAACCAGTGACATCAGCCACAATATTGTGCACTTAGAGAAAATAGATGTTGTGACTGGAAGAACCTTTAGACCAGGGATCGGCAACCTATGGCCCATGGGCTGGATCTGGCCCGTGGTGCCAAATCATCCAGTGCACACTCTTGCTCCAGCTGGAGACACAGACACATTTACAACAGCCATAAACACGTTTACAACAGCAGCATTTATGGCAGCGTTTACAGCGGATGGACCACCACCCCAGCTGCCTGAACTGTCTGAGGGAGTGTGACCTGGCTTCCAACTTTACAAGGTTGCCGACCCCTGCTTTAGACTAATGAATACAAGTATCATGATAAGTAAAGTCTAAAATCAGTGGTGGTCATCAACAGGTTCACACCAGTTCTCCAGAACTGGTAGCAAAAATTCTGGCTGGCCCTGCCCACCCAAGTTTTGAAATAAAGTAGTCCTAATTCAGGTGCAACACAGGGCTTTCCCCCTGGCCACAGCCACCATACCACGCCCACAGTGTGGTAGTAAAAAAATTTTTAGAGCCAAACACTGTCTAGAATATAGAGTTGGCTGAAAAGAAACCTGGCTTCTTATCTCCATTCCCAACATTAATGCTTTTAGAAGACTACACAGAGTCATTTCCCGTGTGGTGAGTCATAACATGATGAGTTGAATACAGTAATACCCTGGATATCGATTGTATGGTATAGCGCTAAAACCGCATAACGTTACAAGATTTTTGGAAAAATCTTGTATTGAATAACATGATTTTTAGCGTTATCCAGAACAATTGTGTGTGTGGGGGGGGGGTTGGATTGGGTAGAACATCTACCCAATCCAACCCCCCCCAGGGCCCGCCCATACGATGTTTGGAAACGGTATGGTCCCCCATACCCTTTCCAAACATCGTGCAGGCGTGCGCCTGTCAAACGCGGCTTGGGGAGGATATGGAGAAAACCTCCGTATCCTCCCCAAACCGCGTTTGGCGCGCGTGCGCCAACGCACCCGATGTTTGGAAAGGGTATGGTCTCCCATACCCTTTTGAAACATCGTGCAAGTGCGTGCCTGTCAAATGCGGCTTGGGGAGGATACGGAGAAAACCTCCGTATCCTCCCCAAACCGCGTTTGGCGCGCGCGCGCCAATGCGCCTAATGTTTGGAAAGGGTATGGTCCCCCATACCCTTTCAAAACATCATGTAAGCACGCGCCTGTCAAATGCGGCTTGGGGAGGATATGGAGAAAATTGTTTGGTGTATACCCCGGACAACGCTAAAAACCGGATAACAACATGACTTGTGGAACCAAGTCATAACGTTATCTGGGGTACTAGTGTATGTGATTGTGGTGCTAGTTTAAAACATGAATCTGGCCTATGTGAGGTTTAGTGCATTTCAGTATTAAGGAACACAATGGCATCGTCAAGACAAGGCTCTGAGGCAAGGCTAGAAGATCCCACTCAACACAATTGAGCAATAGGTCCCCAAACACAGTAGAGATAAGCTTACCCACACTTGAAAATGAAGGAACATATATGGGGGGGGGGGGATCCTATTGGTTTGATAGGCAAGTGGAAGATCAACAAGTAACATTCAGTTGCTCCTAGTTCCCAATTAACAAGTTGCCACTGGAATTCTCAGAACCCTGCATGGATTGGCACACACTATAGAATTCCAGCAGGGACTGATTGACTGCCAAGTAGAAGTGGCTGAATGTTATGCTGTTTGTCTTCCGCATGCATTACAAAGCAATAGGACTTGACTATCTAAGCTGAAGATGCAGATGGATGAACTCGATATGTTCCAATTCTAAAATTATTTTCCTGGACCTTGAGAGAAACACATTTTATTTTAAAATATGTTTTGGCATATGATTTTGGTGCTGTTATATATTCTAACTACTGCATTGTTTTTTAAGGACAGATCAATAAGAAGAAAAAACAAATGTTACTTTGCCATGCAGGCTTGTTGAAATCATTCCGTATAGGAAATGTAGCAACAGGAGCTGTAGAAATTCCAGATATTTAACTTCAAGCAGCAGTTAACAATACCTCATTGCTGAGAACTGAGCAGCAGCATAGCAAGTATTAATAAAAAAGGGGCCAGTTGATAAATGGTACTTCGTCTTTTAAAAGAGTCCAGTAAGTTCATTCCAGCCAAACTTTTTATTGGCTCAGTAGGGTGCCATGCTGACACATTTAGCTGCTAAGCCATCTATCATCCTCCAGCACTTCACAATGGCTGTTACTTTTTAGCAACAGCCATAGTTAACTTTAGAGCAACACAAGTGGGTAAATTAATATTACTTCCAGGAGAGTACATTCCAGACAAGTGATTTCATTAGTAGTAGTTATGAAAGAAATAATATTTTGAGAACAGCAGAGGGAATTTCTACTTCAACAGAATGTCATAATGGTTCTTTTTAACAATGGCTTAGTTAATCCCATTAGAGATTTTATTTTATTTTTGGAGAGAGAAGTGCTGTTTTAAAAAGCAGCATGTTTTGTAAATTGCCTCTCTAAATTTCATCTTTGCATCATTTCTGTTCCATTTTCCTTAGTTATTAAAACTATCTACAAACTTGTTTCTAGCTGGGATAACAATACTCCTGTAGAACAAGATGCTAACCACTCAATAGCCCACAGGAATGAATTTGCATGGCATTTTGCAGACAAAGTCATTTGGATCCACTCTGAATTGTATGCTGTGGTTGATACAAGGCCTATGGACGTAATTTTAGCATCTACTTCTCCTCCGTTAACAGGCAGGT
This sequence comes from Furcifer pardalis, assembly GCA_030440675.1. Lineage (NCBI taxonomy): Eukaryota > Metazoa > Chordata > Lepidosauria > Squamata > Chamaeleonidae > Furcifer > Furcifer pardalis. Next base: position 52,043,974 of record CP126890.1, on the reverse strand, counting down.
TTCAACCTGGATAGCCTGACGTTGCTTACCTTGGAGAGGTGAAAGCTACCATGTGTATTCTGGCTCCTTGACCTTCCTAGCTCATAAAAGCAGCCAGAGGTGGACTGGGTGGGTGGTAGGAAGAAAGAAAGGTGAATTGATATTTGAAGCAAAATAACATCAACCATGGTATCCTTCTTGGCTGTCCTTCTGGTATGAGATTTTGACATAGTGTTTTACACTACTTCTGGTCCTTCCTAGAAGGACAATCTCAGAGGTGGTGCTTGGGGACTCCTGTTAGATACATTGTCCATTAGCCTTTGATGTCCCTCAAGATTCTATTTTATTTACCTGGTTTTCAATGTATAGTAAAACCCCGGGTTACAACTGCCTCGGTTTAAGTTTGCTGTGGTTTACAATGGCAAATCCTATGGAAATGCTGTCCTGGTTTACAAATTTTTAATGTATTTTGTTCAGTTTACAACAATCAATTCAGGACCACTTTTTTAAAAATTTTCAATGCATCCCTATGGATGTTTCAGTTTACAGTTTACAGGGTTTTTTTGTGGGGGTTACAACAGAGGCTGTTGGGTTACCTCTGTTGTAACCTGGGGTTTTACTGAAAACACTGGGAGAAGTTTGAATTTTAGAGTTAGTCCCACAGGTATGTAGAAGATGCCCAACTTTGTCCCTTCTTTCCATCTAAATCCAAGGAAGCTGTTCTTGATCCAAGCCAGTGTCTAGCATTGACAGTGGACTGGATGAAGGCAAGAAGACTGAAACTTAATTCAGACAAGGCAGAGTTGCTCATAGTCAATAGAAAGGCAGGTCATGGAAAAGGGAGTTATACTTCCCATGAAAATTCAGGCTTGCAGCTTTGGGTGTACTCCTGGTCTGAGTCTTGGTGTTCAGGTATTCTTAGTGGCCAGGAATGCATTCAAACATTTAAAACTGGAGGCCAGCTGTGCCCATTCCTTAGATGTCTGATTTGGCTATAGCTACACAAGTTAGTTACATCCTACTTAGATTATATTGCTTCATGCTCAGCATGGGGCTACCTTTGAAGATGGTTTGGAGACTTCAGTTAGTTCAAAATGGTGCAGCCAGGCTCCTGAGAAGGACTGATTACAGGGAGGATTCATGAGCTGCACACAAAAGTTACCGTATTGATCCATGAAAACTCATTGTACATTATGTTGTATCCTACACAACAATAGATTTTGAAAGCAGTGAAATATGTGCAGGGAAAAGTCAAGGCATTCTGCAAATATGTTTCATTTACATAGTAATGCACGTCCCACTAAAAGCATTTAAGAGCTCTACAAATGTTACTTTAATACCATTTTGGTTTATCCAAAAGAACTCTGAAAGCTGTTGTCTAGTGACAATTCTCAGTATTCTGCATAAAATGGAGCTAACAGTTGGTAGGGCTTGGCTATACAATGGGTCTTTCATGTATCTCTCCCTTGGTTGCATTTAAAAAAACATATTAAACAGATTAGTTATTAATCTCTGTGATGCAACCAGATCTATAGCTATTTGAAGGTCCTCATGCTCGGGAACATATAGCCAAGTGAATTCTCAGACCATAAAATAGATTTATGTCCACTGTGTCACACAGAAATATATGCTAGTTCGTTATATGTTGTTTAAAAAAACCCTTCTATGCTTGCTTGCTTGCTTTGAAAGAAACCAAATACAGTACCTGTAGTTAGAAAACAGCATTGTATACAAATAAAGACATAAATGAAGGATTCTCCATTATTAGGAAAATTTGATTATGACCAAAATAGAACAATTAATAAAATGCAATATAGATAAAGGACTCCCTTGCTTGAAAGCCAGTCTGACTCTAGGCTAGGGGGTGGTGCTCATCTCCATTTACAGCTAAAGAGTTGGGGCTGTCTGCACCTACAGACAATTCTATAATCATGTTGCAGATATGACTAGACACCAGAGTACATGGAACACTGTTACCGCTCCCACCAAAGCAGTACCTATTTACCTACTTGCAAATTCTTGCTTTTGAACTGCTAGGTTGGCAGAAGCTGGAGCAGACAACAGGAGCTCATTCCATCACACAGCACTCAAGTCTTGAACTCCGGGCCTGCTGACCTTCCAGTCATCAAGCTCAACATCTTAACCACTAAGCCATCATGGTCCCAAATGTAATATGGATCAAACGTATTTACTATATGACCTAAAAGCTCACTGTATTAGCAAAGAGAATGCCGTGTCTATACTATAGCTCAATGATGGTGAACTTTGGCACTCCAGCTGTTCTGGAACTTCAATTCCCAGAAGCCCTGATCAACAGGAGTGCTGACTTGGACTTCTGGCAATTGAAGTCCAAGAACACCTGGAGTGCCATGGTTGGCCATCACTGGTATAGCCCATCAGATTACATTTCTAAAACTCATTAGAATTATCAGATACAGTAATACCTCTGATAACGCTAAGACTTGGTTCCACAAGTCTTGGTGTTATCCGATTTTTAGTGTTATCCGATGCATGTTAAAATCCTATGGGATGGATCAGATAACGTTAAAGCTCCATAGAGATACATTGTAACCTCACAGGCTTTAGCGGTTGTTATCCAATCCATCCCATAGGACCTTAACGTTATTCGATCCAATTCTTCTCCCCAGATTACTTAACGTTATGCGATTTTAGCGTTATTGAGGTAAATGTTATCCGAGGTATTACTTGTATAACCCTTTCAGACATCTGTGCCCCTGAACAAAGTATATTTCATCATCTGGGCTTAATTTTCATTCCCAAATGGAGATAATTTTTGTTATGTGCCATCAACTTGTCTCTGACGTATAGCGATCCTATGAACGAGAAATCTCCAAAGTGTCATCTTCTCAATAGCTCTGCTCAGCACTTGCAGACTGAAACCTATGGTTCCTTTAGTTGTTGTCTTCTTGGTTGGCTTCATTTCCTGCTGCCTTTAACTTTTCCCAGCATGATCATGTTTTCCAGAGGATATTGACTTCTCATGATGTGCCCGAAGTAGGACAGTCTTCATGTCAACATTTTTCCTCCAGAGATAGTTCAGGCTTGATTTGCTCTAGGACCCATTTGTCTGTCTTGTCATCCAGTGTATCTGCAAAGCTCTTCTCCAGTACCATATTTCACACCAATCTTTTTTTTTTTCAGCTTTTCTTACTCCTCAGCTTTTGCACCCATACATGCCAATAAGGAATATAAGAGTGTGAATGATTTCAGTCTTAATCTGCAGTAACACATTCTTACTCTTGATGATCTTTTCTCATTTGTTCATTCATCTCCATTTCCCTTCCAGTTCCAGTCTTTTGATTTCTTGTCTGAACTTTTAGTTAGTCTTGATGATTGAACCATCATAAAATCTTTCATTAGTACAATTTCTTCATTGCCAGTATTAAAATTGTGTCCAAAGGGAGTAGGCTCAATAAATAAATAAATGGGAAATTAGTATGTCAATATTTACATAAATGGCACTTATTTCCTAACTATTGTTTTATATTATGACATGTGCTTTTGTAGGATGAATATGGTATAATTATTGTCTATATTGTATATTGTACTATTGTGTTTACTGTATAATATTGTGTGAGCCACCCTGAGTTGGGTTTCCTGACTTGGCGGCATACAAGTGTGAGAATTAAATTAAATTAAAAATTAAAATTAAACTGTAACTGCCTATAAGTTTGGATTTAGTCCCATATCCTTAACTGAAAATTTTAGTATAGAATATAAAAGGAAAAATGGAAAGGAAGCCGATGGATGGTATATTGTCTTAAACAACATTTCAACATTCTTAGTACATCGATTTAATATATTGTTTCAAAGGTATCTAAGAAACAGAGTTCAATACAATTAGTTAGAAAGAGCAAATATCTATCTATATATTTCAAAACAGATTGTATTTTCTCTTTTTCTTCCATGTTTACATATGATTTTTCCCCTTTTGTTTCAGGGGCATCAAGGTATTCCCGGCCTTCCTGGTGCAGCAGGTCCTACAGGACCTTCTGTAAGTATGTGTTCTGTTATGAACTTGGTGACCATATCAGTTGTTTTTATTGTTCTTATTGATATGGTTTATTCAGATTGGGATTTTACTAGAATCAGTGGAAGGTTTCTAGCAGTACTGCTAGGTAAAACACCCAGTCAAAATATCCCTTGATCTTTGAAAACTCCAAGAAAACTTCAACTTGGGAGCTAGGACTGTTGAATAAGCTAGATTTGGAGAGAAGCTAATCTCTGTGGTGAGTTCTTTCCATGATATTTACTATTTGTGTGAATATATAGTTGCCACTTTTCTGAACTGTAGTGGAACATCAGGTAATACAGTAGAATGAAAAATGGTCCCAGGCAAAAATTGGACCTGTGTAGTATTAAGAGCAGAGGCGTAGCTACCGCCGTATCTGCCGTATCAATTATACGGGCCCCCCGGGTCACAGGGGCCCCCAACGTGCGTAAACAAAACAAATATTTACCCTTCCTAAGGGCCCCCAAAATATTTTTATACGGGGCCCCGCCAAGGCACGCTACTCTTCTGATTAAGAGTCACATTCTCTACACAACTTCCTCTGCCTTGCACTTTGATGAATACAATGCAGTGGTTTGGAGCTGATTATGTTCTTTAGGCCAATTACAGCCCTCCACTTTTGTCTAATGGACCCACCAAGGTCTCACTCAGTTATTGCCCTTCTTAGTTCCTGTTTAGGGCTGCAAAAACGAAAGCAAAAAGTTGCCAAGGTACAGATCTGATCGGCTCTTTTGGGCTTGGTGAGTCACAAGCAGTGTACGGTTCATAGAATGTGGAAAGAGAACCATGGCAGTTCCTCAACAATCCTTTAGTGTAATTGTTATCACTTTATTTATCTCCACTGGATTTTGCCTGGTGCAGAACAAGGACACTTGTAAAAAATAAATTCCCAGCTTCCTTGTTCCCACCTCACCCACCTGTGTGTTTATAAAGTCTCATGTAAGGAATGGGGACCCTCTGGAAACCTCTAGAATGGCAAAGTGGTTAGTGGGAGGTAAAATTTAATGGGGGTCTTTTGTGTATGTGTTCCCTCAGTCCTCAGGACAAACTAGGGAGGCGTTTAAGCAGATGGGCTGGGGAATTCCCTTTCTGAAAGCATCTTTGTACTTGTTCTAAATGGCATCTAACCCAACATTCCTGATTTAATAAACTGTAGTGAACAACATTTGAACATGGCAGTTGACATTTCAACACATGCAGTAATATTAGGAGTTGTCAATATCAAGCTGGCAGAGATAGATGGGAGTGGGTAGAATTGTAATAAGAAATGTCACGTTCACCCACCGCATCTTTAAAATGACTTTCACCCACCATGGGGCATAGGTAGGGTGCAACTCTTGTCTCAGATGGAAACAGATGGCTTTGTTGCAACTAAATTGGATTACCGTAATGCTGTTTGGAGAGGGCTACTCTTGAAGAGTCTTTGGTAACTTCATCTTTCCAAAGTTGGAGACTCCAGCTTCATCTAGAATGTGATAGGAAGGTGTTGCTTGGCCTACACCTTATATTGCCCCTGTCCAGCATCACCTGCTCTGACATGTTGTTTGTTGGTAATCATTTTAAAAGCCCTGAGTGTCTTATTCCATCTACCTGACAGACTGTCTTTTACTGTGCTGGTAGCTTGTCTATTCATAAAATCAAATGGAAACATCCATACCTGTGTCCCATCTGTATCAGGGCTGTCTCCATGATTACATCAATCTGAATATTGTGGAACATCTTGCCAATGGGGGACTATATTCTGTGAGGCATTTGTTTTTACACCTCATCTTGCATTTTAGTGGCACTATTACTTGAAACTTTGAGTTGGTGATTTTCATGCCCATAAGCTAATATGCAGTGATGCATATGTACAGGAAGGATTTTTATACATTATTTAAATAAATAATATTTAAGGTACATTAGTGAAAATAATGTACCACCGCCACCATGAGGAACATCTGCGGTGGGGGTGGAGAGAGCGCCTCAGCGTTTTCGCCCCGGGACCCTTTCCACCTGTCCCCAGGGCTCCGCCCCGGTTGGGGATTTAAGAGACGCTTTGAGGCAGGACTTTTCGCACCGCCAGCGGCGGCTGGGGTTTTAAGAGACATCTGCGGTTTGGGCGGAGAGGCTTGTCATTTGTTGTAACACTTAGCAATTACTGGTATGTTGTTTTGTTAGTTTCTTTTTGCAGACTTGACAGAGATATGGATACTTTTGATTATTGATGTTATTATTGATGTTGATGTTTATTGAATCTTTTTACTGTAATGTGATACTTTTTTACTGTAATGTGATACTTTTTTACTGTAATGTGATACTTTTTGCTGTGATGTGACATTGTGATATTTTGATGATTTGTGGTCTGATACTGATTATTTGATATTTATACGTTGTTTTATGAACTTGTATATGTTGTGAACGTTGTAACTTTGTATATGTTGTGAACCGCCCTGAGTCGGTCCCACCGAGTAGGGCGGTATAGAAATTGAAATAATAATAATAATAATAATTTTCAAAGTTGGATTTAGTAGTATATAACTTTTTTTACATGGATCAATCCTATGTTTTATAGGGGGCTACAGGAAGAACTGGACATCCAGGTACCCCAGGCTCAAAAGGTGAAAAGGTGTGTTATTCAATTATAAAGTATGGTTAAACACTTGAAACCATTTTTATTGTTAGTTTACTGCACTGATATTTTTCTCAAAGACAACTGGGCAGCTCCTAAATTGGCAATAAAATACATTGTGCAGGCCTCCTTCTTTCTGTGACTGCTGTCCAATTATACAATACTCATCTAGACAGGGGCACCAAACTTTTTAGGCCACAGGCCAGTCAGATGGTTCCTCCCATCAGAAGCAGAAATAAACCATGCATGTGTGTGTATAACATGCCCACGCATGTGCATAACGCTGTCATAAATGACCCATGGCTGTCGTAAACGCTTCCAAGAGTAGCGAGGGTGGCATGGGCTAGATTAATTGACACTGTGGGCTGTAGCTTGGGCACCTCTGAGCAAGATCAAATATTTTGACCTATTATGGAGGAATTAATATTGAGGCAGAAAGCAGCTGCTAGTTTGTGTAACAAGCTCTATTAAACATAGTGATATGTACTAGAGATATTTCTAGAAGAAATCATGCAGTAGGGAAGTGAAGGCTTACAACAGAGACAGCCTTGTAATCCCACAGGCCAGCAGCTTCACTAAAATCACACCCCATTTGGGCCTCAACTTCTCATACTTACTTTATGCCACCAGCGCAATAGCACCGAGCCTGGCAAATTCCTACCTATCAGTTGTTCCTAGAAAAAGCCAGACAACTTATAAATTTCCCACCAATTTGATTTAGCAACCCTGCTTGTTGAGAAATGTATTGCTGCAAATATAGCCTCTTATAATACATGATCAACATGTGGTAAAAGTCAAAACCAGGCCCTAGAGTCACAAATGCTAGTCAAATGCTATACTGTACATATGTTTTCAGTGTGCTAAACACAGTGAAGTGTTAAAAACGCAATAAAGTGTTTGGAATATTTTGATGTTAGCAACATGCCTGAACTCCCAAAAATTGCCTATGGTTCTCAACCTTTCATTTAGGAATCAGAATCTAAGGCAACAGATAATGTCCATCCCAGCAATCTGGCCATGTCCAGTCCTCTCAGCTGTTCTACAGCATCTTCCATACCAATCCAGAAGTTCTAGCATGGAAAATGTTATAGAATGCTGCCCAAAAAAGAGAGGAATTGATAAAAAGAACCTCTGCTTTCTCTTTCATGAGTGGTAGCCTCTGTTGGACTACAATTTCTTCTGCTGATGAAAGATTTAGTCAAGATCACTATTGGTGGTGCATGTTTTTAATCAACCAATCAAGTTTATTTCAGTCATTGACCAGCATAACATGTTTTTAATATTCTAGTAATCTTTATATTTCTTTTTTTAGTCCATACATCCTCTGAGTTTTAACATTTTTTCAGTGTTGGGGTAGAAATACTTCTAGGATAAAATGAAACTTACATTTGGCTCATGAAGTATCTGCATATCAAAATTCACAGTGTCTTTTCTTATTGTGATACAGGGTGATGAGGGATCTCCCGGAAAACCTGGACCTCCTGGACCACCTGTAAGTAGTATGCAAAGTGGTGCCAATGACCAGGGTCCTAGACTGTTGGGTTGACCTCAGTGGAGTAGCCTTCCAAGTGAGAATACTGACATTTGCAGTGTAATTTTATTTATTGTGGCCTTCAATAGGAAAAGCTGTTGCTCCAGATGAACATTTGTGGGTGTTTGTGTGTCATGTTATAAGAGATTAGAGATCAGATTTCATTCTGAAAGTGAGGTTTCTTGATGGTTGTTATTGCTCTTGTTATCTGCATCTCTGATTTTATTTTCGTCTTATTTCCTAGGGTGTCCTGTACAATGAAAGAAACAGCATGAGTGGCCTATACAAACTGCAGGTATTTTACTTTAGTATTCTATAGCAAGGGTCCTTAAAGCTTTTCATGCTAAACAATTTTTCCATGGTCCAAGGGTGGTGGGATTTTTAATCTCTCCCGTTTGCCAGCCACAGCTTGAATATGGGTGGTGTGATACCTCACTGTGCACAGGAGGGGGGGAGCTCCACTGTAGCTCAAAAACAAGGAGGAGGGTCCCAACTGTCTGCCAGCCACACAATTCAATTTGGGCAGTGAGATATCACACTCCACACAGGCAGGGTGGAGCCCCGCCATAGTTAAGCAATGTGGAGGAGGGCCCAGCCACCTGCCTATCTGCTATATCTTAAGCCCTTGCTCTTTTTCCATTCACTGGGCAGACCTGACAGAGCATGTTGAGGGCAGAAGACTGCCATTGGGGCTCCCAGCAACACTCACCCCCACAGCTTGGTTCAGGACAGCTCGTTGCCCGGTACCGGTCAGCAGCCCAGTGGTTGGGGACCCCTTGTCTATAAGACAGATGTCTATGGTTGCATTCATTTACAGGAAATTTAAGTGCAAATGTTTTGCCTACTGCAGGGGGGTGCCACTGTTGCGAGTTATCCTGGTCCACCTGGGCCCCCTGTAAGTATTGCACTGTTACGTCGATCAGAATATTTATCACTGTATTTTAAAGGTGACTTTGGGCCCTGTGTATTTATTTGTGGAATGAAAAATACATCTAAGTTAGTTATTATTGGATAGCACAGGGTGAGATGTTGAAAATGTGTTCAATTCAGTGGATTTAAGCTTTCCTAATGATTGAAAAAGTAAGCCAATACGTACAGGAAATCAAGGACATAAATGAGCTATCAAGTCAGGAGAGACTTGGCAAATGTGAACAGTCTTATTGAGATTTTAATTTCTGTATTTTTAAATGGAAACAATGATGATTTTTTTTTATGATTTCATTAGTATTTTAAATCAGAAGAATGAGATGAAGCAGGATAAATAAATAAACAACGCTTTGTGTAATTTTCCTTTGTCTTTAAGGGTCCAAAAGGTGACACCGGAACAGTGGTATGTACTGTACTTGACTAAAATATCTCTTACACATTTAGTTGTTGAATTTCTGCTTTAGCAGGAAATTAGACTTGATGACTAATCAGGCCACTTTAAGTTACAGTCCTCTCATTTGATACAAGGAGAACAAACCTTTCACAAACACTTACTCATTTACTTATTCAGAAGAGAATAAAACCAAATTACCATATGTACTTGAGTATAAGCCAATTTTTTCAGCACCAAAATGTACTGCAAAAAGCAGACTTGACTAGCCTTCTTCTACTTCTACATCAGATGAAACACTCTCCCCCTCCTGCCCTGGCGCCCGCAGTGCCCACAGTACCCATAGTGCCCACAGCTGCATTTCCCACCCTAGCTTTATACTTGGATCAATCAGTTTTCTTGGTTTCTCAGGTAAAATTAAGTACCTCGACATATTCAGATTGCTTATACTCACGTATATATGGTATAATACTGGAAATCTGCTTCCATTTTGGATTATCCCTATCATCAGCCCAGAAAATCAGTCAGTGATCTTTTTTGCACTGCTGACATCATACTGCCCTTTTAAAAGATAAGAATGTTTCTTGTGAAACACAAACTTGCTTACTTTACTTTGCGCAGACTATGTGAGGTAACAGTGACTAGCAGTATATTTGGGTGCAAAGTCATGTGACTACTAACTGTAAACATAATAAAAAGGTATTGTAAAAGAAAAATATTCTAGTTTTAAAAAACAGAAAAGAATGAAAAGGCTCAATTAACAGGCAAAAATAACATACAAGAATATTTCAAGCTACCAATTCTTCAATATATATTCACAAGACTTCATTTCCTTCTTTATAACATAAAACACTTCCAGTTCCTTGTAAATATACAGACAGATGTTTCCTTTGACACAAGTTTTAAGAAGACCACACTTTTAGTCACAACCATTCTGACTTATAGTTCTGACAGCTCTAACTAGTTTTGACCCTAACTAACATACATCATTTACTCAGCTGACCACAAATATCCTTGTATATAAAATTGAATATCTCCAGACACACAGCCCAATTAGTTCACAGTTGCATTCTAACCATTCACCCCTTCATCTCAACTGTCCTAACAGGTACTGCTGACATACATCTCACATTCAAATGTGAACTAACCCCAACCACTTACTGTGCAAACCAATACAAACCTGTACATGAACTATGTGTAAGTACAAAGTGGCTAGATCTGTCCAGTTGCAGTGTAGTGGGTAGAGTGTTGGACTAGAACTCAGGAGACCTGAGTTTGAATCCTTGTTCTGCCTTGGACGCTCATGGGGGCATACAGGCTGGGAAACCCACTTCTTTAATATCTCACTTACCTTGACAGCCCTAATAGGAAGACAGTAGGGCAAAAGTTAGCATCTGTAAGTAAACAGACTGTTTAACAGCTTGTGAAATATTTGCTTCTTGAGTGTCTAGCTTATTTTTATTTTAAAACTCTTGAGCAATAATCTTTTTTTTTTAAAAACAAGGGTGAACCAGGCCCAATGGGATTGCCAGGACTAGAAGGACTTCCAGGAGGAAAGGCAAGCATTTTAACAATGAAGTTTGATAGATCTTTTCCTAGCAAGTTTGAATATATTGCTGACTGGCCTTACTCCTGTTTTTTTCCAAATCTGTTCCTTATCAGTGTCACTAACAATACATTTTCTCAATGAAATAGCACACTAATAGAAACAGAACTAGTGAATGCTCCATTTTCCTAACATAATTGCATTTCTTAAGGGAGACTGATGACCTGCATAAGTAAACGTGTAGCATACCTGTCATGTATGTTAAATGTGACTACTTGCACTGGGAACATTTTGAGTAAACTGTTGGAAAGGAGAAGTCAAGGACCTCCGTGCTGTGTCTCTGACATCAAGGAAATATTGGTGCTTTCTCTCTGGCAAGAATGTTAGCCCTGCAATTTTTCACTGTGAAGCATTGCACTCGAGGATTACAGCCCATGAATCTAGTTGGAGTGGGGATTCAAACATAAAGCTAATTCTGCTGTATATCAAGGAAACTAATGACGAGAAGCCCATTCTGTAAAAACACCTTTCCTAAGCCGTCTCGGCGTTCTCTTCCACCATTATTTTAACAAGCTGTCAGATATTCTTATTTCGCTTGTTGCTAGGTTTTGATATGCCTTCAGTCACAGATGAGAGTACCAAAAACATCCAGTGGCTGCTATTTGTCTGCTTCTGTTTCTGTGTAAAAGATTTAATGGGCACACAGCCATACATGAGGACTGCAGTTTCACAAGCCTCTGCAAGCATTGTGTGATGTGAGCAGAGGCGTAGCTACCGCCGTATCTGCCGTATCAATTATACAGGGGCCCCGGGCTACAGGGGCCCCCAACGTGCGTAAGCAAAACAAATCTTTACCCTTCCTAAGGGCCCCCAAACAAATTTTTATATGGGGCCCTGCCAAGGCACGCTACTCTTCTGGATGTGAGGTGAATTTTGGATGGAGGGGGAATCAGAAAACAAGGCCATTGTTCTTTAGCAAATAGTTGTGATTGGTAAAAATAGACAGCAATAGCAATTACATTTATCTACAGCCCCCATAGCGCTTCGTGCACTCTCTGGGTGGTTCACAAGTTAATTAGCATTTTGCCTCCAACATGTTGGGTCGTCATTTCATCGACTTCAGAAGGATAAAAGGCTGAGTCAGCCTGGATCCCTGGCAGGATCGAACTCACAACACTCTGGCTACAGTACAGCAGTGTTACCACTGTGCCATCAGAACGCTGATTAAGCTACTGCTCTAGTCAGTTTCTGTATGTGGAACAGGGAGAAAGCACCACTTTGTCTTTGATATCAGGTAGCAAAATGCCTAGGAAACAGGACTAGAAATTCAAGGAAAGAGTTACCTCATTTTAGGGCTGCTGTGTGAGATACCAAGTGTATATAAAAAAAATAAGAGTCAATTTCATTTGCCGACACAAGTGAAATGAAGCAATTAGTGTTCCAAAAGGTTACTTTTGGGAACTGCATCTCTCTAAATCTTGTAGTTGTAATTAATAAAAGACATGTTTTCACCCCTGATTTAGCCATACATATGAGCAGATGAGAACTTACATAGGGCTGCAGGTATCTGGTATTGTACCTTCCTTTGATATATAAAAGAAGCACAGAGGCTGCACAGTGTGTCATTCACATCATTTGCTCCTGTTGGTGGCTGCTTCTCCTCGTATTTGAGTATACTTTTTTTTTCCTAAAAAGCATTTCCAGGAAAAATGCCATTGGCGTGAGTTTATTTAAGGTGGATCCCAGCTTGCCATGAAGTGACCCACACACTGTGATCACAGAGTGACTTCCTGCAGCACGTATCAAATGAGACATGCAGGATTTAACACCGGGACTGCAATGGACTGCTGCAGCCTTGAGGATATTAACAAGGTGTGCCTTCACAGACAGTCAATCTGGCATGGCCTCTTCCACTTACATGACCATTGGGAATCAGATAGTGAAGTAATTCATCCTCTGCTCATTTTGCCGTTGGGCCCAATATAATGGTTTCCAATGGCATTTCCTCCACTAAGGGGACCATTACCCCACCTAAAGGGGCTCATCTGCCAATAGCCGTTGGCTCCTTTAGGGAGTCAGGTTATTTACCACCACGCAAAACTCAGCATTGAGTCACTGGCTGTACGGTCTACTCCATTACCATAGTGGGATGTCTGCCCAGTCATCATTTGCTCTAATACTCATTAAACCTATGAATCATTGTTATCTTCCACAGTCATACTCTTAATCAAACTTTATCCTTTTGAAAATGTTGTTTAAAAATAATGCAACATCTCTGTTTTTAGGGGGATCGGGGACCAACAGGTCCTCCAGGAGTACCAGGAGTACCCGTAAGTATGCTGTTAAAAATGCTCATTTCATAAAGAGAGAAATAACAACAATAAGAATGCATGAAATATTAGTAAGGACTGCTGGAAAAATACTGCATATGAATGTAAGCACACAGATGCCTCCCTTGTGGAAATAGCTTGGCTCCCAAGACAACACAACCGATCTTGTTGCTAGGCTCTGTGCATGGGCTTTCCATTACCATGAGTACATCTCTTATCTCTGGCATCCACATCCACTTGCTTCCAAGCTTTTCATTTCTATGCTTTTATTCTATGGCAGGGATTCTCAACCTGCAGCCTGTAGACCGGGTGCGGCCCTCAGCACCATTTCATGGGGCCCTCCACCACACCAGGAAGTGTCATGTGGTGGAGGAAGGGCAAAATGACCGTCTGGCCCACGAAGCTGTCTGAGGGAGTGTGACCTGGTCCCCGACTTAAAAAGCTGGGGAAAGTTTTCACTTAGAAAAACACAACATCATTCCCACACCTGGCACAGATCAGAAAGGTTATGTGTCAGTCTTTACGGTGGAATTTCTCATGTGTTTCTGAAAGTGAACAGCTCATTTTGGTAGGGGGCAAAGCAGTTGTCGTGTGAATCCCAAAGTATTTCATTTCACTTAAAACGCTCAAACTTTGCTACTGTTGAGACAAAATGCAATGCTCAAAATGCAATGCCTGCATAACTTGAAGATGAGCAAGCAGTTTTTCATAGGGTCTCAGGCTTCGCCTACATCTTTCCAAATGCCCCCCTCCCATTCCAAAGTTAGTAACAACAATGATATCAACTCCTTTCAGCCTTCCTCTTCCTCCTCCTCTGTTATTCCTATAAGCCATGCCTCTTCCACCTGTTTCCCCATTGGACAGCCTTCTTCTGTCCACCTGTGGTATCTCAATCTTGTTGGCTTAGGAGTCCTGCCTTCCTCCTTGCCTCTCTGAGCTTGTGGACTGAGGCCAGACGACCCATCAGGGATGTGCATGGAGGCACATACTTCCTCCTCACACCCAAGTACTTACATAGTTTTCATTCATTTCTATTTTGGTTCTAACTACTGGCTGTATTATGGGAATTATAATCCACTTGGAGGCAATGCAACTTTAGGAAATGTACTTTCAAAGGTACCAATAGCAAATGGGCCACAACTACAGCAAATAGCAAGTACGTTAAACCTACACATTATTTTCTATAAACCCTGCTGTTCATTTAAAAACAAATGTTCTAGTCAATGAATCGATGACAGCAGTTCAACCATTTTCAGGCTGAAACATTAACAGTTACAAATTTTTAATCTTCAACATCAACAAATTAATTTCCAAGTCTAATGTCCTAAACTCTAGAGTGGGAACAGGTTTCAACCAAACCAGTGCTGAATCTGAATCAGGTTCTGAACCAAATCCATCATACAGCATTAATTTTAAGTAAAGTTCTTTGTTTTTGTTTTCATAGGGAAAACATGGTGCACCAGGGACCCCAGGGATGCCTGGAGAACCAGTAAGTGCACCTGCCTTCCAGTTTCCATCTGTGAATATTCAAGTGTCATGTTGACATTCTATTTGCTACTAATCACCAGGAAAACAATTTGTATTTCCTTCAGGGTGAAAGAGGTCCTGTCGGAGATGTTGGTTTTCCAGGGCCAGAAGGACCACCTGGAATACCTGTAAGTAGTTAACCAGGAACTTCTTTTCTCTCCTAAGACAAGACTTCCTATAATTTTCTCTGTGAATGCAATTGAATAGAAATTTACTGTAATTTCTAATATCTGCCCTTTTATGTGATATTATTTCTTTATTACATTCAGTGGTGGGCAGCAAAAATTCTCGCTGCCACACCGTGGCTGGAGCCTATGCCATGGGTGGAGCCTATGTCATGGGTGGAGCCTACATTGTGGGTGGAGCCTATACCATAGGAGATCTAGTCATGCCTGCCCTATGGCCATGGATACATCTGTAAACACAGGCAGCACTGGCTCTTTGGCTGTAAATGGAGATGAGCACTGCAGCCTAGAGTCAGATATGACTGGCTTTTGACCAAGGAAGACCTTAAACCACTTGCAGAGACAAAACCTGATGGGACAGGGAAAGGGGTGGGTGTGGCCACCCAATTTCGCCACCCCCTGCCCGAAGGCCACTCCATTTTGCTACCCTCCCTCCTCCCGGGTGTGTGTGAACCTGTTGCTGCTTACCACTGATTACATTCCCTTACTGCCCTTTATTTAACTGGCTCTGAGAGCTTTATAACCAATGCAATAATGGCTATAATATAAAGAGAAAGAGAATGAAAAGACAATAACTGGCAATCAGAAGTGGGAATAGAAATCATTTAAGGCTGTCCAGATTTACCTGATACTAAATGTCACTGAAATCTTATGCTGTGCTTCAGCATAGAGAATACCTAGGATTGAACTGTAAACACTTTAAAAGTCTGAGAGATTATAGAAATGTCTTCTCTAGTTGCTACAAAGACAACTGTGCAGGGGCCTGGCAAGCTTTCTACACACCTCACCTGAGATGGCGCCTGGGAAGTGCAGATCATCTGAGTTTATGAACAAACTAACATTGTTCTTATAAGTAATCAGATTCCCAAGAAAGATGTGTTATATATCTGTGGATCAATGCTTTTAACTCTACTGAGAAATAGAACTTTGTTGACAGTGAATGGTGGTTAAGTATTCTAAAAAATCTGATAATATATGAAGCCACTGATAGCTGCCTTGTGTAGAAAGTATGCATGAGTAAATTTTTCCCCTTCCATTTTTCATGTTTAGTCTACAAAAATGTATGCTTTTGGCTGCCATAACATTATATAATACATGTGTCTCTTACTAAAATATAAACATACTCTATAAATGGAATAAAATGATGCTCTAATTACTTCAGGCGGGATGGGGTGGCTGCATCTCACACTTTCTCAGATTATAGGGAGGTGTTGGAGATGGAAAAAGCTGATTCTAACGCTACTTTGAGTGGTATAAGTTCAAAATACAACAAAATTTAATAAAAGTACGCACGAACAGTGATATAACAGGAACATTGCTCAGGGCTCCCAAAAAGAACATTTGACTGACTGAAATCTAGTCATAACTTGCACCTAGAGTAGACCCACTGAATTATTGGGATTATTGACTCACCATATCCCCACTGACTCAATGGGCCTACTCCAGTTGTGATGTGCAACTGGATTTCAGCCAGTGAGTCATTCATTTGCTTGCAGAGTGAAATGAACAGTGTTATACTTTGTAAGAAATAACAAACAATAATTATTTAACATGTGATTTGATTTGATTTGATTTACCTGTATTAGACTTGTATGCCACCCACTCGACTACGTGACTCGGGGAGGCTAATGGAAATCACAATATATCACAATACAATTCAGATTAAATACAATAGAAAATACAATATAATACAATGCAGCAAAACAGCAAAATAGCAATACTGTACTTCAATATCATCAGTGCATATCACAAAACAACTACAAAATAGTCACTTCCCTCCGAGCAGATAGTTACAATCACTTCCCTCCAAGCAGACAGTTACAGTTACAATGTAGCAAAACAGCAAAATAACAACAAATACATGAATATCACCAGTGCATATCCTAAAACAATTACAATACAAACAGTCACTTCCCTCCAAGCAGACAGTTACAATCACTTCCCTCCAAGTGGACAGTTATAGTCACTTCCCTCTGAGCGGGCACTAGGTGGGGGGACCTTCCCTGGCCTGGGAGGGTGAGGCCCGAGGCCAGCTGGGTAGTGGTGTTCAGCCGCCTGGTGAAATCCATGGCTTTTACCTGGTCTTCAGAAGGTGGGGCCCAAGGCCAGCTGGCCAAAGTCCATGCTTTTACCTGGTCCCAGGAGGGCAGGGCCCAAGGTCAGCTGGGCGGTGGTGTGCGGCCACCCGGCAGAATCCTCGGCTTTTACCTGGTTCCGGGACGGTGGGGCCCAAGGCCAGCTGGGCGGTGGTGTTCATCCGCATGGTGAAGTCCCTGCTTTTACCTGGTCCCGAGAGGGCGGGGGCGCAGGCCAGCTATGACACATCAAACTTGGAGTTTAAGATATCAAATGCTTGTCATGACGGAAACCAGAAACCTTTCTTAATAAAACATCTTTGTTATTTTTCTAGGGCATAAATGGAAAGGATGGATTGCCTGGTCCTAAGGTAGGAAGTGGATTGTACATTCTGGTTTATATGCAAAGAAACTATCATTCTGCTTTGGACACAATGGAAAATTAGCTGAACTATTTTAGTGCTTGGATTCTTAAGGGACTGTTTTCATTTTTCTCCCCCAGGGTTTATCTGGTAAACCTGGAGACAGAGGCCCCAAAGGAGAACGAGTAAGTTTATTTTTATACATGGTCATGCTACTTTTTAATGTGATAATAGCATTAGTTATGCACAACTCTAATTTGTGATTTGGTGCTATCTCACAGGCCACCAATGCCCACATAGCTCTGTGGCCTTGTTCTAGAATCACTCCATCACATGGGAAATGTTTACTACCTACAGCATATTCCGTGAAGTTCTCACGGGAGCTGGACAGCCATTTTGTCCATCCTCCACCACATGGCACTTTCTGGTATGGTGGAGGTGGTCAGGGAGGGGCACATGAAATGGTAACTTGGGCAGCATCCAGCCCATGGGCCACAGGTTGAGAATCCCTGATTTATCTCATCACTAAAACGGCCATGCTTATATTGCTTCTGTGCCCTTCAAGTACAATATTCTTAAAATGATTTCTTAATATTAAGCAAAACAGGACAGTAAAAAATATCCTCCAATAGGTGAACACACACACACACACACACACTATTGAATGAGAACAATTACTGCTGGTATGCCTTAATAGTGAACTTATTTGTTTTCAGTATTAAGCAGCCTTTCCTTTAAAATAGTAATATCTCAATCATTATAATCTGTCCCTCAGGCTATATTGTGTATATATAATTTGTAAGCAATTTTACATAGTTAATAGATTTGAAGGGCCAGATTACAAGGGTTTAGCTCTGCATACTGCTCATTTATTAAAGAATATTTAAACTCTAGTCAGGAAATCAGTATGGATTCAATTAGACTAAAGCTCCATCTTAAGTCATAGAGGTCTCTGAACTGAAGTCTTAATTATAGTTAGTAGCAAATATAAAACTGCTGGAAAGCATACCAATTTAGAGGTCATGTTAAGTGACATAAAGGTCTTCAGTCTTTGCTGTAATCCTTAGCTTTCTCTCTGCCTTTCTTCACCAAATGCATGAATATTTCACATAAATATAACCACTTAACACTATAGCAGATCAATGTGCAGCAGTAATTTTATCAAAGTGATTATTTGGTTTTCTCTCCTGCATACACCCAGCTCAACTTTGTGTTTAGGAATTATTACAGATTAGCTGTGGCACTGTCTCAAATAATTTTATTTGTTGCCCATTTCTCAGCAATATTCCCAGTGAGGAGTGTTCCTTACTCACTGTCACTTTCTCTATGTGGAGAACAATGTACATGTGCAAAAGCTCTCAGCACAATGAGGACACCCAATATTCCAGGCTTTTTGCTCACATGAAAAAACTGCACATAAACAAGAACCTCTCCCTCTGCAGGCATGTCTCCCTCAGAGTGGAAAGAGTGATGCTAGAGAGAATAGTTTCCAATAACCAGGTAAGTAATGACTGAATAGGACCATTGTATTCCATTTGTAATACAGTAAAACCTCGAGTTATGAATAAAATCAGTTCTATGGCCTTCTTTGTAACTCGAATTTGTTCGTAACTTGAGGCATCCCCATAGGGGTATCCCCATAGGGGTAAAGAAAAAGCCCCCACCCACCCTCCAAAAATAAAAAAGTCCCCCCCAACCCTCCAAAAATCAATCAAACCACCCAAAAACAACAGCAGTACTGAAAGGAAAGCATGCATTCGCAAAAACGCTGTTCCTTACCATAAAGAAACTTTGAAAATGGACAGAAAACTCAGAAAAATCCAGCAAGAAACAGCAACCGGCAGCCAGCGCGAAACTCCAGACAAAGAACTCCTCTTTAAGCACTCTACTGCCACCTACAGGGCTCTGAAAGACTGCATGTGTATAAAATATAAACCCATAGGGGAAATTGTGTTTTTTGCTTCACTCGAGGCAACACAGAGGGGAAAAAATTAATTTGTAAATCGGGGCATATTCGTAACTTGATGCATGGATTTCAGTACAGAACTAATTCATAAGTCGAAATATTCGTAAGTAGGGGCATTCATAAATAGTGGTTTTACTGGACTATTTCTCTTCTCCGTGCCTTTTTTTAAAACCATAAAAAGAAGCATAACCATACTTTGCCTTTTGAGCTGTACTAAGAGGAACCCTCTGTACTCAGCCCAGCTCTTTGCTCTGGTTTAATCATAATATTTTCATATTTTAATTTCAGACACACCAGTTTAATATACAATGAATAGCCAAAAATGATCCATAAATTTCAAAGGCACTCATCTTATTTACAAAATGTTCACAGATTTAAGGGATGTCCAGATGGACATTAAATCTGTGGATGGGGCATTTTGGGAATGGGCTAGTCCATTGTTTTTGACTTGAGTCCATCTATGTTGGATGCCAGAGTGGTCCCAGCCATCCCCAGAGTGACTTTTGTGAGACCCCCTCAGGGAATTCTACATTTTCAGAATGTTCCTTCCTTTTTACTCTTTTCCATCAGATTAATTGGTTTTCGTTGCATTCCTATGGGAATCCACATTTCAGCTAAAGTATTTTGGTTTTCATTGCATTCCTATGGTTAAAGTAATTTTCACTGTAAGAAACATTCCGGAGAACATATTAATTATGTTAACCAAGGTTCCCACTGTAGTTGCATCTCATGCCTATTTCTTGAGTGTTATGCAAAAATCAACATCTGCTCTTAAAGATACGGTTATAGTGGCCAGTTAAACAGGTAGCAAGAAGTCATGTTTATATGTCATATGGATCGTGCTGAGGGAATTGACAGACAGCTACCAGCTGATGGTACTGTATTATTCTTGTCTTTAGTCATAATTCTATTCTTCCTCATAAGAGCTAAGGATGGCTAATATTTCTCTTAAAATTGCAGTTGAAATCAAAAGTTGCAAATATCCAAAATCAAAAATCACACATATCTAAAATTACAAGCATATAAAATAAACAATCACAATGTCTATTAAAATATAATAAAAGCAATTCAAACAAATAGTGGTAGAGGCAAATTGGACACATGGTTATACCCTGAAATCTTGTACAAATGGATTCATTTTAACTGGTAGCTGAAAGTCAAAAATGTTAGGGACAGCCAGCTGTCTGATGGAGGGAAGTTCTACAACTTTGGGTGCACACTGAGAAATCATCATGACATGTGTGGCAGCCTCTTAGACCACAAGACTCCTGGATAAGATAAGCAGCCTTAAATTGTAGTGTGTCAATACTGAATCAGGACTTCAGAAGTTTTTATGACTTTGTACGCTAATACTCACACCTTGAATTAGTATGTGTTCATCCAATATTAAGTGTGTTTAAAAAAGATTTAAGTTTAGCTCTGGAAATTTGACTCATATGCTAAGATTCACCCAATCAAACTTGAACAAAGAGGCCACTCATCATACTTAACATCACTTTATGGCTTATCACACAATGATTTCCATTCATATGGAGTTATGTCCAATGCTGTTCCAGTAGATCCTCTGTGAAGAGAAAGAGGAGAGCAGTAATTTTTGCAAGTCTCCATTTCTCCTGTAGTCTGCCTAACCACCACCCATGTTCTGGAAACTTGGATAACTCTCTGGAAAAGATTTGAGGATTCAAGAAGTGGCAGAAGGAAGAATTGCAAACATCCTTTCTTTCTCCTTCCATTGATAGAAGCATCTACTTGGTCTAAATTGAAGGACAGCCTGAGCCACAATCAATTGTTATTGAACAATTATTGAACTATTAATATTCTTCTGTATTATTAAGAACATAAAAATTTACAATCTGGAATGTAACTCCCGGGCATTTTGAGATTCATATTCTGTATTACATGATTTCAAATCCTTGAAATATTTCTGTTGGGATGATTCATTTTCCACACAAGAAATTTCCTTTTTCTGCTATTGCTGCAGAAGATGGTAAGGTTTCAATTAGGCCCAGTCAATGGAACGTCTTCTTTTTCTCAGTGTACCTCAGAAAGCAATTTGGGTCTTTTAAGCCAGCATCCTTCAGTATCTCTTTGAATTGTATACTTCAGGATCCCACATTCATGCATTTCTCCTCTTTCATTCCATATTCATTTCATGGCATATTCTATGCAGGATTTGTCTCATCACTGAATCTACCATACTTACATTGCTTCTGTGCCCTTCAAATACAACATTCTTAAGATTAGTTCTTAATAATAAGCAAAACAGAAAAGAAAGAAAATGTTCCCCAACGGGTGGTTGTGCTCATTACAGGAAATGTAAAAACAGAGTTGTGGGGGAATCTTTTTAAAAAACTAAAGCATCACAACCTTTCGAAATCTTTGCTGCATGATTCCTTCTCACATCATACATGCTGTGGATGGAAGTTCATTTCACAGCGCTTTACTGAGCTTGCAGTAGCTACAAAATAAAAGACTGAACAAACTGATGTGACAGAAAGTTATCTTTGTTTTGAACAGGGAGATCAAGGTATACCAGGAGACAGGGGCCTGCAAGGTGAACGAGGAAAACCAGGATTCCCTGGAGACAAAGGAGATGTAGGACCAATAGGGCCTCCAGGGGGGGAAGGCAGTCCAGGATCACCAGGTCAGAAAGGCCTTCCAGGTTCACCGGGGATCCCAGGCTTACCGGTAAGACTAAATGGCTCTTAACAGTTATGGCAAAGCAAATGTGCCAAACTACGGAGTGACTATTGCTCATTTCCTGTTTTTACTTTTGCCTCCTTTTTTATTGAATAATGCTTATAGTGTGCAAATGTCCCTGACCCACTCTGTGCCCAAATAAAAGGGGACACAGATCAAGGACAGGACCAACTCTCCCTACGACCTTTTGAAGATCCTCCAACCTAAACCTGGTCCAGGTCCAAGATGGTGTATATTTCCTTCTGGTTCACTAAGAAGATCTCCATTCCTGCAAATGAGGACATGTAAAAAAAGAGATCCAGGTCATAACTGAGTGGTAGTACAGAACGTGCAAGGCTGGGCGCTCTACTTTGCTTTTTTAAATTCAGTACCCAAGAAGAGGTCCCCAGCAGCTTTCTAAGGCAGCCTCTGGGAATGGAAGAAGGGGATTAGAACAAGGACTTTTTAAATGTTGGCATAATTAAATGGAGAGGGAGGAAAGAAAACCTGGATAAAATATTGCGGCAGCTCAAAAACAGACAGATTTGTTTCAGCGTGAGTTTTCACGAATCAAAACACACTTCCTTGCACAATCAAGGAACTGAGTGACATGGCTACCTCTTTGGGACTTTAAAAGGTCAATGGGCATGTCTATTTTTGATTCCTTCTTAAGCCAGCAATGCGGGCAGCTTAGTCCTCTCTACATTGTTACTGCTTGTTCTCTCTGTCCCACATTTCCTGTTCCTTGAGACACTAAGATTGAAGTTTTAGTAATTTAATTTAGTAATTTCAGTGTTATCTGAAATTAATCCATTAATGCCTTTGTGTTCTTTGTTGTACTGAATCAGGTGCATTTGTGCATTTCAGAGGCCCCATGATGATCTCTGAAGTGCACAGATGCACCTGATTCAGTACATTTTTACTCATTTGTACCAAGGCAGCATATAAACATATATACCCAATATTTACAAATGTTTATATTAATGAAAAACTATTCATAAACAATGGAAAACAATTATGTGTGCCCTTTTTTAGAAAATGAATGCCAATATCGTCTATCTTTACCTCTGTTTTCTCTTTGTTTAAAATATCTTTATCAGGCTGATTCGGCAATATTTGAAGAAATGAAAAAGTATATCAGACAAGAGGTTCTAAGAGTTTTTGAAGGTGAGTATTCCTACGCCTCCAGGCTAAGGTAAAAAAGTAATGTTTGCTCTTCATTTCTGAAGCAAAAAGTGTGGCTGAATTTTAAGGATTGCTCCATTGTCTTGGGAAGAAGATATGGATTCCTGAGTTGACATAGAGGAGAAGTATTGAATAACATTGCAATTTTTGGTGGGTTTAAAGCAGGGGTGCCCAAATTTCTCCTGCCAGGGGGCTGGCAATGCCTCCCCAGTCAGTTGTGTGAGCCAGTCACATGGTTCGTGCCGGTGGCAGTGCAGGAAAGCATGTGAAATCATGCTGTGTTTCCGTGTGTTTTTCCTTCCTCCAACACTTCCCTTGGAGGAGGGTGCATTGGGGGAGCATTTTTATGCCCATTTTAATTTTTTTGTTTTGTTTCCAGTGATGTTAGAGCACTTCCACCATTAGCGGCAATCCAGCTCATTGGCCGGCCCCGGCCCACGGCCATAGTTTAGGCACCCCTGGTTTAAAGGAAAAGGGAATGTGAAAGAAAAATACGTCGCCCACTATGCTGCTCATCCCCAGTCCTAATCCCCACCCATCCAGTATGGTGGGTTTACTCCAAGATAATCCATTCTTCACCCAATTGTCGTGGAGGCTAACTTTTGTTTCCCACCATTTTCTTTGATTGAAATCCTTGCCTCAAGCTGCTACTTGCCCTGTTGTATATTACACACATTACTTTGTGGGTAGGACATTGGGCATTAAGGTCTAAGACATTTGAGTGCCGCTGTTACCATTAATAGAATGGTAGAATATTATACCTGGTGGTTAGTTTTAAAATAGTAGATTGAATTGCATTCAGTATCTTGAGTACACTAAAGTAGCTAATGCTGTTAATCTGCTCTTTGTTTTAATGGATGAAGAGAGGATGGCTCACTTTGTATCACAAATCAAATTGCCAGCTGCCATGTTAGCTTCCCAAACTCATGGAAAACCAGGTCTTCCAGGAAAAGATGGCTTACCCGGACCACCCGGAGAACCTGGACCTCCAGGTAAGCCTCCCAAGCACAAGTTAACATGTATTTGATTTTAAAGTTTTCAAACCTCTTCAGGGTTGGGTGAAACTACACATTTAGCTTCCTAATTATTAACTCTTAAATCCATACTAGTTTTTCCCAGAACTAGACCAATGTATTAACATACTGTAGGTGTGTGCTTTTGTATATTAAAAACTTCTAATCAATGCATAATAATCCTAATAATTCATAACATTGGGTTACTGATACACACCTTTCCTAAACATACAATAATGGAAACACAGTACTCAAATTCAG
This sequence comes from Furcifer pardalis, assembly GCA_030440675.1. Classification (NCBI taxonomy): domain Eukaryota; kingdom Metazoa; phylum Chordata; class Lepidosauria; order Squamata; family Chamaeleonidae; genus Furcifer; species Furcifer pardalis. The sequence goes on along the minus strand of CP126890.1, from coordinate 52,019,373 downwards.
TATAGTTCCAATAACGAGTTATCATCACAGTCAACTATTTGGACTATAAGGGTTCTAATTCTGTGGTTTTAATCTATTAAGAAAAAAATATGCAAATTAATGTGTAGCTATTTATGTTGTTTACTTAATGTTGTGAGCTGCCCAGGGTAGTGTTTGCACCAATTGGGCAGGTTATAGATAAGATAAAGTTCATTAATTAATTAAACTTCAGCATTATAACATGTCATTCTTGCTGTGAATCTAATTCACAGTTCCTTATCATCAGGTTTGCACCATACATGGTATATAAGCACCTGCAAATTGGATATGGCAGCTCAGAGATAACCCCATTGTTTAATTGTTCAGTAGCATGCCTCATTGAGATGCCCATCAATCCAATCTCTTTAGAATTTTATTCTCAGGGCAAAAATAGACTTTATGCGTAATCTGTGATTAAAAGAAGGAGTTCCTGAGCTGCTGAAAATGTCTGAATGTACAGCAGCTTTGCTCACCCCATGTAATTTGCAAATTGGCCTGCTTTGTTTTCTGATTTTGGTCTACAGGACTTAAGCATGGGATTCCTCTGAATTTCAGACTTCTCAAAAACAAAAGCTTCCCTAGTCACATCTCTCCTATACTAATATATTTTTGGCTGCAATCACAGGCTATCAATAAAGACAGTTTCTCCCTAGAGGTCTTTGGCACTGTTTAGATTATCATTTTAGATTTATAGCCAGAAGAGGTAGGACACATGCTGTGTAATTATTATTGGAGTAGTAAATAATAAACCATATACAAATATAGGTAGTTCTTAATCATTATCTTTTGTTAGTTTGGTCTGCTCTGGATTCAGAGCAAGTCAGACTAGAATGAAGAACATGAGACCAAGCGGAAGAAATGCGGAACACAAAACTGTGAGGAGAAGAATAAAGGCTGTAGAGACACTGATAAGAGCAAATCCTTCACTGGAGGTTGGAAAATGTGATGGGCTCAGAATGAGAAGAACCAAAATAAAAGAAACAAGGAGAGCATTAAAAGAGAATTAGATGGCTTTAACAAAATAACCACATAAATGGCTTTCTTATCATCTGAATATGCTGATTGTTGTAACTGGTCAATTTGAATGTCTCTGCTAAAAAATTTTTAATGAGGATGTACGCAATGGATCATTTTACAATGTACATCAGAAATGGCAATCCAGGTTATAATGTGAATTCTTTCCCAATGGGCATTTTTGCCAGATGCAAAGGCAAGAAACAGTGCTCCTTGGGAATCATGGGAAATTATAATGCTACTATTTTGTGTTTTAGTTTTAAGAATATTATTGTGTGACAATAATGCAACATAGCAAAGCATCACACCTTTCATCTCCTCACCCGAGATCACTACAATTTTGATTTGACAGATAAAATGCTTAATTTTTGTTATGGTATATTATTTAAAACTGATACATAGTTGCAAAAAGTAGTTCAGCGATTTAAAATGGATGCTGCAATTGAAGTCATCCTGGATTAAGAAAGTGGGGTCTATGCCCTAAAACATGATGGTGAACCTTGGCACTCCAGCTGTTCTTAAACTTCAATTTCCAGAATCCCTGATCAGCAGGAAAACTGACTTGCATTTCTGGTAATTGAAGTCCAAGAACACCTGAAGAGCAAAGGTTTGCCATCATGACCCTAAGAAGATCAGGTTATGAGTTCTGTTTCCCTGGAAAATATGTCTACAATTTGTCTTCAGTCAAATACACAAAGTTAGTCAACTGTTTAATTTTCCCAGTCCTTTAGAGTTTGTACAATGTTCTAAAACATCATGGAACTATTTTGTTTGCATTTTTTGGCAAGAACTATTGCTACAGTCCACAGAATCATAGATGAACATATATTGTCATGTCAGTTGAAACACATTAAATAATCTCATAGATTTTTAAATCAAAAAATTAAACCAATTAAAAAATTTCATATTGACTCAAAAAGATTCATACACATATTCTGGCTGAAGCTTTTCTGAGTCAGGGCCTCTTTCTCAGTTGCTTCATGCATCAGAGAGCATGTCTTCTGTTCTGTGAAAACTTTATAACAAAATAAATCTACAATATGGCTGATTTTACTACAGCTGTAAAAGAGCTAATAATCTTAACCATCATCATAATGACTGTGTGCCATCAAGTCAATTCTGACTTATGGTGACTCTTTTCAAGGTTTTCTAGGTAGAAAGATGCAATGTATGAGCTAGAAGTGTGATTTGCATCTGTAACTGTAGAAATGAATAAGGGATTAAGAAAACACACAGCGGAACATATAGGCATAAACATATTCTCTGTAAAGCTTCTTCATGCAAATAAGATATGACATATAGCAAATTAGTCAGATAATCTTACCACTAAAATTAATGTGCTTAATTTTGACCACATTGTATCCCCCTGTATTATAATTAATTTTTAGAAAAAAGTTGCTTTGAGCCCCTAAAGACAATCCTAATATGAACTGAGTTTTCTGCTGGTGAGGCATCTTTTCAGGATGTAATCCTAATAATGCAAGTGATTGCTGTGTGGGGAGAAACATCACACTTCAGTGCTATGTGCACATACATACACTAGAATATGTGACCAGCCATGTCCTACATCCGATATATACACTTTCCGCAATGGTGGACCTTATCTTCAGCATTGCTGTAGGAAATATTCTGGTATTCAAATGAGTATGCATTGCTTTTTTCTGTGCATATGGAATTTTGAGACTAGCATTTATTCAGTTCAAAATACACACTTAGAGGCTCTCCAAAATGCTATGAACTCATCCAGGAATTCATCTGAAATTGGGGCCATTGGAGTTCCACTGGCAGTAATACTACAGTGGGTTCAATCATGAGCACAATCCCTTTCCTTCACCATCAACTACTAACAGTCAGTTCTGGTATGTCTGAGGTCAGGCAGTAGAGGAAAGGGCAGAAAGAATCATTTCCCTGGGAGGTTCCAATTAATTTAGAACACAAGCAGTGAGACAGTCTTGAATGATGTCATGTACTGTTATTGCTTTACTTGTAACACAGGACATAGTGGGAAACAGTTGTATAGTCTGAGAAAACTGTTTCATGCATATGATGAACCATAGCATATTAATGGCTTACTATACTATCTAGTCCGTCACCCAGAGATGTCTAAAGTAGTCTCTAAATAATCACTGGCTCTAAAGTCTGTATGTTTCTTATTCTGAATCCAAACATAAAAATCTCTTGAGATGATTTTCTTATAAAAGTAGAAAAAAGAAAAGTTTATATGTGCCTTTGATGTTTGGTGAGCCAAAATGGTGTTTATGAAGCAGTTAACATTGCATGCTGGCTAACATTGGATCATTATGAGAACTTTCTAAAGATTTTGCTATTTGAGTGACTGGTTTTTAAATGGATCTTATTTCATCTTTTTTATGTGACAGTTTGAACTGATTTGACACTGAATAGAAATATATACATGTGTGCACCCATACGAAAAAATATTTTCTTCAAACCTGGTAAGGTGTACTGAATCATGGAAGAGTTCTGAGCATATGACTTGCTTACCATAAAAGTACATTTATATTGGTATTTCTCACCTGGCTGGACTGGATTAACATTCGGCTAGACAAGATACAATACAATGGGAACTTGAGTGTCAATAATAATAATAATAATAATAATAATAATAATAATAATAATAATAATAATAATAATAATAATAATAATAATAATAATAATTTCATGTCAGAAATTATTCTGGGTCAAAAGGATTTTTTGTGGAAGAAACTCAGCTCAGGGAATGTCCAAATGAGGCTCTTTTCATGTCCCCAGAGCTGGGACAGAGATGGGCGCTCAATCCGTCATGCAGTACCCAGGTCTCAAACTGCTGACTTGCCAGCCTTCCAGCTAACCACTGAGCCACTTCATCCCCTAATAATAAACAGTATCCATAAAGGCTCCCTCTAAACATTTTTATCATTTGATAAATTCTTCTCTTGTTACACTTTTGGACAGCAGATACGTTCCTAGAGCAAGGAAATGTAATATTAGGGATGAGAAAACAGTCCCAAAATGACATGATTCTTATGAAAATCATCTGTCTCCCTACAGGAGACAGTCTATTACAGTGGTGGTGAACCTATGGCACGCGTGCCAGAGGTGGCACTCAAAGCCCTCTCTGTGGGCACCCATGTGGTTGCCCCAGCAAAGAGTTTGCCCCAGCCGTTTGCCCAGCAGCCCAATGGGAGTGCTTTCTCTCTCTCCCCAGCACAGAGTTTGCCCCGCCCCTCTGCCTAGCATCCCAATGGGAAAGTTTCCTTCCTCCCTTGTTGCTGTGTTGGCACTTCCTGATAAATAAGTGGGTTGTGGGTTGCAGTTTGGGCACTCAGTCTCTAAAAGGTTCACCATCACTGGCCTATTAAAATTTCTCAGACTACTACAAAAGATCTTGCCTCCAGCAACAAAGCAAGACACCAAACATGTATTACCTATTTTGCTCTATGCAATTTGCGCTACATATCTCTATCATCAGCTTGCATAGCTAAGCAAGCACAAAACATGCACAAAATAATAGGTTTACTTAATCATGAAGTTGCAAATAACTTATCCAATTATTCTACTTTTAAAATGGTTCATTTGATAATGCAAACAACAGTGGTTTCAATTTTGCGCATTTGTAGAATTCTCCAAAACCTGGTCATGTAAATGCGCAGCTTCTCTCCAGAGCCAATAACATAAAATAGAAACACCTCATAAGCAAGTGATTTTCTCCCTCCCCCTCTCAGTATGAATGAGAAAAGGATTGACATTCCTATATGATAAGAAACAGTCAGAGAATATTATGTATGGTGTGACAATTTATGAATGAGGACAGCGAGGGAGAAAGAAGGCACCTATTTTTCCATGCATATGAAGGTCAGGGTAGAGCAAATAAGAGAGAAATCTGAGGGTTGCAGATTCTCTTTAATGCCCATTGATTCACCTTTGTTTCTTATCCCTTCTAAGGATGTCTAGCAATTTCACTCGGTGTCCTCTGTGTAGCAAAACAAATGCCCAGTGCTCACAGCAGATCCTTGCATAACCATTCACTAAAGAACTTTAAAGATGTTGCCTTTTTTATATATACATATATCATATTTAAGTACAAACCTTTATATTTAAGCCACAGTTTTCATAATGAACTCAGTATCACAACAGGTTTACTGTGAATTTAAACTCTGGTAGTTTAATCATTATTAATATATACCTCATGTAAAATCTACTATGTTATTCACAGATATTTATTTTTGATTGTTCTTGAATGGTGCTATCATATAATATTTAAATGTTTTTCCCTTACTGTTTTGATTATGTAAAATAAAACAGAAGTTAAGAATACAATTGGTGAGATGTTTTATTAAATGTTTACCATATTTAACATATTTTATTGTGATGTTTTTTATTACTTGTAAACCGCCCTGAGTCACTTCAGTGAGAAGGGCAGTGGAGAAATATGAAAAAATAATTAATAAAATTATTGTTGTTGTTGCTCAAGATTTCACAAAATGTTTGTTTATATGATTCAAATATTCTTAAGCAATGTTTATACCTTTCTGATTGAGAAAATGTGAGTCGATTGACTGTTGTATTATTCACTTTCTTCAAAGTCTTTAATTTTAATGGGTGTCACAGTTTTCCACACTTCTTATTCATTGTTTTTTGTCTACATCTTTATTATGTACATACAGTTCCCAGTAGGAACACTTGAGGTGATTTATCATGAACATTATTTGGTTCTTCCTGGATGACTCATACAGAAATAAAGAAGCTACATATCTCCTGGGATTACTCTTTTTATGTGTAGGTTAAAAGGGAACCATTTAGACAAATGACTTTTATTGTAAAACTAAGGAAACCAAGGTGGTATAACAAGTGGGGAATACAATATATGCATTGATTACTGAATGTATAAAAACAACAATTTAAAAAATTGCTCCACATTTTTGCTTGATACATGTGTAAAAATAATGAATCATGGTAACTGAGAGTCAACAGGATAATCATTTATAGTTGTGTCCTGTAGAATACAGATTTCACAACTAACACATGACAATAATGGCTTATGTTTCCTTGCTTAATATATAAGGCACTTTGAGTGCCTGCTCTCTTGTTTGTATGATTATGTATATATACGTTCAGTCGTGACATGCATGTCCCCATCCCCCCTCATTTCTGCATGTTTGTTCTACCAGTATGGGCTTTATTCTTCTCTACTGAATTTAAGGTATGCATACTGTGGAAGGTGAAGAGACAATACCATGTTTATGTCCTTCAGGGTCTAATGGTGATTGCAATAATTTAATACATATCACAGACAACTTGTTATTTAAAAGAAAGCCTCTAAGTTAGACTTTTGTGCTCCTTTTTTATTGCCAAGTGACAGATATCTTCAAAGCTGATCTAATTCTGGCTTTTCTGTTTCTGTATTTTCCCTCTGATATTGTTGCAGAGTTTTGAATATCTGGTAACAATTATTTTAGCTGCACAATAGAAGTACAGAGATCCACAGAAGAGAATAGCTACAAGTTCCATCAACTGGAACTTAAAGTCACAGTAACTCATTCTGAGACATTTGCAGGAGAAAGAATAAAAAGTAATTCTTTACTTACAGTTACTTGGAATTACACACATGTGCATGCTGGTTTACTTACTCCACAAATGTAAGCAACCAATCATACAAACCAATAGCAACAAACAAGATGACCCCAACTGATAAAGATAGGGAAAGAACACAGAAAGAGAGAAGCAGAATCTCTTTGAATTCAGAGGCAGGAAGGAGCAATAGGTTAGTGCTAGATAGATAGTCACCTGAGCCCAGAAAAGTCCCACTGAGTCATTCCAATTACAGGCAGCGTGCAAGGTTGTTACAAAACTCAGATGTGGCATAGAGCTGTGTCTATTGATCTCTGGAGATCAATGTAGTGCTTGCTACCTTCTTCAATGAGCCAAATTATAACATTGCTTTTAATATGTAGCATGTAGCTACATCTGTTTTCCCCCTTAGTCAAAAGCAAGTAGGGAGGCGTGTAATGGATTGGGATGCCAGTTTAGCACTAGGGGGGATTTGGCCCTTTGCTCCCTGCTATGATTTTGCTCCCTATTTTCTCCTAGACAGGAAAAATACCTCTGCTTCTTTCAGTGGAGACTTTTCCTATTCATACTGAAGGCATGAGGAAGGAGTCTGATGAGAATCGCAATCGGATGCAAAGAGTTATTTTGAATAAGGAGAAACAAACATATTCCTCCATCAGGTTGAAAATGTTTTGTCAAAAATGACATTTACTCTGACACTCAGTTCCAGTAGGGGGAGCACTGCAAGGAAAAGCCAGAAACAATCTAAATCAGGGGTTCCCAACCTAAGGCCCATAGGCCAGATCAGGCCCACGGGACCATTTCATGTGCCCCCACCCCTCCAAGGGGATTTGAGAAATAAAATGTCCACCCCTTTGAAGTTGTTGGGACAAAATGTCTACCCCCATCATGCAAGCAGAGCAAAATGGCTATCCGGTCCTCAAAGATGACTGAGAGAACATGATCCAGCCCGGCCCCCAGCTTGAAAAGGTTGGGAACTCCTGATCTAAATAGTCTCCAGTCTTTCAGACCTAGATTCCCCCTTTAGCCCAAGCAGGCATTTGATATACCTTTTTCTATGTCTCTCTCCCTCTCCCCGGCCCTCTCTCCCTCTTGCATTTTAGTTTTAGGATAATACGGCTGCTGTTGCATAATGCACTTTCATCCAAGCAGTGGTCCAAACCACCCACTAGCTGAAAATGTAGATGTTAGGTCAATGGTCTCCAACCTTTTTTTTTTTTTTTTTTGGCAATGCCCCAGCTAAAGTAAGAATCTCTAAAATCCTGATGCTCACCCCTCCTGTGACATATAATTCTTATTATTCAAAAAGTGAACTCCTATTCACACAGAGGAAGCTTAAAAGACCATTAGCTTGATCTAAACAAGTTGCCAAAGAACATGGCTCATTTGCTAATTGCCCCCCTTGAAAATTGGATTTCTGCCCTGTGAGTCGTGTGCCCCAAGTTGGTAACCACAGTATTAGATCCAGATTTAATCATGCTTAAATCAAGGGGAGTAGATTTCCCATTTATTTCACTAGGTCTTTATCCACACCAAATGGCTAAGCATAATAATTAGAAAAGGCTCGTTGCTGAATTCTTTTAGCCAACTGCTAGAATCCTCCTCTTTCTTGTCTCCCACCCATTCATCCAGTATCCTCATTTGAAGTTACACAAATGTACAGAATCACTAATCATTTTTCATCATACCAGATAGGCGATGACCGTTTTTAGATTGTCCAGATTCATCTTTGTTAACTTTAACACATCCCTGTTCCACAAAACAACTTATTGGTAACTCCCTGACATTCTAGTGGTTAAAGCTTCCAATCTTGTACAAAAGCAGAGAACTGTCCATAAAGTATTGGTGCAGTTAGCTAGAAGGGATACTTTTAAAATTCCAGTCCTCTTTTCCAAATGTGTGCATTCAGCAACTTTTGTAGCTGCAGACATTCACAGAAGAAGCACCAGTACTGCAACCATGTCTAAGCTGAGAAACCATATGGTTGATCTCTTGTCACTTCCAGAATTACAGGAGTAAGGTGTGGCCCCCAGGGCTTTAGAATCAAACATGCCAACAGTACATCTTTCTGTTGGCTGAAACAGCTTTGACCAGACAACAACTTACATAATGCCACTTTCAACACAGATTTTCTGCATCACCAGATGGTCTCTATGCTGGCTTCATGTTTAGCACTAATTTCATCACACAGTCCAGAAGATCCTTGGTAAATGAAGCTGCCTACATAGACTCCATATAGGAAACCCATACTTTTTCAACTGCCTACTCCACCAGATGCGAAGTCTATATCAATCAATAGTTCTGCATGGTCTAGTACAGTGATGGCAAACCTTAGCACTCCAGATGTTCTTGAACTTCAATTCCCAGAAGCCCTGATCAGCAGGAATGCTGACTTGGCCTTCTGGAAATTGAAGTCCAAGAACACTTGGCATGGCAAGGGTTCGCCATCACTGGTCTAGTACCCTGGGTAGCAGTTTTGGATCTAGATTATCTGTATTCAAAAAAGCACGTCGCTGGATCTCCTGCTGTCTTGTGTTTCAATAGCTTTTAGGTCTCTTCCCTTTTCCACTTCTAATTAAAATATTTATGCTATCTGTATCATAAGGTTGCAATGCATATTTTAATATGGTATGCATTGCATTATATATTTAAAAATCTAATGCACTACACTTCCCATGGGATGGTGGGAGAAAGTTAAGAGCAGGACAACCTGTCTGTGTTTTTGGTATATATTTCAGTCTATTGATAAGGATTTTTAATTCCATTTTAGTGACTGAAAGAACAACAGACATGGGTATAATTCTGGTAAATTGGGAAAAGAAGGGCTTGGCAAACAAAAGTTGGCAATAGAATCTGTTTACTTTTACCTGACATCGTCTGTTTGTTGAAATAAAAAAATATGCAAAGTACTGATTAAATTACCATCATAAAAAGGAGAAAAAAGTTAAAATTTTCTCTACCATTGTATGTTGAGAAAGAGGAGAGACAAATATAACTGTGCTATTCCGGGGCACTCTTATTCCTTTTTTGTTTATCTCCTCTAGGCTACAGAGGGCAGAAAGGTGAAAGAGGTGAGCCTGGAATTGGCCTGACAGGTGATCCTGGCCCACCTGGTCCTTCAGGTAAAACCATCAGCATATACTTCTCTTTATAAAAGAATCAAAGAATTAGAACATGATCTAACACAATCTTAGTTAACCAAGGCCCAACAAAGCCCTTTCTTGATCAGCTAAAGCTAGAATGGATCTTAATCCAGGATAAAGATGTTGGAAATTCCTTAAGACTACCTTTGCCTTGGGTCAAATTTGTGTAGCCGGCATGGCTGTCCCTATTGATTTGAGTAAGCTTGCATCCAGTGTAATTGGTCTTCTCCCACAATGCACCCCTTCTCCGCCACTTTTGTCTCTTCTGCCAGCAGTTTTTAGGCAGTAAGGAAGTTCTGGCAGGAAATGGCCCTGGACTCATTCAGTGGGAAACGGTATTTTTGCTGGCAGAAGATGCTTTTACTTAAATCTTAAATCCCTAGAACCGGCACATCTTTTGAGTTAGAATTCATCTGATACAGAACAATGCAAAAATATGCCTCCTAGATATGACTGTCTTAGATCAGTGGTGGCGAACCTCTGGCACACATACCAGAGGTGGCACACAGAGGCCTCTCTGCTGGCATATGCGTGGTCGAGGGAAAGCACTGCCCTAGCCAGCCTGGCCAGCACCACTTCCCCACCACCCCCTCTCTCTCTCCAACCAATGGGAAGGTGAGAGAGGAGGCTGAATCCCACCCAGGAGGTGGCAGCAGGGTGAGGTGAATCGACCAGACAACCCCACCCACCTCTCCTAGGAGTTGGGTGCACCCAGGGGGGCATTGGGAGCACCCATGGGGGAGCCAGGAGCACCCGTAGGGATTCAAGCTCAGTTGTGGGGGGAGGTTAGACACACCCATGTTGGATTGGGAGCACGCACGGGGGATTGGGAGAACCCATTGGGAGTCAGGAGCACCTATGGGGGTGGGAGCACCCACGTGACTTTTCTGGTGGTGCAACAGCAATGTCACATGGGTGTGTGGGGATATGCAGTGCCTGCCTGCTTGCTGCTGCCTCCTTGAGCACTCAGTCTCTAAAAGGTTTGCCATCACTGGCTTAGATCTACCAGGAGTGTTATTAAGTGAATACAAAAAATACTTTCTAGGCTTTTGTTTTGTTTTGAAATATTAACTAGAGTCCTAGGGCTCATTATTGTGGCTGAACTGATGGTGGAATAAGCAGATTAATTGCATGTTTGTTTTCAATTGTTTGCTCAGTTTCTGGGATGCCAGGCCCACCTGGAGTTCCAGGAGCAAAGGGGCCACCAGGACCATCAGGAAGGTGCAACCCAGAGGATTGCTATTTTCCTGTCTCTGAAACCCGGCCACGGACAAGTGGGAAATGAAAATCTTTCCTGAGATATTGTGCTTCCTGGTTTGCCCTTTACTCACTGCCCCTTACCTAACAATGAATTTAAGCTTTAAAATATCTGGTGCAGTTTTGTCCATATACAGGATCCTGTGTATGGACACTTTTACAGCGAGCATCTCAATTATTTTCCAGAGTTAAGCCAATGGCGAGATGCTGTTCTCTTGCATTCATTCCATGTGTTTATACTTTTGTGGCTACTTTTATTTAGCAAAAAAATTGTTTTTTCTTGCATCATGATGGCCTGCTGAGTTCTGAATGGTTTTTAATTTATTTCTTGTGAAAATACAATGTATGGAATCACAGGCTTCCTATTTTTGCCTCCTAAATGTCTCTCGCACTGAACACTTCACACATGGAAGAGCCTTGAGTTTTTGAAGTGCAACCTGGTTTAGAAGAGATTATTGGCAACAGTTCATTCTCACTCTTCAACAAAGTGATGGCAGTGGTAGCCCAAACTGATGGGAATGTCAGTCCCATAACTTGGGGAAAGTTGAAAAAATCTTATGAAATCAGGGGGTTTATGCTTTACTGCAGTATGTCTCTATAGAGAAGTTGTGTGGCTAGTTTCAGGTTAAAAAGAAGTGTCTGCTTTGGCCTGTCTTTCCTTACAAGCTCCTCTCCTGTAAAAATCAGAAAGGAAGACTCAAACTCTAATAGTCACATGTTCACAATCATGGGAGTTTCATTTGTTGTTTGAGGAGTTGGGAGGGAATGCCCGACAAACAGCTAGTAGTTTGAGACCATACTCCCAATGCAACCTGTGTTTTTTGTAATTTACTTCTAAAAAGCAGACCTGGTGTAAACACCAGTCATGAATTTTTGGGACTCTTGTGTATATGTTTTTTCTGCACTATCCACAAATTATTGGTGCACCACCTGAGAGAGACAGATTACCATTGAGAGCGAGCTGTCTGTTTTCCTTTTTTTTAAATTGCATTTTATTTAGTGGTCCAATAAAGGTATCACCTGCACCTGCATTATGTATTATGCTAGAGCTCAAGAACATTAACACAAACTGGCCCAGAATGTAGTTCAACCACCATTTCTGTTTGGAAAATGCAGTGGCTGGAGCATTTTGATATTTTATTTTCCTTGAGGAGAGCATGATCATACACAGTGAAAATAAAGAGCACGGTTAAGCAGACATACACTGTTATCGAGGGGGAAATCCTGCCATCTAGGACTAGTTTTAAAAAGGAGGGATGGCTAAACATAACAATCGCTTTAAGGAAATCTTCTTTCCCTCAGCTATGCTTCATATGGGTATAGCAACTTCACAGCTGTATTAAGAAATGCAAGATATCTGGGTGGACATAACAGAAGTTCCTTTCCGTTGGGAGAACCCTATTCTAATAGCAATAGAAATTGTAATATAATACTGTAATTGTATAATAGTAATATACACTATTCCTAATTTCAAAGCAACCTAAGGTTATGTTTCTGAATTTATCTATAGACAGAGTCTTCCCTGCTTTAGGATTTTAAGAGAAACTCTGTGACAATGTAGGGCCAGAGGAGACAAAATTCCAGAATGGGGAGTCACTTTAGCCTGAGGCCAAACACACACATACACACTCAAAAAGTCTTATGGCAATTTAAAGATAAATACATCGGGGCATAGTTTTCATGAGCCAGAACCTTCTTTGTCAAGATCAATGAAACATTTACTTTAGTTGGCAGGTATTGAGAAGAAAAGTGTTAGGATTTTGAAAACCAAATATCAAGCTGTGATGGGGGTAGGTGCTGCAGAATGCAGAGATGAATACACCAGTTGGGCTTCTTTTTTTTTTTTTTAAAGAAGACTCATTACTCATTTGTTCCTTGTAGTCTCACTATGGTGGGGGATGGAACTGTGTGTGCTGACTTGATTGCGCTCATGGTGCACAGTTTTCCAGGGACTCTCATCAAAGTCTGGCTTTTACAAAAAGGCCTAAGAGGGCGAGCAAACTGCAGCTCCAGATGGGTTTTTCCAGCCCTGAGTTCTCCCCCGGCCCCCACTTTTTCAGACACAAAACCAGGTGACTTAGAGAGATCCTGGAAGCTTCTGGAGGTGCAGATTGGCATTTTAAATATGACACACACACAAGGTTCCCTGGCAACACTATTTAAGCAGCCATCACATTTTTAATATCTAGAAGTAGACTTCTAGATGCTTGCGATTTCCATTATTATTAATTTTTATTACAATTATTACTGTTACTATTGCTACCATTATTACTACAAGAAGGTGTGTTGTTTGGGCATTTTTGGTGGCCCCTGGGACCCATGGAAGGTTCTGGAGCTGAAATTTGACCCCTGGATCTGCCCAAGTTGCCCACCCCTGTCCTAAAGTTTGTTCCCTCCTGCCTCCTCAATAAAAGCCCTTGGCAGTGGATTGGGCCATCATCTGCAGGGATAGGCCCCTGCGTAGGTCCAAGACACTGGGGTATTTAGTTTGCTGCTCTGTTGTCAGCTCCTATTCTGGGCTGAACTTATCCTGTGTAGGTGCAGCCTTGAAGAAAAGAAATAGGATGGGAGAGAGTGGATAGGTCCTATGTTTTTATATGTTGTTTTTTTCTGACTGTGTTTATAATGAGATAATGTGGAGATATTTTGCTGTGTAGAAATTGTGCTAAAGTGGAATACAGGTATCTGTCTTGAAAATGAAATGTGGTCTGGAGTCAGCTGCAATGAGCCTGCTTTGAAATAATGCAGTTCTAAAGCACTGGTGTAACTGAAGCTGTCAAGACACTGACTCCGTGTATTTTCACTGTAGTTGGGATATACTGCTGGACAGATACAAGAACTGCCAGAGGTGGATCTGTTTCCTGTTTAAAGGCTTGTCTTTCCGGTGATTCCAAATTTTACTGACTTTTTTTCTCGATATTTTTAAATTTAGAATTTATTTTAGGCTTCTCTAAGAGCAAAGAAAAGGTGCTGTATTTTAACTGGACACAGTAGAAATGTTCCAGTGTCGAGTTATACAGAGCAGATGACACTACAGGTATATGCAATTTGGTGTTGTGTGTATATTTTGGGTTTTAACTAGTGGAACTAAAGATGGTACTTGACATAATGATATAGAGGTTAGTTTACTTGAATTTCTCAGAAAGTAAAACATGTATTTATATATTTGGAGAAATGTTTTTAATTTATTTTGCTTACTTTTTTTATTTACTTGTATCTAAGTTTTTGGAAAACTTTTAAAGAGATGGTAAAAATCATTTTGAATCGATTTTTGTTCTTGCATGGAGTTATGCTAGTGCAGGAGTTCCCAATTTTTTCAAGCCGGCAGCTAGGTCACACTCTCTCAGTCACCTTCAAGGGCCAGACGGCCATTTTGCCCTGCCTGCACGATGGGGGTGGCCATTTTGTCCCAACAGTTTCAAAGGGGGTGGCCATTTTATTTCTTGAATACCCTTAGAGGTGTGGGGACACATGAAATGGCAATAGAGGCCAAATCCGGCCCATGAGCCTTAAGTTGGGAACCCCTAGTTGAAGAAATTCTGGCAGCATGCTCTGCTATGAACTGTTTTGCAGAAGACATTGTGTGATCTTGCCCAAGAGGTAGTAGCACTTTGGGTTGTGTAAACTCACATCTTGTGGTGAGATGGCACAGCTACCCTGTGCTATGATGATCTTGAAAAGTTGTGTAGGAAATGGAGCAAATCTCTGTAAAGGGGAACATCTTGTGAGTTTGTAATATATCTTTATTTTACTGTAACCTGTACCAATGAAGTCCCTCCATTTGTGCTCATTTTTTTTAAAAAAAATATGTGCTCATCTTTTTTATCACATTTTTGCTTTTGCAGTTGTATTCTTTTGAAGTGTCCATACAATCTTTCTGTTGTTGCTATATCAAAGTGCAACAAATCAGGAATAATTCTGTAGATCTATTGTTTCATCTGAGGCCAAATGGGGATTTGTGCTCAGTTTTGTTGTGCTTGTTGTGTGTCTGCTGAGCAGTATTATATAGCAATATTTACTTCCCATTTCAACACTCTTTGTATTCCTATTCCAATGAAATCAATCATTATGTTCTTTCTCTGTTGATTTGATGCATCAATGTCACCTGATTTACAGTTAGCATTGCAGAAACGAACAAACAAATGACATCAAAGATGTTTCTCTTCTGAGTTTAGTTAGACTGTACAGATGGCCCCATGGTCTCACCTTGTCCCTTTGGAATGAGGTGATTTCCTGCTCACACTATAGGCTCCCCTGCAAGAATGAAATGTACAATCAGTAATCACAACAGAATGCCAGAGCAACAGTTTGCTTCTTCTTGTTATGCCCCACCAAGTCGCTTCTGACTTATGTCAGAATAGGATTGTCAAAGTATGCAAGATGTTCGAGTGGTTTACGACTGTTCCCCCTTCCCCAATAAGTTTCCACCAACAAGGAGGGGTTTGAATTCAGGTATCCTGAGTCTTACCCCCAACACTCTGTCTGAAATAGCATACCTGGTTCTCCTGTTAGGTATGGAAATGACTCTTCAGGAGGCCTCGCAGCACAGTGGTTCAACAGCTGTACTCCAGCCCAAAGTGCTGAGACTGTAAGTTCGATCTTGACTGGCGGCAAGGTTGACTCAGCCTTCCATTCTTCCGAGGTCTGTAAAATGAGTACTCAGCATGTTGGAGGCAAAGAATGTTAATTACCTTGAGGACCACTCAGAAAGTTCACTAATCACTATGGGGCAGTATATAAGTAGTATATAAGTAGTTTACTACACTTGGTAGCAGCAGAATTTGGAGAAGCTACTGTAAAATATTCTAGTTTAGCAGTAAAATAAATTTCTAAACACAATGAAATATCCTGTGTAAACTCCCTGAATTAGAGGGGGAAGCCTAGGTAGGGCCACCAAAAGCAGACCCATTAAAAAAGGGTCTTTTTAGTCAAAATGAGGCAAATCTCATTACGTTCAATGTAGGTATGACTAGCATTGGATTTAGCCAGTGGTGGGCATCAGCAGGTTTGCACCAGTTTGTCAGAACCAGTAGCAGAAATTCTGGCTGGCCCTGCCCACCCAAGCTTTGAAATAAAGTAGTCCTAATTCAGGTGCAACACAGGGCTTTCTCCCTGACCATGCCCACCATACCATGCCCACAGTGTGGCAGTAAACAAATAGAGCCTACCACTGGATTTAGCCCAAATGGTTTAAAATCTGTGTCACAAAGATTTCTAAGATTATTTCATAATTTTCTTAAATGAACACTGTATTTAGAATTATTCAAGTTTGTTGGAACAAAACCATAAATTCACTGTAGTTTAGTGTTGCTATCCCACAAAACTCTTCAGAGTTTGTGCTATACCGCCTTAAGCCCACTTGGTGGCACAAAGCACATTTTTGTTTATGCATATGATTTAATCGTGATGTGTGTCTCTAAATGTTAAGTCAGGAACCAGTGCACTGTATAAAAATTAATTTTGTGCTGAATTTCCATTTTTGTCTTTAAGCATACTATATTTACCTTTCCTCCTTCTCCTCCTCCTATGCTTTATTTTTAAACATTGGGAACAATTCAGGCAATGTATATGTATGTGTGAAGTCTCACTGTTTTCAGCAGGAGGTATTTAAGCACAGGTTTAAGTCTCCCTTGGAATTATTGGGACTTGCAGTGCTTAACTTTGGGTTGGATCAATGTGTGTTGCTTTTTTTTTTTTTTTGGCAGATACCTGTGGCAAACCCACAGTTTTCTATAACCTAACTTATAAGATAGTGTAGTGTATAGGTAGAGTAATAAAGCTACTGTGAGAAGGTCTGCACAGAGATTCTACTGAGCCTTCCCCCTCCCCCTTCCAATCCATACATGCCACATTTCTTTAGCAGGAATGCAAGCTTCAGTGGTGTAGCATGGGTTTCAGCTGCCTGGGGCGTAGGACAAATTTGCTGCCCCCTGGGAGGGGGCCAGGACACCAGCGGTGGTGGATGGTCCCAGCACCCATTTCCACAGTGGCCTCTTCGACTTGACCACTAGGACATCCAGGGAGGGGCGGCAAAGTCCTATTTATTGTGAAATTTTGCCACCCCAAAAATGTGCCACCCAGGGCGGGCTGCCCCCACTGCCCGCCCTCCACACACACACACACACACGTGCTACGTCACTGGTGAGCTTGTTTCATTAATGCATATATAACCAATTATTTGTAAATGAAGTGGAAAATGTAATCTTTTTCTCTTTGAGATTAACATTTTAATATTAATATTTTTGTATAAAACTGTATTGGTTTCAGGTTTAATGTAAGCCTAAGCGTAGCAAGCTTAATTTCCCTTGTCTTAAATCTTCCTTTGCCTTTCATTATTCTATGCAAATATTTTGAGTATGAATCTTTCTTTAATAGAGAAAAAACTGTTTTTCAACATATTTGGTAGCCATTCACAGAACTTCAGGTCATCATGATGGTGGTTACATTGTCTTGGAATATTGACTTTGAACGGAATCATAAGGTGCAAGGAGGATATTGTATTTAAATAGACCAAATGGGTGTAGAGAATTTACAAGTGTCACTATTAATGCCACATTTTAACATAGTTAAATGTGCTTGGTCCCTTGATCTTGAGTGCTGAAGCATACTGTATTGATTTGTGACCTAGGATCATTGCTATTATTTGATTTCTATTCTATAATGCAAATTCATGCAAATTATTTACAGACTTTCTCTTTCATAAATATTTCATCATCATG
The DNA here is from genome assembly GCA_030440675.1 of Furcifer pardalis. Classification (NCBI taxonomy): domain Eukaryota; kingdom Metazoa; phylum Chordata; class Lepidosauria; order Squamata; family Chamaeleonidae; genus Furcifer; species Furcifer pardalis. Next base: position 52,001,654 of record CP126890.1, on the reverse strand, counting down.
GGTTTTTTTAAATGAAAGCTGATGGTGCCATACTATTTTGTTGCATTTCTGAATAATATTTCCCTAACATTGGTCTTTCCCATACCCTTAAGGTTCTGTTTTCTTCTGGCCTATGAATAAGAAGTTCATCTATTTGCACATAAACTAAGCTGATTATCATCTGCTTGGTTTCTTTGAGCTTAAGTTATCTTTGAATTGCATTGCATTGAACTTTATAAAATCAGGTATGTTTCTTGTATATGTGTAACTATAGTTACAAATTATTATGTTTTCTTTAAAACCACAGTTAGTATTTATGTGGATTTCCCAGAATTTTAACAAATTCTGTTTTAAGCAGTTTGATGGAATTCCTATTTTTCTCCTTGTATGTTTGTTTTTACATTGCTAGATTTGGCAAAGAGCTTTCATTCTCTTGTCAGATTATTTTATTTATGTGCTATTCCTATGATTAAAATAAAAGTTATTTGATGGAAACATGACTTTTTGCTTGCTTTTTTATATTTATGAACCGTTTTAAAGAAATAAAATAAGTTGATTTCAGTTGCTCTTGCAACTCTTAATACTAATTATATGGCACCAAGTTGATTCCAACTTGTGGTAGCCCTCCTGGGTATTCTGTGGCTTACTTGTCCCACCTTCTGGTGGCATTCTGAAACCATTCAGCTTGGCCAAAACTTCAGATGTGACATTGCAACCCTATCAACAGTGCAGACCCAAGGTGATTTTGACTGGCCCCTCTTCCAGGAGGCACAGTGGGGATCTGAACACACACACACACACACACACACACACACACACACACACACACACACACACACACACACACACATATATATATATATATATATATATATATATATATATATATATATATATATATATATATATATATATATATATATATATATATATATATATATATATATATATATATAAAATTCATAAAACAAATTTACACAGTAGAACTAATGGATACAATGCACTTTTCTTTCATTCAGAAATGAAAGAGCACCCAAAAGTTTAATGCAATCTTTCAGAAAAGGGAGTTCAACAAAGATCTTGTTTTATTTTTTATTTCTCATTCATTCAAACAAAGAGTAAAGGCTTAAAAAATGTTATCTATATCAGCTTTTATACAACCAGAGGTACAATTTAAGATCTTTTAAAATAAATACATTTCAGCTATAAATCATAGCCATTTCCAAATAGTAAAATTCCCTTGCCAGTGGCTCTTCAACCAGTTTGAACAATTTTAGGCAGATTGGACACAAGGTGGAGCTGGTGGCAGCATTAAATAAAACTCATTACGTTTGGAGCAGAAAACGCCTACATTTAAGGATTATTTCTCATAATATATTACTGGTGACCTGACACAAGCTTTTAGCATGGTTATACGTGGCAACCATGCCTTTAATAAAAGCCCAGGGTAAATTCTTTGGCCAAACATTTAGCATTTGTATGAAAAATATCATAACTTATTTTAAAAACTTATTGTATAGAACTGCTAAATTGTGGCATTCTCTCAGATACTGTAAAACAGTAGAGTATAAAAGGGAAAGGATTAAGGTTACTGCCTCAAAAGAAATATTTTTAGTCCCACCCACCTACCCACCCACCAGCCAAAATAGACAGCTGCCTTTCACCACAATATGAAAATGCCATCTGGTCTCACTTTATCAGCACCATTTTGAAAGAAAATCTGGTTGCCATGTATTGTTTTGTACAAGGTAAAGAAGGGGGCCAACCAGTGCATTTGAAGTCTGTCAAGCCTTTTATAGGATCCTCTGTGTTTTCCCAAGATGCTTCTCCTCCAACGTTTCCTCTCTGTTGGTTAGAAATCTCTGCATGTGGCACCTTGTTTCCAATGGCTCACCCACTTTTGGCCCTGTTCATGGTCCTTTCACATTCTGGCCCCCTTGCAGTCCAGCTTGCACAGTGCAGGATGCAGGTTCGCAATATCCGGGAGGGCCTGGAGGACCAGGAGGGCCTGGGATGCCAGGAAGGCCTCCTGGTCCAGGTGGACCTTGCTCACCATCTCGTCCATCAGTGCCATAGCTGGGCTTGCCTGGTTCTCCTGCATAGATGAACAGAGTACATGAGGCATGAGAGTTCAGCATGGGCATCTAGAGTCACCACTTTTCAGTAGGAATTAATGGGAGTACATTGTGAATGTTTCCCCTCCCACTTCCCTGCCATCAGCATATAGAAAGGTGAGCAAATTCGAGTAAACAGTTTTTATTCTCTCCTCTGCTCCCCCTCTGCGAAAATGTGGGGAATTTTTCTTTAAAGCATAATGCATTGTAAGTTTGTTCTAGTTCTTTACAAGAAAAGAAAATAATCACATACATTTTGCTAAAGGAAAGGGTCGTACTTGTAGAGGAGAAAATCAGTTCCAGGAGAATTCTGGGAGCCTGTTTCTCTCAATCTTAAAGAAAAATAATTGGCACAAAATTTGTACAGGGTGGGAGGGTTATCATGTTGCCTTTGGGTCACATGTGTCACCCTCTCACTGCCACCGCCGCCACCGCTGTCACCACCACCACCCCGAGGCAAACAAAGGCAGACCTCAAGAATACAACTGAATTATACCAAGTGAAATCGTTGACCCAATTAACCCAGAACATTCTAGACTGACCTAAAGGATCGTAGTCAAGAGTTAGAAGTCTGTGGTGCACCAAACGGCTTGAACACATATATTCAAATCCAAAGTCTATCCAGGGTTTCTCAACCTTGTCCTCCCCACCACCACCACCAGTTCTTGGACTTCAATTACCAGAAGCCCAAGCCAGCACACCTGCTGATCGGAGCTTCTGGGAATTGAAGTCCAAGAACATCTGGGAGGCCAAGGTTGAGAAACCCTGGGTCCTACTGGGCTACAAAAGATCTCTGCCCAACATCATGGAGGAAGATGTTGGGCAGAAATCTTTCTTCACTAAATAAAGGTGTGGCTATTGAAGTATGCAGCTCCCATCATCCAACCCGTTTGCAATTTTTGCACCAGAAAGAGGCACCAGCTCATTAAATCAGAGGCAAAGTCCCTTTCCAAATCTATTAATTAATTCTTCAACTTGACATGGAATTTCTGCACAGAAACCATGTGCAGGATCATAGGACCATGGCTCTTTCATAACTTTTCCTCCAGCTACTTGGAATTTCATAGTTTTAATAATAAATTGTGTGCTGTCAAGCAGCAGCAGCAGCAGCAGCAGCAGCAGCAGCAGCAGCAGCAGTAGTAGCAGTAGTAGTAGTAGTAATAATAATAATAATAATAATAATAATAATAATAATAATAATAATAATAATAATAATAATAATAATAATAATAAAAGTGCTGTCAAGTAAATGCTGACCTATGGCAACCCTTCCCAGGATTTTCTAGGTATAAAGTACTCAATTACTAGTCCCTCCTTCAGAGGTGGGATGAGACTTCTGTTTAGCTTGTCCATGGCTATGTAGATGGGCTCTTTTGCTGGGAGGAATTGAACTCCCAGTCTCTGGATCTACAGCCAGATACCTAAACCACTGAAATATCCAACCAGCTTAGTTTTAATAGAAATGTGGGGAGAAATTTTTTGTTCATAGTCACATGAAAAGCCCAACAGTCTGCTGTTTATGGAGAAGAGAAATTGCTCAGAATTTAGAAGGAATCAAACATTTCATTTTGTGCACAGAAACATTCTGGAACTATTTAGTGAAGTACAGTACAGTGCAGTATAGGTAGAAGTCCTTAGAAATCAGGTGCCCACTTACTTTGTATGTGGCAAATTATTTGCTCCACTATGGGCACTAGAGGGCACTTGTGCTTCATTTATGATGAAAAGCTGCAGTTTTTTATTGAGGCTTTTATTGTACGTACTGTGCAAAATGAGATATAGTGGATTTGAAAACCATTACATCAGAATATTCTGATCAATATTCATGTGTCAAGTGAGGGAAACCACTAGTTATTTTTCATTTAACACTGCGAGCATTTCATCCCTACTCACATATACCTATGCCATGAAATCTGTACTGGGCCCGTTGAACATGATTGCAATAATCTTCTGTCATGGTTTCTTGACTTGCAGCCTGGCTTTTATTAACAAGTAAACTGTTAGTATTGCCTCTACAGTTGTGAAGACATAAGAAGCACTGAAACAAAATAATGTTTTGATGCTGCCACAGAGTAGCTAGCTGTAAATTTAGAATTTTAGCCAGTTGTCTCAAATGGAGCACAACCCTTCTGACTTGAATGTTGATTCAGCAGGGCAGAAGGGAAGAGAGAAAGAAGTTTGAATGGTGGGGAAATAGCATGCCAAAAAGATATAACAGGGAAACCCAGGAGTGTTTAATTTCGGAACATTCACACCCAAGGAAGCGCCTATCAGTGCAGGCTTGCTGATCCTTGGGCACCCTGGAAATAGTGAACAGTACTTACCTGCGAGTCCTGTTGATCCTGGTAAGCCTTTGGGTCCTTGACCAGGGAGTCCTCTGTCCCCCTTTTCACCTGTATCACCTACAAAGGACAAAGGAAGCATTTTGCTTAGCTTATATTTAAATGTTCATTTTAACACTCATATACTTCTTTCATGCCACAATCACACCCTGGACTGCCAAAAATCATCCTTTAGAATTCCACATGTTGATACAACTAACTGTATCATCATATCAATAGGCAAAAAGCAGCCTTAATATAAGAAATTAAAATGTACGGCTGAATAAAAATTACTATGAGTTAACAAGTCCCTGTTTAGTTTCTTTGTTGTGTACCAGTCAGGTGGTTGGGCAACGGTCAGGAATCCAAGCACAGGCTGTTAATTAGTAACAATTGGCCACTGCAAGTTGCACCATTTCCCTCTTGACAGTCAAATGACACAACAGGATTTTGGTCAGCATTAAATAGTTTCAAAGAGCCACTGTTTTCATGAGGATGATCTCACCAGAAGCGCTGAAAGCAAGCACAAAGTGGAACAACAAGAGGGGCTCATTGAATGGGATGGAAAGGGAAACTGGCAGCAATAAAAATTGATTTAAACCAGTTTAATGCACATAACAGTCCCATATATAATACATTCCATTAATCCAATCAGGATTCTACCAGAGTGTAAATCATCATGGTGGCTGCAGCAGGCAAACCATAGAGAGCAGCTGTTGAAGGCAGGCTATACCAAGGGTTCTCTGAGTAGACTAGACATAAGTAGTACTATTAATGGGTGTACTTTTTCCATTCACAGGGAGCCATTTAATTCCCTAGTTTTTAGAACCAGCTTCATGCAAATGTTTGCAGCTTGGAGCTTTCTAGTTCAGTTTGTTGGCTCTCGTCCAGGTCATGAACCCCTGTCTAATTCAGCAGTCTGTATAAAACCTGTTCTGCATCCAGAGTCATTTGAAATTAGTTGGCGATTAGCAACTCAAAGGGCAATAGAGAAGCACAACTCAACAGAGATCTCCTTAAAACAAGAATTCACAGGCTATTGTTCATGGTGACTATGTCCATGATCTCAGGTGTATTTTCACTCAGTTCCTGTGTATACAGAAGTGTACAGACCAATTCACAGCCAGTGTTTTTTCCTGTACTTGGTTATGTCCATGGAGGTTTTTACTCCACACCAGTTATACCAAGATTAAAAAAATAAGTAAAACTGATGTAGTACAATTATCTAGCCAAAGGACTTCATCTCTCTATAGCTAACTCCTCCTTTCCCATCAGTTTCTCCCCCTCCCCACTTTATTTTTTCCGTGGCACTGGTGTATAGAGGAAATCATGACCACCAAGACAGCAAATGAAAACCAGTTGCTTCTGCTCACTGTCTGATGAGCATGAAATATGCTGTTTTTGAATGTTATCATGAATAATTAATTGTAATAGATGAATTAAGCTTGTTCTGAAACTGCTGACTTGCACTAATCCATAATGCCAGCCAGAGAAGCCATGGTCAGTTAGTCAAACTAGAGCATCTTTCAGAAGTCAGGGTGGGCCCTACCCTCCTACCCTATTCCCAGAGCCTCCACTCACATCGCAGCCCCTGTACTTTCCTAACTTGGTTTGAATGCCGTTCTTGATTTTTTTATCTTTCTGAGAATTTCTTTATCACCTGATTTGAGAAACTGCAAATTCAATAATCACTGAAACACAGTGCATCACTGAAACAAAGCAGTCACTGGCCCAAATCTATTGTGTAGTCCCAGTCAGAGTAGATTTATTGAATCAACATTTATTTTTAAAAAGTTCCTCTAGTTGGCTGCACCAACTGCTACAGGAGCTGCATTGGCTGCCAGTGTGCTTCCAGGTGCAATTCAAGGAGCTGGCAATGACCTTTAAAGTCCTACATGGTAGTGGACCAGGGTACTTAAGCGACCACATTACCCCAAGGGCTTTGGCCCGTCCCATCAGAGCAGATCTGAGAGGCTCCCTAAGGGTTCCATCTGCCAGAGAGGGTTATCCTTATATCTGCTCCAGCCCTGTGGAACTTCTTACCGAGTTGTGCCTCCAGGCAGAGCTATTGCCATTCAGAAAGGGGTTAAAAACATGGCTAGCTCACCTGGTGTGGGGTGCTGCCGGTGGGGCAGCATCCCCCTGTTGGTTGAGATAAAGCTGTCCGGTTGTTGTTTTTAGCTTTTTTATTGATTTTAAACTTAGGGTTTTTATGATGTTCTTATTGTGGGGATGATTTTATGTCGGGTTTTGTAATGTTTGGTGTAAGTCACCCAGAGTTGCCCCAAAGGCGAGGGGGCGACTACACAAATTTAAGAAATAAATAATAAATAAATAAAATATCAGAGGGAAATGCCTTCAGTGCATTCAAAAGTACAACAGAACTTCGCATAAAGAGCATCTCGCTTAGAGACTAATTTGCTTCAAGAGCAGATTTTTCTCTGAATAGTCACCTTGCTTAACAATTAAAACCAACCAAAAACTTGCTTAACAACTAAATCGGGGTTTGGCAATCCCACCCACCAAATTAAAGAATCATAAAGTAGTACGGATATGAGTGCCCTTCCTTTCCAGATCCCAATCCCCTACTCAGTGAAAATATCAGATCTCTCTACTCCCCTACTCAGTGAAAATATCAGATCCAGTGTGTGTCTCCCAGAACATGTAGGGCCAAGTGATGAATTAAGACAGTCCCATGAGTTGTCATGGTTGCCATTGAGTCCCAAGGTGGGTCACAAAAGCACATCAAGCCTGAGTGTTAAAATACCTCAGGATTATCATCTTGGGACATTTCAACACTGTTCTCAATATCACCTAAGCTACCACAAGTGGGGAGACTGAGAGGCAACTGGGTGACTTTAAACCAGCAGAAGCCACCAGAGAAAGATTTCCAAATAGTGTATACTTAAAGGAGGAGTTCTTGACCTTTTTAAGCCAGGGGCTGGGTCATGCTCCCTCAGACAGCTTCAGGGGCCAGATGGCCATTTTGCCCTTCCTCCACACATGGCACTTCGTGGTGTGGTGGAGGCAGTGGGGGGGCCACATGAGAATCCCTGACTTAAAGGTAAGGCGCCAAAAAACAATGTAAAAAGAGGGACAATTACAAACACTTGAATTTCTCAGGGGGGGGGGGATGAGCTGAGAAATGCCACTCTGCCAGTTGTTCTTTGAGAGTGAGAAGTTGAAGGATCCATAATTTTAATGCAAACATTGACGACAAACAGTTGCAAAATTACACCAGCTTTGAAATGAACATATTAATCGGCCTCTCACATATAGATCAATCTTCAACTCGCTTACCTAAATCTTAAGAGAGCTTAAGGGGAAAAGTGGCTTTTCTCTTTTTCTCAAGGCATGGATTATTCTGCCTTTGTTTCACTGGGTGGTTGTGGGGGGGACAGGATCCCAACCCAAAGCAGTTTATGAACCACACTTATGGCCAAAACAAGGTAGACAGCTGGGGATAATCTTGCACACCATGTTGCGATAAAGCCTTTCACATCAACTGAGTATGAAAGCCTGTTGTTGCAAATCAAAAATAACATGGAACAACTTTGCTAGTGGGTGATTACATTTCTCTTCCAATTTATTTTTGGCATTTTATCATGTTTTTGACAGGCAAAGAAGTCAGAATATTTTAAAATGTCATTACTTCGTCACTGATAGATCAAAAAGGAATAAATGTGAGACAGTCAAAGTAAAGAAAGCGGCACGTCTCTAATGTAGTGGTAATTTAAAAGTTTCTTTCACCACCACCTTTGCTTTATACTACAGGGGAACACATGGTTCTCCAAATGTTACGTGGTCACTGCTCCTATCAGGTAAGTAGATAGTACTCTGATGACATCAGGGAGGGGGGAGGCATTGCCTGCCATCTTGCAGAAAATTTGTGACATTTTAGCTTGAATCCTGCCACAGGAGCTGCTTCTCATGTTGTCCCTTTTTAAAGCAATAGTAACCAACCTCAATCCTAAAGCTACACTAGTGCTGGGCTAGACAATGGAAGCAATCCCTTATCAGGTGCAGTGACAGCAAAGTTCCACCCTCCCCATCTAGCTTGAAACCATGATGATGGTTGACATGATCTTTCACATGGCAGTCTTCATATTCAGTGAGAGAAACAAGCTCCATGTTGGTTTGGAAAGGTGCATAAGAATGCTGAGAGAGGAGGAGAAATGTGAAATACAAAGAACAGGATGTATTACAATATAACCAGGAAAAAGGGATAGTTTTACTTTAGAGACCCTTACCAGATGTAACACCAAATCCATATGTAGAAGCACTGGACCCTCAAGAGAAAAGGACTGTCTGTTTATCTAACATGAAATTGCTTTGATCTGCAAGTGTTGTGTGTTTCCCTAACCTTTCTTCCCTAACCTTTCTTTGATTTATAGCTTATATTTGTTTTGTAATTAATTAGTCAGGCATGGCGTTGTTTGCAATTTAATATCTTAGGGGCATAGCAATGAAAGGTATGCAAGCCTAGAGACATAAAGTGAGGGAATGCATGTTTATCTTACTATGTGGCCTGATCCTAAAACTGCAGTTGTGTATATAAATGTGCACAGAATTATACTGAATGTAGCCAATGTTATCTCATTACTCTTTATTGTGTGACATAGTGAATATTTCCCTGATCAGTTTATCTAGCTTAGCATAAAAGACTGGGAAGAACTACATTCCTGGAGTCACCAACGCCCATTGATTTTGATGGAACTGAACAATGCAAGCAATCTTCATTTCAAGCTTTTAGTCAGCTAAACAGATCCAATCCTAGCATAAATCTACCCCATCTTCCACCTGCTTCTCACAACATCTATATCAGTGTTTCTCAAAATATGTTCTGAAGAACAATGGTGGACTTCAATCCCCAGAAGCCTAAGTCAGTATATTGCCTAATCAGTGCTTTAGGGAATTGACAAAGCTTCTGGGAATTAAAGTCCAAAAGCCAAAGGTTGAGAAACACTACACTACACTACACTACACTACACTACACTACACTACACTACACTACACTACACTACACTACACTACACTCCAGAAAGACTGCGACACTCCAGAAGATCTGTACTTTTCTGTAATGCTCCAAACTGAAGACAGTCTTCTGTCAGTTCCAGTTACTCAAGCTTGCTATTTATAAAGATACATGACCTCCAGTCATTCACAAAAATACAATGGCCAAAATTCTATTGTATAGTTAGTTGTGCTTGCTAAAGTCAGACAGAGTAACTCGCAGTGGTCTTTTATTACCACGTCCTCATTTGGATTTCTGGGTACCTGCTAGTCCGGTGGGTACCTGATAATGCAAGCAATGATTTGTTAACTGCCAATAACAAGCAAGCTACACTGTTTGCCTACTGCAGGCATAAATACAGGATAGAATTTGGATTGATATGTACAGATAAGTACAATAAGACTGCTCAAGAAAAAAAAAAGAGTGCAGGATATAACTGTAAGAAAGCTAGCACAGGTATATGTGATGAATAAAGTTACAGCTTTGAAAATTAGAGGATGCCTTCCATATAAAAGAGCAAGGAATTGCACATTGCTCTCCTAGCTGGCAAGACATTTCCTGACATTCATGACAGTCTTTTTGCATTGTAACAAATGATGCTGTGGTGCAAAAAAAAAAAAAGTTTGACCAGTTTTTGCACAAAGTTTGCCTAGTTCATGAAATCTGCCTATTTGTACAAGTAGGGTAAATTGCTGGAATCAAGGGTGACTGATGCTTTATTTCTGAATTTAAAGCATTAGCTGGGCAGTTTGCATCTTTCTTAATAATCTCTAATCCTTTGCTTGCTCTATTTGTGTAGGCAAGGAACACTATTGGCTTCAGCAGTGTGTTCCCAACCTTTGGTTTTGGGACTTCAATTCCCAGAAGTCTAAGTCAATTCCCCAAAGCACTGGTTGGCCAATGTACTGACTTAGGCTTCTGGGAATTGACGTTCCCCTGTGGGCTGTGGGTCCCATGCTGGGAAACACTGGGCAAGAGACTTTGAGAGAAACCTTGATGAAGGAAAAAAATGTTGCTTTCTTCCTTGGCCACAGCTGAAGAACCTCATGGGTCTTCAAAATTCCTCATTAAGCCATCTCATCATGTCAAAATGGCCTAACTGGATGAAAATGAAAAATTTAGTAAATATTTTTCTTTTCAACTCTAAGGGAAACCTTACAGAAATTAAGATACTACCATGTTCAGAAAACTCTGTGTCATGTACTGAGATTTCTTTTTTTTTAAGGAAGACGTTTACTTGTCCCCATCATTTTGAACCCAACTAAGAAAGCTATTCTTAATATTTGTTGCTGAGTCAGAAAAATATTCAAAGCTTAAGATCAGTCTGTCTGTCATTGTGTTCCCCATCACCCTAAGGACCAGTTAGAGAAATGTTTTCTTTTGCTTCTTTCCTTCTTTCTAATTACAGTAAAACCTTGCATAAAGAGTGCCTCGCTTAAAGAGCAAACTCACTTAAAGAGCAATCCTGTGGAACACATTATGCTCTTTAAGTGAGGTATAACTGTACTATTCCCCGTTTCTCTTCAAAATTACATAATTTCTTTCCCTGGCACCTGACCTTTCCTTTTCAATAGGACAAATTCTGTATGATCTTGGATATATTTTGAACAGACTTCTTTTTAAGGAACATACCACAGTAGTTGAAATATAACATACACAAGTCTAAACATCTATTGTGCAATCCTATGGATCTCTATGCAAAAATAGGCTCTTTTTAACTATGTGGGACTTATCCCCACAGAAAGCATGTGCAAGGTTTAGCCTGAATTGTCTTACCTTTGGGACCTTTCAGCCCAATGGCACCAGGAGGGCCTTTAAGGCCAGGCAGACCCCGAGATCCAACCTGACCAGGGAAGCCATTTTCTCCAGTAGTTCCAGGAGGCCCGGGTGGTCCAGGACGGCCTGGGAGGCCTGGAGCACCAAATTCAGGTCTCCTGAGACTGGCAGCCAGCTGAGCCAGTTGATCTGTTAAATAAGAAGAATGAAGAAAGAATAAAACACAAGTTTCTTCTCTACAATTTATAATATTGTTTAACTGCAAAGCAGCAAATTGTTTCTTTTTCTACCAAAACTATCAACCCATTTTCTAGACTGTTTGTACAACCATTGACTAAAGGTGTCTTTGCACATCTTTTCCTCTCTTGTGCACATTTTTAGCAGTTTGTATTTTCTAAAGTTTTCATTGCCTTGAAAACATTTCTAAAGTAAATTGGGGGGGGGGGTCCCCACACACAAAATAGGGCCTGGGAAGGGTAAAAACACTACATTTGCTGTGATGGTCAAATTTCATGAAATACTTTTCCATCCCTAGATCTCTTTCAATTAACAACATGCTGTATCCTTGTACAGATGAACCTGAGTTCTATACCATTTGAAAATAGTAGAGCATTTTTTTCTTCTCAAAGTTTCAACTAGATGCTCCCTTTTGGTCCATATACACTCAATATTGATGGGTGGGATCTCAGGAAGCTGTTGTTCAGGAAGCTGTTGTTTCCCAACCCCAGCTACAGATGTCAAGGACTGAATATTGGACCACTCATGCACCAAGCACATGCTTGACCACAGATCTATGTCTCCAAGTTTGCTTGTCTCCAGTAGTTTTATACTAAAAACATGTTTTTCTTAAATGAATGTGACTTCTGATGTGAGGAAAAATGTAGACAGCACATGCACAATTCACTTTCTAGATGCAAGCAAATTTGCAGCCTTCAAGCTTCTCCCATGAAATTTGGTGCTTAGCTGTATTTTGATGCTTAAGTGAACCATAGATGTGTACAAATTTTTATTTACCTTGCAGAACTCTCATGCAAACCTGCTTAATGTGTGCCTCAGTTGGTTCTCTGCCCTAAAACAAACATGTTATTAAAACAATTGTGTCACCATCTATTGCCATAATAAAGAATATGCAGGATGAAGTGTTGTTGTTTTTTAAAAAAAGAAATATCACTGTACAGCTGCAAACTACTTGCTAATTCTGGTCAGAAACACCTCAATTATTATGGAATTATTACAGAACTGGGAAGGTAAAAAAGGGAGTAAAATCAGAACAAGTATTCATACAGTCAGTATGCAAGCTTGGAATATCTCTTCCCTGCCCTTCCTAGTACGTCTTTCAAAAAAAAAAAAAACCAAGCCAGTATACATTGAAGGAAAGAATAGCATTCCAAAAGAGGTCTTATATTTTAGTTATTCCTAAATTACAGTATGGTATAGAAAGGTGGGGAAAGTGTCAATAATAAATACAATAATACACAATTATTTTTACTGTGTATATCTGAGTTAAGAAGAAACAGACAGTTGCATTTCATTATGGTTTCAACAAGACAAAAAGTCTATAATCTCTTGTGAAGACATTTGTAAAAACAGATAAAATAGCACCGTGGCTGCTATTCTTGCATCCCTTTGACTCTGCAAGACCCACAACACAGGCTGTGGCATCTTGTTCTTCTGAGTATGCCTTGTACTCAAAATGCTCCACAATAGCCATGCCAACAACCCTGCTGGCACCACAATCTGTCATACTGTTACCACTAGCGTAAATTTCTGTATATGAGAACTCAAGACAGAAATCCCCATGTTTCTGACTCTGGCTGAGGGGTATAAAAAGTGTACATGGGGTTGAAAACAAAGCAAAACAAAAAGATGGTTTTACATGGTGTCAGGAACAGAGAATCGCTGCCAAATCTATACATAATTGCACATACTGTATTGCATTTTTATGAGTTTGGCTTTCAAAATCATCCTCCGCTGCCTCTTTGAAATGGTTATTGTTCATTGAATACATTTAGGTAGAAATGGACACATGGAATGTAGGCACTCCAGCAGGCACTGAGGCAGCATATTACGAGATCACACAGAACAGCTATCATGACCAGTGTAAATCTCTGATGACCCCTGGGACCTGTCTTTGATCTGGCAGTGACACAGCCAGCAGCCTCACCTGTTCTAGTACACTTGTTTCAAAGCCTGCCCCAGGAGACGACTTGCCAACAGCTCCTTGGATGGGACACAGTAGTCCTCTGGAGGTGGATCTATCACAGCTACAGAAAGGACTTGGTATAGGAGTGTAGAAGGGGCTGTTGGGCAAAAGTGGATGCCAAGCCAACATAGCTCCGTAGGCTCAATCTGTCAGTATCCCAAGAGAGGTAGGGAGCATCTTATTGAACAAAAAAAGCATCAAGCTTTGTGGCTAAGTGGCCACAGGGGTAGATAGAATAAGGAACATGGGAGGGATTGTGCTACCCATGTTTTCATTTCTTGTAAAATGCTGGCTCTTGCCAGGATACATTAATCTGTGTCCAGAAGAACCATTGCTTACCGCTGGACCCTGGCTCCCAGGCAAACCCGGAGCACCTTGCTGACCTTGCAAACCACGTGGCCCAGGTGGACCCCGCAAGCCTTCCATGCCAGACAAACCACGACTTCCTTCAGGCCCTCGTGAGCCAGGTTCACCAGGGTTCCCATCCTAAAAATGGCATGAAGTGAGCATATTACTTTGTTATTGTTGTTGCAGAAAAAAACATATTGTGTTGGGTATTACAATAATAATGTGCTGTAGACACAATCTACGTGTCATATAGATATCATCTATATGGAATTCACTAAGGAGAACTAGGATTTGGTATTCAACGATTTAGACCTTGGTGAACAATAACAGATTAATCAGTAAATGGAAAGGCTTTTACTCAAATGACAGTGCTCTGGTGTACAAGAGGCAGGGCTCATATGGCCTGTGGGTTATATATAGTTCCCCACTCCCTGGACCTCATTCACCCCAAATTTTGAAGAAGTCCAAAATAGGGGTTGCCATTCCTAGGAACCATGATGAGAAGCAATTCTCAGTGTTTCCCAACCTTTGGTTCTTGGACTTTAATTTCCAGAAGCCTGTCAGTACATTGGCAGATCAGTGCTTTTGGGAATTGAATTCCAAGGACCAAAGGTTGGGAAACACTGCTCTAGAACAAGGCACAAGATCTTGCTTTACTATGCATGGGGTGAGATATTTGTGTGTGTGTGTGTGTTGAAAAGAGCCCTGGATGTGACTTTCTGATGACTTCTAAGCCTCCTTCCCTACCATTGAGGGTGCAGTTCACAGACACTGCTCACTCCAGCTCTACACATACACTCTTAGGGGGCACACTCTTAGGTAAGAGGGTGCAGGGGTGGAAACTTGAACTGGCTGATATGCCCATGCTTAACAGGACTAAACCCAGTAGGTTCTGATCTCACATCTAGACTAGAAGACCTACTGGAGAAAAAAGTAGATACCAACACATAATTGCAAAGGAAGTGGAACTCTTCTGATTTTAGAAGGTAAAACAAGGTTAAGCCTGGATAGTGCTTAGCTAGACATGTAGGGATAGGAAGGAACCCTGAACTCCCAGACAGCCTCTGTTGGTCAAAACTGATGGACCAGTGTTGGGCTATAAAGACCAACATTCATTGATGGACCAGCACTCTGACTCTAAGGCAGTATAAAGCAGTTTTCTATCCTCCTGGGATATAACAGTAAAGTTTTCAAAGCCTTGTGTAGAGCTACAGAATTGCTTGAAGGAGACTGGGCTCTTTTCTAGGAGAACTCTATGCATTACTGTAGGCAAGCAGATCAGAAAGACGCTGCTGTCTAGCAAGTGGTCCTTGGATTCCCGTTCCCATAGGTAACTCTGCAGTAATAGATCACTTAAGCTGCGTGAATCCCTCAAGCAATTTCAAACTTTTGCTTTTGCACAAATCGAATGAATATATTAAATATTTAAAAACAGCTTAACTACCAAGAAGACCATAAACTACAAGAGCTTTTAAGCTTCCCATTTTTATATTCTATAAATATGACTGCAGAGGAGATAAATATTAGATAAGCTAGAAATTGGTCATACAAGAGTTTGCAAATGTCTGCCTTGAAAACACTGCAGGGAATATAATCACAAGCCAAGAAATGCAGAAGTATGAGGCCAATGTTAATACGTGCAGCATTTTTCATCCTTGTCAATATATATATGGTAAAATTATTGCAAGGACTTATTGGACAGAAAATTGAAATTGAAGAAGTTGGGAAGGAACTTAGACTTGCAAATCTTTCTAGCATTCCTCATTTTCTGAAACAATCTCCTGCATTATATAAGACACTACAGTCATCTAGACTATGCCCTGTGAGCTGGCTCTGGCCCACGGCACCAAATCAACCAGCCCACACCCTCATTCCAGCTGCCACAGTAATTGGCATCTGGAGTTGCCGCAGACTCATTTACGGCTGTTGTAAACACATTTACAACAGCTATGGACTCATTTACAGCAGCCATAAATGAGTCTGCGGCCAATTCCACTGGCAGCTGGACCACCAGTCCAGCCTGCCAACTATCTGATGGAATGTGACCCAGTCACCAACTTCAAAAGGTTAAGAACCCCTGATCTAGATGAACAATCATGGTCACTTTATGAAGCAATCTAAGGGCAAGCTGGTCTACCATTTTTTTTTATCCAATCCACACATGCTGAATGCCAGAGCAGATCCAGTCACACATACACCAAACATAGCACCTTTTAGCCCGTGTCAGGGGATTCAAGGGACTGCAGTGGCTCAAGTCACTAAGATGCTGACTGGGAGGCGGAAGGTCAGCAGTTCGATTTCCGAGTACTGCAGGACAGAATGAGCTCCCGTTTCTGTCCCAGCTCCTGCCAACCTAGCAGTTCGAAAGCAAGAAATTGCAAGTAGATAAATAGGGACCACTTCGGTGGGAAGGTAACAGCGTTCCATGAGCTCTGGTGTATAGTCGTGCCTGCCACATGACCATGGAAATGTCTGCAGAAGAAGACAGCGCTGGCTCTTCGGCTTAGAAACAGAGATGAGCACTGACCCCTTGAGTCAGATACGAATGGCTTTCGAGCAAGGGAAACCTTTACCTTTACCTTTAGGGGATTCAACTTTTTCACTGTACTGAAAACATCTATCAGCCCTGGGAAGGGCATGTGTGAGTGCCATGTAGATGTAAAGGCTGCTTCTGCTGTAACATATAATATACTAAAGCAGGGATTCTCAACCTACAGCCCAGAGGCCGAATCAGGCCCTTGACAACAAATAATCCAGCCCCCACCTTTGCTCCAGGAACTGCTACCACCAGTGGAATCGGCCACTGACTCATTTACAGCCTTCGTAAATGTGTTTACGACAGCCATAAAGGGTGGCAGGAAAACCAGTCTGGCCCCCTCAACTGTTTGAATGAGTGTGACCTGGCCCCTGACTTTAAAAGGTTGAGAACCCTTGTATTAAATGGACTAATGAGCCCTTTCAACATACTGTATTGGATATTGAAGACTTTCCTTGATAGTCTATAAACAATGAGGGGAAGTGAAATATTTTTATATCTTCTAGATCATCATTGAAGTAATGCATCACTTTGTTTAAATATTTTCTAAAAAATTCTTTGCCTCTCTGTGTGTATTGCTGATGAAAACAGTCAATCAGCAGCACGCACGCACACAACCAAGGTTTATTAAGAACTACCCATCCATAAACTTCACATTGCAGAGAATTGTATCTGCAACTGATGATTAACCAAAAAGTGTTCTTCCGTTGTTTGTTTGTTTTTCTGTTTTTACTTTTCGGAAGTTGATGGAGTTGATGGCTTTGCATGGAGGGGAGTCATTGTGACATAAAGTAACAATCTCTGAGATATATACATATCTTAAAAAGATGCAAAGCAATTGTTCAGCAACAGCCAATTTTGGTGAATTACTAGGCCCTTGGTTGCTGAGATGGCCTTCAGCCACAGAGCCTTTTAAAATATGTCATCCGTAGCTATTTCATTAATACGGCAACATGATATAAATCCTAGATTATATTCTCAACTCCCTGCTGAAACTGAGGCATATATATGATCCAGATGGGAATATTCTCTCCTTCCTGGGGATGGGGTGAATTGTTCCAGGCAGTGAATCAGGTACATAAAATTAAAAAAGCAGAATAGAAATCCGTGTTAGCAATAAGTTGATGCTTACAAGGGGGAGAAGGAGAAAGAGAGGAACAGCTACAGCATATAATAGGCTAAACTGGGAGAAAACATAAGATGAAGTTCAATTGATCCATCAATGATTCAAAACACATTGTCTGCAAGTTGAAATGTTCACTAGGCGGCCAATCTATTAACCAAGAGTAGCAGCAACTACTGAATCATCTTCCTTCATAACTTTTGCTCTATATAGCTGCCTAGTCTTTTGCCTGCCTTGGTCCAAACCTTTTAATTTCTTATACCATCCACAGGAAGCTACAGCTAAGCCCAGCGATGGGATGTAACAGGTTCTCACCAGTTCGCCAGAACCGGTAGTAACTTTTTCCAGTGTCACGGAGAACCGGTAGCAGCTTTTGGGGGGAACCACCTTTGGGGCTTACCTTTTCACTGGTTCCCCCACTGCGCATGCGCGCCAAGCACTTGGTGTGCTTGCACGCCTACAGTGCTTGGCACGTATGCACAGTCTCCTTGCTGTCCTCCCAAGTGGGGAAGAGGAAGAGAAGCTGCTAGCCTGAAGCTCCCTATAGCCTGCTCCCCAGGGTAAGTGACTCACCTTTGGATGTGGTGTGTCTGTGTGTATTTTAATTTGTATTTAATACCTTTACCTATATTGACATACTACCACAGTTCCTAAAAAGGCCTGGCGGCTAGCAGGCCTGGTGGCCTTGCTTGGGGTTTTTAAGCAAAGTCTTGGAGTTACCTCATCAATAAGTTACACCTGTGCTGTTCCAATTGCTGTTCCAATTGGAGTACGCTTAAGGAGGTACAGCTGTTTTACACTTACATTGAGGCATATTATCCTAAGCAGTGTTTCCCAAATGCTGGTTTTTGGACTTCAATTCCCAGAAGCCTAAGTCATTTCCCCAAAGCACTGATCAGCCAATGTACTGACTTAGGCTTCTGGGAATTGAAGTCCACTAGTGGGCTGTGTACCCCTTGTTGGGAACCACTGACCTAGAGAACCAGTATGATGACAATATCCATCTTGAAACATGGTGCTGCCTAGGCACTTATACTAACAGGTAAGTGATGGGTTTGTGTTTGGGGTGGGTGGGTAGGTGGGTTGATTTATGTTTGGGGTGGGTGTTTGGGTGGGTGGGTGTATTTTAATGTAATTTTTATTTATTTTTTATTTATTTAATTTATGGGTTTGTGTTGTGGGTGGGTGGGTGGGTTTAGGTGTGTGTGTGTGTGCTTATTTTTATTTTATTTTTATTTTTTATTTGGCCCCGCCCATGACATCATGACATCATGACATCATGATGTTAGCTCCGCCCACACTGTGACATCACGGTGGGCTAGTAAAATTTTTGACATCCCACCACTGGCTAAGCCCCTTTGCTAAACTGAATTCAGCACACTTTGGCCATTTGTCTCTGTACTGAGTACTGTATAAGATATGGATAAGCATCCTCTCCCTCACAAATAGTGACATTGCGCTTCCACTGCACAAGCAAAAAAACAAACCAGAAACTAGTCTCTCCAGTTAATGGTGGCTCCATTCTGCACTACAGCAGGGAAACTAGAGTTAATGGCTTCCAAACAACCCTAGAGATTATGCCAACTCCAGCCCATCGTAGTTTGTTTAGAAGATATTAACCAGGGTTTTCTCATTTCAGACATTATTGAGATACGAAATACCAAATGCAGCCACTGCCACTCTGTATCTCTACATCTTTGAAAGCTAAGAAACTGGCTCTTTTTAAAAAGAAAGAAAAAAAGAGTGAGCCAATCTACAGATTACTTTAACTATGTGTTTTTTATTTCCTTCATCCATATGGAATTGCAAAGGAGCTCAGCTCAACTAGGACTGAAATTAAAGAAATATGAGGGTTTAACTCTTCACCTTCCATTGTGATCCCAATCCAAATTCCTCTCCTTATGCCCACCACATCTGCCATCTGAATTATAGTACTATAAACTAATATACTGAAGAACTGTGGTGGCTTAGTGATTAAAACACTGAACTTGGTGACTGGAAGGTCAGCAGGTCAGCAATCTGAGACCCAAGTCCTGCACGACAGAGTGAGCTCCCGTCTCTGTCTCAGCTTCTGCCAACCTAGCAGTTCGAAAGCAAGAAACTGCAAGTAGATAAATAGTTACCTCTTTGGTAGGAAGATAAACAGTGTTCTCTGCACTCTGGCATCTAGTCATGCCTGTCACATATCAATGGAAACGTCTGCAGTTGCAGACAGCACTGGCTTTTTAGCTATAAACAGAGATGAGCACTGAACCCTAGAGTTGGATATGACTGGCTTTCAAGCAAGGGCAGCCTTTACCTTAATATACTGAAACAAGTGGATAAATCTGAGTAATGCAAATGCACCCCCATGTGAATCAGCCCCAGAGGTGAAGGTATAGGATTTAATACCACTCTTACTTAGTATGTAGTGGCTCTAGTCTGCATCAGATTCCCATATTTACTCTTGTGTAAGGGGAAGATTTGGCTACATGCTGATCCTATTAAGTAACTTAAGCTTCATACAAATAGGTTCCAGTTATGTATGTACAGTACAATCCAATGCTTGTCTATTCAAAATGTAAGACATTGAGTTTAGTGAGATGCACTCAAAGTAAGAACAGAAAAAACAGTGGCTTTGGAGAGGATGCTGTGTGAGATGCATAGAAGATGCTCACCCCTGCCTACAACATTTATAAGAATTCAGTTCACAGAGGCTGCCATACTTTCCTTCCCACACTGGTTTATTCATTTCTCTCTTCACTCATACGTATTAACCCCCCATCCCCTGCACATTTCTTGCTGAAAGATAACCTCTAGTCATCCACAGCTTCAGAATAAAAACAATGACTGATGGATCACATGTGCCCTCTGTTTCTTGCTTGGGAAACTAAATATTTAAACTCCATTTGTGAAGCCAGACATCTACCCTTCTGGACTGAAACATTCTGCTGATTTATTAAGCTTTTGATTTTCTGTAACAATGCAGTTCATCATACTTACAGATCCTTTAGGGCCTGGCAAACCCACGTCACCCTAACAAAACAAGACAAATTGCGTCAAGATAGTATGTGTATGTGCAGTTTCCAAGTATAATGGATTTCACATTACTCTCTAAATGTTTACAGATTATGCTGCTATTAATGATAAAGGAGCTTTCTTGATATACTTAAAAGGAAGGCTTCAAGAAACTATGTAAAAACAATTACAAATACTGGTGCATAATTAGAAGGAAAAAATTAAACCATTAATTAATAAATGACAGGTTTTTGTTTGCGATGAGTATTTCTGAAAGCAGACCTTTCTATACTGAAAAATCTGTATGACATCTTTAAGACTTGCCTCCAGATCATTCTTGGATTCATACTAATGGTGCTGCATTTCACATAAAAGTATGATTTGCTAACTCTGGCCTGTGACATGCCTCCTACGAACCACAAGCCAGAGAATTAACCCATGATTCACTATTGTCTTAGATACTCCGGCTTGTTTAAACCATAGTTCATTTTCCCAGCAGCTTGTCAGGAAACAGGAGCTCCCTTTTATCAAAAACACCCAGATAAAAGAAGTGTGAAGGAATCAACCCAACAATGGGCTAGCCCAAGGTCCCTCAAACTTGGTTCTCCAGATGTTCTTGGACTTCAATTCCCAGAAGCCCTGATCAGCAAGTGTGCTAATTTGAGCTTCTGGTAACTGGCCAAGAACACCTGAAAGGCCAAGTTTGCGTAACCCTGGGCTAGCCAAACCATGATTTGTTGTATATTCTGTTGCAAAAGTTGTGGTTTAAGCAACGGCAAAACATTGTGAACACAATGCATAGTGTATCCTGATACAGAAACATTGGCTGAAACCCTGTTGCTTAATATCAAAAGTCACAACTAAAATAGGTACATTAAAGTAAGTGGGGATTTGGTAACACAGCTTTGCCACAAGTTCCACAGATTCAAATGGGCCCAACTCAAGTTGCAGCCTACCACATTAAGTAACAAGACTTCAGCCAACGTCTTCCACAACAAACAAAGCAAACAAACCACCACTAAAGCTTTTGCATTGATAGTAATGATACAGCCTTGCAACAGCATGTTTGGGTAAAGGAACCCAATGTGAAATACTGGGAGCTAATTGTTAGAACTGTAGTTGAGTAAGATTTCAGAGGCATCGCTGTATTTTCACCACAAGAATCAGCAATTATTTTAAAAATTATATTTACTGATATAATATTACAGCAGTTCTTTGCCATGTTAGCTGATCACTGAACTGTCATAGTAAGGATCAGAGTGGAGGGACATTAACAGGCAGTGGGGAATCCTGCAAACTTTACGTGGCAAAAGGCACAATACATAATATGTGCCAACACACAAATGCACACAAAAGAATACAGCAGTTTAGGAACCAGTACGAAATAAACAAACCCTGCCAGGGTTTTTTAAAAATAATAATAATAATAAACGGTGTTTGGATAAGACAATGCTCACCCCATGTGTTCACCCTATCTTCCCTGGTATTTGACCTGATTTCAAAACTGGCAAAAACCAACACAAACGTTGGACGTTTTGCTAATCAAGATGCATCCTGAGTCAGCAAATCTGTGTATTGCAAGGACTAAAACCATAAGCCCCTAGTCAGAAATCGGCCACTGGGTATAGAGCAGGAATATGAATGATGTAGCTTCTTGCTCCTTGCTTGAGGAAAAATTATCTTTTTCTCCTCCAAACTAGATTGTGTTGGGTTTCTTGGAAATTTCCAGGAAAAAATTCCAGGCTGCACAAGATTATTACAGCCCCTGCATAGACTGGCATCTTTTCTACATTAGAGTTTACTTGGCAGAGGCAAAAAAAAGCATCAAGCTGTTCAGCATCCCTGTGTCGAATCACTTTTTTTTCATGTACAGGAAAGGGCATTAGACTGCGTGGAATCTGACAGTTTCCTGAATAGAAAAAACATGGGCTGAAAATGAAAGGGGGAAAAGACAGAAATGAAACTTGTTTCTTGTTTTCGTGGGAATCTGTGAAATCTCACTGATGGCGGGGGCGGGGTCTGTCTTGGCAGGGAGCCTCAGCAAGATAAGACTCTGAAAATCTAAAAGGAACTTTGTAAAATGTTTGTCACATTCCTAGTATGCAACAGCTATACTGCCGGGCTGTTTTGTTTTTTTGTTTGTTTTTGGCAGTCTCTGGTATAGCATGGCAATAACATAATGCTGGGGCAGAAGAGGGTTCCAAAGGGTGTGTGTGTACTTTTTCCAAGTTATAGGAGCCTTATGGATTCAGGGAGGACTGGTGAAAACAGAAATAGTAAAAGTTCCTAACTATTACTTCCCGAAATGCTGTGGAATTTGGTTATCTTTCTGCAATCTCTGGCTACAAAGCAGTTGGAGCATAGATAGAGCTGTTTTGGGAATGAGCAAAGATGTGAACCATTTCTGTCATCTTGGAAATAATGCCCAGATGTCTCCTGTTCCATCATCCAAATGTTCAACTCCTGCACTTCCAATGATCAGTTTGTCCACATAGCAAGAGACAAAGTAAGAGTCTGAGTAAGGGTAATGAAGAGAAAAGTGGATCTTACCAGGTCACCTCTTTGTCCATGCTCTCCCTCTCCACCAGTCGCTCCCTGCATTAAAACAAAACATATATTGTTTAAACAGATACACTTTTTGAAAAAGGAGAGAACTTAAACAAAATTTGAACACATGTACTCACTTGTCCTCCTTTAGGCCCTGGCTCACCAACTGAACCCTGTGCCAAAGAAAAAATATAATGTTTTTTTCTCCCAACAATGACCCTTAAACATGGTATACATAATTGACCCATAAAGAAACATATAGAAAATAAACAGCATATTATCTGAAAATAAAAGATGCCTTCCTTCCATATCATAAAATACTAATTAAACATTAAATTATATTAACATTAATAAACTTCTAGAGATATGTTAAGTAATTGTCATGAGAATAAATACACAGTGATTATTTTGGCTAGTCATTAAAGGTCCACATGGCAACCAATTTCTGGTACTTATTTAGAAAAAGTTCAACTCATTCTGAAAGGATGCTTGTAAATAAAAATAAACATGTGGAACAATTTTTGAAAAGAAAGAAAGTAAATAGAGAGGAGGAAAAATTAAGAGCAATAGAGAAATGCTAGAAAACTTGAGGAAGTCCAATTTTTCAGTTGGAAAAATCCTAAAAGTGCTCCTGAGATCGACCTTTACACAGCTAAATTTGTGCTTCTACCGTTGTGGTTGTTTACCTCTTCTCTTTAAAACAATAGTTAATCAGACTGCAGAGGCTCAAGTGGCTAAGACGCTGACTGGAAGGTCGGAGGTCAGCAGTTTGATTCCCGCGTACTGCAGGATGGAATGAGCTCCTGTCTTTGTCCCAGCTCCTGCCCACCTAGCAATTTAAAAGCAGGACATTGCAAGTAGATAAATAGGGACCACTTCGGTAGGAAGGTAAACAGCATTCCGTGCGCTCTGGTGTCTAGTCATGTCTGCCACATGACCATGGAAACGTCTGCAGAAGCAAACAGTGCTGGCTCTTCAGCTTTGAAATAGAGATGAGCACTGAACCCTAGAGTTGGATACGACTGACTTTCGAGCAAGGGAAACCTTTACCTTTACTAATCAGACTATTATTCAAGTCTCATCATGACATACATTCCATCTGAGCAAAAACCATCAATGGTGTAAGTGATATTAGAGCAAAGGGAAAGTTGGGTAATGAACACCCCCCCCCCCCAAAAAAAAAAAATCTGCT
This sequence comes from Furcifer pardalis, assembly GCA_030440675.1. NCBI lineage: Eukaryota > Metazoa > Chordata > Lepidosauria > Squamata > Chamaeleonidae > Furcifer > Furcifer pardalis. The sequence continues at coordinate 51,977,504 of CP126890.1, read as the reverse complement.
TTGTCTTCCCACTGTGACATCAGACATGATTTCCTCTGCTATATCTGCAAATCTAATCTCCCTTCTGGTAAGACATCTAGCTTCATGCCCAAACAAGGTACCTTCCAAGCTAAGAAGTTAGGAAATCTCAAAGATTCTCCCAAATTTTGAGTAAAAAGGACTAAATATGAACGACTAACATAATACAGTTGGTTATTCCAGCTTGTCCACAGAGCAAACTGATCTGATACTGGGTATCACTTCATCTTTCTTACCCTTTCAATGCAAATGTTAACCCTCACTTTTCATTTCAACTTCTGTGTTTCTGTCTTCATATCAACACTCGTCTGGTTATAACACACTCCATTACATGCTAATGAACACAAGACTTTCCATATGTCACACTTTGTTCTACTGTTCTGAGGTCTGTAGATTGGGCCATTTACTTTTGCCATCTGGATTGGATAATTAAGTTACTTCTCATGACACCTCTTGATATTTATGAGTGCCACCTTTGTTCTTTCAGGACTTCAGCACAGTTACACAGCTAACATGACCTTTACTGAGTAAGGTTTTCCATCACTTCCAAAACATACTAAGCTAAGTCTCTTCTGTTGAGTTTCTGCCAAACTGTTCTTAAAGGCAAGATATGCAGCCATACAAAATCTCTTTTTAAAATCTTAACCTATATGGTTTCTTGGTATGTTTTTGTCTTTTGTATCTTTTTTTAAAAAAACTTATGTTATGTTATACTTTAAAAATCTCAATAAATATTATTTATTAAGGCTACATTTATACTGTCTTACCAGCAAAAGGGTTAAATGGTGGAATTTCAGTCTGAGTAAACATGGTAAAAATTAGAATAACTTATTAATATGAGACAGTCAGAAGGTTTAACATGCAAGACAGACTCTGTCACAGAACAAACTACTTCCCCTGTTTTTGACCTTTCCCCACCATATATTTTACTGTTACCAAGTGCAGGGCTGTCTTGTTATAGGAAAGCACTTCTGAGTTCTTTGTATTAATGACACAACCCTGTTTCATCTCTTCATTTTTCTTAAATTTCCTACATAGCCATACACCTGCTGTGCAGCAATAAGTATGAAGACCAGAGAAAAATTTACATTAGTATTGCTGAGAGGTGATCAAGGCAATCTTTACATTTTTCTGAAAGCATACTTCAAAGGACCACATGCTTCAGTCCTGAAGACCAATCACTGCTCAAAGCAAGTTAATTTGCATTTTTCTAGAGGTAAGTAAAGCTTATGCTGTGCAACTCAGACATTCACATTACTTAAGTATCTCCCTCTTCACATGCTGATCCTAACATTCTTTCCTGGCGTCAGGTGCAAAGGCCTCAAAGCACCACTAGCTCAAAGAAGAAATAGATCCACTTTGTGGCCTTTCCCCAAGTTAGTCCACTAGTAAATGTCAACCTTCTTTCTTAGGACCACAAATGACAGTAACTTCTATTAACACAGAAAACATCCTCTTCATCTCAGGATAGCTCTACTTTGTTACAAATGGAACTACGATGTCCTTTGTGTCCAAGAAACTCACAAAAGAACTGATCAGTATCAACATGGGATGTATCAATTTGCTGAGAGGCACCACAAACAATTGGGAAGTGCCATTTTTATAATGCCAGGTACTATAGTCATCTCAATGGACTATACTGAAGAGGACAACATAAAAATTGTTACAAGAAGCAGCCAGTACACTCAGATCCTTTTGGAAAGACTGGACTAGAATCCATACAAAATGCTACTGCATAGAAACATAACCCCAAACCAAATAGCACACCAACTATATGGAAGACCAGCTAAAGCACAATAAAAATAAAACATCAAAGGGATATTCCACCAAATTCAATAAACTTTGTACTGCCGTCATATGGGTGGAGCTAGAGGAAACCATTAGAAGATGTAGGAATGGCAGGACTTGATAATACAGGGATCAAGCACATTAAACATTTTGGGCAAAACACAAAGGAATGGCTATGTATTTGTTACAGTTGTTCTTGGTCAGTGCTTCAGACTGTTTGCCCTTGCTTGAGTCCTGAACTTGATCAGTGGACGACACCATTTTCCCTCTCTAGCATTCTGACCCTGCCTCAGAACCATGTTGTCTCTCAAACACCAAAGACTTGTTCTTGCTCTCTAGGTAACAGAAACTATGATAGACTAGGAGAGATGAAGCACTGGGACAAATGCCACCATACTGTAGACCCACAAAGGAAGAGGATTCAGATAATCTCTAAAAATGAATGGATCCCTGGCCACAGGTGTCTGTCTGTCTGTCTGTCTGTTTGTTTATTTGTAGCAGTAACTACATACCAGAGAACAGGACTGTGGTGGCTTATTGGTTAAGTCTTGATGACTGGGAGGTCAGCAGGTCAGCAGTTTGAGATCAGAGAGCTGCATGACAGAGTGAGCTCCCATTTCTGTCCCAGCTCCTGCCAACCTAGCAGTTCGAAAGCAAGAAACTGCAAGTAGATAAATAGGAACCACATTGGTGGGAAGGTAACAGTGTTCTATGCACTCCGGTGTCAAGTCATGCCTACCATATGACCACAGAAATGGCTGGAGACACAGACAGTTCTGACTCTTTAGCAATAAATGGAGATGAGCACCGGACCCTTGAGTTGGATACAACTGGCATTTGAACAAGGGTGACCTTTAACTCTACCTTACACCAAAGGAAAAAGGTTTGAAGTGGACCTTGATGAAAATGTAACATAACAAATCCATACACCTCATCGAGATAAAGAGTCCTATAGAATTCTTTTAAAGAACAATCTATTACTAACCCCCTCACCTATTACTGCCCCTGTTTATGCCTGCCACTGCTACACAATGCAGCAAAAAATTCAGCCATATGCTAAATTACATTCATGAGGTTACTTCTTATGCTAAAAAATAATTAGTGCACTGAGGATTCTGAAAAGAAAGCATGACTGAAAATAGGGTCACAGTGCAGGTTCCCAGACAACGCCCTATGTTTTCTGGCTAGCAAAGCAGGTGTGGGGCACCGGTGAGGCTGATAAAATAACAGCAACAACACTCTCTCTTTTAATCCTCTTTCTTCAATCCTCAGTCTTTTAATTTTTGTAGTATTTTAAATTGGGGTTTTTATGGGTGTGGCTTTAACGTTTTTTGTCTTGTATTGTTTTTAATGCTGTGAGCCGCCCTGAGTCATTTTGAGTTATACAAATTGGAAATTAAAATTAAATTAAATTAAATTTCTGCTCTCTGCAAGTTTTGTGCAGCTACCCTTGTTACCTCTTCTCTGCAAGTTTGAGGGTGAAGGATTGTGCCCTTCTATTTTTGTTCAGGAGTTTATGCTTGGCGGAGTAAACATTGTAGGCATCCCTAAAAGAATTCTAAGCCTAAGGTTCACTGATAGAACATTCTCCATTGATGTTCCATGTTTTATTTGGGGAGGGTCTTATTACCAAACAAGCTTCCCAACACTAGGAAGGATTCATAGCTTAAAGCAGTAGTGCCCAAACTAAGGCCCAGGGGCCGGGTGCAGCCCCCGACGCCAATTCATCCGGCCCACGGGTGCGTTTTACTTCTGCTTCCAGGAGCGACGAGGGCTTCGCGGGCTGGATGAATTGGCGTCGAGGGCCGCACCCGGCCCCCAGACCTTAGTGACTGGCTCCCTGAACCACATGATTGGCTCGCGGCCCAAAAAGTTTGGGCACCCCTGGCTTAAAGTTTAAAGAAAATGATACTACACGGGACAGTCCTAGTCAGTACTAGAAAATGGCAATGGCAGCCTATTAGGCATCCTCCCTTTGGGAATGAATGTTTACTAATTCCTTGGAAATTAATTGCTTCAAAACTTTGGAACACCTTGCCATCTAAGCTAAAGCCCTAACGATGAACACTGCTTGTCAAAGCTTGAAATATCCCACAGCTCAAACAAAGCACAGAATTTGGAATGGGGAACAACAACTGAAGTTGAAAAGCCTTTCCAGAAAGAACAGTTTCTTTGACTATGGCGCCAGATCTAAGATCTTTCTCAAAGTGGCTGGCCAAACAACTATTTACTGTGAATTTGAAAGCTGTCAACCGAAATTACCTGGGAGTGCAAAAAATATAATTATTATTTTGCAACTATTCTTCCAAAGGTCAAAGGTATTCAATGAAAAGCAGAGACTTACTCTATAAGCTGGCAAAGATAAAAGAGGTAGTGTCCATGTAGAAAGAAACCCAGAAAAATCTTAGCAATAAAACCAATGGTAGCCACATCCAATGTAGAAGGCAAAGGCTTGAAGGCCAAATAATTTACAATGATTTTGAAACTTTCATTTGACAGGATGGGACTGATTTTAGCTGGAGAAAAAGATTCCTGTGTTACAACAGAAAACTGGATCAGGAAGGATGTTGTGGGTTACTTCAGCAAGGATACTTAACATTCAGTGATGACGAGTCTTTTAGAGACCAAGTGCCCAAACTGCAACCCAAAAACCCCTTATTTATCACAAAGTGTCAACACAGCAACAGGGGAGGAAGGAAACACTCCTATTGGGCTGCTGGGCAGAGGGTCAGGGGAAACTCTGTGCTGTGGGGAGGAAGGAATCGCTCCCATTGGCCTGCTGGGCAGAGGGATAGGGTGAACTCTGTGCTGGAGTGACTGCATGGGTGTTCACAGAAAGGGTTCCGAGTGACACCTCTGGCACATTTGCCATAGGTTCGCCACCACTGTTATAGTTGATCTCCAAAGCTGCATCAGATCTCCTCTTTGAACATATTCAAGAAGTGGTTAAAGACTGATATATGGTTGTTTTCTTTCTTGTTTCTAGATTATAAACCACCCAGAGTGGGAGTTTCCTCCCAGATGAGTGGCATAAAATTATTTAATAAATGATAAAATATATAAGAAGAGGATTTTTTTTTTTAGACATCAGCAAAAGAATGTTGAAAATGAGAAAGAAAATTAAAATAAGGGTAGGGGGATCTTGCCAGTTATGCACCTTTTGAGGATCCATGAGAAAAAATAGTTAGTTCCAGGTAATTTTCAGTGCCGCCGCCCCGCCCCCCGCCCCCCACTTTAGTCATTTCAACAATTTGGTGTGATGCAAGAAGCCAGAAACATCCTGGATGAGACCATTTAGATCACAGGAATTTCTCACAACAAGTGTTTATGCTTACCCTGTCGCCTTTAGCACCAGGAAGTCCTGGAGGTCCAGGTAAACCCGGAAGACCTAGTACACCTTGCACACCCTGGAAAGACAACCAAAAATAGCAGAAACTTTTTAAACCAACATACTGATAGATAAAGGCAGCCAGTCTCTGTGAAGCAATTGACATCTTTCTTAGGAAGAGCAATAAGCAAGAATGACTTCTAAACTGAAGATCAGACTGAATCATTGCTGACAGCTTGCTATAATCTACTCGTGTCAGAAAACAACAGTTTCTAAACATATAATCCATATGCTAAAATGTCTGTGTCTTTATCGGGGTGAGGGGAATGCTGTGATCCATCAGTCCTGTGGTGTGAGCATTCCTTCTTAACAGGGAGCTCTTTCACAGCCCAAATATTGAGACTGCTCTGCTAGCAGAAACCATACGAATGTTTTGACTTGTATCAAAGAAGGCATTTATACCCACTAGTATTAATGCCAGTCTCTGCTGTTAGCCTGAGTGTGCATTTGTGTGTGCATGCAAATACAAACAGAGAGAGAGAGAGAGATTGCTTTTCTTCTCTTTGTCATCGTGAAATGAAGATCACAAGTAACAGCTAACATTGTTTCTTAAACACAGAAAGGCACTTTGGCTTTTTTTCCAAATGTTATTATTGCATTAAAATGATCTCCTCTTCCCTAAAGATGTCTATTGAGTTAAAATGCCAAGTTATGAGTATAGGAGAAGCGAAAGATGAGGCAAGGAAAGCCAAAGAATAATCCCATTCATGCTTCCTCTTCAACATCTCACAGAAATGAACAAGATGTTACTCGACATGAGAGAAGCCATTAGGGTTTGGAAAAAGAAACATAGGAACAGGATGGAAGTAGCGGTGACTGCTTACCATTTTCCCTGGTGGGCCTGGAGGACCAGCAGGACCTAGTTCACCTCTGCTACCCTTTCAGGAAACAAGGAGACATTGTTAAAGCCCAGAAGCAATTTACTGAAAGCAAAATTAACTACACTTTCTTTCCCTTGGTGTTTCGCTAGTGTTTTGAATCAATTGATGGCAATATCCTCCAAAATGCTATAAACTACGGGTAAATAAGTTTTCGTATGCAGCATTGGGAGGACATTTTTTAAAAATTAAAATTTTAATTTAAACAATCCAATTTTAATGCTATTTTTAATGTTTTGTAAGTTTTTATTTGTTATAAGCCACCCAGGGTCACCTTGGCAACGGGGTGGTGGTAGAAATGCAAGACATAAATAAATAAATAAATAAATAAATAAATGCAAAGCCTTAATTTGGGAAAACTGAAACATTGCAACTGTCTGATAATAGGCGTGGTCAGGTCCGTGACATAAAAAGGTTGACCACCCCTCAGCTAGAGCATCTCGTGCTATGTGTGGTTCTCACCACACAGAGGTTTTGTAAGAGCATGAAAAATTCCTAACAATTGTTAATAAATGCAGGACAAATCCTGTTGTGGAAAAATCATGATGGTCTACATGGCAAATTAATATGTCCATCATGAGTCTTCACTTGTCTCATCTTTGTACAAAAGGCCAATCAACTACATAGTTATTTTCTGAACTTCACATGTACACTAATGGAACACACAACCCAAAAAATGAGCATAGTAACCACTTTTTGCTTAGATGACGCAAGGCTGCATGGATAAATATAATATGAACGTTGCCACTTGCACAAAATAAAGAGTATAGCTGCATTTTGTTGCCCAGACTTTGAAGAATTAGAGGCACAGGGAGAGTCATTGACATTGTCTTAATGTAAAAAGCCAGTACAGTAATACTGTACCTCGAATAACGATTGCCTCGGATAATGCTAAAATCGGATAATGTCAGGGAATTTGAGGCAAACATTTGCATTGCATAACATTAAGATTATGTTGTGTGATGCAATTGTTTCCCTCAAATCTCCATCATTGATCTCTGCCCCAAAGCCCACAGGACTAGAGACCAGCCCTGCAGACTTTGGTGCAGAGATCTACTGAGGCTTAGACTGCCAATTTGGTTAGGGGGCTCTCTGCTACAGGGATTGGGGTAGGTGGAGGTAGAAGGCACCTCAAACCACCCTGATCATAAAGCAGGCAGCCTGCTCAGGCTCTCTGCTTTGGGATCAGGGTGGGTGGGGGTGGAAGGCACCCCCACCCCACCCCGATCCCAAAGCAGGAAGCCTGGGTGGGCTGACTGCTTTAGGATCAGAGTGGGTGGTGGTGGAAGACACCTCCAGCCACCCCATCCTAAAGCTGTCCCCGAATTCCCCCACAGGCCAAGCAATTGATCGCTTGTGCTGTGGGAGAGTTCGGGGAGACATGCACGCAACCATGCACTTCCCACCTGAACTCCCCCACAGCCCCAGCGATCAATCACTGGGGCTGTGGGGGAGTTTGGGGCTCCCCCGCCTGGACTGCTAAGGGACTTAGCCATCGGGGGGGGGGGCTTCTGAAGAGAGGCTGGGGAAAAGGTCCCAAGCCTCTCTTCAGAATGCACCCCACCCCAACCTGGATGGTTAAGCCCATTCTTTCCCCCAACCCCACCATTGATGCCAGCGTGGGTTCAGCACCCGGGTTGGGGCACCGATCGCCCTTTGCTTGCAAAGGGAATGCTGGGACTGCCAGTTTGCTTGGGGACGGAACGCACATTATCTCCCCAAACAAACAAGATTGCCCTCCTGTTCCCTTTCCTCTTCGGAAAGGGGACAGGCCTTTTTTTAACGTTGTGCGATCAATGCATTGCATAACGTTAAAAACCGGATAACATTATGACTTGTGGAACCAAGTCATGACGTTATCTGAGGTACTATAGTACTTATATATGTTTGCCCTATGTGCGTACTTTCATTGGTTCTTAAAGGGAAAGGACATGTGTGTTGCATTGTTGGAATCTGAACAAAGTATAGTTTGAGAAGGAACAAAGTGCTCTCCTTATCTTACTCTTGAGACTGCGGTGACTCAGTGGTTAAGAAGCTCACCTTGTTAACTGGAAAGCCAGCAAGTCGGCAGTTCAAGGCCCGGATACTGCATGATGGAATGAGCGCCCATCTCTGTCCCAGGTCCTGCCAACCTAGCAGTTCGAAAACAATAAATTACAAGTAGATAAATGGGGACCACTTTGGTGAGAAAAGATTTTGGGGATATGAAAGGAACCTCATTCAGTCATCCCCTGAGTGGAGTTCCTCCAGCAAAAATCCTTTTAACCCAGAAAGCATCTTTGGTGCTTTTGACACAATTTTAAAAACTTTACTCTTGCTAAGAAGAGCAGAACATGGTGGGGTCTGAGAATTCCTCTTGCAAACATTCTAAGTCTATGGAAATGAAGAATTCTGGGAGTATTCTTTACATCATGACATGCAGCCACCTCATGGCAACTATTTGGATTAGTTTTCACTTGGGATCTGTAACAGATAGACCATGAGGTAAACAAGTAATGTTTTGAATGTATCCTGGCTCTTTCTTTAATTGAAATAGTTCCTGATTAGTTTGCTGCTTCTAAATATAAACACTCTAGGCTTCTCAACATTTGAGAAGACCAAAACACATCTGAATGCAGAGCTTCAATACTTTTGTCTTGTCAAGTTCTCTTGGCAATATTCTTAATTGGAGGACTTCATAACAAATTAACCGAGATTCACCATGTAACAAACAAATAATATGCTTATTAATACTGCATTGCACCACTTTTCTACACAGTAAACAACCATTTGTATGAGTGGATAAAAATGAGATACAGTATAGCATAGATTGACCTGGCATAGTATACTTTTTTTTATCTTATTCTGTTAAGGAAAACAGAACAAACTGAATATGGGACAATCAAGAGATAAAACATACATATAAAGCACATTTTATATCACATCTCAAAATTGTATTTTTTTAAACAAATCTAAGCTTGGAAAATAATTAGGTCCCCTGGAGGGATCAAAAGAACTAAGAAGTGAAATACGTTTCCAGTTGTTGCTCCTAGAAAATACTTATGCATTAGAATGAGAAGAGGCTTTTGTGAATGACAGAAATACCTAAAACAAGTCATAACCCAGAAAATGTATTCATCCTCTCCATAATTTCAGATATATTTAGCTACTTGCATAACATTACTATACATACTTCTACTTCAAGCCTGCATAGGATTTCATTGCTAAATTCTTTTCAAGATTATTCTAATTTTTATTATATTCAGCCAATTCACTTGCCAATTTAGAACAAGATTGAAAACAATTTAACAGTGGAACCCTATGCATGTCTGATGAGAAAATCCACCATGTTAAAAGAGATTTTGAGTGTTCATAAGATTGCAAGCTGACTCTATTCCCACCAAAACTATGTCTCTAAAATATGCAATCAAAGGTATACATTTTCATCAAAGATATTACTGGTGGGGAATTAAAAACGCTCCACCACATGCTCAGGTAAAGGTGCTTTAAAACAACCTGCTCATTTTGTATATGTCCTTGTTACAGGACAAACTATACTTTTCCAGCCCAGATACAGTAGCAAACTCAGTGTTTGAAGAAGTTTCTTTTCTGGATCAGAACACTCTAAATCCCTCAGACAGGGCAAAAAAGGAACTCTTTCGAGCTTTGTGCAGACTGCAATTCAACACAAAACAGGGAAGGAGGGAAATTACAGTATTCAGGAGGAGAAGCCCCAGATTTGTTACAGCAAGAGTGATTTACAATTTGGCGAACATTTGAACTGAGCCCTTGAATTCTGGCTGAACCATTTCTCCCTCAAAAGTTCAAAGCTTTGATTTTTTTTTTTTTTTGGATTCTTGATATTTGCTACTGTTGAGCAAACCAATCTGCATCACTGTTTATCAAGCCCAAGTGAAACAGTGAGAGGCTTATTTGTAATGTTGATGTTCAAACTGTGCCTCATTTGAAGCAACCAAACATGATGTGTAATTCAGCTGTTTGCTACTAGAGTAAAGTTAGGGATGGATTATGCTCTGAATCCATTAAATGAAGCTTACTTCATACATTTCTTCTTGAAATGGTAAGAAACCAAATATTACTTTTACTTTGCCATTTATATAATAATATATACTAGGAAAAATTGAACGTAGACAACTCGAGATTGACAGACACCAGTGGCCTGAAGGAGAAGAGGCCATGGCCTGGCAGGCGGCTGAGGACCTCTTCCCCTCCTCCAGGCCCACGCCAACGGCCAGAGGGGAGTTAGTTTGTATTCTGTTTTGGTAGTTTTGTGAGGTTGTATTTTATGATTGTTATTGTACTGTTGCTGTTTTGACTGTAAGCCGCCCTGAGTCGCCTCGGTGAGTGGGCAGAAATATAAATCTGAACAAATAAATAAATAAATAAATAAATAAAACATTAACCCTTATTTTGCAAGACCTGAGCAAGGCTGTTAATGACAGGTTCATCTGGAGATAATTAATTCTTTGGATTACTATAAGTCATAAGTGACTTGACAACCCATAACAACAACAAAGTCAAGACATATTAAATTCAAGACTGCATTTCACAAGGATAGCCTTTGTGTGAGATACCCTCCCAGGGAAATTTCACACATTACTACATGTGTAGACTGTGCATCTCCACTAAAAAAATACATCTCCCAAAAATTAGGCTCAGCAAGGCTTATGGAGGTGAGCCCCTGTGTGAAAATAAGCTGTTTAGGCTTCCACACCTTCTCAAAAACATTCATCGCTGTGTCTAACACTTTGAAGTTATAAATTGATACTTAACAGCAATTAAACATAAATGCAACTTTCAAAAGATTTCAATCACAAACCAAATGTGGCAAAGCTTCGCATATGGAGCAAAGCTTGCACTCAAGACTGACAAAAGAAATTAGGGGTGTGAAAAGGAGAGATACTTTTACTTAGAACATGATGAGATGAAAGTCCTACTGTAGCATTTTTCACAGATGAAAACAATATTCTTCATTTTCTCAAGCTGAGCCTATGTTACAAATAACTACCTTTGGGATGATATTTCCTCAAAAAACCATTCTGCCTAGCTTAGACATAGGCAAAGGTTTGCATCTGCAACAAAACTCTCATTGGCATAGTTCAGGTTTTAATGACTGTCATCTTAAGTTTCAAATAAACTGATTGGCAGCCAAATGCAATGGGTGTCATTCTTGCACAAATACTTGCACTGCTGCTGTCTGTAGTATAGTTGCTTCCACTTTATGGCAATCCTATGAATCAATGTACTCCAAAAAGCCTGAGCCCTGAGACAGGTTTTGCAAACTCAAAGCCATAGCTTCCAATGTTATGGTAAATCCATCTCATATTCATTCTTTTTCTTTTCCTACTGCCTTCAAACCTTTATTGTCTTTTCCAGTGAGTCTGTCTCTCCACAATATGCTCAAAGTACAACAGCCATACTACAGCCATGTTTGCACTTCCACTAATGCAAACTGGCACGCTACCATCTGTGACAGCTTGGTGCTGGTTGTAGAGCCTCTTGAAGTAGCACGATTTTGACTCTTTGGAACAGATTCTTCCATTCATATGTGTTCAAAGGGAGTGAAGTGGGGATTCTTACTGTTTCTGAACCTCCTGATGGCCAGATGGCCATTTTACCCTTCCTCCACCACATGGCACTTCCTGGTTTGGTGGAGGTGGTGATGGGGCCACATGAAATGGTGCAGCAGGCTGCATTTGGCCCATGGGCCACAGGTTGAGAATCCTTGTACTAAAGCCTCTGAATTCAGAGTATCATTAAATTTTTCATAGTCAGATACATGGATAACAAGAAACTCAACTGTTCAAAAAAGCAACTTTCTCCCCTGATTAGATCCCAGTTTATCCTACCATCTCAAAAGGGCTATCTTTCAGCAATTTTGCAGTGTTATTTTATTTTTAAGGGTCAGGGTTTGATTTAACACAAGAAAAACTGAGATTCTCAGATTGCCCCTGAATACTTATAGAGATAAAAATATGCAGACAGGTGAACTGCCATGGCCTGCAGCAGTTTAGACTCAACTGTTCAAATAAAGTAAAATGTGGTACAGTATTAGCATATAAGGATCTAGCTTCACATTTTGGGGCTGGGTAGAGGTTATATGTGTTATCAAGCAACATGTCCTGTAATTATGCACAGTAAATTCATGATCTGAAGAAATTCCTGTGGAAATTAAGAGTACATAACAAACAATTAAGAAAAGAAGTGTTTGGACAGACATGATTTCCTCCCTCCTTGGGGCCATATGTAACCTAGAACCTACGGTACAGAACCTGACAACTTACTGGTGGGCCTCTGGGTCCAACTGGTCCTTGTTCTCCCTCAGGTCCTTGTTCTCCCTGTTTTCAAAATTATAAGAGTACATGCTTGAAAATAAATTTGTATAAGATGCAATTTTTAAAATTAAATATAAATGAATAAATAAAATAAGAAACTTGAGACGGAAGGGATCTTACCGGTTTACCTGAATTTCCCATCAAGCCAGGTATCCCAGGAAGACCTGCTTTACCCTTTTGAAGGAAAGGGAGAGAAAAGAAGATTTCCTCTTAGACAGTCATGCTTTGTAAACTTTTCCTTACATGTTGTATGTCCTATGACTCATTGTACACTGTCCCAAAACTTCTAAATGCATGATCTTTTCTACATATTAAAGAATGCATTAATCGTATTACCCTAAAACTGAAAATTCTTCATAATCTTTGCTTTATTTCTGTTTCAATTGATCTCTTTCATTGAGCCCTTTTCACTAAGCAAGATTTGTACTTCATTGTAAAGCTCTCTAAGTGAGGGTTTTTCAACCTTGGTCCCCCAAATGTTCTTGGACTTTAATTCCCAGAAGTCCTGATCAGCAAGTGTACAGATGTAGTTTTCTCATATCTGAAGTCCAAGAACACCTGGGGAGCCAAGGTTGAAAACCCCCGATGTAGAGAGCTTTACAATGAGATATAAGCGACCCCAGACTTCCCTGGGCACCCCTTGTTGTTGACAGAGCAGCAGTTCACAGGCCAGCAGCAAGCCAGAGGTGTCACAGCCAACATGGGGGTACCCAAATGGCTTCAGCTGAGCATGGGGCATGGGGAGGACAGCTTCAGGGGATCTCCCCCATCCCCAGTACTGAAGGGAACTCCCCTGCTGGTTTCACATTGGGCAGTATGGGAGCAGCTTTTAAATTAAGACAGCAGGTCAGGCGTACCAATGGACAGCAGTTTTCAGTCCAGCCCACCTGTCCAGCATAAAATTGGAGCAGGGAGAATGCTCTAGCCAGTTCTGTGCGATGAGTGGTGTTAAGATAAATTTTAATCTCTTGGCTGAAATTTTGACTGTTTCTGACATCACTACCAAAGGGAAGCATTGGCTCAGAAGGAAGAGCTATTGGTACCAAACATGCTTCTGAAATTATGGCACAAATAGAACTCTTCCAAGAAACACATATGGAGACACACTTATGGTAGGGATATACAGGATAATGAAACATTTTTTAAGTTTCCATCCTACTCTGGAGGATTACAAAGGTTTTTTGTGCATCTTTTTGCATTGCTGGTTTTTATGCGTGCGAAAAACTCACAGAAGTGTTCTTGTGCAAAGAAAAATTCCTGCATTTTGCACAGAAACTTGGTATTATATGCAAAATGAAATTCTTAGCACAAAACGTGAAGGCAAATTGCATAGGAAACTGTAATGTCTTTCTTTGTTTTTTGTTAATGCTGCTGCTGACAAAATATTGACACTGTACTTTGAGACTCCCTCTTTTGACAGTGCTAAGAACTTTTGTGAGTATTTGTTGTTTCCTTCAATGTAGCAGCTAGCATCTTGCATTTGGACCAATGAACCCAGATTTGAAATTATTTTTCAGACATAAGTTTCCTAAACAAATTATTCTATCCCATTTTTCTCTTTCCTGCATAACATATATTGCAGAATTTTATCGGGGATAACATGGAGTCTAGTCTTACATAAAGTTGCCCCCCTCCCCCTAAACTTTTTCAAAACAAGTCTGGAATAAAAAATTCACATGTAACAAGTTGGTGTATTTTCTAAATTTCTTAGAAAATTTTACCTTTAGTCCAGCAACACCTTTTGCTCCAGCAGAGCCAGGTAAACCCTAAAAAAAAGCTTCAATAAATCAAACCCATCAAAGATATCTGTTATTTAACTTAGAACTGCATTTGTAAGAACAAACAACTAGCATTCAATGAAATAGTAAACTTTTAAACTTAAATGTTGATTGCATTTTCACATTCCAGATTCTCAATACTGGGCACTGTGATAAATGTACCCACTTATCAAATTGATCTCCCATCCAAGATCAACCATACACTCATTGTTGGTTAGCAAAGCAATAGTGTTTTTTCACCATATGCCTTCAAAACACAGCCCTAGTTACAATGAACTCCTTCTCACTTGGTAATATATTTGCAAAAAAATAATAATTCTGCACTTTAGTAGAAACATTCAGCTTTCAATGTGTTTTACCTTAGATTATGCACTTCTGATTGTTAAGTACATGGAAAAGTCACAAAGTATTTCAGATTGTGTACCCACCTAAAGATACCTCCTGAAGAAAACAGTGCATTGAATTGTGATGTATACCACATATTAGTAGTGAATAAATTTGATCACATTATGCCAATCTTGGATCAGCTGCATGGGCTTTTTATTGCGTGCTGCATCAGGCACATGGTGTTAACTTTAACTTACAAAGCCCTAAACACTTTGAAACCTCATTATCTTGTGGCACATTCCCCTCAAAAATCTATTGCCCACATCACTTGATCCTTAGTGGGCAACTGCAGATATCAATACCGAGGATGGCTAGGAAGGCTGTAACTAGGTGCAGAGCCTTCTCTGTAGTGGCACCTACTCTAAGGATCAGTCTATCTCCAGAGCTGCATCAGGTTTCCTAAGTTTAAGAAACATATAAAGACTGAACTAGCATTTAAACCCCTCTTCCCTATGGTCACTTACCTCTGATTATTATTAGCTTTGCAGCCCTAATTCCTTTAGGAAGGAGAGTTTTTAAAGGTTTTGATATTTTTTGCTTGGATTATACTGTATATATTTTTAATGTTTGTGGCTTTTAAATTTAATGTTGTAAACTGCCACAAGTGGTAATTTCCTCCAAGAAGGGGAGTATAAACATGCATTACATAAATAAATAAAATACTGTACTAAAAGTATCATTGACAGTCATTCAAAGCAGCTTTTCTAAATGCACAGCTAGTCAAATCCAGCTACCATAAAACATAATCTTATCAGAATTTAATCATGCTTTCTATCTCTTCATTTTAAAAGATTCAAGTCCCTCATCTCTTATTATTATTTACAGTAAACACAGCCTCTTTTGATACACATCTGACTTCTACTTTACCTGGAAATTTAACTTATGTTTTACATTTTAAATGTTAAAAAAGACACTCACCGGCAGTCCCTGAGCTCCTAAATCACCTGGAGGTCCTGATTTTCCGGGTTCACCCTAAAAAGCAAATACATATATGAATCCAGTGAAAATGTTGTTATAACAAACTGAATAGGAAATTGCTTGGTTCACATGGACTGCCTTGCTCCACAACCCCTTGCCTTTCCTTAAGCAGGGCCTGGGGTATGTTGGCCTTTGCACTACATCAAGAGGCTTTAAATCTTCAGTCAACACTCATACAACAATGAGGAGGGAAGATTTCTTCCCTCCTTACACTCACACACACCATACTGCAGTCCCAGATAGACATTATGTCTTCTCTGCACTTCAGGAAGACTGTATGAACATATTGCCTTATGCCGAGTTAGACCATTACACCCTGCAACCCAATACTGTCAACTCTTGACTGGCACCAGCAGTTCCAGGTATCAGGCTAGTGTCTTCCTGTTCATCACCAATTAGCTATCCTCAGGCATATCAGAGAAGAAACAAAACAAAAACATTGTAGCACTTTAAAGACTAACTAATATTTTAATGTGAGCTTTCATGGATCAAGTCCACTTCATTAGACAAGAAAATAGGCCTTTCATTTACACGGAAAACTTATGCTTGCAGGAATTTGACCAAAAAGAAATCAATGAGTGAGGAAGATTTCTTCAAGGTGAGATAGGTATAGGAAACACATGACACATAAAGGGTGTGTGGAGATGTATTGGACAGGAAATTCTGATTTTTTTTCTAAGCTCTGGGAAGACTTCCTTGGAATGTAGGATTGGTTTCCATTGACAGAGCGGATGTAGGGAAGGAAAGTGTATCTCTGGATGGGAAAGACCAAAGGAAGATCTTGTGGAGTTACTTCAGAGTGTGGCTGGAACATGAAGCACACTTGCTTTCTGAGACTACCAATTGCAGCTATCTTTTATTCAATACAGACAGTCCATTGATCAAATGTGACTTACAACTAACAGTCCTATGAAGCTGTCCAATATATACTTTCTCCCTTTCATTGTGCCCCCCCCCCTTTCCATAGTCCATACAATTTGTAAATTTAGAAAACATGCATTAAACTGCCCGGTAAACTAACTTGCAGTACCTTAGATCCTGGCAAGGCAGGGATCCCGTCACGGCCATCTATTCCAGGTAAGCCCTTGAGGGGGGGAAATCATAGGCAATGTGAAGGTACTGCAAATGCAGTATTTTTTCCACAGAGTTTTTCCCTTGTCTTGGCAGACAAGTAATCATAATAGAAATACCAAATATAGTCATTGTTATTATGAATAGAAATATTTATAATGACTACACTATACATACATTTTCTCCTTTTGGTCCAGGTAGGCCAGTAACTCCTCCTATACCTTGAGGGCCCTAAAAAGAGAGAGGGAGAGAGGTGAAATGAAAATAGAAAATAAGAGAAAGCATATTAAACTAGATCAGACATACCCGTATAACCTGGATGGGTGCATATATAAGAAACCAGGGAAATGCTCCCTTCCAAATAATATTAGCCAATGTATCAGAGGGTCAAGCTCAGTGGTGGACTCCAAAAAAAATTTACTACCACACTGTGGGTGTGGTATGGTGGGCATGGCCAGGGGGGAAAGCACTGCATTAGGACTACTTTATTTCAAAACATGGGTGTGCGGGGCCAGCCAGAATTTCTGCTACCAGGTGCAAACCTACTGATGCCCATCACTGGTTAAGCTAGGTAAGACTTTCAACAAACTTTTACAAGAAGTGCTCTATTAAGTGTTGAAAATGTTTGTAATAGCATTACAGTAAAATCTAACTAACAGTTACATAAAATTCGAGTTATATAAAATTCAACTTACATAATGATTTTGTGCTAAAACCATGTCCTGATTTACACAATATCCTATGGGTTTGCTTTGAGTTACATAAAGATTATTTTTCCTATGGGTTCACTTTGAGTTACGTAAAAATTTATTCCCCTATGGGTTTGCTTCGATTTACACAAAAATTTCATTTTTCCTATGGATTTGCTTCGAGTTACATAAAAAAACCAATTTAAGCAAAAGCCTGTGGAATGAACTTTTTTACGTAAGTAGGGGTTTTACTGTATCTTTTTCCCCCCACCTAGTCATCTTATATTTAATGCTCTTTATTTTATGCTTAGTTACTGGAAAGCTTTATTTGCAGGTCTGATTCCTAAAGCATGTATTTCTGAGAAACTCTCACTGAGGGAGTGAAAATGAGTTAATTGCAGAAAAATACACATTTTATTTTAATGTGTGTTTTGACCCATAATTAAACAAAACTGCTCCAGTTTGATTTCTACAATCTTTGGTAGATATTAGGTGATGCAAACTGGAATCCTGTATAGAAAAACACAGGAGCACACCCAGCAAACACCACAAGATTGGCTTCCCGGTAAACATACGGGGACAATAGGTCTGGAAGTCTTACGGTATCAGTGGCACATTACTATTTGGTGAGTTATGAGAAGTTGGATTACAAACTTACTCTATCACCTTTGGGACCCATCTCCCCCCGAACACCTCTTTGTCCTTGATCACCCTGTGAAAAAAAATGGACACATTAATTGGTTATATCCAAATGTATTTAAAAGGTATTAATTATACAGAGGAACAATCGGCAATCTCAACTGTGCCTGTCTAGAATGTTGAGCTCCTAGGAATCAACGCATGGCTTGCTTTACTTTTTCTCCAATAAAGGCTGATCATTTTCTCATGGCAGTCTACTGTGCCCAGGTACAAGGTGTGGGAATTACTTGACTAGATGTGATTTTTTTTAAACATGGGATGTAAGTTATAACCAGTGGTGGGATTCAAAAAACAATTACTACCTACTCTGTGGGCATGGTATGGTGGACATGGCCAGGGGAAAACCCTGCATTGCACCCAAATTAGGACTACTTTATTTCAAAACCTGGATTGGCAGGGCCAGCCACAATTTCTGCTACTGGTTCTGGTGAACTGGGCCGAACCTGCTGAATCCCACCACTGGTTACAACTCTTTAAAAAGTGAGTCACATGGTTTATTGTGCTTTGTACATAGAGACAAGGGACTGTGGTGGCTTAGTGGTTAAGACGCTGAACTTGATGATTGAAAGGTTGGCAGGTCAGCAGTTTGAGACCCAAGTGCTGCACGACAGAGTGAGCTCCCATCTCTGTCCCAGTTCCTGCCACCTGAGCAGTTTGAAAGTGAGAGATTGCAAGTAGCACTTTGTTGGGAAGGTAAACAGTGTTCCATGCACTCCGGCATCAAGACATGCATACCACATGTCCATGGAAAGATCTGCAGACGCAGACAGCACTATAAACAGAGATGAGCACTGAACTCTAAAGTCAGATACGGCTGGCTTTCAAGCAAGGGCAACCTTTATCTTTACTTAATCAGGGACAGGGATTTTTTTTGGGGGGGGGGCGTTACAATTTTGTCTGAGTGGCTGGTGAGTCCAGGTTTGCAGAGAAATTTTTAGGGATTGGTTTCAACTCCCTGGATTGGTTCAGTAAAGTTCATAACAAAACCTAGGGGCTTTGGTGGCTCAGTGGTTAAGAAGCTTGCCTTGTTAGCTAGAAGGCTGGCAAGTCGCCAGTTCGAGACCTGGGTACTGCATGACAGTTTGAGTGCTGGTCTCTGTCCCAGCTCCTGCCAACCTAGCAGTTCGAAAGCAAGAAATTGCAAGTAGATAAATAGGGACTGCTTCAGTGGGGAAAGACCTTGGGGACATGAAAGGAGCTTCATTCATGCATCCCCTGAGTGGAGTTGCCT
Source organism: Furcifer pardalis (assembly GCA_030440675.1). Classification (NCBI taxonomy): domain Eukaryota; kingdom Metazoa; phylum Chordata; class Lepidosauria; order Squamata; family Chamaeleonidae; genus Furcifer; species Furcifer pardalis. The sequence goes on along the minus strand of CP126890.1, from coordinate 51,958,264 downwards.
AGTCAGGCTAGCATAACACAAATGGAAGGACATTTAGAGGACATTTTAGCCGCCTAGAGTCAGGTTCGCCTGAGCAAGGTGGGGTATAAATTTGAAAAATAAATATAAATAAATAAATAAATAAAATTCCTTAAGAAATCACAATAGACAATATCTGTTGTGGAATGAATTGGGCGAGTTACCATGCAACTAATAGTGTCTGCACTAATTTCTTAACTTGGGGTAATTAGCCTCCAAATTTTATACCATTTGACCAGTTACCCAAGAAGATGTTAGCTGAAGTTTCATAAGTCACCTCTGTACCTTTCATAATTCTATAATCAATATGGCTATTGGCCATGGGATTTTGAGAGATATGGCCAAAAAAAACCCCTATCTTTCCTGATGTTTGATTCTATCCTAAAAGATCTTACTGGCAAACAGGTAAACTTACTTGTGCCCCAGGAAGACCTTGAGAGCCAGGATCTCCATCAGGGCCCCGAGCACCCTAAATTGAGCAAAAGGAAAAAAAGAGAAAGAAAGATGTAAGCTATAACAATATTCTGCATACAAATTAACTTCTGCTAAAGCCAGTGGAAGAAACAGCAGTTTTATACTTGCCACTATTTGGCTCTGGGGTTCCAGTCCTGTGGATTTGAAATGGACAGTTGGAAGCACTCCAAAAGTTTACTTGTGATGTTGCTACCACTGAGCAGCTATTCCTCACCCCTGGGTTTGGCTCTCAGGCTGTTGTGCAGTGGCATTTTGTGTCATGTGGGTAGCATTGTTACCTATCACATGGAAATTTGCTATGAGGAGAACAATCTTTCTCCAGCAGTGCTAATAACCCACAGCTTGAAATGTCAGATTTTCAAACTAATTCGAATGTGTTAAATATTAGAAATTGGATTGCTAAATTGTTAAAAATTTAAAAATCAGAAGGTTTTGTTCTCAAAATAATGTTATTAATTTGTTAATTACACTGTTATTTCTGAAATAACCAAGGGAAGTTAAATGGCTTTATCTTATTTTGTTATCAAGTTCTTTTGTTGTTGTTGCTTTGGAAATTGCTTTAATCGGGTAGACAGTTTTTTCAGATGGACCAGAAATCCAAAAATGTTATTGGGTGGGGATGATGCTATCTGGCATGTCTGAAAGCTTTTTGGTTGGGGAAGGTTGTCTACCAGCCAACTATGTCTCTGCATAGTTAAAGCAATGGTCTTCCCAGTAGCAATATATGATTGTGAGAGCTGAACCATAAGGAAGGCTGAGCACAGAAGAATAGATGCCTTTGAACTATGGTGCTGGAGGAGACGCTTGAGAATCCCCTGGACTGCAAAGAGATAAAATCAGTCAGTCCTAAAGGAAATAAATCCTGACTGCTCATTGGAAGGACAAATACTGAAGCTGAAGCTCAAGTACTTTGGCCACCAAATGAGAAGAGAGGACTCACTGGAGAAGGCCCTAATGCTAGGAAAGATAGAAGGAAAAAGGAGAAGGGATGACAGAGGATGAGATGGCTAGGTAGCATCACTGACACTGTCAGTGTAGATTTGGGCAGGCTACGGAGGATGGCAGATGACAGAGGAGCCTGGTGTGTGGTGGTCAATGGGGTCGCAAAGGGTCAGATTCGACTGTGCAACCAAACAACACAACAAAGGTTGTCTACTGTTAAACACAATCAGTTTCCCCACTCTCAGGGAAAGATAAACCCACATAACCCAATTGAGTCAAGCTGGATCTGATTTATGCTTTAAGAAGACTGCAATGCAAGAATTAGCCTACTAATTTTGAAATTTCTTCAGCAATATTTAGGGAAGAACCAGCAAATCGTCAGAGTTTCCACTTCAGAGATCTTTTTCTCCAACTGCAAACCTTTACAAGCATTTCTCAGACTACCTATGGAAGAATGAAACCCTGTAGCTTTCAGTTATGGGCGGGTGTTACAAGTAATTAGTCACTGTAACCTGAAGAACTGTCTAAGAAGGTAAGCCTAGTCTAGAAATATGAGGTTTTTCTTATCAGAGTTCTAACTTCTTTAGTATAATGGTAAAGAGATTTGTGAGTAAGTAGTCAAAGAATTATTGGCTTTGTATGGGTGGGTGAGTGGATGGATGGATATAGTTTTGAGGCATCAGATGTCTCTGTACTAAAGCTTCTAGAATGCTTCGACTCTGATTACAATGGTTAAGGCTTCTGGGAGCGGAAGTCTAAATATTCTTCAGGTGCCAAATTTGGGGAGCCTTATTTATGGAGCTACTCTTTTATTTGGGGTAGATGAAACACCTCTGTGGGGGATGTACACACATGTGCCCTTCATAGAGGACACAGCACGACTAACAATTTCAATGGCATTTTGCCCCATTTGAAAGAACATGAAAGTTCACACATTATTTCCAAGTTCTGCTAATCACATAAAAATGGTATGTGTTCTTGATATGTTTACAACAGGGGTTCCCAACCTACAGCCCATGGGCTGGACCCAGCCCACAGCACCATTACATGTGGCCCACCACCACACCCAGAAGTAGAAGTGGACACATTTACGTGAGCTGTAAAATGTGCCCATGCATCCGTAAACAGGCCTGTGGCTGGCATAAATGCGGAAGTGGGTACATTTATGACAGCCGTAAATGTGTCCACTTCTGCTTCCGGAAGGCCATGGTCCAGCCTGCTCAGCTGTCCAGGAGGCGTGGTCAGGAACACAGTGTAAAAAGGTTGGCCACCCCGGTTTACAGCCTTGGACCTAAGGATGGGAGAGTGTAATAATACTGCAAAGTAAAGAATGGATTTTAAAATCTTTCAATTCTTTTGAAATTGTACATAAGAACAGGAATTAGACTATCATGCCAGATACTTCAGAGAAGATCTATACATATTTAATCTGGTGGAACAACATGAATAAATGGTAAATGCAACAATAAACAGAAATGTTCATAGATGACAAAAGCAAGTGTGCTGGCTATAATAATAAACTATAAAATGATCAAGGATTTTCATCCTTGATCAGTAACAGATTCAGAGAATTCAAAATGAGCCTATCCAAAAAAAAAAAAAACCCTGAAAGTTAAAAGGATATTTTTAAATTTCAGTTGAACAATACGCTTATATAGTTTTATCTTTCAACAGCTTATATATTTTTATCTTTCAACATCAAAAGGTAGCTTGCTTATGGCATTACACATTTTAGCTATCTACAGGAGGCAGTAAATGCAGAATTGCCTGCGCTTTATCGTTTAGACAAGTCAGGACTTAGAGCTGTAGAAGTTCTTCAAGCATATATTATAGACCTATATCAAATACACACAGTATTTTAAAAAATGAACAGCAGTAGTAGATTTTGCTTCATTTTTAAACTGACTGCTATAGAAGTGAAATATAGCAAGGCCTAATGCTGTCTTAAAACAGTGCACCCAAATGCGAGGCCCAATGGTCAATAAAAGAGGCAGAAAAATCAAGCAGTGGATGATTCTCCTCTCAATTCTTACAATTTTTAAATCACAATAAAAGTCACAGGGTAAATAACCTTTTCCTCTAAGTCTTGTAGCTGTTCCAATTTTACTCTAAAAATCTAACTTCTAAGTCACTATCAGTCTGTTGCCTTCAATCATTAAACAATTGTCTAAACCTCCCATCTATACATTTTTAATATACTGGCTGCAAATTCATGTCACATAAGGCTAAATATATCAGTAAGCGATGTGATATTTTTTCCCAAAATGAAACATTTCTGATCCCCATCCCTGAAGATTCCCCCTGAATCCACACAGGGGAAGCTGTTTGGATCCATGGGATGGAGGAGAATTCTTTAGTTATGGAAAATCCCCACAGCTGGGATGATTCATACAGCACTGAAGGAACTCAGGTGTCTTGCTTTTCTTATACTGTCTAAACATCCTCCCTAGAGCATCCTTGAGTCATTAGCATGCTTCATATTCTCCAAAGCTGACAGGCAATAAATCCCTTGGGATGTGTTCCACCTTGCAAAATTAGGTACTGCTTAATATATAGCATACCAATAACCCTGTTGCAAATAAATAATGTAGTATAGTCAATATGGAAATAAATAAGGATCCAGTAAGGGTGGTCTCGTTAGCTTCGGCTAATAATCTGTTGTTATAGACCTGTTTCTGTAGGTAAGGAAAGAAGAGTTTCTCCTTTCATAGTTGTATTGCAGGGCCATAGCCAGGATTCTAGATATTTTGGGGGGAGGGGCTCAGGAGGGACAAAAAAATTTCAGGAGGGCAACAATGTCACACTCACATATATAACATTGGCATTATGGGGTGGGGGGGGCAGGCTGTTAGCCCAGAAGGATTTTCTCCAGTGGTGGGATGTCAAAATTTTTACTACCCCCACCGTGATGTCATCACAGTGTAGGCGGAGCCAACATCATGATGTCATGATGTTGTGGGCAGGGCCAACAACATCGTCCTAGGGTCTTGGGCCCAACAAACCCCCATGCCCTGGGTAAACCCGGTGGGGCTCGCCACCGCCGCATCCTCTTCTGTCGGGCGCCTGGAGCTTCCTCGGGCCGTTGCCTTTTCGGCCCGGCTCTGGCTGCGGCCACGGAAGGTAAGTGAGGCTTTTATATTTTGGGTGGGTGGGTGGGTGATTTAATTGTGTTTTGGGTGGGTGGTTGTACTTTTATTTAATTTTTATTTTATTTATTTATTTATTTTATTTCTTTAAGTTAATTACGGGTCTGTGTGCGTGTTTATTATTTTTTTTATTTTTTTTTTGGCCTTGCCCACAATGTCATGATGTCATGACGTTGGCTCCGCCCATGACATCATGACGTCATGACATTGGCCACGCCCATGACGTCCGTGACGTCATGGCGTGGTAGTAGAATTTTTGACATCCCATCACTGACCAGTTCTCTAGGATAATATGCCTTAATGTAAATGTAAAACAGCTGTACCTCCTTAAGGGTTCTCCAATTGGAACAGCAATTGGAACAGCACAGGTGTAGCTTATTGATGAGGTAACTCCAAGACTTTGCTTAAAAACCCCAGGCCTTTTTAGGAACTGTGGTAGTACATCAATATAGGTAAAGGTATTAAATACACATTAAAATACACACAGACACCCCACATCCAAAGGTGAGTCACGTACCCTGGGGAGCAGGCTATAGGGATCTTCAGGCTAGCAGCTTTTCTTCCTCCTCCCAGCTTGGGAGGACAGCAAGGAGGACGTGCATATGCCCCAAGCACTGCAGGCATGCATGCACACCAAGTACTTGGTGCGCATGGACAGTGGGGAAACCAGTGTAAAGGTAAGCCCCGAAGGTGGTTCCCCCCCCCAAAAAAAAAAAAAAGCTGCTACCGGTTCTCCGGGACACTGGGGAAAGTTAGTACCAGTTCTAGCGAACTGGTGAAAACCTGTTACATCCCATCACTGATTTTCTCTCCCCCCCCCCAGCCCCCTGGCTACTGCCCTGTTGTATTATGAACACAATCTGGCTTTCATATACAAGCTCATTGTCATATTTCTCTTTACATATCACACACAGCTAAATATGAGCATTTTTTTAGTCTTGCTGATTTATTAAGAAAGAGTCAAGTATATGTTTCTGTACTTTTAACCTCCATTGAATCATGTCTATAGTGTCTTACTTAAAGAGAAATCAGAGGCAAGTGATGAACAAAGGAATGTATTTTCCCCGTCCTATCAAGTTTGACCCCTAATTAACCACTTTAATGAATTAATAAATGTGAGATGAATTAAGGCCATCACACTCTGGAGCTATATGAAAATAGTACATTTTCTTGTAGGTCTCCAAACAAGGGGGGGGGGACACCTGGCATGTGAGTGAAATCAATAGGACATGGAAGGAATACTGCCATGTATCTCCAAAACTATTTTGGTCTCTGAATCAAGAAATGTAGGTCAAAAATACCTGCTCTCTCCATGTCTGCTATTTTGTTGGGTTTTATTGTATTGGTTGTCTTATAATGTCTAACTTTTATTGTAAGCTGCCCAGAGTTGTGGTCTCACTAATTAGGTGGGATATACATTAAATAAACAAACAAACAAGCCAGAGAGTTGATGGGTTGAAATGCATTTCCTCATATGAATATGCAGCTATGAAGTTATAATCTGGATCAAGATGAAATGACAGATGGGTGGGTGGGTAGGTAGATGGATGAATGGACAGACGGGGTGATTTGAAGAATCACATGAATCATTCTCATCAACTTAGAGGTGCCTACCTAGAAATATAAGTGTTTATGGCCAGAGCAGGCCTCTTATCATTTTGGAATACCTCTCCACTTGAGCCACAAGCTATCCCTACTAGAAGTGAAACATATATGTCAGTGGTGCCCAAACTAAGGCCCGGGGGCCAGGTACGGCCCCCAACACCAATTCATCCGGCCCACGAAGCCCTTGTTGCTCCTGGAAGCGGAAGCTTTATTTCCACTTCCAGGAGCGATGAGGGCTTCGCGGGGCAGATGAATTGGTGTCAGAGGCCACACCCGGCCCCTGGACCTTAGTGACTGGCTCCCTGAACCACATGATCGGTCCATGGCCAAAAAAGTTTGGGCACCCCTGATATATGTGAACAGGCACTGCATGTGGGAGTTTCTGGTCAAATGTATCTGCTAGAGATACACACATGTAGCCTCAACTAGACACTTAGCAGTAGAAATAAGCAGCTGGTTAGAAGGGTGAGGAGCAGGAAACCAGACTGATTCATCCATCACACTCCAATTCCCATACATCTGTTAGGTGGTATTTCTGACACTCAATGACTTTTCTTTTTACAAAAATGTTCAGATTGGCTTCTGCTCAAATCTGTAAAAGTCCTTTCTGTTTTAGCATGATTCTTCTACTGCAGGAGTTCTCAACCGTTTTAAGCAGCGGACCGGTTCATGCTCCCTCAGACAGCTTTTGGGGCTGGATGGCCATTTTGCCCTTCCTCCACCACATGGCACTTCCTGGTGTGGTGGAGGTGGGGGGACACATGAAATGGTGCAGCAGGCTGCATTCGGCCCATGGCACACAGGTTGAGAATCCCTGTACTAAAGCCTCTGAGTTCAGAGTATCATTAAATTCTTTATACTCAGATACGTGGATAACAGCTTCGGGGGCTGGATGGTCATTTTGCCCTTCCTCCACCACATGGCACTTCATGGTGTAGTGGAGGCATTAGGGGCCCACATGAAATGGTGTTGTGGGCCGCATCTGGCCTGCAGGCCACAGGTTGAGAATCCTTGTTCTACTGTTATCTGTTTACTGTTTCATTATGTTTTATTGAAATATTATATTGTTTCTAAGCAGTAAAAGCTTGCTTTACAGTAAGCCTTATTTATGGTAGACAACTGCCCCTCAAAAAGGCTGGATAAAATTTGCCATTTATTTAATTTGGAGGGGAGCATACCTGCCCAGCCAAGTCAGAGACAGTGATTATTCAATCATGCCAAGTTTTCTGTACATTCTAGTGAGAGCTGAGCTCAGCAATATACTTCAGTTGGTAATGCTGTCTCAGTAATTTGATGATGGCTGAAGAAGACAATTCAGGCCAGGAATAGAGAGAGAGAACCTCCACACATTCTGGCTTAGACATTTCGTCAACCCTACCCAGGGTAAGGCACTAAAGGAGTTAAAATTGAAAACACGAGGGAAAGACACAGGTCTTATCCAGACAGGGTAATTTAGAGCAATCTGGCTTGCATCTAATTGGTTTCACCATTGTCCCTTTCAATGACACAACCCACCAAACACATCAAAGATTTGTCACCTCAGATAACACTACCCACAGCTCTATTTTGGTACAAAACATCTGTCTGCATAGACTGCAATAATGGGATAATTAGGCACACTCTCCCCAAAAAAACTTTAACCCTAGGTTGTGCCAAAAAGGAACAGAATAGCTCTAAAAGGGGGCTACAAATTAAAACACACGTGGATGCTGTAATTTGATTTAAACCAAACAGAACCAAAAGAAATCTAAAAAGGGAGCCATATGCCTGTCTTCTTCTTGTTGTTGTTGTTGTTGTGCCATATCTGATTCCAAATATTGGCAATCATCATGGCATTCAGCCATGAAGAGTGTCCTGAGAATATAATACTGTGGCTTTTCATCTGCCTTCCACAACATATCATGACACCTGTACCACTGACCCAGTTCCATGAATCACTTTCTGGTCCTGAGTCCTTTTGGCACACAAAGTCCTCCTCAGCCCCAGGCCAGTATTGATGAAGCTGTTGCCCTTCATCAAGAGGGATTCAAGTGGGATTTAGTCCACTTGGGGACCATCACCCTTCCCTATGGACTTCGCCAAGGCCGCTAGCCCTCAGGGTTGTCAAATTAGTTAACCGCCACCTGACGCTTGGTTTTGAGTCACTGCCAATATGGTCTACTCTATTACCATAGCAGGATAACCTGTCCAGACTCTTTATGCCTGTCTGGATAGGCCCTTTAAACATTTCTTACCCTGGAAGTTTACTTATCACTGATGGACAATTAAGGAGAATAATTGTAAATGAACAAGGGACAAGGCTATAGATCTTCTCAGCTAGAGAGATGAATATGCATCTCACAAAATAGCTAAAATATTAAAGAAAGGAAGACGTGTCATGCAACTGAGGCAATTAATAGAACTCTCCTTTATACCATTTTCCACAGATCTTGATTTATCTATATAACAACTTGCTTCCCAATCAAGCACATATAAATGTTTATTTTACTTACTTTATCGCCTTGAGGTCCTGTCATGCCAGTTATACCTCTTAACCCTGAAGGTCCCTGAAATGGAAAAAGTATTACAGTATAAGTGTATGATTTTCTTTGTTAACTAGATTTGTGTAATATATGCTATTTTTAGATGACACGGTTCCATGTATGGCACACTTTCAAAAGAATGACTTTGTAAGCATTAAACAATGATCATATTAAAATATGAACAGAGTTTAGAACAAAGTTGCTTTTCAGACACTGTCCCTATTTTGAATGATGTTCTTGTCCCTCCTGCCCAGATGACAAAAGTACAAAATATAAGATGTTCTAAATATGAGCATACAACATTTATAATTAGTTAGCACCTGTACATGTACAATAAGCATGCTAGACATGGAAAGCAAGTCAAAACTTAATTAAACTGAAATACTGTACCGGAGGCCCTGGAGCTCCAATGTCACCTAATCCTCCTTGTTCACCTTCTTCTCCCTAAATAAGTATACAGCACAAGAAATTAGTTCTTAAAGCCCTCACCGTCTGTAAGACTGGAAAAGCAGTATTACCCTATGTGTACTTGCAAAATACTCACAATACAGTATACATGAAATTCTCTCTTATGCAGAAGCAAATGTCTTGTTTAGAGAAGATATTCATTTCAGAGAAATTTGTTACAAACTGAAGGAAAGCAGGGACTAGGACGTCAACAGTTCAGCAGGGGATTGTTGATTTTTTTTCTATTTTCCCCCTGCTTTTAAAATATAGATGTTTTTCTAAATAATTTCCCTCTAGTAAAGTTCTGTTTCCCCTTACCTTATGGCCTTGTTTTCCTGGTTCACCGGGTTCTCCTTTTACTCCCTTATGACCCTAAAACATAAGAAGGGGGAGGAGGACTCTGAGCACGAGTTTATTCAAAGGGCATAATTTTCTGGCAAAAAAGGTAGCCAGATGAGGAGATCTGAACTCTCCCCCTTGGCTAGTATATCGTGAGAGTTACTCTTTTTGGAGTGTTTCATATTAAGCTATGAAGACATACATGTTCCTAACTTTGAGGATACCAGGGGGAGAGCAGCTTAGAACTCTGCAATGTGTCCTGAGCCTTTTATAGTGTTTCTGCTTTGCTCATGAAACTGCAAAATGAACTGTTTCTTGTATGAAATTTCACAGGATGAAAGAGGACTGATCCCTGTCCCTAGGAGATAAATGTGACACAGGAAAAACAACAAAGGTAAAGATAGGAATGTAGGGAAACAATAGCAGTCTTGCTCACATGTGCTTAAACTCAGTATGAACCACAAAAAACTAGAGAGGCTACCTTGCCACCAAGAGCGAAAATCTTTATCTTATTATCCAGGCTTAGCCATCATTGTGGCAGTTGTCCTCCAGGTTAACAATGGACTTTGACTTGAGGAAGTGACTCTCACTCTTAATCTCTTTACAGCAGAAGGTACAGCTTGACAAAGCGGGGGGGGGGGGGAGTGATTGGCTTCCAACCTTCAAGCCACTTTTTCCTGCATCCTGTTAACTGAAACCATGGGATCCATAACAACAAACATCTTACTTATGTCATTACAGAAGAGCAATAGCCACAAGTCCACCACTGATGCGTTCACAAAAAAACAGTCAATGGCTTAGCGTGAAGGGGGGACCTCCTAGAATGAGCACATTAGACCCTCTACAACTTGCCATGGCCACAATGCCACCATAAACCACTAAGGTTCCAGATCCCAAATCTGGTGATAGCTGTGGTGGCTCTCTTTGCTGCACATGCAGAAGGGTTCAAGAGAGACCTCCTGTACAATAGAGTCTTGTAATTAGCACTGCAGTATCTCTCCCTCTTTTAGTATAGAAGAAATCAAGAAAAGAACTTTTTTTTAATTATTCAGCAGCACTAGACTACAGTGTTTGAGATGGTAGCCATATTAGTCTGTGCAGGCATATCAGACAAGAAACACTCTTATATCTGAGGAAGTGGACTTGATCCACAAAAATTCAGATTAAAATATACAGTGGGTGGCAGTGGTTGCAGAAGTTGTTGGGCAGGTCACATGGGTCCCTTTGGCTGAATATTGCCTACCTCTGCCATACAGCTTCAGCTGTGCTGTATTCCAGACTTGCAGTTCTAGGTAGTGAAGTGAAAGTTGCTCTATGTGTTGCAGACTACAGCAAAGCCTTTGACATTGTGGATCATGAGAAATTGTGGGCTGTTGTGAAAGAAATGGTTGTGTGTCAAACTGATTGTTCTGCTGCATAACCTATATTGTTGATAAGAAGCTAGTCTTAGTACAGAATATGTAGAGACAGAATGGCTTTCTATAGGCAAAGGTATCAGATAAATGTACATTGTATCTGTCTATCTTAGGAGTTCTCAACCTTTTAAAGCCAGGGGCCAGATCATGCTCCCTCAGACAGCTTTGGGAGCTGGATACCCATTTCCCCCTTCCTCCACCACATGGCACTTCCTGGTGTGGTGGAGGCAGCGGGGGCACATGAAATGGCACCATGGGCCACATCCGACCCGTTGGCCACAGGTTGAGAACCCCTGCACTATCTGTTCAGTCTGTGCGCACAATATGTCATACAGAAAGCCAGACTAGAGTGTTAGGAATTGCAGAGCAAGCCCTCCTGCTATGACAGAGGTATATTATCCTGCACAATACATTAGGCAAAAACCTTATGCCCTAACATAGATTCAGATGAAAAAGAAGTGGAAATCAGTAGAAGAAATATCAGTAATTTAAGATATTCAGATGACACTATCTTACTGGCAGAAAGCATCAATGGCACAAAATGACTTTTAAGGAAAGTGAAAGAACAAAGTGCCAAAGCAGGACTGCAGTTAAACCTCAAGAAGACAAAAATCATGACTACAGAAGAACTACATAACATTAACATAGATAAAGAAGAAATTGAAGTAATAAAAGAATTTGTATGCTTTGGTTCAGTTATCAATCCAAATAGAGACTACTACCAAGAAATCAGAAGAAGGCTGAGACTTGGAGGAACAACAATGATGTAATCAGAAAAGATCCACAAGTGTAGGAACATGTCACTAGAGAACAATACCAAATCAACACCAAATTCATCCAAATTCATGTACTCCTGATCATTACATGCAGATGTAAAAGCTGGACAGTAATGAAAGCTAGCAGGGAAAACACTGATTCGTTTGAAATATGGTACTGATGGAAATCTTTGTGGATACTGTGGACTGTCAGAAAGACAAAGAAATGGGTCCTAGAGCAAATCAGGATGGAATAACTCCTTAACGAAAGGACAGATAGGACATTTTGAAGGACACTCTTCTTCAAACAGTTGCTATAGGTTGGAGATGACTTGATGGCACATAACAATAACAAGAGTCTATCTCTGGAATTAATAGGACTTGGCAAATTATTAGATCAGTACCAATAATTTACTAAGTTACACTGTGCTACCTCAGACATTCACCTTCATGCCAATGCAAAAAGAGCCCAACAATGAACTCACGCAGCATACTTAAGCATAACAGTTCTCCTACCTTCATGCCCATTTGTCCAGCATGTCCTGGTCGGCCAGGTGGACATGCATTGGGACACTGGAAAAGAAAAGTTACAGATCAAGTATGAAGAAACATATTTTTAAGGGAAAACATTTTTTTCTGCAAGAAAGGATTCGTATCTTACCAATGGATCTCCGTTATGAAGTCCAACCGTTCCCTGAAGCAAATTAAAAACATAACAGGAAATGAACAAAGACTAGAATCAATACATTTCTCTATCATCCCAAGCATCTTTCCACCAGTCCACGTTGCTCCCCCTGCCTGCAGGAAGCCACCTGTATTTTCTGCTGAAGATGAAGGGAGGATAAGACAGAAGTAGAGAATTTTTCAACATGGACCTCATTGTCTCAATAATTCACTTTTCCCCTCTCCCACACTTTTACATTCCTGAACAGTCAGGCAGACAGGTGGATAGAAATTCTAATAGAAATCCTAATATACACACACTTCCCCCCCCCCCCCATGCAAATATATCCATGTCAAATGTGGAGTAGTTAAATTAGGCCAAGTCATTTTGGGCTGTTAATTTCCCAAAATGAAATGCCATCCTGGAGTCTTTCTCACAAACAAATGTGACTTGTTTTTATTTTTAGTCTTTCCCTGAAATGATTAATAACACTAGGACCAGACCTTAGCAATGTTGGCAGTACGACTAATATAATCACACCAACAAATCAAAGAAATTAATTTGTTTGGTGAATTCTAGAACAATTTACTTTGTTAAATATTGTGATAAATCATTAAAAACTTAAGGTTATTGTTACAAATGACTAAAAAAAAGGCCAGTTAAAGTTTAAAAAGAACCATTAATCATTCTCTAGAATAAGACTGTGCTGGCCTTCCATAGCTAAAACAGCAAAATTTTAAATCACTGTTGAAAATCAAGGTGACTAATTCTTTTATAACAAATTATTTCTCACGTGGGATTCACAAGGATTGTTGCTGCTGTATTGGATTGAAAGCAGACCTCTGTGTGCCACCATGACAAAAGGCAAAGTGCCCCTTCCAACATTACCAAAGGAGGCATTAGCATCTAGAGCAGAGCTTCCCAACCTTTGGTTTTTGGACTTCAATTCCCAGAAGCCTAAGTCAATTCCCCAAAGCATTGATCAGCCAATGTTCTGATTTAGGCTTCTGAGAATTGAAGTCACACTGTTGAGAACCCATGATCTAGAGGCAGGCTGTGTGGATAATGAGAAAGTTGCAGCTTCTGCCTATGGGAAATTAGAAAGAAATCCAAGTAACAGTACCCTTTTGAAATGGTTAACAAAACTCTGACTTCTATCTTCTTTTGTAGTGGGCATCCACTATACCAGAAACAAGGCAAGATTCCAGACATTGCTAATGTTTCCTCTATAAATGATACCAATGTGAAAAATGTCACCATGTACAGGGGATAAAGCTCAGAAATGTAGCACTACTGTAGGTTAAATGGTCACCTTGGTTGGAAAGCCATGGGGAAATGCAACCACAAATGTCACCCTCCACAGATTGCAAAAGTTTGGAAAACAGAATTGAGTTTAAGATTTTTCCTATCTAAATAACTTTAGAAATACCTATACAAACTTACCCTAGGTCCTGGAGGTCCTGGTAGTCCTCGAGGGCCCCTCCTTCCAGGGTCACCCTAAATAATTCAGAGGTATCACTAGTGCATATTAATAAAATATAAAAGAGATTTACTATCTGTCTAAACCTCTTATAAAGGAGGATGAAATAACCATAAAGGATACAAATGACTGTGGGTCATGGTCAATATTCAAGAATATGTTTGCACAGAATATGAAGATGCTCTAAATCAGGGTTTCTCAATCTTGGGTCCCCAGCTGTTCTTGGACTTCAATTTCCAGAAGCCCTGATCAACAGGTATACTGACTTGGGTTTCTAGGAAAGAAAGTCCAAGAACAGCTGGAGACCCAAGGTTGAGAAACACTGCTCTAAAAGATGGGTAGAAGAAAGACTGTTACAATGCATATCCTTTGTTTTCCTTCTCTGATTCATACAAATACACATGGAATTTCATTCTTAAAATTAAATTTCCCAGATAAAGTAACAGCTACCTCAGGAAACATTTAACTTAAAAATGGACAGGATTGTTTGGAGAACATTAGAAGTTTCTCACATCATTTCTATAGCTATACACAACTAGAAACAGGGAAGTAAAATGACCCATTGGCATGACCCCTCAAAATGGGAAGACCCAATCGTAAAAGGGTTTGGTCAAACCTTGGGAAGAATAGCACAGCAGCAAAACAAATGGAAACAGAGTTGTGACTAGCAGTTGTGATAGTCTGGTCAATCAAAGACTTCTTATTAGTGCTGAGAACAAAACATTTTGGAACTCATTCATTCATAGGATCACCATAAATCAATGGCTTTCCTGTTAGATATGCACTGAATTGAATTGTAAGATTCCCTGTCACATACACGGATAAATACTTGCAATGTAACAATGTAATTAGATCCCAAAAGGAAATCCATACATGTACTATTCTATTCACTTATCTTAGGAACCCCACTACCCCCGCATTTGGAAAAAGGAAGCAACAACCGCAAAGGCAATCATCAGCTGTATAGACCTACACACAGTAGCATAGCAGGGGGGGCAGGGGGACGGCCCACCCCAGGTGGCACTTTTTGGGTGTATGGGTGTTCTTGGACTACAATTCCCAGAAGCCCTAGTGAGAGCAGGCACCAGCAGGGGGCGGCAAATTTGGCTTACGCCCCAGGCTGCTGAATCCCACCCTACGCTACTGCCTATACAGCAAATAATTCCAAACATTAGCATCATAGCTGGGTTCCTTTTCTTTTCTCCATGAGAAAGCTGTAACTGGCAGTATTCACACACAACTCTAATGGAATGCAGGCCTTACTGTTAAATAAGCATGCCAATGACCAATGTGTCCGCCACCATTGAGAACATCCTTCCTTAACATCAGTAAACAGCATAGGCTGTTTGTTTAGCAGGAAAATATACTGTTCAGTGACTTATTGAAACAGGCAGTAGAGTACTCACAGGCGGCCCAATTCTTCCTACTTCTCCAGGAAGTCCCGCTGCACCAGGAGGGCCCTGCATTGAAAAAGGTATTTCCTTATTTGAAGGAAACTTAATCCCATGACTAAGGCGTAGTCAGATTGATCATATAGCAGGAGATTATTAATTAATTAATTTTAATGGCTGTAAATTAATAGGCATAACATGAAAAGAAAATTTGTAACATCATTTGCTTAGAACACTTTGATCTATTGTATAATTAATTATATTAATGGGTTAAATTCTGCTTACCGGAGGTCCAGGAATCCCTTTTCCCTGCAGGGGAAAAATGTTTAGTGAACATTTGTTTTTCTACATATTCATATTTTCTTGCATGCCAACACTAAGAGCATTTAGAATGAGATTTCTGAGGGGGAGTGAGGGAGGGAATCACCTGTGGAATAGGAAAGTATTATTTTAGCTCTGGCTGTTTGGCTCAGCTAGCTATTTCAAGTAGCTTTTGCTGATTGTTTTTATAGTAGGTGCTGAATTCCATAATGCAGACATTATTTCAAGCCATTTTAAAAAAATAAACAAGTTTTGAAGCTCTAGTTCAGCATCTTAAAGTATAATGCACAGATTTTTCAAATAGAAATCCAGTGAAGAGGAAGCTCAATCAGCAGAAATCTGTGGTTTGAAGAAGCTGCATTTGAAAAATTACAAACTGCTAATAGCAGCAAGCAAAGCCTGGGCAAGGTGGTGGTAATATTACCCTAAAGCAGGGGTGCCCAATCTATGGCCCATGGGCTAGATCTGCCACCCAATGCCAATTCATCCACACCACACCACCCTCATCACTCCTGAAAGTGGAAGTAAAACGTCTGCAAAGTAAAGCTACTTTGCAGATGTACCTTCCCCCATTCCCCCATTTGGATTTTGTCTGGAAAGTTTATCCTCTCCATCTCAAAGTCAGACAAATGTAAGAAAGGACAAGAATAAACCTTCTTCTCCATCTTTAAGTACAATATCCAATTCCAAATATTGGCTATACTCATGGCAATCAGCCATGAAGGTTGTCCTGGGAACAACATAATGCAGTGGCCTTCCATTTGGCTTCCACGTCACAGCATGACACCCATACCACTGATCTAGTTCTGCGATTCACTTTCTGGCCCTGAGCCCTTTTGGCACACAAAGTTCTCATCAGTCCCAGGCCAGTATTGATGAACCTGCTGCCCTCCATCAAGATGAATTCAAATGCAATTTAATCCACTTGGGGAGCAGCTCCCTTCCCTGTGGACTTTGCCACCCAACGCCATTAGTCCTCAGGGTTGTCAGATTAGTTAACTGCCACTTGACGATTGGTGTTGAGTTACTGGCAGTACAGTAAAACCTCAGATAATGCTAAAATTTCGTTCCACAGGTCTTAGTGTCATCCAATTTTTAATGTTATCCAATGCATGCATCAGATAACGTTAAAATCCTATGGGATGCATCGGATAACGTTAAAACTCCATAGCGATACATTGTAACCGGCACAGGCTTTAGCAAACGTTGTCCGATGCATCTCATAGAATTTAATATTATGCGATGCAATTTTTCTCCCAGATTGCTTAACGTTATGTGATTTTAGCGTTATCTGATGCAAACGTTATCCAAGGTATTACTGTATGGTCTACTCTAGTACCATACCAGAATAACCTGCCCAGACAACAAAAGAATAAATCAGACTACTTAAATCCAATCCAACCTTTATTGCATATTTCTTCTGTCAGTTAACCCAAAACAAAGCATTGTGCTTCAAGACTTCAAAAAGAATGACAACTGGAAGATATCAAATTAAATCATCTAGTTAACTTTGCTGAAATTGTAATGTAAATGGGACCTGAAGAGTTAAAAACACTGGCCAAAATCCTGTTGCTTAGCACTAGACCAGGTCCACAGAATCAACAGGGATTTGGAAAGTCAACTCATCTGTACATCCCATTGATTCAAATGGTCCTTCTTTAACTGTGCTTTACAATGGTAAAGTAAGTTCTAGTTAAACACATTAAATCAAAAGAATTTACAAAGGAGTAGACTCAACAGAGCCCCATTGATTCATCAGGCTTGCTGTAGTGCACTTTACTATGCTAAGGATTTTGACCAGTGTATCCACTATTTAATATTGTTATCTTCATGTCAGACTTTCTTCCTTTACCCCACAAATGCAAAATTACTTGCAAAATGTACTTATCTACTTACTTATTACTTACTGTTTCTAAACCGGTTTGCTTTGCACCATAGAAATTGCTGCTTGAGACATTTATGGATACTTTGCCACTATTAGGCTTAAGAGCCATATACAGTACTGCTAGCAGCCAGAGCAGGTTGATACCATGAATTACACACTCAAGGCGTGCTTCTTGGCTAAGACGGCTGCTTAATCACCCATGCGAATTGAACCAATAATAATCTTTCCTGGAGAACTCGTTTTACAAATGAAGGACTTGTCAGGAGGGGCTATAGGTTGCATTATCTATGCAGAGTGAGATGTGTGGCATTTGAGATTATGTTGATCTTTCTGGTTAACAAAGCAGGAGATCAGTGAGAATTCTGCACTGAACTATTTGAGACTGTCTGTGCAGGGAGATAGTACGTAACATACAACAGTATCTGTGCATTAGTGGGAAGATGTTCAACCCAGGTAAGGCAAGAAACCAGAACTAACATATCTCCTTCAACTTTCTATACCACATCCCATCCTGTTCTGTTGGTTTCCTCAAATCTAGCATGAAGTCTCACCACTGGATACAATCCAATATTTTGCAGTGATTCCACAAACTATGAAAATCTCCCTGCATGCTCTGAAAATCCACACTGTTACAGTTTTCTTCCTGATATAATGACTCATTACATGTGTCTGGGGGAAACAGCTAAAAGACATAGATTTGAGCCCCATTTAGGGGGCTGATAAGAGAAAAGATGATTGACTAGGGCAGTGGTGGCGAACCTATGGCATGCATGTCAGAGGTGACTTTTGGAGCTCTCTCTGTGGGCACCCATACAGTCACCCCAGTTTATTCTGTCCAGCAGCCCAATGGAAGCACTTCCTCCCTCCCCCAGCACAGATTTCACCCCACCCCTCTGCCCAGCAACCTAATGGGAGTGTTTCCTTCCTCCCGTGTTGCTGTGTTGGCACTTTGCAATAAATAGGTGGGTTTGGGGTTGCAGTTTGGGCACTCAGTCTCTAAAAGGTTTGCCATCAATGGACTAGGGCCTCAGTCTCTGGATATCATATTGGCAAAAATGTTATTGGTAGTGGTGCTAAACCCAGATATACTTCTGGTAATATATTGGGGGGGGGGGGTACCTGTGTTGGACACACTGCCCCACTGATGGATCTCCTTGCTACAGGCCTGGCAGCACACTCACTGCTTCCTAAACTAACCTCCAACTTTCAACAACATTGCACTCTTCTAAAATCTTCTGGGCTAACAGCCTCTCTTCCAGCAAGTCTTGGCCCATATTGCTCTGCTCCATAGATCCTTCTCATTTTTATTCTTAGAGGTAAATCAAATATCTTTTTAAGCTTGAGCTCCATTCCCAGAAAATAGCCATGTTAAATTGGTACAACAAATGCCTAGATCAACCTATCAGCAAAGAAATAACACACCAAATGGGTAGTTACTGCTCTTCCCACAACAGCATCCTATACAACAAGCAAAGAAGGACCTACTGGCTACTCTTTACTACATGTCAGGTCTGATATAATGGTTAACAGAGAAATGCCATATATTAAGCATGGAGATTTGTGACAACGCAGATGGCTGCATGATGGCCAAGCTGCCATCAGGATAGCATGTAGAGGAGTCAGTCTTGGTCTCATGAAAATGTGAGCTGATTTTCCCACCATTTGGGGCCCTGAAGGGGCTTTACACAATGTTATTATGCAATCATGGATGCTATTTGCTGACAGCAATTGTTCATATCCTCATCATTTATTTAAGTAACTCAAATGAATAAAGTCAAAACCAAAGTTCTATCTGGATTTGCATTTTTAATTCCTTAGGTTGTGTCTTTATTCTATATAATGTTAAATATATTTCTGAGCTAGATCTGTAGCAGAGGAAGTTGTCATTAGAAAATGTTAAGGCTTGTGATGCTTTTTGTCAGGAAGCATAAGCTCTGCTACACACATTTCCTTCTTTGAGAGATTAGTCCAGCATATAAATTAGTCTATTTCCTTGAGTGTTTATTATCTTGATCAAAATTTATACCTTTGTTTCAATGATACACTAAGTGAAAGCTGGTAACATAATATGCGACACACATATGCTTACACCAGGACTTCTCAACCTTTTAAAGTTGGGGGCCGGGTTATACTCCTTCAGACAGCTTCTGGGGCCGGACAGCCATTTTGCCCTTCTTTCACCACATAGCCCTTCCTGGTTTGGGGGAGGCGATGGGGGACAACATGAAATGGTGCCGTGGCCCGCAGGTTGAGAATCCCTGGCTTACAGCATCTCTGGCATTAGAAGGAGAGCCTTCTCCATTTCTGCCCCGGCACTTTGGAACCCCCTGCCTCTAGAGCTGTGCCTGTGTTGGCCTTTAGGAAGGGTGTGAAGACTTGGCTGGCAGGACAGGTATGGGCCTGTGATGGTTCACTGACCCCACCCAGCTGGTTTATTTAACATCTTATACCCACCTTCTCCTCCTCAATGTTAAGGAATTGTTTTTAGCTTGTTTAACCGCTATTTTAACTGCTTTATAAATTTTAATCTTGTTTTTATTATCTGTGATTTTCCATGTTTTTTCATGACCCTTTGTAATCCACCCTGAGTCACCGACGTGAGTAGGGTGGAATAGAAATTCGAAGAAATAAATAAATAAATAAATAAATCATAGCTATAATCCATCAAGTTGTCCCATCCTTAGCCAGGTTGGTCTGAGCTACCTTATCCACACCATACAAAGGGTATAGATGAGATGCTTTAAGAGAAATTATTTTGCTGTACCCTAAACTGTTGCTAGTACTTTGGTTCATACACTGTTTTTCAGATCCAGTGGGCTTTTCCCCCTCCAAGTAATAGATTTCAAAAACCCTCAAGGTGACTTTCCTATATTTAATCTGCTGAAATCGCCAGCTACTGCAGGCTATTCTGAGTAATCATTCACCACATACTGTGCAAAATTACTCCACAGGGAAACCAACATTTGCAAAAACCACCTTAGCTTTGTCTCCTCACAAACTACAGCATATTTCCTTTCATTATGGATAAAGAGCATTGCCCCACTCTAACTCTGTCCTCTCCATTTGTTTCACAGCAACTGCACGATATCCTGTTTATCCTCAGCTTCACATATTGTTTAATATTTTTAGCAAACAAAACAAATATAGACAGCTCCTGGTGTGTGTGTGTGTGTGTGTGTGTGTGTGTGTGTGTGTGTGTGTGTGTGTGTGTGTGTGTGTGTGTGTGTGTGTGTGTGTGTGTGTGTGTGTGTGTGTGTGTGTGTGTGTGTGTCTTGTGATATGTTACTCTTTTAAGACACATTAAAAGTGATCTGTGAAAAATAAACAATAAACTAGTAATAAAAGCAAGTGACAAAATAAATGTAAATACCTATTCACAGTTGATCATTATCACAATCTCATCAGGTATTGCATGATCAGCTAATGTATAGTATCAGTTTTATGGCTGGATACAGATCTATACCTAGATTTCACGACTTCTAATCCAACAATCTAACACTGATCCTTACACTGTGTTTTCCACTGCCAGATTTACGTCTACTGACCCAAACCCAGTTGTTAGCCCCAACCAGAGTATGCCAATGAATTTAACCTAAGTGCTGACTTCCATGTTCCTCTTGATTGAGTGGGTCTATTCCAGTTGATTCTAACCATTGGATTTACACCCTGGTTTCAAGAAATGCAAAATCAGGGGTCCAAACATCCCTGTGTATGAATGAAAAGTGCTTCTGCACACAGGAGACAGACTTGTCAGTTCTGCCTGCCGCATTCAGACTTTCACATTGTGTTGAATCACCCTTCTGGGAAAAAGACCACCCAACCTTCTAAGATAGCTTTGTAGTGAGCACAAAATGTTGTAGGAGAAAAGACAGCAAAGTCCAAAAAGCTCCGCTACAAATTCAAAACTCCACCTAAGGCACTGCAGATTTTTTTTCTTCCATAGGATTATAACCTATATTATCTATCTATCTATCTATCTATCTATCTATCTATCTATCTATCTATCTATCTATCTATCTATCTATCATTAAGGACAGCCTATGTGATGTAAACAGACCTGGGTCTCCTGAGGCCACAGAAACTCGGGGGGGGGGGAACGCTCTGGTAAAAATCACTCCCTACACATCTTGAATACTGTGAAAGTCTTGTTAGTGTCACCATAACACAACTTAATAGTTTTTAAATGGCATTCCTTAAGGTTGACATTAATTTTAAGAATACAGTATTCTGAGAAATAAAACTGTTTCCTACTGATTTCAGAATAGGAATTCTATATCCCCACTCCCACTCTTATTTTACTTTAGATTTACTAGGAAATCTCTTATGGATTATAGATGAAGGCCTTCTTCTGGCCTTTAAAAAACTTTTAGCAAAAATCAAACCATTACATTCATTTTTAAAGAGCTATCACAGAAGAAAAATATTACTCACAGGAAGTCCAGGTCCTCCAGACAACCCAGGTTCCCCCTGCAAAAAATAAGTTTCATATTATTGGGAAGAATGACAAGACTTGACTACAATGAACAAAAAGTTTTGAAAGGGACTGGTAAGAACCTGAGAGACTTTTACAGCTATATTACATTCTCTAATAATAACACTCCAAATCATCAGCTTGCAAGTATCTTGGCTATTTGTGATAGTGTAAAATAGTCTCAAACTGAGAAACTAAAGGGAAATCTAATAAGGGATTTTAGTCTTACCTTTTGTCCTTTGGGACCAGCTGGCCCTGGTGATCCATCAGGACCTGTCAATCCCTGAAGAAACAAAGTATAAACTTTTAATGCAGTAATAATTACAATTTTTGCTTGCTAGGGAAAAATGTTTAGGAAACACTAAAACCAGTTGTGGTACAGCTATGATAAAACAAAGTAATACTGTACAAACATTTAGGTAAGAGAGAATTTTTAAAAATATATTATTATTTTATCATTTATTTTTTAATAGTGTAAGCTGCCCAGAGTGGAAGTCCTTCCCAGATGGGCAAGGTATAGGTACAATTGATGGTGGTGGTGGTGGTGGTTATTCCATTCCTCAACTGTGAACCAAATGGTTGATTTGTATAATAATAATAAAAAAGTGAAACATTCCTTCAGTCATAAGAAGAAAAAACTAGGATTTAACCATAAGAGAGGGACATGAAAAATGTCACAGGAAAAATATAAAAGATACTATCCAGATGCAACATTTATATGAAACCTACATTTGTCCAAGGTATGGATAATATGGTATGTCTCCCCAACCAACCACCCAAACCTGGCACATACAAGACTGTAATCCAATACCAACTATACAATACTTACAATGAGATATAATTTCAGTCATTATTTAAAAATCAGGCAAAACAAATTACTTTAAACACCCCACACTGCATTAATTATTACATTTGGATTATTTCTAAAATCAGCCAAAGCAGTCCCTTTAATTTCCTCTCTGAAATAAGCGGTTTATAGCCTAGCATTAAAATCTTCTTGTTTTTAACTATTATTTTTACAGAATCTTAAAAAAAATGGAGGGCTACAACCCAGCAAGCTTAAGAAGAAATTCATTTACTGAGGCCTAATAATATGAATTGAAAGAGTTAGTAAAACAACACTTCATTTTGTTGACAAGATCACTAAATATGAAAGAAATGATTTTTTAATCTTTTCATAAAGGTTCTTTACCTTTCACAATTATTAACTTAAAGACCATGTTTCTTAGCTTTGTAAATGCTTACATATAGTGGAAATTACTGAAGAGACAGGGTATCATAAATAATCAGTTTTTTTTTTAAATTAAAAGCTGCAACCAAGTGCTAATTTGCTTTAGCTTTTGGACTGTCCTTTGAAACTGACTTTCCTCTAATGTTTAGTAAGGAGGGTTAGCCTGTCACCATACCACCCTGAACACGCCAAAATCTCATCTGATCTCAGAAGTTAAAATGGATGTTTGGTTTTCAAAAACTAGCATAAGCATGTGCTCAGGGTCTACTGAGCAAGTATAAACTTTCTTTGACGCCAGATCTCATGTTTTCCTTTAAACGAGGATTCTTAGCTTCTGATTTGTACTTGCTTCTGATCTACTTTTTATTTTGCCTGATAAATTTTAGCTCAAGCTTCATAGTGGAAATCTAATCCACTTTATATCTCCAGAACAACCAAGCTGTCTCTCTTGACAAACCTAAATCCTAGCACATTCAAACTATACAATGCAAAGGTTTACCTCCTGCATTCAGCTAAATCAGGGCTTCTCAACTTTTTCAAGTTGGGGGCTGGGTAATGCTCCCTCAAACAGTTGAAGGTGCCAGACTGGTTGTCCCCCTGCTATTTACAGCTGCCGTAAATGAGTCTACAGCCAATTCTGCAGGTGGCAATAGCAGGTGGAGCAAGGGCAGTGGCTGAATAATTTGGTGCCGTGGACTTGCTTCTCTCTCTCTTTCTCTTGTCACCACCAAACCTGTCCTGGAGAGTCCCTAAGCACTGCCAACCAGATCTGATAGGATGCTGATAGTTATAGGGATAGGATCCATTCCAGCTATGGTCTTCATTTTGTTCTTGGACAGACAATGTTGGATTTCACTCCACTTGTCTGAATATCCACTCATATGCTTATTTTATTTTGCTTAAAATTGCTTTGCACAAAGAAAACCAGCTTGTCAAGGAAAAGGATTCAATGTCACTTTTCCTCATAAATGAGGCTTTTCAGTACTGAGGAAGTTTCTTCCTCTGTGGGAAACAATTAAACAGGCACCCAGCAACCTATGTGCCCAATCACACCCAGGAGGCATGGTTCTGTTGCTCCTTCCTATAAAAACATTGACTAAAATCTTGGTCATGTACACTGTCACATAAGAGGAATTGACAAGCATTTCTTCCACTTTGATAGGGTCTCTTTCAACCTTACCAGATCTGCATACACAGATTGCAAAATTAGTTCTATGGAGCATACCATAGGAAGGGAAAGATGCAACCGCCCTAAGGCACACATTAAACATTCATAGGGTTTTGTCCAATAAAAATAAAGCTAAGAAGGGGAATTAACTTGAAATTAACTGAGATTAAATTATTTTAATCTAAAATAGATGAAAAATATCATGAAGTGACACCAGTGGTGGACATCAGCAGATTTGCACCAGTTTGCCAGAACCGGTAGCAGAAATTCTGACTGGCTCTGCCGATCCAAGTTTTGAAATAAAGTAGTCCTAATTTGAATGCAACACAGGGCTTTCCCCCTGGCCACGCCCAACATACCATGCCCACAGTGTGGTAGTAAAAAAAAATTGAGCCTACCACTGAGTAACACACCACCCTGGGATATGTATCTTTATGTAACCATTTGCTTGCTTTGTCTGTCTGGCAAGACAACCCGCTATGGTAATGGAGTAGACTGTACAGCCAGAGACTCAACACCAAGTGTTGGACAGCGGTAAATAACCTGACTCCCTAAAGAGGCCAACAGCTATGGGCGGATGAGCCCCTTTAGGTGGGGTGATGGTCCTCTCAGTGGAGGAAATGCTACTGGAAACCATCATATGTCAAATGTCAAAATGAGCAGAGGAAGAACTCTGATTCCCAACAGTCATGCCAGATGGACTGGCTGTGAAGATGCACCTAGATAATATTTTCAAGGCTGCAGCAGTCCATTGCAGTCCCGGTGTTAAATCCTGTGTGTCTCATCTCATATGTGCTGCAGGAGATGGCTCCATGATCATAGTGTGTGGGTCACTTCATGGCAAGCTGGGATCCACCTTAAACAAATTCACACAAATGGCAATTTTTCCACTTCAGGGGGAAATGCATTCTTGGATACAAGTTTTAGCCGATGGTGATGAACCATTTGCTTTGGAATGATATACTGTACATTAAACACAGTGGAATTGGGCTTTGAATGTGCATGGGATCAGGTTATACTACTCCTGTTATCTGTGGAGATGGTGAGGAACATTTGGATGTGTGGATGGGATTTTCAGATTTCTTGAACTACAAATCCCATAATTCCTATTCTGGGAATTCTCTCTGATTTATACACATCTTATATACATGCTAACATGGCTCACCTTGAAGAAAAGACCTAAAATGGAAGGTTT
Source organism: Furcifer pardalis (assembly GCA_030440675.1). NCBI lineage: Eukaryota > Metazoa > Chordata > Lepidosauria > Squamata > Chamaeleonidae > Furcifer > Furcifer pardalis. Next base: position 51,932,795 of record CP126890.1, on the reverse strand, counting down.
TGACACTTAGTTTGGCCTAGTTCCATCCAAGCTTGCTATTGTTGCCCTAATGCTAGCTGGGAGCTTTCTTTCTGAAAAAGAAAGCTAGATGAAACTAGACCAAGCTAAGCCTCAGAAACTTCCATTCTAGACCTTTTCTCCCAAGTGAGCCACATTTAGATGTCTCTAAAGTGTGTGTAAATTAGGTAAAAACTTGTAGAACAGGAAATTCTGGGATCTCTAATCCAAGAAATCAAAAGAATCACATCCTAAGTTTGTGTTTTGGAATAGTAGCCCTCAGGTACGTACCCTAATTGCGTGTTTTGCATTTTCAGGACTCCGTAAGGATGGCAAGACAAATGCTTCAAATTATGCAACTGCATCATTAAAGGTGGATCAGTGCAGCTGCTGATCCAACCCAAACAAATGTTGACTCACTGTCTTGCAATACTATCATACTGCTATTACTGGTCATACTATCCACCCTGCTATTGGTGCTTTTTATGTAACTTAGCATTTACTTTCCTATACTTATGAAATATCCTAAGCAGAAAAGGAGGTTGCATTCTAACTGTGATAATTCAACCATCATCCCTTCTCTGTTTTAATTCCAGACTATTTGGGAAGGATGCAGTCTAGGAATGTCTCCAATCATTGCAATATTGTATTCAGAGATAGGTTAGGTCTGGTGGCCAAAACTGCAGTCACACCAGCGACACATCTCACAGGCAAATAATTTACATTGTTTGAAAAAAGGAAACACACTACTCACGTCACTTCCGGGTACTCCTGGTGATCCAGGGACACCTGGTTTACCCGAGTCACCATCTGGACCCTGCAGGAAGCAAATTAGGTACAGACAAATTAAGACCATAGATGTAGGCAGAGAAGTCAAGCTGTTACATGTTACATCAGTGTGATTTGGCTACAATTGGTGAACCTAGTGTGTAAACCAAATTACACCTCCCAACTCCCTGATGGAAAGGCCCTGGAGTTTTGCATTGCCTTTGTCCAGCCACAACAGGAAGCTAGTGTTTCAAAGGCCATGAGGAATACCTGGCTTCCTGTGGGGGAGGCAGAGTGTATGATACAAGCCTGCTGTTTTTTCCTTTTCCACATGCATTTCTAAGAGGAGCACCTGGAACAACCATCATGCCATGAACTTTCATTGATAATTTTCCTGATGCTTGCCTGCCTGATGAAGAGATCTTGAGTCTCGAAAACTAGCACAATGGTTTGTTTTTTAAGTGATCCAGTAAAAGGTATTGTCTTCTTCCTGCATTTGTTTTCTATATGGATCCCATGGCTGCCTTCATCTGCACATGTTACATAAGTTGATCAAAATATACTATCAGTTACTTACTGGTGGGCCTGGTGGCCCATTAGGACCTCTGTCACCCTAGTGGAACAGAAAAAGAAAAGAATAAGATTAGATGCTTTTGAAGTCTTGTAATAGCTATCACAATTCACTGTCTGAAAGACAAGCACATATATTATCAGAAGACCCAGATGCTGTGAGAGCTAGTAAACCCAGTCGTACTAATTTAACTCATTTTGTAAATTGTAAGTACTAATCTCATATAATGCCTAGCACAAATGAGAAGAAATCTCATTATATGACTAATATAGCTAACTCAGAAAATAAAGCTTGGTTCAGGCCACTAGCCCTTTGCAATACGTGACTTGGAATGCATATTTTGGATTCTTGGCACAGAGGGAACACTAAATAATTTCTACCTCCGGTTAACAGGGCATCACGGAGAGCTGCCAAAGCAAGTGCCACATGTTAAATATACTCACAGAAGAGACAGCATCTCCACTATATAACCAAAAGGAGAAATTCCTCAACTTCTGGCTGTGTTGTACTATTCAGGGTATTCACAAAATATACTTACATCGATGCCATCGATGCCAGGAACTCCTGGGGGGCCAGGGGGCCCTGGAGGACCTTGTGGACCAGGAGAGCCTCTCTGATGAGGAAGGAAAAGAGCAGTCAAGACAGTGGACTGAGAGAAGTTGTAGACATCACACCATGCTTAAGGAAACATTGGCATATATGCCCAAAGGAAGGCATGGATATGTCTGATTCTTACCTTGTGTGGTAAGAGTTCAGTTTCCTTGCTCTAGTGACCCAGAGAACTGAAACTGTCTTTTAAAATTGTGTCATACTTTAATCAGGGCTTTAAAATCCCAACCTTGTTTGTCTTTTCCTATGGATTATGCAATATTTGGATTAGCTCAAAGGGTGGGGAAATCTCAGGAAGGACTGAAATTCAAGATATGAATTGATAAAGAGCAGGAAAACTGGAGAGGCAGGAACTGCTATTGCCACGGAAAATGGTAAAGGCTTTACCACCATGGACTTAGGGCTTTAAAGACCTGGAATTGTTTCCTTTATGTTTTAGATCTCCTGCCTTTGGGATTTTGTTCTTCTTTGGCTTGAAATAGACATTGGCAGTCTGCCTTGTTTCTTTTCTGCAGTGATGTAAACACAAACCAAAACTGGAGGCTACAATGTGTACTCCACCAAGTTCTTTTGCCTGGCACAAGAGATATCTTCCACAGCCTCTTCCTAAGATTTCCCCATCCACTGGGTTTAACCAAATATGTACTTCATATGGGATATACAATCATATGCTACATTCTATTACATGTTAAACATCAACATTGCAGCCAAAACTGTTGTCGTTGTAAGTTTGATCCTGATGGGACTCAAGATTGACTCAACCTTCTATCCTTCCAAGGTTGGTAAAATAATTACCTATCATATTGGGGGCAAAATGCTAATTACTGTACATGTAAACTGCCCAAAGAGTGCACTAAGCATGATGGGGTGGTATATAAGTATAATTGCTATTGCTTTTGCTAAATGGTATTAGAAAGCAGATGGGAATGGCAGCCCAAGACCATCTGGAGGAGCAACTAGGGAGTAAGAACTATTGTAAAGATATTTAAGAGATAACTAAGGAGATGCAAAGTACTGTACAGTATATACATTGCCATAGCAGCACGATGCAGCTATGGTGTTTTTTTCAAAGTGCGGTTCAGTCTATTCCACCTCCTAATGAGCCTTCTTTCTTCTATACTTTCTTCTCACTCTCTTCTACACTTCTGCCAGATACTCTCTTGTCCCCCCCCCTCTTTTCACTCTCCTCCCCCTGCTTTCTCTCTTTTCCATTCACTCTTCACCTCCATTTTCTATTTCTCTCTCTCTGCTCTCCTCCCACTTTCCCAAGCAGTGGCAAAGTTGCAGCTTTTTCCTTCCTTCCTTAGTGGGAAAGGTTCATTCTGGGCATGGTGCAGATTGAAAGTGAAATTCCATCTACTGTGTAGATTCCCCCAGAATGCTTTTGGGCCCATATAGAGACCATAGGAAGATCTTTGAGAACCAAACTGTTCCATAAGGGTTTTTTTTTATAAGGCATATATACTTACCACTAGAAGTTAATCTGTGGGGGTATTTCTGATCACTTAGGATGTGGTGAGAGACAGGAGCTAATAATGTTATGATAAATCCAGTTTTCAAAATGTGGGAGGGGGAGTACTGTTGTTTTACTTTTTCACTAATTTGTAACATCAACAATCAAGTTGTGACAGGAAATAAGCTCACTTCTACAAATAATCACCAATGCTTACTATGCTCTGCCAAGCAAAAGTGATCACTGTTAAATCTACATATCCAGGTGTACTTTCTCAGAGACATATATTACAAAAAATATGTTTAAGAACACAACTCACTATAGTTAATTTAAAAAATCTTTCTTTCTTTCTTTCTTTCTTTCTTTCTTTCTTTTTCAGGACCACTAGCATCCTTCCAAAAATAGTACACTTTTGCAAAACCCCAGACTGTTTATTTTTCAAGATAAATGTGTGGTGAGCCCTGAAATTTTACAATGTAGTCCACTGTTCACTTTTTATGACTAAATTCCATTTGCCAGTCAGAATTAGCTTCACAAAAGGTGCTTTGTGAAAATTCAGCCTCTCTGAGGCCCCTTTCTTTGCCTTCACACCTCTCACAGCGAACGTGAACTACTAATGCTGGAAGCAAGTTCAGGAGCACCTATTTGCCCATCAAATTCAGACTGTGGGAATTCCAAGTCTAAGCATAAGTTTCACAGCCAAGATTTTAAAAGTTCATCTTTTTAAAAAGTCAAATTGTGGAAGAGTACACTGTATTTGAGTCTGTACTACATGTGAAAATAAGTTAGACAGTCTCCAGGACTCCACAATAACTTTGTTGTTTCCTCTGTAGAAACCATTAAAATTATTTATTATTCTTGTGTCTAATGAAATAAACACAGCACTCCATAGAGATTCATATCATAAGAAATCTAGTAGTTTTGGGGTATTTGGTTAATTGCAATCAGAACTTGGGAATTTTTTTTGTTTCTTGTTTTGGTTATAACTCTCAAGATTCACCAGCCAATATTTGGTGCTGGCAGTACAATCTGTAAGATTCTAGGACCTGTAGCTGATAGGAAAAAAAGAATCCCAAACTCAATATGTACTATAACAGATCAGTGAAGTCATTTAGACATTTTCTTTGTAGAGTTAATCCTGAAATAAGAATTTTATCTCCCTCCCACCCACCTACAGGGTCCCATTCCAAAGGTTGTGGCACACCAACCCAGATAGACCAGCCCTCTAAAATTAGGGGTGTTCATGTTTTGTGCAAATAAAACAATGTGCCATGAATTCATTGGCTGGGAGCCTCAGATGGGCCAGTGGAGTAAAATTCACTGGAGGGAAGTTTTCTGTTCCCTTCATCTAACAACACTCCCAAACACATCGACTGACATTATTTACTGCCCCCTCTGGAGAGGCATTTTAGTGGGGGCAGGTAATGCCAGGATGACGGGAAAGGTGGGAAACATTCCTTCTGCAAACTTTCTTCTGTTCAGTTTATCTCTGTGTTGAGCACCATTGTTAGGTTAATCGATCAATAAGTTAATAATAGCTCCTACTTTCACCACTTGGATAGTGGCTACAATAAGGTTGCTGAAGTAGTAACTGGTGTGCATTAATTCGCCTTTAGTATTTGTCCATAATAACTCATCACACTGAGCAGAACAGAAAGGCTGTGCTGAATTTAAAATTCAACTTGAAGCAGAGGGCTTGCCAGATTCTAAGCACAGAGTAGGAAGGAGAGGATAATTATTTCCTCATTTGTCTTAGAGAATTAAAATGCATCTAATCCACTCAAACCAGAGTAAAGTAGCAATCTATTTCCATAGATTTACTCTTAAGTGTCAAAGACTAAGTCTAGAGACAGGCCACTGTACAAGCCACAAATACCACCACAGATGACACACCAGGAGAAAAGAAGGAGGCACCCTCTCTCAACCTCCTGTCTGTCTATATCATATCTTGGCAAACTAGTTTCAGCTAAGGTGATGGAAAGAAGAACTGCCCTACAAAGTTCCACCTAAGCATTTTGTCTCCAACATCTAGATACCCCCAGCTAGCTCAGAGCCGCATCTGTACATTTTCTGACATAACAGCAACATTAGAAGTATACCTCCTGCCCACCAAAAAGAGAGAGAGAGATGGGAGGAGGAGGGCAAAAGAAGAGTATAAACGGCAAAATTTGAGGGAAGACTACAGATGTTAAAGAAGATTGAGATGATACAGAAATACTCCAGCCCTTTGCTGAAGAGAACAGAGAACTTTTTTACCCTCTATACTACTACTATACATGAAGCAAATATCCTGTTTTTCAAACTTACCCTGACGGCTGTCTGGCTTATCTGAAAAGAAAAGAAGATGTCAGGCAAAACTTACTTGAGAGAAGCAAAGGCAGATAATTTGTAGGAAAATCCCTAGGAGGCAGAAAAACGTCTTGCCTTGAAGAGAGTTAGCCATATGTCCTTCTGCTGATCAATTGCCACCAACTGAATTTAGGAAGTAGAAATATTGCCCTCAGTAGCACTTCTCCCAAAGCCCTAGAAAGCCATAGCCTGGGTTATTCTGCTAATGAACTGCTGTGAAGGAGGGTAGCAGAGATTGGAGGAAAACTGGTAGCTAGAAAGGAGGGATTGAATGACACTCAAGCTTTAACCCTTTGCCCTGCAGCATGTTAGGTGTACCTCCCAGTTACTTTTGCCTTGATTGTGCTATAAACAGCTGTGAGGCAAGAAAAACCCAAAGCCCACCCCACCTATTTCTTCAGTCTCTTTTTTAGTAACTTTAGAAAGTGAGGGAGTTTCCCGACTCTCCACCACAAGCATACTTGACCGTTTACCTTAAATCATTTTCTTTCTTACCGAGCTCCTGGCTATAAGTTCACTGCAGCTTTCTCGCTGAGGTCGTTGAGGGTCGCAATGAATCAGCATCCACTGGATCTCAAACTAAAGAGAAAAATGCGGGTTTTATTTGAGCTCATTTTATTTGACAGATATTCACCTTTTTGAAGCCCAGCAACAGAGCCAATTCTAAGCTGCTACCCATGGCACTTTGAAAAGCTATTGCATTACTACAACATCTCACTGCTCCTTACAACCTTTTGTGGGAGGCAGTAATTCTTCCTAATTTCTGGATGTGGAAAGGATGCCAGCAGAAAATAAGTAGCCAAAGACCACCTGATGCAGGCATGAATAAACCAGGACTGTGCTCCAGTTTCTGAATTTGAGTAATAAACTCTGGATCACATCAACTATAACCACAAATTGAATTATGCAACCTATGGCTCGCCATTTGAAAAACACTGTCAAATGGCAAATATCTCTCAAAGGGTGACACAGACATTAGCATTTTTACTGATCACTAGAATGACCAAGAATTAAACCAGGTGTTGAATTAAACAGTGGTTTGCAGAAATCATCTGCAAAACAACCAAACAGAAACGTCTTTTGTTTCTGATTATATTGATATGCTGAAAAGTACATTGTGTAATAAATGCACAAAATACTGTGAGCAGGAGTGCATTCTCTGAAGAAATCCTGAGATAAATTGGAACTTTGTGAGTTATGTTTGCATAATTTATTTTGAGGGATGAAATTCTCCACTTGTTTTATTATATCTCTATGTCTGTTAGCTCAGAGGGCCAAACTAGAGAGATTACAGGCTTTCATTAGGGGATGAGAAATAGCAATCTGGGTCTGCTAGCATGCTCAATGAAAAAAGAAACTGCAAATACGTAATCTTTTACAAAAAGAAAATCGATAACTTTATTAATGTAAGTCTTTGCAGGAAAGCATGGATTTCTATATATGTTAGCTCTACAAAACAAATATATTTCCTTCTGAGTAAATTCTTTTAGAATTCATGACATCATTTCCCTTTGGAAAATTAGGAACTCATTCAGCCTTGGTGACTTGAAACACCTTCTTACATGGTTCTTTTTCTGCTTCTTCACGGTTTGTGAGAGCATCATTCACTCTCTCCATCCGCACACCCAATGTTTTTTATTTTCTGTGCCCTTCTCCACAGAAAGGATTAAAATGCTTGAAATCCTTGTAATGATCCATCTATCTCCCCTGCTGCAACCATTTTCTACACATATCCTCCACCCTTTTGCAATCCCTCTTCTGCTATGTTTATTTCCCTCTCTGCACACTCTCTCTCATTTTTGTGAAGAAGGCTACAAAAACAATTAGTATTTTTCAAATATGCTATAGCTGTGTTCAGAGCAAGTACTTTTAAAAATTATTATAATTTTTAAAAATAGGACTAGCACCAAAATGACTGATTTGCTTGAGGTTTGTTATACCAGTTGGACTTTCAGACAGTAGAAACCAAGTTGGCCAATTTTCAACAAACAAAATAAACCCCATCACTCTTTTACACACACACACACACACACACACACACACACACACACACACACACACACACACACACACACACACACACACACACACACACACACACACACACACACACACACCAGTTTAAAATAAAATGTAGTGACATTGTTTTCACACTTTGGGGAAGTAGAGAATCTGATGAACAAATAAAAGAAACAGCACTAGAGCAAAGAGGTCAGCACTCTGCCCCTTTTTCTTTCCTGTTTAGTGACAACTTAAATGCAAAATTAAGCAACATATATATTGCTTAATTTTGCTTTCAGGTTGCCACTAAGTATCACTGGAGATGTCATAAAATACACACAGATCCGTTGGCTCAGGCCATACCATACAACACCTGCATGATTAGTGTGCTGAGAATTGCTACAAGAAAACAACATGACCACACATCTGTCTGAATGAAAAGAATTAGAAAGGTAAAAAAAACCAATCCTGAAAGGTTTGTATTCTGAATTGAGGAGGAACTATTCATATCATGTGTGGTGGAACAACAGTTTAAAGTGATGCAAACTTCAGTGGAGGAGCCCCTGTCAGCTGAATCCAGAAATCTTACAGTACTTTCTCTAGTAGACCTCACTGGCTTTCAATTGAATTCCAGTTGTGCCGTTTATCGCTTTACTTGATGACTGGCAAGTTGGCAGGTCAGCAGTTCAAGACCCAAGTGTTGCACAATGGAGTGAGCTCCTGTCTCTGTCCCCTCTCCTGCCACTTTGAAAGCAAGAAATTGCAAGTAGATAAATAGGTATCACTTCAGTGAAAACGTAACAGCATTCCATGCACTCTGGTGTCTAGTCATGTCTGCCACATGTCCATTGAAGCATCTGGAGATGCAGACAGCGCTGACTCTTTGACTATAAATGGAGATGAGCACTGGACCCTAGAGTCAGATACAGCTGACTTTCAAGCAAGAGCGACCTTTACCTTTCACTGTTTATAATGAAGGACAAAAACTGCTTTCCCTCTTCTTCTCCTTCCATGTCTAGGCCAGACGTGAAACTATCAAAATGAAGGCAACTTTTGGTGAGTAAATTCTGCAGTTCCTTTGGCCTGACCTAGTGTGAGAAAGATTAGTGTGCAGGCTCTTTCTGTGTACCCCTTAAATGTGTGTACTACTTCTTCCTCTCAAGAAAAAATGAATAATGGAGGGAAAGAAAGAATAGAACACCAGAATCAATTATACACATACTGTATACATATCCTACATCCAGTGATGGGATGTTACCGGTTCACACCGGTTCGCCTGAACCGGTAGTGTTAGGACATTTTTCATTTGGGGGTATTGTACAAAGATTGCTGCCCAGTGGAATAGTACAACTTTAAGGCCCTCCATGTGTTCTGAACACAGGTGTACATAATAGAGCCTCAAACTGATGGCCAGACTGTGCATGCCTTGTCCACATGCTCATGTAACAGCCCAGCTGTGGCTGATTAGAGAATCTGCCCAGCAACACTAGGGTATAACTGTGGCCCTCTGGGAAGGGTCTATGGAGGAGGCTATTATTCTGGAGGAGATTATCTGTGAGGAGGTTGCTATTCTGAAGGAGTCTATATACTGAGAAGAACTGAGACACTGAAGGAGGTGATGCTGTTGAGAGCTTTTCTTCAACTGAGAAGAAAGAACTGCTAAAGGATCACCAGGACTCTTTTGAGTGCTCCTGGAGTTGGAGCCAACAGAGGAATCCAAGCTGTCTACCTACTGTGGGGCTTGGAGAGAGAGAGAGACTGTTGTATATAGTCCTGTGTATGTCTGTCTTCCCCTCACTGTAAGTAAAGCGCACCTTTCCACTGAAGGCATATGTGTGTGTGTTATTGCACTAAGGCTTTCGCTGCGTAAGAGCTTAAAAGTGCTACTCTGCTATCCAGCCACACATATCGCTAAGAGAATCCCTGATAACGGGTTATGGGCCCAGGGTTCGCCTAACAGCTACGCCCGACGCCCTAACTGCGCCCGTGGGTCTTCGCCTATCAAGACCCAAAGTGCTGTGTGCCTGGACTGGAGCTGTGGAGCCCTGATCAGTGTTCGGAGGAGCTGCGTTCCCTCGAGGACTCATCGCCTGCAGGACAGTGCCCCAACGCAACCAGACACCCCAACAGAGGTCCAGAAGACGTCCACTTCGCTTCGAGTGTTCCTGCCAGCTGCATGTTTTGTGAGTCTGCAAGTAAGGGAAGAATGGCTGTTTCCAGTCTCTCACTGGTGCCCCTGCTTGATGGCACCAATTACCAGACGTGGTCAACCAAGTGCAGTCTGCTTCTGCGGAAGGAAGGGCTCTGGGACATTGTTGAAAATCCCCAGAAGCTAGAAGCCTTGGATGAAGAGGACACTAACAGAAGGGAGAGACTTGAGTATGACAATCAAAGGGCTTTGGCTATTATTGGGTTAACTGTAGCAGAGAGTCAGTTAACATATCTGAGAGGGGAGAAGTCAGCTGCCGCATGTTGGCAGAGGTTTAAGCAATTATATGTAAGGGACTCAGTCGGTTCCCAAATATCTCTCACCAGACGTTTCTTTAGGTTACGCCTCCAGCCTGGTGGAGATATTGCTCAGCACCTCCATTCAATTAGTGATTTGCTGCAGCGTCTTGCTGAAACAAACTTGTTCTTTACTGAAGAACAAAAGGCATATATTCTCCTTTCGTCTTTGTCGGAAGAATATGATGCTTATGTGTCCTCCTTGGACATTTTGCCCAGGAGTGAGTTAAATTTCCAGGGGGTCCAAGGGCGCCTCCTAGAGCAAGACAGAGTACGGGGCAGTCTGAAGGAGTTCAGAAAACCACAAGTTCTAACTGAAAGTGGTAGAAGCAAATCACCCCCTCCTCCCACTGTGTGTGTAGCAAAGAGATGTTTCAGATGCCAGAAGTCTGGGCATATTGCCAAGTTCTGTAAGGCAAGGTAAGGATAAGAGAAGTAGAAAGACTAATCTCTCTGTAGCTGCTTTTACTTATGTTGAACCTGGCACCTGGTTAATTGATTCTGGTGCATCTTTTTCCATTTGTAAAAATAGGACAATGTTTACTGAAATGTCTAAAACAAACCAGACTGTCACGTTAGCCAATGGGTCACGAGTCCATGCACTGGGTAAAGGCCAGGTAAGATGTGAAGCTCTGGGTGAAGAGCTAGAAATGCTTTATATCCCTGAGATGAAGTATAATTTGCTGTCTGTTAGGACCCTACTGAAAATGGGTTACTCAGTGACATTCCAGGGGAAGGAATGTGTCATTAAGGGACTAGATAAGGAGCTATCTGTTCCACTACACAATGATCTGTTTGTGTTAGGCTCCCGTGCACCGAGTGCGAATCTGGCTGATAAAGGATTTAGCAACAAGCTCCCCCATGACAAATGCATACACTTAATGCACAGACGGTTGGGACATGTTAATTTCCGAGACTTGAGAAGGACCATTGATCTGGCTGAGGGTATAGTAGTGAAACCATGCAGCAGATTTCTGAGCTGTAATCCTTATAACGAGGAGATGTCTATGGTCACTCCTGTAAGTAGAGTGGGTGGTTTTAGTACTACCCAGCCCTTAGAGGTGGTGTCTGCTGAATTAATAGGTCCTATGAGCCCAAGCCCTGGTGGCTCAAGGTATGCCCTGAGCATTGTTGATCACCACACAAGTTATGGGTTTGTGTATTTGCTAAGGTCCAAAGGTGAGATCTGCTCAACTTTAACCAGATGGGTAAGGTTCGCCCAGAACAAGGCAAACACACAGGTAAAGACCCTAATCACTGATGGGACACTGTTCCCAAACAAAGCCAGTACTGATTCCCTGGCTAGACATGGGATAGTCCACCACAGACCTCAGCATAGCTCAACTGTAGAGAGGAGAGGTCAAACTCTCCAGGCCATGACAAGGGCTATGCTAAGTGATGCAGGTCTCCCTTGCACACTCTGGGCAGAGGCCATAAAGTGTGCAAACCATCTGCTGAATAATGTATATCACTCTGGGATTGGGGACATCCCTGCAAGCAGGTGGCATGGAAGGAAGCCAAACTTGGGCTATCTTCGAGTCTTTGGCTCTCCTGCCTGGGTACGCATCCCGGAGCTGCCTCGCCCTCGCAAACTGATCTTCATAGGGTATGAGGCGAACCATAGGGAGTATAGGTTTTGGATGCCAGGATCCAACCAAGTTACAAAAAGCAAGAGTGCCAAGTTCCTGGAGCACTCCCGGTGGCAACATGTGGAAAGTGTCCACATTCCTGGTCTCCTGTTTGAGGAGGAGGCAGAGAAGCCAGTTCCTCAACCCAGCAATAGTAAGCTCGTTAGCAAAAGTCCCACTGATGGGGAAGCTGGGGTAAAACAAGAAATAAGTGGTGAGTCAGAGGAGTCTGACGTTTCTGGGGAGTCTGGGGGAGATACCACTGATAGAGTCCTGCCACGTAGGTCCAGTCAGACTAGAAGATCACCTGATAGATATCAGGCCACTGTGGCGTTGATGGATGAAGCAAACCCAGAAACCTCTCCTGAGGTAGCTGTATTGCCTGGTGCAAAGTCGTGTGCACAGCAGCCAGAATTAGACAGGGAGGTATCCCCACCTCAGGTCCTGTCTGAGTGTATGCCAGAATCTGAAAGGCATAGGGTGTGTGGGTCTAGGAGACCAAGGTATTCCAAAGGTGCAAAGAAAAATAATACACTGTTTCCTCCTGGTGCCAATAGGCATGTGAAGAGTGTAAGCTGATGTTGTAAATACTGAAACTGAGTGTACTGTAAAGAATCTTGTACTGTAACTGTGTATATGTATATATTGCTTATGTGTTCTGACCTGTATATTGTGGCATCCATCTTGTACAATAGGAGGAGCATGTTAGGACATTTTTCATTTGGGGGTATTGTACAAAGATTGCTGCCCAGTGGAATAGTACAACTTTAAGGCCCTCCATGTGTTCTGAACACAGGTGCACATAATAGAGCCTCAAACTGATGGCCAGACTGTGCATGTCTTGTCCACATGCTCATGTAACAGCCCAGCTGTGGCTGATTAGAGAATCTGCCCAGCAACACTAGGGTATAACTGTGGCCCTCTGGGAAGGGTCTATGGAGGAGGCTATTATTCTGGAGGAGATTATCTGTGAGGAGGTTGCTATTCTGAAGGAGTCTATATACTGAGAAGGACTGAGACACTGAAGGAGGTGATGCTGTTGAGAGCTTTTCTTCAACTGAGAAGAAAGAACTGCTAAAGGATCACCAGGACTCTTTTGAGTGCTCCTGGAGTTGGAGCCAACAGAGGAATCCAAGCTGTCTACCTACTGTGGGGCTTGGAGAGAGAGAGAGACTGTTGTATATAGTCCTGTGTATGTATGTCTTCCCCTCACTGTAAGTAAAGCGCACCTTTCCACTGAAGGCATATGTGTGTGTGTTATTGCACTAAGGCTTTCGCTGCGTAAGAGCTTAAAAGTGCTACTCTGCTATCCAGCCACACATATCACTAAGGGAATCCCTGATAGGTAGCAACATCCCCAGGTGGTTCGCCGAATCGGCAGCAACCACCCAGGATTGGTGTGTTTTTTTTAGGAATCCAGTTTGGACATCTCACCAGCAAAAAAAAAAAAGAAAGAAAGAAAGAAAAATTAAATTTGGAGCCAAAATGGCTCCCGCGTATTGTGCATGCATCAAACCTTCATGTGATGCATGCGCAGTTCTATTTTTTTACTGCACATGCATCAAATTGAAGTTTGATACATGAGCAGTACCCGGCAGCCATTTTGGCTGCTGGGAAAGGAAGGGCGCAGGGAGCGCCTGAAGAAGCGGTGGTGGCGGCCTTTCCACGCCTGGCCCTGCCACCCCACCAGGATGCCGCGCCGTTGCGGCGGTTTGCCACAGCGGCGGTTTGCCGCTGTGCCACTGCTTCTGCTACTTCCAAGGGTAAGTGAGGGGTTTGTGTTTGGGGTTGGTGGGTGGGTGTTTGGGTGGGTGTTTGGGTGGGTGGGTGTATTTAAAAAAATATATTTATTTATTTACAGGTTTGTGTTGTGGTTGTTTAGTTGGGTGGGTGGGTTGAGGGGTGTGTGTGTGTGCTTATTTTAATTTAATTTTATTATTATTTTTTGGCTCAGCCCACAATGTTATGATGTCATAACGTTGGCTCTGTCCATGAAATCATGACATCATGACATTGGCCATGCCCACAACGTCCATGATGTCGTGGTGTGGTAGTAAAAATTTTAACATCCCATCCCTGCCTACATCTACTAAAAACATATTTTTATGAGCTTTCACATCCCCTCTAAACAGTTTTGCAGGGTCCCTATAATTCAAGAAAACACACATGTATTTTTTTGGATGAAGTTTACAATCATTTCATTTGAATGTGTGCTCCATAGAGAAAAGAGGGTTTTTGAAAGCATGAATCCTTCAAATCCCAAACCCTATACAGGTCGAACCATCAACAATTCACAGACTAAAAGCTTTTTAAAAATCAGTACTTGTAACCAAAAGACTTTAGAATCATTTCAATATTAACATAATTTTCTGGATGGTGTAGTATTTACACAGTGTTATCTGGTCAGTAAAATCTTGCAGACCAGATCTATATTCCTTCTATTGAAGAAAAGGCTCGTTTTGTTTGCTAAACTGTCTTCTGTTTTCAAAAGAGCATGGCATTGCCAGACTAAATCCAGCTGTTAATCCCAACTAGACTAGACCCATCAAATCAATGGGACAGAACCACAATACAGTACAGGGAAAGGTGGAGAACACTGCTTCATTTTTCTTGGATATTCAGGGGACAAAGCATAAACCACAAGCAAACCATATTATCCCTGTTCTGACTTATTTTCCCATGTGGTTCAGTCTGAAAGAACTAACTACATTTTCATAATTATTCTATTAAAATAACCTGTCTAATCTTATTCATATCACATCATTTGTGATATCCATTTGCTTATGGCTGAATGGATGATTTGCCTGGGACTCACTTCTTCCAGTCATTCAGAGAACCACTATTGTTCCCTAAATAGCAATGATGTACGTATCTATTTCACTCTTGAATTATTCATACAATCAATGAGCTTTTCAAGTCTGCAGCTCTTTAAGATATCATAAAAAATCAACTTTCATTCTCAGACATGTCTTTCCCTCTCTTATCTCCTAATATGTCCTGTTCATCCATTACTCAATGCACATTCTTCAACATGCAAGGGAGAAAGTGTGTAGCTTTGCACTGTCTTTCTTCCTTTTCACCATGTGCAAAATCACTTGTCTAAAAAGGAGATGTTTTTATTTGCATTAGAAGCTTCCATGTGAAAAGGAACCTCACCCTTCCAAGACTCCAATTTCTACGGGAGAAAGGTGATAATAGAGGAAGCAGAGAGAGTGATAGAGTACTGAAGAAAGTGAGTCAACAACTGAATAGAAATGCAGTAATTGTCCTTAATGCTTTCATTTTCCCTCCTCTACTATCATTCTCCCCCCTTCTAGGTGAGAGCCTTGTCAGGGCATGGGGGCTTGAGCATTCTAACTAGGCCAAGGATTCTCAACCAAATCATTTAACTCATCCCTTGGTCCAGCCACCACTTCTGCTGCCATCAGAAGTGGCCACTGATGGATTCCTGGTGGTTGCAGGGGGATTCCAGTGGCTGCAGATATGTTCTCGGAGGCTGTGATCCAGTCTTCATCAGACTCTGAAGATGACCTGGATCAGAAGGCACTTCTTATGCCCAGCCCAGTCCTGAACCAGGAATCTCAGCCAGCTTTTGGCCCAATTCTGTTTCTCCAAGCATATGACCTGTCAGATCAGAAGTCTGTCTCTGACAATGATCAGCCCTCAGCCAGGGAAAGGAGCAGAAAGGAGCAGCACTTGAGATGGAAGCAAGCTAGAACTCGTTACCATAGAAGACTCCAAGCTGATACCAATTAGCTGGGAGGCTGTTAAGCAAGCTTGTTGCAGAATTCCAGTGTTGGTACAATTCTTCAGTGCAAAGACTGATGCTCTGCTTGACTTTGAATACCTCTTGAGATTTCCTGCCTAGACCCTGACCTGCCTGCTATAACCCTGACTTCTCTGCCACCCTTGACGATGCCCCTTGACATCCTTGGGACTAAACACTAGCTTGAACTACCAGTAACCAGAACTCAGCTTGTTCTTTGGACTTTGCCATTTGGACTCTCCTTAAATAGACTCTCTGTGTAGTGCTGCTATGATGCGACTGTGCTTGCTGGGGTAGGTCAACACATGCAGATGCATACCTGGCAGCTGTGGGAAGTTTTTCCAGTGGCCACAGATGCATTCCTGGTGGCTGCCGGGGGGGGGGGGTCTTCACCCACACAGCTCCTCCAGGCCAGTAAGCAGGGGAGCCATGGGCTTTTTTGTCTGAGGGAGCATGACTCCTGAACTAGGTGGTCTTGCCCATCTCTTGTCAATGATGTTAGGTCAGGACTAAAACTCACCAAAGTGTCCCCCATTGGATCCCTTGGGCAAGGTGAAAGCAGAGGGCACACGTCATAGTCCACCTAGCCAGTGGGTGATGTGATATCCAAATGGGTAAAAAACCACATGCAAATGGACTTAATTTCTCAAGTCCCCTGGCATGTACAGAACGTTGTCACAGAGATGTCTACCAATGCCCAGACTCCTCACTAAATAATGACTCCAAGGTATTCAAGGTACTGTCATTTTCAGTTTTAAAAACTCTCCAGATCAGCAAGCAGTCAACAAAGGTTAGCCCTTGCTGCTCATGCCAGAATTAAATGACAACTATGTGATGGACAAATCACAATCTGTGATCAAAATTACTGTGAAAAACATCAACAATTTTAGATATGTAGATGATACTACCCTAATGGCAGAAAGTGAGGAAGGTCTAAAGAAAATCCTGCTTAGGTTGTAAGAGGAGAGGGCAAAAGCTGGCTTAAGACTCAACATCAAGAAAACCAAAGATAATGGCAACAGGCCCTATCAGTCCCTGGAAAATAGACAGGGAAGTAGAAGCAGTCACAGACTTTCCTTTCCTAGGATCAAAGGTCACTGCAGATGGTGATTGCAGCCATGAAAGAAAAAGGCGACTGATGCTTGGGAGACAAGCTATGAGAAACCTGGGGAACATAGTTAAAAGTAGAGACATCACCTTGCAAACAAAAATTTGCATAGTCAAGGCAATGGTATTCCCGGTAGTAACGTTTGGTTGTGAGAGCTGGACCATAAGGAAAGCTGAGCGCAGAAGAATAGATGCCTTTGAAATGTGGTGTTGGAGGAGAGTTTTGAAAGTCCCCTGGACAGCGAGGAACACAAATAGGTCAATCTTGGAAGAAATCAACCCTGACTGCTCTTTAGAAGGTCAAATAGTAAAAATGAAACTAAAGTACTTTGGACATCAAATGAGAAGAGAGGATTCACTTGAGAAAACCTTGAAGCTGGGAAAGATGGAGGGTAAAATAAGAAGGGGGCGGCCAAAAATGAGATGGCTAGATGGTATTGTATACACAATGGGCTCAGAGCTGGGCAGGCTGAGGAGGATGGTAGAGGACAGTGGTGCCTGGCAGGCTATGGTCCATGGGGTCGCCATGGGTCAAAATCGACTGTGTGATTAACAACATAAAATGTGATATAAAGAATTTAACATGGATTTATTCATGATGCTGGTGTTCTGCTTAATTCTGTAATTATTTTTTATAAGAGAAACAATTTCTCTGTTTATGGTTTTAAGCTAATTACTGCTGTTATCTATTTCCAGAAGGTAGTTATATTATATTGCAGCAAAATCAGCAAGTAAATAATATTGTGGCACCTGAAAAATTAATTTATTTATAATGCCACACAGCTGGCACTGGCTAGGGCTGTGAGTTTGATTCAGAACTACAGGTTGCAGGGGAAAAGTGCTTTTAAATTACTGCCAATCTTCCCCTGCCAGTGACATTATCTCCCTTATGCAGGCTTAGTTTATGCAATAGGACTTCAATTGTTACAACCCACATCTTAACTGTAATATATTTACAACACAATTGTTACAACCCACATCTTAACTGTAATATATTTACAACACAAATGTTGATACTGTATGCTCCTAAAATCCC
Organism: Furcifer pardalis; assembly: GCA_030440675.1. Taxonomy (NCBI): domain Eukaryota; kingdom Metazoa; phylum Chordata; class Lepidosauria; order Squamata; family Chamaeleonidae; genus Furcifer; species Furcifer pardalis. The sequence continues at coordinate 51,915,005 of CP126890.1, read as the reverse complement.
CTCCTTTTCAAGCAAGAACCCTCCAGCTTACTTTAATTGTACTGTAGTTGATTCTTCTATGTTCCCATTAGAACTATGCTAGCCAGTAATTTGTTCCTTACATATTTCAGGAAATTGTTCAGAAAGCTTGAGGGCATCATTGGTTATATTGCCATCTGGTGGGTAATTTGTGGTTAAAGGAACCTACAGTTTCTGTATATTTGTCAATGTGAGAAAGAATAAGCGACCAGATCTTTGCCACAAACCTTTGTGGAACAGCTTTGTTGCCTTTGTGATGGTGATAAATGTTTATAAGTGAGCTAGTCACTGCATTTTATGAAACAGGATGTGGCACTTGTATCTAACAATCTGTTTGCCCTGTAGGCTGCTTATGAACCTCAACAAAATGAATAAAGAAGACTCTGCAGAAGGAATTGTTTTTGGAAAAGAAGCTCAGGGAAAATAAGAAGGCTGCCAGCCAGCACTAGTGAGCAAGTCTTCAAATGCTGTTGCCAAATAAATGCTGTGGTCATCAAATCATGTAAGCAGAAGTATTTGGCTTCATGCCAGTTTAGTCCCATTAAGACTAAGTTTATGTATGAGTTTAAACAAAGTGCAATTACACTAGAGTAATTAAGTTGATCTGGAGAAAGCCCAGAGTGGGAGAATATCCAAGATGGGGGGTTAGGAAGGTAGGTAAGTAAGTAAAGTGATTGCTGTTTATTCAAAAAAAAAATTACTTTCAATAACAAACCTCTCAATAATAAAAAAGTATTTCTAAGGGTTCATTCAAATACCACATGACCATTTTAAGGGGAGATGGGGTCGAATAAAAGTCACAGAAAGTCATAAGGGGAGGGGATCATGCGACTCGAAAATTATCATTTGCTTTTAACATCCAGCTGGCCATAGATCTATCTCCAAACCATGTGATTTAGGGGGGTCGGTCAAAGGTCATGGAAAGTCTCAGAGGGGGAGGTCAAAAAGTGGCCTATTTTAGGTCATGTGGTATTTGAAAGAGCCCTAAGATTTGCCATCCAAAAGAACAGATGGTTTCATATTGATACTACATTACTTTGTATAATTGAGTTTAAGTATCTTCAACTATTATCTACTTAGAGATCATGATTTAATATGCAGTGATTTTAGGAAATCAAAGACTTCCTCCTTCTATCCTATGGTCCCATGATGAAAAGGATTCTATGGGGGTAACCTCAAGGACTTCAGAGGATAAATCAGAATTATTTTAGTTCTGAAAGGGTTAGAGTTTGGGTTAGGGTTAGGGTTATTGTGACTGATTAGGCATGTGATAATAATCAAATTGCATTAGATAATGTAATCAGTTTTACATGGAGTAACTTACACAACAGGGCTTTAACCAATGACAGTGAGAGTGAATCCATGTTCCAGGCCTTTGTCCACTATTAACCTATAATTATTTTAAAACTGCATATCTGTCCTCAATCCCCCACAGAGGCCAATCCATTAGATAATTTTTTACTGTAACAATGATGAAGCCAGAGTCCATTGGGTTCATGAAATCAGTTTCGATGCACACACACATACCTAAATTCACACACAGGAAATCAAACTTCAGGTGAAGGTTATCAGATCTTATTGCATGTCACAAGAAAGCTGATGGCAATGGAACAATAGTGGAACATTATCATCAGGATAAGAACAGCATGTTTTGGATATTTAAATGCCATCTTCCTATTTCTGGGACATTAAGCTCTGTTACATTATATTATTAGCAAGGAAGCGCCTTTGTAGCACTAGGTACAAGGATTACCAAAGCATACATGAAGGTATTGGTGCGTATGAAATGTTTCCTGTCCATTGTTGTTACCTCGTTGTTACCTCACATTTCCTTTACATACTTCATACCAATCACTAGACATCTCCAAAAATAAAACAGTGTGTCTTGCTATGTCACCGTTGAGATTTCTAAAATTCTGTATTATAGGTTGAGGACACATACAAAAAGGGTGGTGGTGTTTCAGGAACATAATATTTTCCTCATAAAAATAAGTATTCTACAGTACTTGAGTCATGATATCATAATCAAAGTCTCTGGACAATGTCCAGAAATCCTCACCTTTTACTTTACTGTAGCTTGTATTCCAAAATAAACTGCTGTTTTATTCTTCACAATTTTTCTTTTTGTATAAACAAGGAAATCAAGTTCTTGCAGAAAATGTCTAGTGCAGTTTCTACCTTGAGCTTTAGGGCAAAATGGGACCATAGGTCAAAGGAAAAGCCATTTTCAGTGGCTATCTCACATATATCAATTAGATTCTTTAATGTCACTGACAGCACAATAAATTTTGATAAGCTGCTTAGTTCAAAGATGGTCATGTTCATTTCTAATTTGTAAAGGTCTGATGGCTTTTAATTATTATGTGTTATGAGTTGAGGTAAGACTTGCACTTAAATCTCCAGTATGTGCAGCATCCATTTTAATGTGATTTATTAACTGATCTGGTGCTTTCAAAATATCTCCCCTCACCCCAAGCATTGTTGTCATTCAAGTAAGGTTCAACAAAAGCAGATTTCCAGATATCCAATTATAATGAGGTTTTGGCATTCAAAGCTTATTAAAAGAGAATTAATTTTCCCTCCCAGCAACTTCAAAGTCACAGATCCATTTCGTACCACCCTATTTGGATCCAAATATCTTGTAATCTCTCTACCAACTCACCAAATTAAACAAAGAAAAGCAATCCCTTTTGCTTTGTAAAGGTAAATACTCAAAACTTACCGGAACAGAAATCTGAGGATTATTTTTCAGTTTTCCCAGCATGGTAAAGCCGTCAACATTGATCTTTCCTCTTGGTTTTAGAGCTAAAGTCTGGATCATAGTGCAATCAACGTAAAGGCTTACAGCGTTTTGTTCTATACCAACCATGACCTTGTGCCACTGGGAATCAAATAGATGTGGCAGGTCTGGAAATGTTGCTGTTTGGAGACTTCCATCAATTCCTCTATACGAATATTCAAGAGACTTGACTTGTCCATTTAGATTCAATCCAACTTGCTCTTGTCCATTAGTGTCCAGAATCTGCCAAACACTCCAGTATTTCTGAAGTGTGTTTCCGGGCATCCGAAAAGTAGTTAAAATAGAATATTCACCAGGGAGTCCATTAGGATACAAGGACCTGTATGGGAGGAAAATAAGGCAGGCATCCAGTTGCTGTTTATTAACTAGCTTGATTTAGCAAAGTGACAAATGGTCTCTTGCCTATAGCCCAAGGTGCGACCAACCCACTAGGGATTTTCCCAGTCTGAATTATTAGCTCAGCTTTCTTGCAGAGATGTTAGTTCTTGATAATATTATCATTTCCCATATCACAGACAACCCAAGTATGAAATTTCAGCCAATGACAGTGTTGTGATCAAAACTCAAGATCCCTAAAATAATGAAAATAAGTAAGCGGCCTCTCTCTCTCTCTCTCTCTCTCTCTCTCTCTCCTTCCACAGGAAGCTTAATTGCCCAAAGCCTGGCTGAATAAAAAGTGTTTTGCCTCCAAGCCAAAGGATATCAAATGGACACCAAGCCTTGGTAGGGAATTCTACAGCCCAGGAGTGAACACTGATAAATCCATCTCACACAACCCTCTCAAATGCACGTGCAAGGACAGTGAAACTGAAGCTGTGTTCTACATCGATGATATCTGTAAATTCATGTGCTGAATTCACCCATAACCTCTATTTGGCCTTAACATATTCATGCTAATCCAGGTGGTGACTGTGGGCTTGCTTGCTACTACCTCCTCACCCTTCCCCATTTTCTGAGTGGTCATTGGGATACTTTCTGGTTTGTAGGACCCACGACTTGAGCTCTGACCTTGCTCTCTATAAGTTTCATTGAGAACAGTATATAACCAAGGCTTGCTTCCCTAACTGCAAGTAGCAATTTTAGCACCTTAGGGCAAACTGTACAAAATGTATCCCCAAATCAAAATGGGAAGTAATTACAGTACTGAACACATTGTCAGCATTTCCCTTCTTCCAAAAGGGATCACAAGCACTGTCTGAGCTACATGTATGTTGCTGGAACATACATGCCACCAGGGGACATGATTCAGCTGAGATGGCAGCAGGCATAGTGGTAGCTGCAATTGTTATAATGTTCCCATGCAAAAATACATTACCTAATTACTGACCATTTGAACAGCTATAGCATGCCTTAAAATCTACACGTGATAGGCAATTTCTGAGTCCAGATTTGGAATCAGCATACTCAATATCATGTAAATCACATGTTTTATTCCCAGGAGCAAAATCATTTTTGTGCAGTGTTATGACAGTGAATCATGAAATTTATTGCTCATGAGCTGTATATCTTTGCTGCCTATAAAATAATGAACTGGAATTATGCTATGTTACTAGTTCTAAGGCCTGGAACAATTCAGATGCTCAACTCATATGTACCACACCACACTATACCTCATTTTTATTAGCTTTCTCAAAGTGTGGTAAAAGTGGATGGAGCTGAAAGCTTTATTGGTATATTTATAGCCAATCTTTTCTGCCTGGGTAAATTTTACATGCATTCTCCCCCACCCACTCTCATCCCCCCCCCCATAACTGTCTTTTAGTATAAGAATCTAACTGCTTGGACTAAAGCCACACAAGAGGACTAATGAATTAGTGGGAACTAAAAAAAATCAGCCTTTATGTCATGCAATTCCTCCCACACAATGAAACAAGAAAGCCAGTCTAAGCTCATCCGAAGAAATACCAGTTGTTAGTAGGATAAATTGCTTAACTTCCATGACAAATAAAAATAAAGCACTACACACACACATAACTCTTGTCAAACTAGATATGAATTCACATGATAATTATGTTCTTCCTCTATTAATCTTCTTAAGGCTATTTTTTATTAACTGAAAAATGGCTCATGACACCTACGCACAATAGCCACTCTGCAGTCAACCTTTTTCCTTTAGTTTTGTCTATAAATTGTTGTCTATAAATCTTACTATTGTTGTAATGTAAATCAGTTTGCAGGTTACGATGTGTAAATTGCCTACATACATACATACATACATACATACATACATACATACATACATACATACATACATACATACATACATACATACATACATACATACATACATACCAGTCTGTTCGTGCAGCTTAGACTTTAAAGCCCTTCACACATTGCTTTTCAGCACATGCAGGGTGGAAAGTCACATTTACAAACTAATAACTGTCAGTCTGTGAAGAGGTGATCATGTACAATCCTTAAAACTATGGACTACTGATTGAAAGATTGGCTTCTGATATAGTGATATGACACTTGCTTTTCAAAGTTTTTGTGGTGCTGTACCATCAAACAGCTTGGTATGAACCCTGGGTGTACCAGTGCAATGCACACAGGACCCTTGCCACGAGTAACAGGGCTAGAAGTTATTGCCAGACTTAACACACTGAACTGGATGTGAGAAGGAGCCCTTGCTTTCATTTCCAGAGAAATCACCCTTCACTCTTTTGATCAATGAAACATCGTTCATGCTGTACATTCTTTTCAGAAAATGTACCAGTGATAAAGAACTCACTTTGCATTATTTATTAGAAAGAGGGAAAATTGCTGAAACAAAACAGATAATCCCCAGCTTTTTAATTAGTTTCTCAGGTTTCCTTGGAGACATGCAAATTAGAACCACTGAATAATAACTGAGGTTGTCTTCATCCTATAAAGGAACCTGGCTAAAGAATAGAAAATGTTCATGCTAGAAATGTTATCGCTTGCTACTGACTTGGCATTTATAGATATTTTTGTTATTTCCTAGAACATTTCCAATATATCTCATCAAGCAAGCTATTAGAATCTGACTGTAATTCATTAACCCTTGTTATACATGTGGATAATCTAAGCTACTTTTACAAACAGCACAAGACTTCTACTCAAAACCCTGATAGAAAGGAGGACACTTTGGCTCTCCAATATCAGCACTGGAATATTCTCGGCCTTCCAAATGGCAAATTGTACCTCCAGAAAGGGGAGCATGAGAAGATATCAGGGCATGGAGAGGCTGTAGCAAAAGCCATGGGGACCACATGTGGCCCTGAAGTTACCTATTGCCCATCCCTGACCTAAACACTTCTGCCCCATGTCACTCATGGGGGTATCCTTATGTTGTCATTGATCCTAGAAAGTCCTTAAAGGCTAAACAGGTGGTGTTCTATTAGTCCTTATCACCAAACAAAACAGCTTCTATCAGGGAAACAAGGAGGCCTACCTACCTACCTCAAAATCTGCTCTAGAAAGCTGACGGATAGATTTGAGTTGCAGGGGAATTGAGGGCAGGGGTGGGGAGAATGCTGTTGTTGCTTAAGCAGAAGTACATTTCTACAACATCAGCCAGAATTCTGTTGGCAGTTAATGTCTGTGTAACTAAATGTATGTAAATTAGAACAGCAAATTGACACATTAATGAGGTGCTGGCTGGTTTCCTGAGCATGTACAGAATCAAGCATGGGCCTAAGAGTCCAACCAGAACCTTGTTAATGAGTGGCAGATTGCAAGATAAATCACCAGTGGAATACCTGCTTGTCAGGTTACCCCAGTCCTGGCTTCAGGACAGCTAAGAGACCAAAAGAGGTTAAAGTAAAGTGAAATTTGATACTCACTAGCTTTGCTAAAAATATTTATATGCAATGTTAAATCTACAGTCAGTGATCTCTCCAGATTTCTCCTTCTTTGCTTAAAGGTGGCATATGGATAAAATAAATAATAAAATAAACAACAATACATTGGTCATTTTACTACTGCTAAGGCTTTGCAAGGCACAGTTTTATGAAGGTACCTCTTTGTACATCTGTTTGCTGTTGCATGAGAAGGACAAATCCAGCTCAACTTAACTAACAGACAAGCTATGTACATTTTTTCCAACATAAGGACCTGGTTTTTTTTAACCTGAGAGGAAACAATCTAATGACAAAAAAGAAGGAATGAGGTACTAAATTATTTGAGTTACATCACTCTGCACTTACTGACTTGGGCATTCAAGCATGCGAGACACATCTACTAAGCTCACCGCTCAAAATATTCTATTATTTAAAAGCAAAGGCTTTAAGCATGTAGAGAGATGTATCCATGTCAGTGCACTAGTAGGGGCTACATTGCTTTATGGTTGTGTTTATACATTAAGCTCTCATTAATAACATGTAAATGCAAACCAGCTTTTTTATATATTGTTCTAGGTCTGAATAAGGGTCTTATCCTTTGTAGCACCAATTAATGAGGCTGTACTGGAAAAAATCTTTCCAGACTTAAATTAACAGGAAAAAGCTGAAAGAATACTACAATGATATTATTGTTTTTCCTGCAATCCTTCTTGTTTATTCTGAATTTGCATAAGGTTATAAACCTTGGTATCAAGGATCTGGGCTGAAGATGGTGGTGGTGGTGATAATAATAATAATAATGGGCATATTTTTTTTCCAAGCTGGGTGTTCTTTTCTTCCAAACTTAACTTGTAGTGATAGATTTCCCTCTGCCATGAGTGAAAATCCAAATAAATTACAGTTTGTATAACCTTCATGCCATAACATTTTACAAAAATAGCATACCAAAATGAGCTTGTGGAAAGCAACAGACAAAATTCACACTTGCATAAATTGTGACATCACAGCATAGTACTGCTTCTGAGAAGAATCCTATTAGGGCAGGTTCACACTCACAAATAAATTAGCTACATGCTTGACAAATTTAACCCTAATGCTTTTTACACCTACTATTCCCACTGTCATGCTCAAGCCTGGACCTCAGGTCATGCTTCCCCCACTGTGATAGTTCTAGCTTCCTTCACAACTGACCTACTGTTAGGAAAAGGAAATCTAGGAAATTATAGGAACTCTCATAAGGGGACTGCAGTGGTGCAAATGGCTAAGTCACTAACTGGAAGGTGGGAGGTCAGCAGTTTGATTCCTGAGTACTGCAGGACGGACTGAGCTCCCATCTTTGTCCCAGCTCCTGCCAACTTAACAGTTCGAAAGCAAGAAATTGCAAATAGATAAATAGGTACCACTTCAATGGGAAGGTAAACAGCATTTCGTGCACTCTGGTGTCTAGTCATGCCTACCACATGACCACAGAAACATCTGCAGAAGCAGACAGCACTTGCTCTTCGGCTTTGAAACAGAGATGAGCACTGAACCCTAGAGTTGGATACGACTGGCTTTCAAGCAAGAGAAACCTTTACCTTTACTAATAAACTCACAGACAGACAGACAGACAGACCCTAAGCCACTTCTTAAAACAAGAAAAATATGGGCCAGTTGTTGGGAATAATTTATATTACAAAAGGATGCAGAATCAATTTTCTTCCGTTCACATATAAGTAACAAACATTATTCTTTCAGCACCCACATTAGTGAACAGCACTGCTGTAATTCCCTGCAACCACCAGATGGCAATACAGATGGCAATAGATTCTATTATTGCTTTTAAATTCAGGCACTCCAAAGAAGACAAATTCCATGAAAGCTAGTACATTTATTGCATAATAGCTGGCTGCTGTTGTGGCCCAGACTAATATTAAAAAATAATTACCTGCTTCATATATGAATGAACAATAATATCAAGCAGTGAGGTGTAACAGCTTTATTAGCAGAATCCTAGAATAGGCGTGTTACTCACAATCAAGCTAGGTATAAAAATATGATCCAGTCTCATCCAAAGTGAGCAATTCACTAGGAGACACCCACTTTCAATTTATGCACTTGAAATTGAAGCCTGTGGTACCATGTTAAGCTATAGTATCATATTCTCTTCCCACTGAAGCCATACATAGATTCTGGCAGAAATTTTACTTTGTAAAGGTGGGAACATATTCAATGACAATACTGTATCTGCTTCTTTTTATTATTTGCTGCAATGCATCATTTCTCTCTAAATCAACTTGTTTAAGATTTTTCTTTTTAAAGGTTGGAATATTGGTTTTAACATACTGCCATTTGATAGACCAATAATACAAGGCATTACACAGTATTTGATGTAAATAAATTTAGAAATGTCATAAATTATTCCCCCAGCTCACACAATCCACTGACAGTGGGTACTTAAAGAGCAGTTACAATCTTTTGTAACATTATTATGTGTGTGTGTGTGCATATGCAAATGTGTGTATGTGACAGAGAGTTCAAACACAGATGAGTGTAATATGTTCTCCTATGAACACTAATATGGAATACATATATGGTTTTGTTTTAAAGTTTAGACATGTTATCGGTAGAGGAAGATCCACAAGGAAGGATGTACAAGAAAGATGGAATTCAGATGTTCACTTTATGAGTACATTAAATAATGATGAACACAGCCAGGGGAGGACAATGGTATTTTGATGTCTGAGGCAATGATGAAGATGGTACCCACTTCTCTCATTCTACATTCAGAGGCTGGCTAGACCTCTAGGCATACTGAATCCTAATCTGGTAGCAATCATCCCCCTCAACTGAGGGCAGCATCTAGTTTTGTGCATGAGGATGGTCCTGACACACTGATTTCTGCCTTCCAAGTGAGAGGGATAAGCAAGATGTCTAAGAAGAAAGTTAGGGGACTCCTAGAGTTACCTTATTCTTCTTAATGGTACAACGAGCCTACCTGTGTCTATTCATTGCTGTTCTTGTCATCCTATACCAGTGATGACGAACCTTGACATTCCAGGTGTTCTTGAGCTTTAGTTCCCAGAAGCCCTGATCATCCGGAGTGCTGACTTGGGCTTCTGGTAATTGAAGTCCACAAACACCTTTAGTGCCAAGGTTCACCATCACATCCCTATACATATTGATGGAGGAATGCTATGCTGAGGAATCTTTTCTATCCCTGTAGTTTACCCACCTGATTTATAACCCTAATTTTCCAGAGTTGTGTGCTGGGGTGGGATTCCATAAATAGCTCAGTGAATTAGGCATCTGACTGCAGAGCCAAAAATTCAATTCCCTACTGTGACTCCAGAGAGAAACACTAGTCTGTGTAAGCTTGGCCAAACGGTGTAGTCTAAGAGGATCCTCAGAAAAGGGCAATGGCAAATTATTTCTGCATACTTCATACCTAGTCATCATAAGTCGGAATTAACTTGACAGTACATCATCATCATCATTACATGAAAAGAAAATCCTCCCTGCTGCAGATGATCTTCCCTATCATGACAAACACCATGAGAATAGTGGCAGAGAGGACTATAGCAACCATGCTTGCCCCCATTCCTCCTGATGTATTTCATTCCATCTTCAAGATCACCAAGAGATGATTGTTATGTGACATCTATACAAATAGGCATAAGATAACACTCCTAAAAGGCATTACCACTTTTGTGGGGTCCTACAATCCACCTACCTCATCATTCAGTAGATCACACCATTCCTGTAATTCCAGCATATCATCATATGTGTGCCAATTACCTTTAATCATCATCTTCCTTTTAAACAGGGCTTTGCATGGTGATATCCACAATGGTATTTTTAAGACAATCTTAGCTTAAAGCTATGCCAGATTCTTAATATGACTCTCCAAACAAAGTGGTTGTTAAATTCAACGTTTACTTTAACCTTATCATACCAAAGATATAATTCTATTTTGGAATTACAGCGCAGGGAGAATATAATGAAATCAAGGGAGGATTTGTTGAAAGAGGGTTTAGAATGTTCATGGTTTGCATACTTACAACTAGCAGAGAGATATAAAATGGATAAAAAAGTATTTGATTTTGAAAAAGGGAAAAATAGGTTGGGGAGGGGGAATTATGCTCAAAAGAGGATCACTTGATTTCTAAAATGTACAGGCTGCTCCTAGAATTAGGTACAGAGGAGGAACAGATTAAAGACTAAATTATTAAATGGGCAATGAACTTTGGTTATAACATCCAGTTAGAACAGCAGGAAGGTCTGTGGAAATTTGGCTTGAAGTTCACTAGAAATTACAATCTTTTTAAAAAAAATTCTACAAAATGATGTATAGATGCCACCCAAGACCATGTAAGTTATCTAAAATATATAATGGAGTTAATGATAGTTGTTGGAAATGTCAAGATATGGATGGTTCATTCTACCATATGTGGTGTACATGTAAAGTGGCTAAAAGATATTGGGTGGAAATACATCTGACAATGCAGAAAATGTTGTCATTTAATTTGAGACTGTCACTAGTCTGCTAAGACTATTGGACAGTCAAATAGAAAGGAATAAGACTGTTGAGGTCAGGTATATGACAATGGCAGCAAAACTCTTATATATCTAAAACTGGAAAGTCACTAAAATGCCAACAATTGAAGAGTGGCTGATGAAGGTATCAGAAATGGCTGAAATAGCAAGGGTGACAGCTCTAATAACAGATAGGTTGTTAACAAACTTTGAAACAGGCTGGAAGCCCATATTGGACTTTGTGGTAGAAGATGGAAAGGGAAGACCATTACGATATGTCTTGAAGTTTAGGTGTGGGGTATAATATAGACTTAAAGTGTTTTGTTCTATTTAAACTTGATGGGAAGTTATAATGAGACATATTTATGGGAAACTGTAAAATTGTTCTGACCTTTGGTTTTGATTTAAAAGCCCTAGTGGCAAATTGTTAAACTACTGTACCGCAACCGGAACATTGTGAGTTTGATCCTCACCAGGACTCAAGGTTGACTCAGCCTTGTGTGACTCAGCCTTGTCTGGTGCTCACACAATGTATAGGAGATAGTGAACTAGCCTGACCCTGCTCTGTGCTTATTTTGGGTTAGGTTGGAACAATTCCTATAGGAACAGAAGGGTCACTATAAAGGAGATCACTTCCAAGGAAATGACATTTCCCAGCACAATCAGATGTGATCTTTTCTCACCATTTCATTGTCACAAGAGCAAGCAATTGTGCATTAAGACAGAGTAGTGATAAATAAAAGCAACAGGATACATTACCTAGTTGGAATCCTGAAGTCTACATTTGTGCCTAATTTGTAAGCCACTTGTAAAGAAGTGGAGCCCACCACACGCTGGGCAATGCCTCTGGAAGCTGCTTTATCAAGTTGGAACTGGGAAATGAGATCATATCCTAGAAGAAGAAATACGCAACTTTGAATTTTTATTTATTTATTTATTATTTTTGCATGGAAAAAATAATATAGGTGTGTGACATATATAGAATTTTTCTTTGGTGTATCATTTAATATGTATTCTATTGGTGTTTTAATTCATGTTGGCTGAAATTCCACATCAGGTTCTAACAGCTTTATAATATGGCAAGTTGCAAATCATGATTGGTTCGGAGGATATAAATATTTTGATAAACAGAAGGATAATTGATAGAATGCCTGAGATCCTGTTGTGCAGCTCCGAATAGGCAATAGTAATAATGTCATCACTAGCAGCAAATGGCTGCTAATTAAAGGCAAATCACACTGAGCAAAGGCAATTTCAGGATGTGTGTGACCTGTGCATAATGTAGCAAAATTGTGTGTAACCAGACACTGCCGAAGGAAGCCTTTAATTGGTGGCAGTTTGCCACTGCTGATGAAATCACCCCATTGTGCACATGGAAGTGTGCAACAGGATTTCAACCAGTGTCTTTATTAATTCAAATTAATGTGATTTCTAGAAACAGATAGAAAGAAGAATACAGTCTTCAAATAGATTCTCTGAAATACTTGCCTGGTAAGTCATCTTGGCCAATTCTTCTTGATGGGCAGAGGTCAGTGTTTGTGCTGGAATCAAAAGTTAGTGGAAACCCTGCAAGGAATATACACAGTTATTTCTGCTCATCATGCTATTGGCAGTGGTGGGCTGACCCACCCGGCTACCAGGACTCATCCTGGGCGCACGCACACACCAGCACCAGTGGTGCCCCCTTTAGATTGACCACAGGCAGGCACATGCACCCGGCGACCAGCAGGAGAAGCCACCTTGCTGTTGCCATGAAAGAGGAGAAGCACCCAGCTGTTTTTTTCCTTCAAACTAGAATATGCCCCTTAGTTGGGGGAGGGGCAGCTTGTTTCTTCTTCTCTTTCACAGCAACTGCTCCCACCAGGAGCGTGTACATGCCCGTGCATTGGGCGGACCAAGCGAGGGGAGGAAACATGAGGCAGGGGCTGCAGGGCACGAGGCTGGGCAGAGCTGAGCCACACTGCGGGTGGGGGAAGAGCCGCCCCAGAAGCAGGAAGTGCGGGAGAGCCAGGCCAGCCTCAACCAACAACCGGGCAGAGGGGGCACAGACAGCGGCGGAGTCGGTGAACGTATTGCCTGGCACTGAGCAAACTTTTCCCCATCCGCCCTGCTTCCAGGGGCTGGAGGAGCGCTGAGCCTTGCACGGCTCTCACCGCCACCACCACCATGGAGGAGAAAAGCCCATGCTGGACCAGCAGATGCCCTGACGCTCTGCTCGATTAGTGGCGCTTCCTCTTCAGCGTTCTCCCAAGGTGGCCAGCACATCCCTGATTATTGGATGGCCTGTGACCTTGAACCCATTCCTCAGATGGATGCTCCATAGAAATGTACACTATTTGCATCTAACTAAATGTATTTAGGATCAGGACATAAAAGCAGACATTCCTAAAGATCAACACAGAAAAACTGGACAAGTTCAGGAACAGGCAAAACCCACACATGTTTTACACAGGTCTGAAAGAGAGAGCTGTACGTGACACGTTTATAAGTTCTCTCAATGCTATTTCTGAAGATCAGCAGCTGTCCCCCACATAGGCATATAAAGACGTCTATAGTGCAGAGCTATTTGTGGTTTGGGCAGCCTTTAGAAATTTCTAGCTTAGCTAAGTTAGCTAAGTCAACACCTAGACTTAATTCAAAACAAACAGGCATCAAGTCTGCTGTGGCTCAACCAGTGGTTGTGAATTGAAGCTCTTGGATTCTTTTCATTCTCCTTTGATATTCAAGATGGTCCCTTCCTGTCCCATGTTTGATCATACAACAAGTCCTGTACAGTGTGAGGAGGTGTTCTGAAAAAGGATGTGAAATACAGTTTCTTGCAAGAACAGTCATTTCACTATTTGAAATAAGAACTCTCTTTACTAAGATACTATTGAGAGCACTTTTGAGTTGGGATTCTAACCCATTTGTCTACCACCATAACCACTCCCTAAGGAACCAGAAAGGAAAATCAAACATTGGTTTAAGTTTGCTTTTAGGCGTCTATGTATGCAACATTTCAAATCTAGCTGGAAAAATATCTCTGGAGGGTGGAAGAAAGACTTACACATTTGAAAAACTTTCCAGCCTACAGAGAGTTTCTTGTCTATTTCAAGAAATGACACTATAGATTTTTATTTTCCAAGTATAGATAATGGGATGTAATAAATCTACAGCTGCTTCTTTCTCAAGAGATTAATTAATTACATATTTATGTATTTGTTTGTTTGTATTTATATAACCGCCTTTTTCACCTAAGTAACCTAGGGCACCTCACAACGTCAGCTAAAACCTATACCCAATGCTAATTAAAACTGAATACTATAGAAATATCTAAAAACATTTATAAAAACCTCCCCAATCCCCTTAAAAAGAAGGACACCCAGGCAGGAGTAAATAAGAACCTCAGGCAAGGCTAAATAAGCCAGCAGGGCTGGGTTGTGGTACTAGTTGTACCCCACACCTGCTGGCATAGCCACGTTTTAAGGCCTTCCTGAAGGGAAACAACTCTGCCTGGAGGCACAATTCATATCTAGGAAAATTATTTTTCTTTTGCAAATGAATGTTTATTGCCCATGTCCAATAGCTTCTTTTAGACAGTTAATGATACAGTATGTTCATCTTAATAATGATTGTGCAATGTCAAGACAATTCTGATTTTTGGTTTAATCCTTTGCAGAATTTTCCAGGTAGATAATACACGGGAGTGATTTTCCAATCCCTTCTACGGGGGGCTGCCCTGGGACTATGCAATTTGCCCATGACTACATAGGCTGGCTCTTTTCCCAGGAGTTGCAATGGGGAATCGAACTCCCAACCTCTGCCTGTGCAGCCAGATACCTAAACCACTGCGCTATCTAGCCAGTTATGTTGGCCTTACAGGAACACTCATGTCTCAATAATGTTAATGAACTTCAGAAACACTTCTTGGTTGGGTAAGGTTTATCTCTTTTCTTGACATTCTTTCAGTATAGTTCATGTTTTTCACACTACACAGAACTTTTCCTTAGATGGTTCTGGGCAAGATTGCCATTTTAAATGTCAGAAGTATAACATTTCCCCTGATATCACCACTCCATGTCCATTTGAATTGACAGATAAAGAGTTGGGAGGTGTCAATATAAAGTATAGCTTTAACATGCCAGTCATAAAAGTCTATCTTTCCAAAACAAAACTTCTCATTCATTCATATGCCCTCACCCACCCACCCAAGCTTTCTCAGTAAAGGTAAAGGTATCCCTTGCTCGAAAGCCAGTCATATCCAACTCTAGAGTTCAGTGCTCATCTCTGTTTCAAAGCCAACAAGCCAGCACTGTCTGCTTCTGCAGACATTTCCATGGTCATGTGGCAGACATGACTAGACACCGGAGTGCATGGAACACTGTTTACCTCCCCGCCAAAGTGGTCCCTATTTATCTACTTGCAATTTCTTGCTTTCAAACTGCTAGGTTGACAGGAGCTGGAACAAAGACAGAAGTTCATTCCTGCAGTTCTCGGGAATCAAACTCCTGACTTCCTGCCTTCCAGTCAGCATCTTAGCCACTTGAGCTACTGCAGTTCCTTCACCCTCTCTTAATTCCACAGCAAATCCCTTGGCTTATACATAGGGTTAAGTGCAGCAGAACTGTTTAGATTTCCAACATTATCCCTAAGCTTAATAAAGTAGACCCTTACTTGTCTGCTGTTGAATAGTAGTAGATGTCAGAAACCCCAGAATACAACAAACATGACAGAAAAATCCATATTGCCTGTAACAAAATAAAGACAAGGTTAAACATGAGCATGTACTACCTAATATCAATTTCACTTACTTTCATCTTGCAGCTATCTGCATTAAACACAAAAATGTGTGACTTAAATCTCTGCTAGTATTGTTGACAAACAGGGCAAAATTCAGATCTGGGTATCTTTCCCCCTCCCCACTACCCACATGTAACAAAATGCCTAAATCTCAATATTTGTTTCCAATGCCTGTACTTTTTATACCCACAACTGTTGCAAGGAGGAAATATCAGAGGGCTAAAGCTATTTTTAATGCAATCTGTCAATCTTTCTGCTCTTTTGGTGGCTGCTTTCATTGGAAAATACACGGATGCCTTACCTATTATTCTTCATTGTTGCAATCATATCTTGGAGCTTAGGGAGCCAGGTGAATGAATCGTCTGTCTTCAGTTTCCATCAAGGGCCAAGTGAAAATATCCAGGAGCCAGTTGCAGGGTGGATGTGGGGGGAATGAAACTCCCAACTGTGAGGACTGCTTTAATACTCCTATTGAGATCTGGAGGTGGGCACTAGACAGGCTTACGTGTTGCAGAGGGATGTGAGAGAGCCATTTACTTACTGGGGCATAAAAATGGAAAATGAGTAGCATGGAGAGTGGTGGGTACAAGAAAAATATATTGGGTTAAACAACACTACCCAGTTTGAAGTGGCAAGGCAGGAATGCTGTAAGGTGACTGATGGGAAGAAAATATGAGGTTAGAGCTTGGAGGTGACCCAGTAAGATTATATATATTTTGGCAATTCTACTAATCACGGAAAGTTCAACTGCTAAGGCAAAAGGAACTTTTCATTTTTCACTGACTTCCTAATGAGGCAAGTCTATCTCTGCAGCTTCCAGTCCTGCAAGAGAGGCATTTTGCTCAACAGGAGCAGGCAGTTTGTGTAGGGTTCATTACCTCGGTGTGAATCTTGCCAAAGGATACAAATTACCTTGTTAAATTTTCTGCTGGTTAATCAAGCTTTCGCCAGTGGCTTTGTTTCAGCTGTATTTCAAATGTACAAAAATCACATGGGCAGATGAATCTACATAAACCGACAGAGAGCATGAAACCCAACCCCTGTACGATCTGTTGGACAGAGAAGTCTGGACCAGTGGGTTTTGGAAGGGACGGTCAGTCACAATATTGGCCCATGTTACCTAGTTACTGCCCACAGTTATGGGTAGTGGTGGGCATCAGCAGGTTTGCACCAGTTCACCAGAACTGGTAGCAGAAATTCTGGCTGGCCCCACCTATCCAAATTTTGAAATAAAGTAGTCCTAATTTGGGTGCAACGCAGGGCTTTCCCCCTGACCACGCCCACCATACCACACCCACAGTGTGGTAGTAAAAAAATTTGGAGCCCACCACTGGTCCTGGGTCTGGGAGGCAGGTTCTGTCCAGTGCCTGAGGTGCAAGCCAAGTAATGGCATTGGATGTGTCTTTGCATTTAATATGTACTTTTAAAATTCAAATAGCAGCAGCTGAAGGGGAAGGTGACAATTACCATGATTACAATAAGAGAGAAGCAAGCTCCCAAGTTGTGGCCCCGTCATGAAAATAGTTCCCCTAAAGCTGCTACAGTATTTCCCTTTGGAGGAAGGCTGAAATTAGTGTCCAAAACAAATGAGACTCACTTTTGGCCCAAGGATGTGAGGTCATCTTCGCACAAAGTATGCATTCTAATTAAGCAATGGCTCCTCACTAAAAAAAAGTTTTGAATCAAGATGTTCTGCCTCACCTTTCAAGCTGCTATCCTAAATCTTACACACAAACACTTACATAAAATACTTCAGCAAGGAAAGGGCATATGGGGCAGGGGCTGTCCAAATACTGAAATAATATGGTGAGGTGACGTGCTTAGAACTGAAGCTGCTGTCAGAGACCATGCAATTTATGTGATCCTTCTTGTGGGAATGCTGGTGTGCGGACAGATCATGTTGGACAATACAATGGATCTTGTTCTTCAGTAGCAACTGCAACATGATATATACAGTGCTGGAGGGTAAAAAGATTGTAGAAATGTCCATGATCTATTGCCTGCCCATACAAGATGGCTACACTCCTACCTAAAAGGCAGAAAAATATCAACTATTGGCTTTCTTATAGTTTTGGCCCTAGCATTAGAGAAAAGGACCTAGAAGTAAATTTTTTGCTATCACTGGCTTCCATTAAGCTTTCTAAAAATAATACTATTTTGCTTTTACTCCTAGAAGTTTTGTTGAATTGCTCAATACTTGCACAACACGTTTGTTGGTCCAGGCCACTTCCAGGCCTTCATGCACATATATGATTTTTTTCAGAGCCATTGATGAAACTGTAGTCATGCTACAATCCACATATGATGTTTCCTCTGCCACAAAGTCTTCACCGTTACTATAGGTAGAGCGGACAGTTCCTTGGAAGCCTTCCTTGGTATGTGTGAACTTTATTTCCAGTTCAAAGCAGATGAGGAAGTATGCTCTTTATACAGTGGTGGGATTAAAAAAAATTATTACCTACTCTGTGGGTGTGGTATGGTGGGTGTGACCAGGAGAAAAGCCGTGTGTTATTTCAAAACTTGGATGGGTGAAGGCAGCCAGAATTTCTGCTACCGGTTCTGGCGAACTGGGGCGAACCTGATGAATCCCACCACTGTCTTTATAGCTATCATACTATGTCATTTATTAGCAGTATGTTGGCTGAATCTAGTCTTCTGCAAAGTGCCATTTTAATTCTTGGGCCCTGCCCTTTCTGTCTCCCATGCATCAATAGCCCAGAGAAAAGGTACTCTAAAGGAATTTTCCCTCTACTGTGCTGCAGAGTTGAGGCAAACTACAAGTATTTATTGAGCCACCATTGTCCAGAGAACACAATTTTGAGAGAGAACTCCTCTTCTACTTCAATATTATGTCTTCTAACTTTGCTAAATATTGTTTCTTAAGACTCAAAATTTTTTTGACAGATTGCTTCAAACCACAATGGATCTGTGAAATAATTCCAAGCTTATCGGTACACATTATTTTTCTTTTCTGTCTGCTCTTTTTGGAAAATTGGGAGACAGGTGGGAAAGATGACAGAGAATAAGAAATGCCACACTGAAAAGAAACTGTAATAAGCATTTACTCTCATTATTCTTAAACAGATGTTGAAGTTGGAGAGAAAGAGAAAAATCAGTACATAATCAAAGCTGTGCAATGGGAAAATATGAGGTTCTGCAAAGGATGAAAGTGATTTTCCCAGCTATCAAAATCCACATCTACTTCTTCAATTTAATATTACTTGTGAAATTTCAGAATTGCTGTCATTTCCCTCTCGTGTGTGGTATCTCTGCTTATGTGTTGCTATGTACATTGTCTCTTCCTTAGAATCATAGAATTTTAGAACTTGAAGGCATCCTAAGGATCATCATATCCAGTGCAGGAAATCTACACCTAAAGCATCCACTTTCCAAGATAGTCCATTCTATTATCAAACAACATTATCTTCCTAATATTTAGTTGAGATCTCCTTTCTTGTAATTTGAATCGGTTACTTCTGGTCCTAACCCACTGAGCTGCAAAAACCATCTCCACTTTCCACAGGACAACTCTTCAGATACTTGGAGAGGGCTAAAATACCATCTCTAAGCCTTTTCTCATTCTCTCACTCACTCTTTTCAGGTCTCCCCACAGTTCATAGGTATATGGGTGAAGTAAAAGATCAGCAAGATTTTTGGGTCTCCCTCTGCTTTCCAACATAAGGTATTCCTTTTGATGTTATGGCATGCTATGACGTAACTAAATTTTCAGTAACTGGGTTATTAATTGGTGGGTGTTTCCTTCTTTTACTGATGCATTAACTTACTTGGATAATTGTCCTGCTTGTTTGTTTCCTTTATTTTGATTTAACATGACCCTGCTAAGCAAAATCAGTGGGCTGCATTTAAAACTAAGAGACTAGTATTTAGTGGAAACAAAGGAGGGAGATGGAAGTTGGGAGCACTGGAGTGTCAGGAAAAACTGGGAATATTCCAGAAGCTGAAGGGGCAGGTTTGGTGGAGGAGACTGTAAAGGCTCTGATTGACATGATACTGGAGGAAGAATGGGATGAGAAAGAGGCATATCGCAGTCTAGCACTAGAATAGCCCCGGGGGGGGGGGGAGCAGTGGTTAAACTGCTGTACTACAGCCAAAACTGCTGCTAATGTTGTGAGTTCAATCCTGATGAGCATTAATATTTACTCAGCCTTCCATCCTTCCAAGGTTGGTAAAATAAGTAACCAGGGTGTGAGGGCAAAATGCTAATTATCTTGTGAACCGCCCAGAGAGTGCACTATGTACTGTGGAGCAGTATATAAGTGTAATTGCTAATAAGTGTAGTGTATAAGCGACAGCATGCTTTATTTTATCTAAATCCCAGCATCCCAATGCTGCTGGGGGTACAAACTTCCCATAGCTACTAAGGTGGTAGGGTCCTGAGGCTGGGGTGTTGTGTAACTTACAATCCTCAATAGGGGGTGTTGTGACATAACAAATATCTCTCTTCATTCATTCAGTCACCTGTGAACTGGTTTCTGTTTACAATTCTATTAATTATGAAAAGACACATCCCTGGCTGACCAAACATCTTTCAAGTTGTTAAAACAACACTCAGGGTTTTTTCCCCTTTCTCCAAACCTCCTTAGTGTTTTAACTCTTTGCACACACACAAGGCACTTTACAAAGTCTGATACATGGCCCTCATTCGGGCAGTTGTTTTTTGGGACTATGGAGTCAAGGTTGTCCCTTGTTCTGAACCTATCTCAGCTCTCTTACAAAAAAAAAGTGTGCATTCTTCCGGTGAGGAAAATCTATATAGGAAGATGTTGAACCAAAGAGCCCTGGTGGTGCAGTGGTTAAACTGCTGTACTGCAACCAAAACTGCTGATGTTGTGAGTTTGATCCTGACCAGGGTTCAAGATTGTCTCAGCCTTCCATCCTTCTTCTGAGGTCAGTAGAATGAGTACCCAGAATATTGGGGGCAAAATGCTAGCTTACTTGTGAACCATCCAGAAAGTTCATTAAACGCTATGGAGTGGTATATAAGTGTGATTGCTATTGCTATTGATTCTTAAAAGCTAGGCCCATTTTTTTTTCTCACACTGCAACTCCCATCAGCCCTAGCTAATACAGCCAAGGTCAGGATTTTGGGAGTTGTAGTAAAGAAAGAAATAACTTCCCCTTCCCAATTAAGGAACTCTACATTTCCAGATACCACTGAGTGAGATGTAGAACACATACATGTTGAAGAGTATAACTAGATATGCTGTGACATGTTTGGAATGATATGCATGCAGCTGAGAGCTGGAGTAAGGTTGGAAGGAGACAGAGAATTTCATAAGCAACATATGGGAATCCACTCCCACATAAGCAGCTCCATGAACAGATTTTATGGGATAAGCTGTACTGTGACTATTTAAAAAACAGTCAATAATTTAAATTAAATATCACAGCCATTATTTCTTGAGTCTCACAGCCTCATAATCATGTGTTCAGTTTATTCTAAACCAAAAGGAAAATTAAAATGTCCCTGTTTTCTCTCAAAATGTGCATCTACACTCAGCATGACTTAAACTTCTTATTAGTTTGATGGTGGTAGAGTTGTGTGTGCCTACACTACACATTTATGTGGGAATCTATAATCTGCTTTTCAGTTGCCAGAAATAATCTCAGCTGAGTTCAATCAAATGCAATGCAATATAAAATAACAATCACAATATTGCAAGCATTAAACTCACTGTTTTCTCAATGATCCCAAGAAATAAGAATATTTAGCACCAACAGCAGCCCTCGTGTATTTCTAGGTCAAAAGACTTCCTGAAAAATTATTAAATTGTTCAAATGCTTGAATTTGCCAATAGTTCAATGAATGTGGGATCAATATTGCAGTAAAAATGAGAAGAAGAAGCAGCAGCTCTTCTAACTGCACATAGGTAAGGTAATGTTGGTAGGCAGAAAGCACCAGGACTTGTATTTCAAAGGCCCATCCATTCATGGGTGTGCTGGGCACCATGGGAGGGCACTGGACAGGGGTGAGGGGCAGCAACCAAGGGACAGGGGAGAAGGCTGGGCCCAGGAACTGCTTGGTCACTGCCTCTCAATTGCTACGCCCGGCACATGGCACTTTAGAATAAACCATTGCTCCAAGCTGAAGGAGGGAGCTTGGAGAAATGATTTAATCTAAAGTGCAGCGCACCAGGTGGATAAAATAAAAATAAAATTATTATTTGCGTCCAAGGTGAGGGTGCACTGGAATGAATCCCTCTGTCCCAGTGGCCCAGCCCATGCCTGCATCCATTCCCAAGTAGAGGGCTATTGTTCAAGAGGATGCAAATCAAGCCAAAAGTTCAATCCAATATAAACTATTCATGTTAAACAAGGAACAGGCAGAAGCACGGTCAGTCAATCTGGGTTGCAAGGACTTACAAGACATCTGAACAGGCAAAAAGAGTGTCAGACAAGAGTCAGGTTAGATAGCTGACTTCCACATTCACCTTTCTGAGAGAGCAGAATACATAGCTCTCAACATGCTTCTCCCATACATCCAGCTGTTTCTACCTAGTGATCAAGAGCCTATTTGGCCTTGAAATACCATCTTTGTTTCTGCTCCAATTGTGGGAGCTCTGCTTGTTCTTTTGACCAAATAGCCTCCACTCCTGCTGAACTTTCTTCATCTTTCAAGTCCTCTGGAAGGACCTGCCTTTTCTCCCCTCTCCTGAATTTCTGAGGGAGTGCTGCTAGTTGGGCCATGGAATTTCCCCTGAACCCTGGCTTCATCCAGTTGCAAGAGATAATATTCCACTTCTGAAGATGACTCAACTGGGTGAGGCATGGCAATGGGTGTTTATCCCACCATCACTAAGATCATGGGCTACTGGTCTTGCTTATCGTTGGAAATAATAATAGCCAAAAGAGGTGACATTCTTTTTATTTTGTTTTGGTCAGACTTCAATGGATATGAAGGAATAGCTGACACAAGTTAGTTGTTTATCTTCACCCCAGGCTGTGCAGGACTTTAAAGGTGGAGTAGCACCTTAAACCTGGTTAGATACAAACTAGAAAAAAGTAATGCTGCCACAATATTGTTGTCATATGTTCTTAGAAAGGAATTGCCTTTGCCATGTCCTGGTTCAGTGGAAGTTTTCAAGCTGCCTTTAAGAGCAGCCATAGAAACGGTGCATTACTGTAGTGCAGGTGAAAAGTTACAAGAGAATGTACAGCTGTGATAAAGTTTTGTTTGTTTTAATTTTAAGAGGAGCAGAGCAAACATATCAGTCCAAAGTTTACAACACATATTCTGGCCTTGAGCCTGCACCTGAAAATCCAGAAGGAGATGCAGGTCTAGGAACTGCTAGAAGCTCCAAGCCTGCTCATTTAGAAGAATGTGACCCATCCAGAATTAGCATTTCTGCAATGAGCCAAGTACTAGGACCACCCAATATGATTCAATTTAGCTTATCATCATTATTTCAAGCTATTCAACCCCATTAATGCAATTAAGATAATTATTTAAAGATAAAACTGTCACACCTGGTTTAAACTGAATGAAGAACAAAAGACAAGTATCACAAGCATATTAACGACAGCTAAATTAAAATCCCTGGACAATGTTTTGCAGCAGGTTGGTTAGAGAGCATGGAAAGCAAAAATAGACCTATGTGTGGTGTTGTACAAGAGATTAATTTGTTCTGCAATTAACAACTTCAAAAATTGTTTTTGATCTTAGTGAATAGCTCAAACTTTGCATACTCCCCTATGGACCAATGCAAAAAACTCTATTTTATTCAAAACTAATGATGTAACATTGACAGATCAGAATCATTTTAATAACACAGAAGAAAAAAATGCCTATAACTATACATAAATACAGTATATCCAATTGAATAGAGAGTAAATATTGTAAGCACTGGGGGAAATAAAATAGTAGGGGATCCAACTGTTCTAAATGCTAAATTCTGTCCTTTGTAGCATTGTTAGAAATCATAAAAGGGTCTTGAATTAGGTAGCTTCCATTATAATACACACTATTTTTTATTTATACATGCCTGTTGGTATAAGAGGGTAGCCACTCCTATCTAGAAAAGATTTCCATTATATTCTATGGCATGATTATTTTAGGGTTGTGCATATTGCTCTTGACTAAATTAATGTAATGAAAGGGTGTCAGGCCTTTGAAGTGGTCTGTCCAGACATAATTGTTAAATGAATGGACATGGAGGTGTATTTTGTTGGAGAAATAATGGCATCGAGTAGGTGAGTGGATGAATCAAAGTTTGTCATACATAGTTGTTATTTAATTAGAAGAAAATTGAGCACCAATTAAGGCTCACCCAGTAATTGAAGAACAGTTTATTCATTCCTCCTAAAATTGAACTTCCTCTGCTCACCACCAAATAAAAAAAACAAACCAATGGTCCTGGTCTATTTATTTTTCATTGGTTACGGTAAGTTCAATATGCCCTATGTATGAATGAAGAAGATTCCATAGATTTCAGCCCAAGGTAAATATATTATCCCTGTTGTGATTTTTCTTTTAACTTCTCTGGCTTTCCTTGTGACATTTATATAATGTGGCCACTCCACTCTGTAAATTCTAATCTACACATGGTGCCTATACAACCAGTCTTATAGTGTGGAAAGGGAAAAGATACCAAACAGTTCTCCTCCTCTCCTCAGAAGGCCTGTGAAATCATGGTACAACCAGAGAAGTTTTGACTTTGGACTTAATGGTCTTACTGTGGTGATGAGGGAGGGCTTTACACGGCTACGTGTGTTACTTCCAGTTGTAAAGCACACAACTGATCTTTGCCTTTCCCCACTCCTGCCACTCCATGCCCTGATTATGAGATGGTTTAGAAAACAACAAGAAAGGATTCTGCAGCAACCTGTATTGCCTCAGGGCCTGGATAGGTCTCTGAGTCATTGCTCCACTCATCTACCATTCCCTGGCTCTGAACTTGACCCAGTGGTGGCTGGTGACTCAGATGATTCTGGGATATTGAATCTACTCTGGTTATTACTCTAAACCTTAAAGACTTTATCCAAGATGTTGATTTTATTTGGGAAGTAGGTTTCAGCACTCTTGGTAGCTCCTACAAAGTTTGGACTAAAACTCGGAAGTGCATTTACCATGCCTGTGAGATCAAAATCACCATCCAAGACTGCAATGGCCCTAAAGTCTGGTCCTATATACACAATTGCAAGTAAGAGAACTGGAAGTCTGGAACCAAACAGAAGGTATGGATTGTGGCAAGGACTAATTATTTTCTCTTTTCACTTATAATGTAACTCGGTTCTCAGCACTGCAAGAATGGTGATATGGAAAAGAAAAGGAAGAGTTTTTACACATTTAATAGCTGCGACCGTTGTTGAAATCTCTTCTGCAACTATCAAAGATGCCTCTTTTTATCCTGCTAGTCTGCTCCCAAATTTATGGTCTGAGGCCCACATCAGTGATCATTATCTCAGTTGAATATATCATTCAACTGAGGGAGATGTTCCTCTCTCCCTTCCACTTGTTCAAGAAAATTTAGAGTTTCAAAACACTCATTTATTGCCCCAAATTTGTTACGATTTTTAGCAACAATTTAACAGTGTGTCATTTTAATAACCAAGAGCCAACTAAGTTATTTTTCAATTAATAACTGACAATTTTTGTCCTTTTAATTCAGATTTTCTCAAACTTTTTAAGCCATGGGCCAGATCATCCCCCCTCAGACAGCTAAGTGGGCTGGCAGCAGCACCCAGGAAGGTGGAATGCGAGGCTGGCAGTTGTTGTGGCCCAGCGACCGGAGCAGTGCCACGGCGACAGCCGGCCTCGCTTCCCACTTTCCTGGGCACTGTTGCCACCGAAGGCAGACGAGCTGCCACTGCCAGGCTCGAAGGTGGGTGGACACATGCCTGGGACCCCAGTGGTGGGCTCCCTGCTGGGGTTGCACCGCGCTGCCCCAGCCCAGTAGCCCGTGCAGCGGGGGAACCTGGGGAGGAGGGGGACAGAGAAGGGGGGGTTGCCCCCTGATCTCCTCTGGGCCATCGGGCCCATGCCCTCCAGCCTGGGGTGGGGCCCAGGGCACCAGCAGTGACAGAGCATCACGGTGCCAGCCCTGACCACCAGGCAGTCTGAGGCAGTGGCATCGCTGCCCCCACAAAGTGCCGCCCAGGGCAGGCCGCCCCCTCACCCACCCACCCTCGCTACAGTTCTGCAGCCTACGCTGCTCTCCACGGCATCGGGAGGCTTTTCAGAGCATGTTTGCTCGATTGTTGTTTTGCCACTTCTCCACTGCATTTTACCAGCTAGAATGTGGCAATTGGAGACTTGCTGGCTCTGTGCTCCCAGCCACTGACATTGGCTCTGCCCAGCACCAGAAGTGCCCAAACATCACATTCTAGCTGCAGAATGCAGCAGAAAAGCAGCGGAAAATTCCAAAAATGGAGCGAACATGCTCCAGAAAGCCTCCAGCCACAGTGGGGAACAGCAGACGCTGTGCATGAAGCTGGAAAAACCATGCACTTGCTGCTGCCGCCACAGTAAATTATGTTTTCAGACTTATGGTGGTTGTGGAGTTTCTGGAGATGCCGCTGTGGCCATATTAATGAGCTCCATGGGCCAGATTAGGCTTGTGGGCCATAGGTTGTGAATGCATGATTTAGAGCTGCCAACTGACTAACATATGGGCTGGTTGGCTTTTTTGCCTTCAACACATGTTTGATTTAATTCTACAGGAATTAACTGGTGAGTATTTTCACAGCATGTTGATGAGATTTAGGACCTGCTGACTGTTTAAATAATCTGATTCAACCCATGGTTTCATAAAAGCAAAAAGGTGCTTGAAAGGGGCCTTAGAGATCAGCTTATTTACTCAAAACTTTCATTCAAAGCAGGATGTCATTATAGCATCCTTTACCGATGGCCAACCTAGATTTGCTTAAGTACTTCCAACAAAAGAGAGCACAAGAGCTGATTGCACTGCTATGCCAAAGTAATCTCTGACATGAAATTATTATTATGCAAAAGGTGTAATTTTTAAAATTGTCTCATGTTAAGAAACCTGTAAAGACATTATCTGCTGCATACTGAGTCACACAACTTGGCAACCAAGAGATAACATTTGCAGAGATTACTTAACTTGTGATGATTCTCTCCTAAAGTTATGTATTTTGCATAGCAGTGCAACAAGATTTCAGCCATTACCTCCTAATACGGTTTGTTCATGCCTAAACAGACTTAAATCGTTCTAATGGTCTTCCATTGGTTCTTACACTGGATGGATGCCCCCTACAAAGTCATGACAAGAAAAACTAATTTTAATTCAGCATAATTTCTACTGAGCTTGCAAATTTAAATTTTAAATAATGGAACAATTTATGTTAAGAGATATTAGATGATGGTAAAAGTAAAGAACTGAGGCATAGATGATTTTTTTGGAATTCATTTATGCCTCATTCGTCATTGTCAGCTGTTACTCATATCTGAGTAGACTTTTTTTCCTGTATTACAGAGAAAGTACTATTGATGTGAATTTGTTTAAGGTGGATCCCAACCTGCCATGAAGTGACCCACACACTGGGATTGCAGAGCCATTCAGTGGATTGCTGCAGCCTTGAGGATATTAACAAGGCATGCTTTCACAGCCAGTCCATCTGGCATGACCTCTTCTGCCTCCATCACCCTTGGGAATCAGAATAGTGGTTCCTCCTCCACTAATTTTGCTGTTGGACCATGCCTCATTAAAATTTAACAGTTGGTCTTCAAGGTGCTACAACGTTTTCTGTTTTGTCTTGTTTAATCTCTGATATGTTTGAGGCACAGATGTTTCTCAAAAATAAAAAAGGGGTACTGAAATGTTTGTCGTATCAAATGCAGGGAATTGTAATTCCCTATAAGCGGCTTTGGATTTCTGACAAAGAGTATGCAGTACCTTTACTAAGAACGATTGGGATTATATCAAGGATCCAGAAGCAATTTCTGCCTATTAAAGACTCCACCACCACCCATGGTGAATCTTTCATAAGCTTCCCCAAAGAAAAATTGAATTCTTGGGAGCCCTGGAGCCCAAAAGGGAAGGATGGGATGCTTTCAATGAATGTAAATTGAACAGCTATATTGCCAGATGTGACACCAGCCAGCTTCTACTGACTGAATGCCAACAGCATTTTGACCAGCCCGCTTTCATCTTTAGCTATAATTCCATTTATTTCAGGACTTGCACATTTTTTTTCATTTTGTCCTTGAGAAAAGGAAACTTTTTTTGCCAAATTCATCAATCATCCACTTGTTAAATATAAGAATTAATTTTTAACTGTTCTTTTAATTAGCAGAATTCAGTGACTCTGCTCTCCTTCAACAATGCCCCAGAGCAAACAGCAGTAGAGACATTGTTTGACAGAACAAAACAGATTGTTCTAACTAAAATCCTCTGAGGGAAAATTTGGCCAGGGTTGAATGGATATTCTTCTCATCTCAGTTCACAGGGTGCACATAGCTTCAACTGTAGTGGTTAGGTTTAAAACAACCACAACCAATAAATTACTAGAATTATAAAATAATTACACAAGTGTTCTAGAAAGAGAGAATAAACTTTGCAGTTCTAAACTCATTAAGTAACTGGACAGTCTACAGATTTCCATGCTGTCATTAAGGGAGCTATAGTAGAATCTCTGTTTATGGCAGACATATTGCTCACTTTAATGTTACTTTAGGTGTAGATGGGAGAACTGAGCAAATATATACATTCCCTGTTCTGTCCTAGTGTTCTATGGGTTTCACATCCTGATTGTTAGCCATCAGTAATTCAGTTAGGTCAATGTAGTGATTAGCATGCATTTTTGTAGCTGTTGTCTTCTATGCCAATTATATTCTGTACTGTATCTCTTCTTTTAATTTACAAAAACATTTTTCTTCAGAATATTCAGTTTTTCTCTTGGCTGATTCCAAATTTATGGGTTAACCCACACATTACAATCCACTATTAGTTAGGACCTAAGTTACTGCTTTGATTTGAGGATTGTGCCACATAAACTGAGGTACTGCCGCAGAAGACCTTTATACTTCCTCAAGCACAGATCACAATAGTAATTTCCACCAATATCCAGATGATGTGCCCCTTATCTGACTTTGTAGGACACATTTTTCTTGGTTTCTCAGACCTTTCTACTTCCACCCCCAAAAAACATACATACATGCACACATGCACACATGCACACATGCACACATGCATACTTACTTACTTACTTACTTACTTACTTACTTACTTACTTTGCTGCTGCTGCTGTTGCTGCTGTTGTATTAGTAGCAAGAGCTGTTGTTGTGTATCTGTTCTTTCCAAGGACAGAATTTCAGTCTATGGCCCTTTATTATCTGAAGCTTGGTATTTTTTTTCTTTTGGATTCTAAAAAATATCCTAGCACTTGGCATGCCTACATCCAAAGAGGAAGGTTTAGTACCATGACCATTTTCTAAGGTCTGTAGGGGGAGAAGCTAGCTTGAAATCCTGGAAAGCAGCTGGTGATTTGAGTAGACAATATGTGTTATTGCTAGCACACCAAGACTAGCTTGTTGCAACCCTAATACATGTTTCCAATAAGCTATTTGTGCGATTTTACCATTACTCCAGTGAGACTCCATGGCCAAGTAAATGCAGGTCTCCTCAGTCTTAGTCAATTAGTTGTAGACAGTAGTTGTGTATATTTGTATAATGAATCAGTGAGTAGAAACCACTGATGTTCCTGAAATAGTGACAGGGTCGGGAGGGAAGAGATTTGCCAATGGTTGCTCCTACACTTTAGAATGTACTACCCCAAGAATCTAGGTTGGCTCCCTCCCTCTGGTCCTCGTTTGTTAGTCAAAAATCTTCTACTTCAAGAAGGATTTTTAGCAGTGGAGAAGATCACTGAATTATTGAAATTATTGAATTAGATATTAGATATTTTTAAATGTTTGTTACTTTTAAAAGAGCTTTAAATTGAGGTTTTAATACTAATAAAATGTTTAACTGAAGAGGGCAGGAAATAACAATCCATAACTGAGTGGCCATTTCAGCCTCTGCCTATTCTAGTGAGGAGCTCATTTTAACAGTTCCTGCTTAATCTGTAGTGAAGTTATGGTACTACCTCCATCCATTTTACAAAGGAGGGAAACTACTATTGCTTCCTACGGTGCTCTATGTTTTCCTCCAGCACAGGAAGTGAGAGCCTGCTTCTAGACACAAATCCCAGTAAAACCCAATTAATGTAATGGTTTAGCAGAAAGAGGTAGGTCAAAGTAGAGTGAAACTGGATGTTACAAATGATCCATCTGGAAGAGCTCTAGTTTCAAGCCTCACCAGTATCATCGGTAAACAGATGCCCCATGAGTCAGTCAGTGATTGATATCTATTTCTCTTCTGGTCCTCCTCCCTTTTCTTCCCACTACTGAAAATTGTTCAAAAGCCCAAAAAAAGGTTTTCTGCTCATTTCTTCCATCTTGGCATCAGCAGGGAATGATGTTGAGAGAAGAACTGAAAGACTTTCAATAACTCAAATGTGCTTGTCTGTATGGAAACAACACAGGAATTGCTTACTGAGCTATGAAAACTGTTACAAATGATTAAAATATAACTGAGATGTGATATTAAATTCTTGCCTTGAGTTAGTATGAAAGGATTTCTTTCTCTTGGATTTTTATACCGCCCACCTAGTACTCTGGGCGGTTTACAAATTGCATTAGCATCAATCCATCCCACAGTTTTTATTACACTATAGCTCTATGGAGCATATCAATAAATAATTCGAATGGACTGGAAAGTTAAAGCCTCTGATTTCAGTAAGGACAATAGTTCTTGTAAAGACCCTTTGTCAGTTGTTGAATAATATATACTATATTAAGGGCAGTCCCAAAGCACTCCATATTTGTGGGTTCTGGCAGTCCTGACACTGTACAGTAAATAAGTTAGTGCGTGATTTCATTTTCTCCATTAAAAGAACATTAATCACAGTGTTTCTAAAGTGTATTTTGCACACCATCAAGTAAATTCTGGATAATAGTAACCCTTCTCAGGGTTTTCTAGGTATAGAATGCACATACCTGTATGTGGTTTCCTATTCCTTTCTTCTGGGAGTGCCCTGGGACTGTGCAGCTTGCCCTACGGGTAATGCTGGCTCTTCTCTCAGAAGGCAAGGAGGGGAATTGAACTCCCAGTATCTGACTCTGCAACCAGCAACCTGCATTGTGGATCGTACTTGTATCCTGACTGTGGCTGACTTGTCAACCAGTGGGGTTAACTGGCGGCAAAGAATTAAAAACAAAACTACAAAGTACATTTTCCTCCTAAGATATATTCTTTTTCATTATCACCTTACTAAAATGGACTGTGGTGACTCAGTGGTTAAGAAGCTTGTCTTGTCAGCTAGAAGGTCAGCAAGTCATTCGTTCAAAACCTGGATACTGCATGACAGAGTGAGCTTCCCATCTCTGTCCCAGCTCCTGCCAATCTAGCATTTTGAAAGCAAGAAATTACAAGTAGATCAATGGGGACTACTTGGGTGGGAAAAGATCTTGGGGACATGAAGGGAGCCTCATGCCCATGTCCCCTGATCCGAGTTCCTCCTGCAAAAATCCTTTCAACCCAGAAAGCACCTTTGTGTGCTTTTGACACAATTTTTAAAAATCTTAATTATTATTTTTTTATAAAAATTATTGTCCTGGCTGAATAAAACCAATTTCCTTTGCTAAAGGCAAGAATATAGTTTTACTCGAGAACCTACATCAAACAACATTTGTTTTGTTAAAATTCTATCAAATCAATATTTTAATTAAGCAAACTGTGAAGCTGACTTCATGTTTTCCACACTGAATGAATAGAAAGCAAACAAATACTTATATCCCAGCTCAGCTCTAAATCATTGGATAGCCTTGGGCAGGCCTCCGTTTCTCAGCTTAATTCCCTTTTTGTTGAGTAGAAATTATGATTACCTACTTCAATGAAGTACCATAAGTATTTAATGAGTATTTAATGAGAAGCACTGTTCATAGCAAGAGAGTTGCCAAAATTAGAAATAATAGTAGTAATACTAGCAATAATAAACAATGACTCATAGATCTGTACGTTGTTCACAGAAATAAGTTTTCAAGAAAGGCTGTGCAGATAATGCTTACCTACATATCACAGCTTCAATTTCCGCCCTCATTCACAATCAAGTATAGGGTACTAAGTGGTGGCACAATGTATATTTTATGAAGCAAGCTTAAGCTATCTGTGATAAATCAAAAGAAAATTACAGGCTTAGTCACCCTCTAGATATTGCATCATACTTTAAAAAAATAATTATAACCAGCAGTTCCTACAAGACAAGTTCAAACACAGAAGAAACCGGTTCCCAAGTTCCCATGTTGTTGCCTTGTAGAAAAATCACCTAGATGCAATCCTGTACACATTTACTTAGAAATAATTCCTGCTGAATTCTTCTGACTGGAAAGGGTACAATTGCACGTTTTAACTTCCACCTTAAATATGAGTGTGCATTTATCCATGCGTAGTAGAGCCCTGGTGGAGCAGTGGTTAAACTACTATACTGCAACCAAAATGCTGCGAGTTCAGTCCTGATGGGACACAAGATTGACTCAGCCCTCCCTCCTTCCGAGGTTGGTAAAAATCAGTACCCAGGATGTTGGGGGACAAATTGCTAATTAACTTGTGAACCACCCGGAGAGTGCACAAAATACTATGGGGCAGTATATAAGTGTAATTATTATTGCTATGATACCCTCTAAAAACCATAATCTCGTTCCATGTATCACTTGCCTCATTCAGCATGGAAAAGTTGTCTAGGGTTCTGAAGTAAAACTACTTTAACATGAACAGTGATGGGAGGACAAATTCCAAAATATTGTGAGATTTTGTCTAGAGAGTGCCATTATCTTGGGCTCTGCCCTAAATTCAGACAAATTCAAAATTCTGAACTGAACCACCTTGATTTATAAAGATTTAGATGAGATCTGGATTGAACCAGAATTGCTAGATTTGTCTAGACAGGGATTTGTCCCACAGTTCACTCTGGGGATGGCCAAGTTCACTCCTTTTCCCAGCAACAACATGACCAACACACCACTACAAAACCAACCTGTCCCTGATCCGTGCCTATCTACTTCTTTTTACTTCCCTGTCAGAGGCTACTGTGTTAGTGTGGGTTTTTGATATGGGTAGGATTGCTCTGTTTTGATTCCGTTCCAGTTTGTATGATTGCTGGGATTGAATAGAATTCCACAAAGTTGGTGCCGCCACCGAGAAGGGTCTTCTCTGAAACACAGCCTTTCTTGCTAATCTCAGGGTTGGTACCTGGAGCTGTGCCGTCTAGGAGGAATGAGTGATGTGGGCTGGTGTTCTAAGGGAAAGACGTTCTGCCTTAATCTCAATAATTTGAAGAATGTTAACTTCCTACACAGTTTATTGAAACTCCATTTCATATTCAAAACAAAACCATGCTGTTTTTCAGGACTTTTTAAAAAGAGAGGCCATCGGCAATCCTTTATCTCTGTTACCGACATCAGTATATTGAAAGCAATATACACCAAGGCCTGTTACATTGCTTTATGAGACAACAAAATAGCTGAAATGCAGTAGTAGGCTGCAACTAGGACAGGGCCATTTATTCAGTGAAGATTTGGTGAGTCAGCCCC
The DNA here is from genome assembly GCA_030440675.1 of Furcifer pardalis. Lineage (NCBI taxonomy): Eukaryota > Metazoa > Chordata > Lepidosauria > Squamata > Chamaeleonidae > Furcifer > Furcifer pardalis. The sequence goes on along the minus strand of CP126890.1, from coordinate 51,881,479 downwards.
CATTTTCTTTGAGTCAGGGGACTGAACTATTTGTAACTTACTAGTGGAATTCATCCAATATGGAGGAATTTGAGAGGGAAATTTTATCTGGAAGAACTATTCTTCTCAAAGTGTAAGTCTTCTCTCAGCAGAACTTATACCCTCTAGACCAGTGGTTCCCAAAGCGGGACACATGCCCCACATGGGGGACTTGAATTCCCAGAAGCCTAAATCAGTACATTGGCTGATCAGTACTTTGGGGAATTGACTTTGGCTTCTCGGAATTGAAGTCCAAAATTGAATGGAATTGAAGTCCAAAAACCAAAGGTTGCTGATTTTAAAAGTTTCCTGATTTCCTGATTTTAAAAATTCCCCCAATATCCTGGGAATCCCAAAGGCTTCCCCAGCTCAAAAGAGATTCTTTGGGAGCTTCCAAATCTAAAGAGGGGGATGGGACATTATAAATAAATTAAAATAAAAGTCAACTGGCTGGATAACTCAGTGGTTTAGATATCTGGCTACAGAGCAAGAGTTTGGGAGTTTGATTCCCCACTGAAACTCATGGGAGATGAGCCAGTTTGTGCAACCATAGGCAAGCTGTACAGTTCCAGGGCACCCCCTGAAGAAGGGGATGATAAACTATTCCAAATATTATCTAACTAGAAAATCCTAAGAAGGATCCCTTAACTGCATAAGGCCTTCTACTGCTTACAAGAAGATATTTAATTTTTAAAGTCTTAGATGTAAATACTATTGAGTTGACTATGACTTAGTCCTAGATAAGGCAATAACATTATGTGTTCATACTGAGGCTTCTCATTTTAACTTCTTAATAGCAATGGTGTTTAGTTTGACTACACACTGTGTGCACATGCACTGCAGAAATCAATGGAGTACTCTAGAATTTTAAATCTGAGTTCAAAAGTATGATTTCTGTCATAATTCAGTTCACTCATTGGCTCATATGCTGAAAAACAGCTGTAGATTTATTCCTTGAAAAAACAATAGAGACTTCAGGTTTTGCCTAACTTTGCACAGTTTAGATCAGGAGTTCCCAACTTTTTCAAGCCAGGGTCCGGATCACACTCTCTCAGTCAGCTTTGAGGGCCAGATGGTTATTTTGCACTGCCTGCATGATGGGGGGGGGGTGTTAACCATTTTGTCCCAACAGCTTCAAATGGGAGGCCATCTTATTTCTTGAATGCTCTTGGGGGGGGGTGGCCCACATGAAATGGTGCTACAGGCCAGATCCAGCCCACAGGCTTTAGGTTGGGAACCCCTAGTTTAGACTGAAACATCAGGTGCTATTCCCATTACATAGCTATCCCAATTTCACAATACTTTAATTATCTAGGCACCATCCTATTGTAGTCTGATGGGATACCTAACATTCTTTGACAAAGAGAAGCAATCAAATGCCTTAAGTAGTAATTATTCCACATATCTTTCTACACTAAAGAATTACAGTGATTAGACAGGGATTTGTCCCATGATTTTGGTCCCGTTTGGGAATGGCTGGTTTGTTCCTTAGATAGTAAATAAAGCAAGGCAAAAACGTTGTAGCATTTTAAAGACTAACTATTGTATTTTAATTTCAAAAAACAGAAGCTACCTCATCGCCATAGTTATAAAGTAAATGTTCCTTGGCTTCCAGCCTTTCCATTTCAAACAACTGCAGAAACTTATCTTTATCCATTATCTGTACTGTATCTGCATCCTGTATCTGTGGATAATTTAGTCTAATCAATGTTTTTTGAAGTTTTTGTTTGGAGCAATGCCGATTTCTATAACCCAAATGAAGGATTAAGCTATGAAAATGTGCATGGCACTTCCCACAAATACAACTATCTCTGACTGACCATTTATTTATTTAGTCTTTCCTATCACTGATATCAGATAGGTTTCTTTAGGGGACCTTCATTACTAGAAAAAAGGAAAAGAAAAGACTTAGTAACAATCTTCAAGTAAAAACCTTACATGGTGAACATTAAAAGAACAGTTTATTATTATCTATGTCATTAAGTATCTACATAAGTGTTTAGAAAAGATTATAAGAAATATTTTTAAAAGCACTGAGGAATATAAGTAAAACTGGCAGAATCCAAGGGCAGCAGACCACCTGTTGACCATCTTCTAGAACTTAATTGTAATGCCATTATTTTATACAAGATATTTTTGAGGGCAAGAGAGGTGGTGGTGGTTAGAATAACAATCAGAAATATGGCATGAAGTTCCATATAAAACATGTGAGTGATATCAATGACTTGGCCAACAGAGGGAACAAACATCTGCTAGATATAGTTATTTTTGCAGACCTCTTCATTAATCATCACAACTGTGTGAAGTAGATTCTTAATGAGTCATGTTCCAAGTAACAGCTGGCAGAGAGAGGTATGAAACTCCTCTGCCAAGTCATAATGAAGAGCACACATTGTTTCACTCATATGCAAACTATACACACAATCATCAAACAATGATGGATATCTATAGTAACAGGAATGTGCCAACATCAATTTACATCTTGTTCAGATACCAGCAAAATTAACAAAGACAGTATACTGGATAGATAAAAGACAAGATATGCTTGATAGTTAAACCAAGATGAAGTTAAATATACTTTAAAAGCCTACAACAACTAAGATGGGGAAAATCACTTTTTCATGCAAGGTACAGATAAATTAAAGATTTAATCAGAGGGGATATATTACATGTTCACTATGACCAGAGGGTGCACTATATATCAAATCCCTGGAAATTAGTTAAAAAGAGATATTTTTCCATAGTTGAACAACATTTGCCTTTTGATAGCAGGGTGTTTACTTTAGATTTTCCTCAATCCATATTTCTTTTTATAAATAAAAATACACCCACACAGATCAGTAGGAAAGAAATTTGGTAAAATATCATTATTTTTAGCAACAAAATGAGGTATTCTCTTTTAAAAATGAGAAAAGCAATGTTATTCATATTATTTAGAAATGTAACATTATATCACTTTATATTAAATATGGGTCACTCTTTAAAAGGATGAGAACTGGAAAAAATAGGGAAATTAAGACATTAATTAGACCCTTGATTTAAAAATAGGAAACTCGGAGCTCACACTGAATCTAGAAACTAGGTTAGTTTCCATTAATTTAGAAGCTAACTGCCCAGACCGGTTTAGGTACTTTATCACCAAGTAAGTACAGTACAGTTGTACCTCACTTAAAGAGCATAATGTCTTCCACAGGATTGCTATTTAAGCGAGTTTGCTCTTTAAGTGAAACACCATTGTAAGTGACCCATTGTGACTTCTGGTGGTGGTGGGGATTGTGAACCCCAATTTAGTTGTTAGGCAAGTTTTTGGTTGGTTTTAGTTGTTAGGCGAGGTGACCATTCAGAGAAAATTCTCCTCTTTAAGCGAGTTAGTCTCTAAGCGAGGTGCTCTTTATGTGAGGTTTTAATGTACTGTACTTCTCTGCCAATATACATTTCATACTATATCTATTATTGCTCTAACTTTAATATTTATTTTTAAATTTCCCACTGTTATAATATTACCTAAAAATTCACTCCCCCTCCCTGCCACAGATCATTGACAAAAAGCTGCACTAGCCTCAAAAAGAAAAATGGGTAGACTGCGGCTGATGACTGCTGGCAGCTGGAGAGACACTTACTTAATTTCAAGGAGGTCTTGCACTGGCAGATTTCCCAGGAACCACAAAGTCTTGGTTAAGGGTAAAGAAAAGGTTTTTATTGAGTTTAAACCAATTTTTGGCCACCTGTAGATCAACGGCAATAAAACCCACCCTCTAAAAAATGAGCAACCCTGACTATCATTTTAGAAGACAGCTAGCCTCCGGATTTGCGAAGCAGCTTTTCTACAATCCTACACATATAGACTAAGATCTAAAGGTATCTATCTCAGTGTTAAGTTGCACAATAAAACAAAAAGAACCCTAGCAGGTGGTCAAGGGGAACAAAAAAGAATTCAGTCATAGGTTACAATAAATCAACATTCGTTCAAATAAAGTTAATTGCAAAAGATTACATATTTTAGGAAAAAATAGAAGGAGTGGGGTCAGGGATGTAGATGAGGCTGCAACAGGCCAATGGCAGGGATAATCCTCCATGTGTGCAGCCAATGTGCATGCCCGTTTAGCAGATGAGCACCAATCAGGTTGATGAGACTTCAGATGTGAGAGATTTCAAGTCAGGAAGGCCCTAAAAACCACTGCAAACAACAAAGCCAGTGGAGATGATGTTATCCCAGCTGAATTTTTCAAAGCTCTAAAAGATGATGGAATCAAATTATTGCATTCTATATGCCAGCAGATTTGAAAAACAAAACAGTGGCCACAGGATTGGAAAAGATCAGTATACATTCCAATCCCAAAAATGGGTAATGCCAAAGAATGCTCAAATTATCAAACATGCTAGCAAGGTTATGCTTAAGATAATACAGGCTAGACTGCAGCAGCACGTAGAGATAGAATTACCAAAAGTGGAGGCTGGGTTCTGAAGAGGCAGGGGAACTAGAGACCTCATTGCCAACATATGTTGGATCATGGAGAAAACAAAGGAATATCAGAAAGTCTTATTCTGTTTCATTTACTACACCAGGGGTGCCCAAACAACAGCCCATGGGTCCAGTTAGGTACATGCATATCATTAATGTGGCCTGCAGTGAGTAACTGGACCACCCCTCCTTCCGCCCTCACCGCCTGACATCAGCAGCGGTGGTGGCAGCAATTGTGCTCTGTCCCAGCTGCTCCAAGCAGCCTCTGGCTCAGTCCCATCCCCTCTGCAGCCTTTGCCAAAGCCGATCACTGCGTCAGGGAAATTTTCGGAGCCTCCTCTGTTTCAAAATTCGTGGCACTAGGAGAGCCCCCTGGTGTGCCCGGGATGACATCACCACAGCACACCAGGTTTACCCTCCAGCACTGTGGATTTTGAAACAGTGGAGGCTCTGAAAATTTTCCCATTGCAGAGATTGGCTTTGGCAAAGGCTGCAGAGGGGATGGGACCGAACCAGAAGCCTCTTGGAGCAGCCGGGATAAAGCACGATTGCTGCCGCTGTCACTATTGCTGACATCAAAACTGTCAGCAGCGGGAGTAGCCCGCCTCTGGCATGCAATGGTCCATAGGGTCGCAAACGGTCGGAATTGACTGTGCGACTGAACAACAAAAAGTCTGCAGGGGTTACATGTGTCCCCTTGCAAAAAATGGTAAAAGCTACAAACACAACATTGTGAGTGGTTACTCAAACTACCACCTGCCTCAGAGGTTCTGAAGCAGTAGTCCAGAGAAGCTACAATTCTATCCTCTGAAGACTTGGCTGAATACTTGATTGGATGAGTACTGAGCTGGAGGGAGAAAAAGAAATGGAGCAGCATGGGTTTTAGGGGGGGAAACATAGGGCAGGGAAGAAGAGAGTGAACTGGGATGGGTACGTGCTGCTGTATGTTGTTGTCTTATGAAATCTAACATGGCTGAACTTGCTTCCCGTTAGAACAATGCAGTTAATCACACCTGGAACACTAGAAACCATTAGGCACATCTAGACTGATATGGACTGAGCTCTGAAAGTTAATCCAATTAAAGGAGACCATTGCTGGAGCATCCTGATTCCCTTTTTGTTAAGGACAGTATCAACATCCAGGGATAATCTGCTACAAATAAAATAACTGCCTTCCTGCCTTCCTGAAGATGATGTCATAAATCCTACAAGGAAGACCATATACTGTATGGACTTTTATCTCTTAATTCTCCTCTTGAGTCGGCTGATTCCAACTCCTCCTCCATGATCAACCACATGGAATATTGATCACATGGCAAAGGCTAGCTCTGCCCACCCCTCCATGTGACACTCTGCACCAATCAAACATGAGAGGCAGGCTTCTCCCCTTCCATGTGACCCTTGGACCAAATTACTCTGGGTTGAAAGGATTTTTGCTGGAGAAACTCTGCTCAGGGGACTCCCAAATGAGACTCCTTTCATGTCCCCAAGATCCCTCATGCAGCACTCAGGTATTGAACCCTGACCTTCCAGTCTCCAAGCTCAGTACAGTATCTTAACTACTAAGCTGTTCTTTCTTCACTGATAATAAATGTAGATTACGATAAGGCATAATATTTTTCCATTCATGTACTGCAAAATGAGTAAACATAACCACTGCAGCAGAGCTGACTCTATTGCACTTTGTTATCAAGCTATGGTACAGTATTTAGAAGAGTTTGAAAGTCAACTTGCAGAAAAAATGTTGATTCCCCCCCCCCTTTTTTTTTAGCCCTGTGTTTCTTAGTGATTAAGGTTAAGGTGTGCCAAGTGGAACATCAAAAAGTTGTAGAAATGGCTTTGTTTTATAAGTTGCTTATCTCATATGCAATAAGGATTTAACTGTGTTTCTCCTGATTTTTCTTTCAAAAGTGCAAGTAGCAAGCCTGACATGAAAAGGACAAAGGTCTCTAAGATAAGGGGCAATTATTCCTGATTATTCCTGATACTAAAGGTGGAGCAGGTAAGTGTTTGGCGGGGGCTGGAACTACTTCTGGTCTAGCTGATTGTGAAAATGAGCACAGGAATTGCATTGCTAGCTCCAAATGGCAAAATCGGCCCATGTGCATATACTCGTTGCCTCTCTCCCTAGGTCCCACCTCTCACTCCTGGGCTTTTAGTGTGTTGATTTTGCCTCAGCATAACTCATGTTATAAAAACACTGAGCTAATGAATCCCAACCACTCAAGCAGTAAATTCACCTTGTTTTGTCACATGAAAACTCTCTAAAAAGCAATCAGTTCATAAGTATCTTTAAACATAAATGAAACAGCCAAAGAGGTTTTGAAGAAAAAAGAGTTTATCAGCAAGATCAATTATAACGTAATATATGCATATATTGGTGCTTGAATCCATGGAGATTCAAGGACCTTAATTAATAATTCAATCAGACTTATATACTTTTTGACAAACTACACACACATGTTCTCAGTCCAGGTGGGGCAAAGGGTGAAGGTGTTTCATGTTCTTATCTTGGCATTACATACTTTTCAGAATGTTCAGAAGTGCACAGTCACACAAGTCTTCTCCACTTAGATAAATGAAACAGGACTTTTTGTGTAACTGGCTTTTCATAAAATGGCTTTCTCCAGGCCACAGTATAGATGAGTACAAATAATTTCTTAAAATTATTGTTCAAGTCTCATTAGCGGCATGCTTATTTTGATAAGGAAAAGGGTTTAATAATTCAAATTAGCTAATTTTTGGGCCACAGCTTAGTGAACCTTTTCTCTTCCTCTTCAACTACATGCCTTGAGATTTGCCTCCCTGCATGGAGACTCAGAGGCAACCAACAAACCCCAAGACTCTACCTACAGCCTGACACCTGGCAACCCTATTTAGAAGAACCCTACAGGATCAAACCAAAGGACTATCTGACCTAGAATTTTCTTCCCACAGTAGAGTGCCCAACCATTTGCCAGTGGGAAGCCCACATTAACAAATTATTTTACAATCACATCTTATACTGCAGAAATGTTTGGGACATTTTGCTCTTTTAAAAGTGGGTCACACTGCATACCCCAGCCAACACAGTTCTTTCTGGAAATGGTGGTTTACATTTTAGAACCAATACTATTCTTCTCTGGGCCTGGCTTTAGGACAGACATAATAAATTGCAGAACAACCAGTAAGAATGTTTCTCCAGGGCCTCAATGACAGGACTGGACTTGATGATTAGTAGGCTCCCTTCCAGCTCTGCTGTTCTAAGAGGATGAAGACAATGCTATCTTACAGAAGGATTTTCTTGGAATAAAACAGCCAGAGACCTTGCATGAGGAGTGGAGGGATACTTAACTACTCAGATTGCAAGAGGACACGCCACATCTTCAGACACTCCCTTTTACATTTTGTGGCAGGGGCAATGAAACAGAGCTGCACATTCAGCCATGTTTCAGGGCCTTCTCTAGTAAGTATTTCATGAAGGTTAGTCCCTGACCAGAGGAATTTCTGAATGGAATTTCTGAATGGATACACAGATGATTGTGCAGCTTAGACATTCTGTTAGCACAGGGAGGGGGGAGCTCAGAAGAACAAAGAAGTCAGTATAAAAATTAATGTGCCTTGCTTTGTGCCCTGAAAGTCATTAGACTCTGGCTCTGAGGGCCTGCCAAGAAGAGTGAATTCCAGAGGAATGGGTGGAGAAGGGGTTCTTAACAGAAAAAGCTCTGAAACAAGACACAATGTTCTGCATAGAAGTTATCAGCAAGAATCTCCCAGATGACTTCCAAATTATGTCAGAGCAAATCTTCCCATCAGCAACCACAATGGTCTTTCACCAATTAAAATCTAGCACCTTCTAGGAAGGATAATTTGTTAATAAACCAGAGAACAGGAGAAACAACATTGTTTTCAAAGCACCTAAAATTGCAACACAATGTTTCGGATCTAAACAGATACTGAAAGGGTTTGGGCATGCCCAGTGAGATTTGTGTGTTCCTCTTCTGGGAAGTGAAAGGAGCCACACCACACCACACACTGTATCCAGAAGCTAAAATGCCATGCATAGTTGCCTGAAAATGAGCCTCAATGAACACAGGAAGACATACACCAAGGTGAACATTCCTGTGATTGTGCTGTGAATCCCTTTTTCCTTAGAAGAGTTTTTTTTCCCTGTAGAATTTGTATGTTGGTTGGATTTTCCAGAAATTGTCAATCTCTTTCCTAAAAGGCCTCCCAAATGGATGGGGAATCGCTACTTGTGAAACATTCTAAGATTATAAGGAGAGCTGTGCTGCATTAGACCAAAAGTCCATCTAGTGTAACATACTGTTTGTGCCGGGGTTCCCAACCTAAAGCCTGTGGGCTGGATCTAGTCCATGGCACGATTTCATGTGGCTCCCCACCCAAGGGCATCTGAGAAACAAAATGACCATCCTCTGTGAAGCTGTTGGGACAAAATGGCTGTCCCCCATCAAACAGGCAAGGCAAAATGGCCATCTGGCCCTCAAAGGTGACAGAGAGCATGTGACCTGGCCCCCGGCTTGAAAAAGTTGGGAACCCCTGGTTTATGCAGTGGCAAACTAGTTCATAGTGGGAAGCATTCCTGGGTATGTGCAATTACTCACACAATTCTCTGGATCTAATTTTGCCTCTACACAATGGTACAAATTATTTCTGTTTAGCAAATTCTATTTGTTTCATCCTGCCTTTCACATAATTTCTAAAGGTCACTGATATAGTACACATAGGTGAACTTTATCATGTCATAGCTCAGTTAGATGTACTGTATGTAGAATTAAGACTGCCAAAGCCCAATGAAGCCAGGGTGTTGTCTACATGTAACACACTGTAAAGCAGGCATTCTCAACTTTTTAAGGTCATGGGCTTGACCCAGTGGTGTAGTGTGGGTTTCAACCGCCTGGGGCATAGGCCAAATTTGCCACCCCCTAGGTGGGTCCCAGGATGCCGGCAGTGGGGAAGGGTTCTTATTTTTTGTGAAATTTTGCCACCACCAAAAAAGCACCACCAGGGGTGGCCACCCACCCACCCACACTACGCCTCTGGCTGGACCATGTCACCTGAGACTGCTAAGCAGGTCAGACTGGTGGTTCCTCTCGCCGTAAACGCTGCTGTAAAACATGTCCACGGCTGTCGTAAAGCATTTATGACAGCTGCTGACACATTTATGTCTTTTGTAAAGGCATCCACTTCTGCTTCTGGTGGCACCAACAACAGCAGTGATGCAGGCCACATGAAATGGTGTTATGGGCCAGGGCTGGCCCATGGGCCATAAGTTTTCTGTAAAGGATGGGAGTGTAGACAGCTTGGATGAAAAGATAGGTAATATTTATTAAAACTGATTTATTTGAACCAATGCAGTAGACATTTAAATGGCAATCTTAGACACAGTTGTTGTAGAATAAGTCCCAAGAAAAATGGTGGGATGTATTTCTAATTAAATCTGCAGAGAATTGCACTGTTTGACTAGAAAATAACTTTCTCAAGGGATTCTTCTTGTCCATTTTTTAAACTGGGCGAATATTGTACTGTATCAATGAAATACAGCACTGTACCTGAATAACCCATTTTAAAGAGTTTCAACTATATCTTTAAACAAATTGACACAGATTTAAGTTGTGACTGAATTGTCTTTGCTAACGTACTTTGGTACTCTATCCCCTTTGGGGGTGGGGTGGGAATAAACAGTGACATAAAGGCTACTGTACTGAAGTATAGGCAATAGTAGTTCACACAATAACTTGACCTACTTCAATTTCTCTTTATCAGCTTTTCTTTGTAGTATAATACCAGAAGTTAGAACACTTAGTACTCCCTTCTTCTCCTCTATCCCATTTTTGTTTTACTTTCAAATGTGGAAAAGATTTCACTATGACAGAAATACCAAAGGCTGATTAAAAAGACCCCTTGAGAGAAAGAAAACACTGTGGGTTGTAGAATAGCATAATTTCTGATTTCTTAAATTCTGAAAAGCAAAAACCAAATAGAAAATTGCCATTTCAGATTTTGGAAATGATACTGTAAAAATGAACCCATTAGTGTTACTTTGAAGTAAATCAATCTATTGATGTTACTCATTGGTTGTTATTGTAATTGACAAGGTACTGGGCATCATGCCATGTGAGTGTGCCAAGTATGTTATTTGGTACATGAGCAAGGACCCAACTCACATGGGGGGAAATCACTTTTTCAAATGCCCACAGCAGTTTCTACAACTATTGTTGTGCATGTATGGATATAAAATAGGATTCCAGCCATTATGTACTACTGTGCAATTTTACCCACTCAAGCACTTTTCAGTTAACAATATCCAATCTTCAAACACTGGAAGTGGGGGGGGGGGGATACAATTCTACAGCTGCATCCCACCTACAGGGACAAACATAATATTTCTAGGAATACAACATATGCTTTCTTTTTTAGTGCAAACAGCATGAAAACTGACACACACACACACACACACACACACACAGAAGTACTGATATTTCTATGTTGTGTTTCTAATAGGTAAATGTTCCATTTTAAAATTCTTCAGTGGAATTTTATTTATTTTCTAGAATCACTACTTAAAACCCTCCATGTCACTGTTTCGTAGGCCCGTGGTGAGATTTCAGCACCACTTACAGTACAATCCTATGTGGGCATACTTAAAAGTAAGTCTGCTATGTCCAACATGGTTTATTTCTTACTCGGTGGATGTAGTGGATCTGTAGGGTTTGCCACTACCTCCTCTTTATCCATAGCTGCAATGGAAACTTTATTTGGATGAGTGTATACATAGTGATGTCACATGCAACCTGTTGAGTAGGAAAAAGCTGAGATAACAAATGAGGCAGCCTGACAGGTTCCTGGTTCATCTTCAAAAGGTCATGAGGAATGTGCTTCCTGTGACAGAGGCTCTAATTGGTTATGTACAGCCTGATCATGGAACGTATGTATGTAAGAAAAGACACTGGAGTGTACATATACTGTTCCTATAGAGAAAACCAAATACAAGTTACTGGACAGGTGATAGAGATATGGCAATCACATTCTTAATTGATTATATCAGTAATTGGCTCATTAACCGAAGAACCATCCTTTAGAAGAAATGTTATTCATAGATATATAAAAGTTAATAACACCCACTAAGCCCATATTTTTTATATAAAAAAAACAACAACAATAGGCATGTTTCATCCAAGTGGCCATGGTAACAGCAATTGGTTTAACAATTAAGGTTGTGCAAATAAGGGACAGCCTGACTGTTGTTCTTACCAAGCTGTGCTTGTCTTGGATGCCTGGGTATTTATTTCCTATTTAAGAATGTAAAACCATGACAGGAAAGGAAGATGCTTGTCTATGTATGTATGTATGTATGTATGTATGTATGTATGTATGTATGTATGTATGTATGTATGTATGTATGTATGTATGTATGTATGTATGTATGTATGTATTCACACTTCTCAGTTAGTCAGACAGTGTTGTCTTCTCTGTCTCATGTTGTACGGATAGAAGGGGAGACAGTGTGTATGCATGAACTTGGAAGCTGTTTGGCTGGGCTCAGTTCTTCTTTAGACTCTTGATTATGAGTACAGTACATCATATCTGATCCTCCCAGGAAACCCTCTCCTAACACCCACTAGCTTCTGCCTGATTAAAATGCTTGCAGCAGCAAGACTGATGAGTGTACCTACATTATATTCATAGTAATTTTATATTCTTTCAACTGCCATGGCTCCATCCGATGGAACCATTGGATTTGAAATTTGGTGAAATAGTCAGAATTCTCTGCTAGAGAGTCCTAATGCATGCATACACCCCTGACTTAATGCACTGGAGACCTCTAAAGAAGAGCACCACATCAAACTGCAAGTCCCAGGATTCCATCAAATGAAACCATAGCAGTTTCAGAGGTGATCAAAGAAGTAAACAATAGGGAGTGAGAGATATGGCACCCAATGCCATCATGTTTCGTGGTTCGACCAAGGTCGACAACGACACTGCTTTTCATCTTATTGTTCTTCTCTGTCACTTTTTTTAAAAAATTGTGTCAGAAGCACACAAAGGTGCTTTCTCGGTTGAAAGGAGTTTTGCTGGAGGAACATCGCTCAGGGGACACCTAAATGAGGCCCCTTTCATGTCCCCAAGATCTTTCCTCACCAAAGTGGCCCCTACTTATCTACCTACAATTTCTTGCTTTCAAACTGCTAGGTTGGCAGGAGCTGGGACAGAGATGATCACTCATTCTGTTATGCAGTACTCAGGTCTTGAACTGCCAACTTGTTGACCTTACAGCTAACAAGATGAGCTTCTTAACCAATGAGCCACTGCACTCCCATCCCTCTGTTGCTCTTAAGACTCATCTAAATTCTGGCATTTGCTGCTTCTGTTACCCAGGAGAGGGATGTGTGCATGAATGTGTGACAGAGAAAGAACAAGGAAAGAGGACCTTGTCTGAGCTATCACTTGTGCAGCTGAGGATAAACAGCACTGATAACTTCACATTGCTCCTTGTTTTTATGTTACTCTTTACTTTTAGCCTTTGTGACAATCCTCTCATAGCTTCTGAAGAAGCCAGGGAGGATAATTATGTTCTCACTGTGTAACTTCTATAACTTTATTAAACCAAGGTCTGTAAAAATAGGTAAGGTGATAATTATAAATGGGTTTAAGAAAACCCTGCCACAGAATCAAAAATTAACAGAAGTTGCTATAGGTTATGAAGGAAACATGAAAGACATCTCGATCCTACTGCATGTCTTTGAACTAAAAAGAATGTACATTTATGAGCATTCCCATGACTATGAATAATATAGTCTCTATGTGACCTTTGTTTTGCAACAGACTTCCAGCCCAACTCTGGGAATTTATGCATCGAGGAGTATACATTATTTTATTGCCATTATTGTTTCTCTCTCCTTTTTTGTTTTGTTTCCATTTATGAATAGCAAGGGAGTGGCCTACACTGACTCAGTTCTATCTTATGTATGCAGAAGATAAAACATTAACATAATACATATATTTCCATCAATTCAGTAGTGTGGGAATGCTTTGCTCAGCAAGAGCGATACTTAAGCTAGGCATCATCTACCCAGCTCATTTGACTATGAACCAGGTACAGACAATGACTGCTATGAACCAGCCACTGCTGGTTAGAACTCCTGTATCCATGGCTTGATTGAGGTTGTTAATTAACAGAAAAACAGATTCAACAGTTCTTGGAATTCTTGAAATACTCTGTATTTTCTACCTCTAGGCATAGTTATACATTTATATTTGAATAAAGATATTTTAATATATCAAAGCTATTGTGATTATTGAATAATAGTCAAAATGGAATAATATCTAATTCCACTGGAGTGGGAAATATGGATTCTAAGCCATTTAGAGAAGGATTTTTGGGCATCTGGAGGGTTGACAAGAAGAAAGGAGGGTCACTGATTATGGCAGAATTAGTGGGACCCAGTGGACATACGTTATATTTGGAAGTATCATATCTTGCCTACCTTTCACGTAACTATGCTGGGTACTTTTCTTATACTCAGGGCACCTCAACTCAATTTACCTGGTTTCAGGTCTTGTTTTATTTACGATAAAGTCAAAGCAGTGAACTGTCTCTAATAACTAAAAATTCCTATAGAAGCACAGTCCCCCAGTACTGAAAGCTAGAGTCTCTTATTACAGAAATGCAAGGCAGCATATTTTTTGAAGGCAAATTATACCATTAAAAATCTATTGAAGTAAATGACCATTTGAGTACAACAGAACTGAACCTGCAATGTACCTAGTTTTAGGAATTTGAATACGTGTAATTTTTAAAAATTGTTTAACTAGGGATAGATTTATGTCAGAAAAAAATTACCAGTACTACAGAGAGTGCTTCAATCATACTCTACTTTTTAAAAAATGTTTCTGATAATAAAAATTGTATTTATGCCTTACATCTGTAAGCACAACAAAAACCTTACATATATGGCTTTATAAACGGGAAAGTACATGACTCAAATGTAACTTTTTGTCCAGCTCTCAGCTAATGTGCTGCAAGATCATGTAGGAGATGTTCCAAATATTTGCAAGCAGACATATAAAAGTTGAATGAAGGACACATTTCTCACCCAGATCTATACAAACCACTTAAAACTAGGTCACTTTGACTGTTTCTACTGGAGATCTTTCTTTCTTGGGACAACTTGATGCAAATAAGATTCCTAGAACTCTTGATCTTTGAGACCAGATGGCTCATGTTTTATTAGTAAGGTTGCAAATTATGCATCTCTAAACTTTGACTACTGAATAGACAAACGGGTGGGTACATGAGAGGAAATCACATTTGGTAGGTGCCCTATTTTTGGTACAATTCCACAAAATGCTCTGGAACTGTCTTTGGCTTGCATTGGAAATAAAACAAAGCTAGGTTAATAGCAAGAAGGAAAACAGTCCCAAATTTATGGTACTATTGTAATGTAGCCTTTGATGTGTACATAATTCTATTACCTTATATTAAAATTGATCAATGAAGTAAATAACAAAATAACTGAATTTCCTGTTCCTGTGCGGAATTACAATTTTGGACTGATTTGTTTTAAGCACGTGTGGCAACTTGCTTTGCCTACCATATCTAAAAGGGAACAGGCAAAATGAGGTCTATGGTCTACACATGATCTGTCAAACTTTTTTCTTCAAAACGCTTCATTTCAGGAAGAAGCTGTCTAGAACATAAAGGATTGGGTACTTAATTACATTTTTGTAGAATGCTTCTTTTAGTCTTCTTCAGATTTACTCCAGTGTTTGACACTGCTGGTCTTGTTTCTGCAAAGAGAATATAGCCTCTGTTCATTGTATAGTTGACTTTTCATAGAGGATTTGAATTATGTAATCCAGGATCCTATTGGTTATTTATAGTGGTGTGAGTATAATGCAAGTATAGTTATGAACTGTTGTTAATTGACAAGCACCTCTTCTATGCTTCATCATGCTTTGCTTGTGTGACATGGGGCTTATTGAAGTAGACAGGTAGCAGAATGTTGTTGTTGTTGTTCAGTCACATAGTCGAGACATTAACTAGTTGCAAACTGCCAGTGCAACTTACCCCATTGCAATTAGGTAAAGGCAAAGATCTCCCTTGCTCAAAAGCCAGTCGTGTCCAACTCTAGTGGTTGGTGCTCATCTGTTTACAGCCAAAGAGCCAGCATTATTTGCACCTGTAGATATTTCCATGGTCATGTGGCAGGCATGACTAGACATGAAAATCCACCGAACGTGGTACCTATTTATCTACTTGCAATTTCTTGCTTTTGAACTGCTAGGTTGGCAAGAGCTGGGACAGAGAGAGGAGCTCACTCTGTCATACAGAACTCAGGTTTTGTATTGCTGACCTACCTGCTGACCTTCTAGTCGTCAAGCTCAGCGTCTTAACCACTAAGCCACCACAGTCCCTTTACACTGCCATAAATAACTAAGAGGATACGTACCATAGTCTGTTTGATCTCTGTGTTGGTCATTGTGAAGAACCTAACCCTCAAGGGTTAATGGTGAAATAAATGGGCTAAAAAGAGTAGGGATCAGACAGCCTTGGAGGTGCAAAAATTTCAGGTGCAGCTCAGAGTCAGGAGAAGCCTCCTGTGTCTCTTCTGTCCTGGAGCCAGCCTCGGGACAATTAACAGTCTAGAGTGGACACCTAGGCCAGGATAAGCTAGCTGCTGGGAGGGCTATATCTGGGGAGAATTTGCTCCACAGCCCCAGCACCCCAAATTCCCATCAGCCCAAGAAAGATCAGGGTCTGGCTTTCCTGGATGGAGCAGTCAAGTTGGCCAACTTATCTAAGCTGCAGTGGCGTTTCATATAAGTGTTGCTCCTGTGAAGCTCAGGTAGTGTTTGCAAGGAGAAAGACTAGTCTGATTTGCAATCAGCTGCCAATTATTATTTGTAATCAGCTGCAGATTATTATTTGTTGGCTTTTGGCTTTTCTTTGGCGGGGGTGGGTGAGGGTGAGACACCCTGTTTTACCTTCATGTTTCATCCTTTTCGTTTTGTTAATAAAGTTTTTCCTTTTAAAGCCGATACCGTGGCTGTGATATGTACTGAGCATTCTGGAATGCTAAGTCCAGTTCCTGGTTCCTAAAAATCTGAGTACAGATGGAGAGCAGCAACTGCTCTGGTCAGCTATTGAAAGAAAAGGCAGACCAATGTAAAGACCTAGCCCAGTGTAGGTGAACCTATGGCAGCATGCCAGAGGTGGCATGCACTGCTTTTTCTATTAGCGTGTGTGCCATTGTGGGCAAGCCCCGCCCTGCTGGAAAGCCCCACCCTGCTGGAAAGCCCAGCCCTGAGCCACCAGTGCCGCTTCCCCATCAACCCCTCTCCTTCCACCAATGGGGAGTACAGAGGGGAGGGAAAATGGGACGTGGCGGCCGGAGTGAGGTAAGGCAACGAGACACCCTCCCCACCCCTCCTAGGAGGCAGAGGAGGAAGAGACGGGGCACTCGCAGGGGGGGGTGGCATGCAGACCCGGAGGGTGGGATGTGCAGACTTACATGGTGGGGTGTGGGGCCTGCACACCCATTGAAGGCCTGCACACATGCCCACATGACATCATTGGAGGTGCTCTGGCAACATCGCATGGGTGTGTGGGCACTCCTTCCCTACATGCTGCCTCCTCCACCTTGGGCACTTGGTCTCTAAAAGGTTTGCCACCATTGACCTAGTCCATGAGTCCTTCCTTTTTAGGAGGACACACTCCAGATAAGGGGGGGGGCAAAGAGCTTTCTCCTGGCCAGAGCATGAGGGCTGTCTAAGAGCCAAACCTCACTTTCTATCTCTTCACAGATGTCTAAATGGAATGAACAGCAGAACTTTACGCATGTACGTTGGGGGAACTGCAGTAACTTAAACACTGATTTGGTGGTGTATTTAATCTTTGACAGTGAAAAGCTACTTCCTGAGCACCCTTTATGAGCTTCAGGTTGAGGATATATTGAAGCCTGAATTATATTAAATCATTCATTTCTCTCTCTCTCTCTCTCTCTCTCTCTCTCTCTCTCTCTTGGACACCTAGCTTTCTCCAGGTACTCTGGTGCAGCCAAATATATTAATTATTCATTATGCTTATTATTATTTATTTCCCAGTCATGAGCCCTGCTATCCAGCAGTCTTCAGGGGGCTTGACTGAATGTAAGCTGTACTAAATCTGCTTCCAATTACATGCACTTCCATTAAGTAGAGAAGTTGATCTGCAAGTTGTTACTTTCTTAAGCACTAGACCAGGAATTCCCTCCCCCCCCCCTCCAATTCCTTTCAGTGAATAAAGCCTTACCCATGGCCAGTTCTGGACAGCTCAAAAGATAAAACATACAGTAAAAGCAAAAACCTGCAATAGCACTGCCCAATTCATTAGGGCAAAAAAGCATTTGTTCAAGTATTTTCAAATATGTTTAAAAGAAGTTTTTCCTAGAACTTGAAAAATAATTTAATCCTGCACAGGTTTGATATCTATGTTACTACTAAAGGCAAGTTGGTATGTCATCCTAATCTCAATTGAAAGCTAGGAGCAGCGGGGCAAGGGATCTTCTCAGGAATGTGTGCAGGTGCACATATACAGTCACAGGATAACACGCAACTCGAAAGAATCCCAGTCTGTCCACAAAAATAGCAAATTAGTCCCATTTAAGTCTATAGGTGGGAGAAAGAAGACTGTTATCTCCTGCTTGGCTTGGTGATGAATATCATGGCTCCACTGCCACTATATCTCCTTGCCCTCCACCACAAATACAGGTATAAGTAGAGTTGCTCTTGTAGTTAACACAGCAGAAATCTGTGGCTGCTTACTCAGAAATTCCTTTGTGTTCAGTGGCGATTCCTCCTATATGAGTCAAGGAGTCACATTCACACTGCGAAACAATGAAAATTGCTTGGTAAATCTAAAAACATGTGGTTAATAATGCAGCTATTCTTTCTGGCTTTTATCCTGAAATGACGGAAACATATAAAATATCTACACAAAAGAGCAGACATTTTATTAACAGGAAAGGTATGAAAAAAGAGACTAGTTATAATTGTGATAGTACTAGAAATAAATCACAGTGATGATAAATTTTTGCCAAAATTAAGGGCTTTTCCAGTTTCCCTATTAAACGTGTCTGTGTTGGTCAGAAAAGCATTGGTTCCTATTTTATTTTATTTTATTTTTTATTTTATTTCATTTGTACCCCGCCCTACTCCGAAGACTCAGGGTGGCTTTACAACTAAAAACAATTAAAACACATACATACAATCAATTAAAAATAACATAAAATTAAATTAGAATTAAACATTAAAATTCAAGTTAAAAACACAGAGGAGAAAGGGGGAATATTTAAAAGAGCCAGGCGACTGAGTTGGCCATCTGGCCCACTCCCCACGCATGCCCCGCCAGCCAGGTCTTCACACCTTTCCAAAAGGGCAGCAACTCCGTCTGGAGACGCAACTCCATTGGCAGGAGGTTCTATTGGGCCGGAGCGGACACAGAAAAGGACCTCCTTCTCATGCTAGAGAGATGAGCCTCTCTAGCTGAAGGTACAACCAGAGAGCCTCTCTGGTCCGCTTTAGTGGGACGGACAGATGTTCTCAGGGTGACATGGTCTCTTAAGTATCCTGGCCATGTAGGGCTTTAAAGGTAATAACCAGCACCTTGAATTGCACCCAGAGGCACACTGAGAGCCAGTGCAGCTCCCGGAGAAGTGGTGAGGCATGAGCATAACATCTGCACCCCATCACAACTCAAGCAGCTGCATTCTGGACCAGATGAAGCCTCTGAATGGTCACCAAGGGCACCCCCGTGTAGAGTGCATTACAATAATCGAGTCTGGAGGTGACCAAGGCATGTGTGATCATGAGCAAGGAGTCCCGATCCAGGAGCGGGTGTAACTGGCGCACAACACGAAGTTGTGCAAAAGCCCTCCTAGCCACGACTGCCACCTGCTCTTCGAGCAGTAGTAAGTCCAGGAGGACCCCCAGATTACACACCCCAGCCACGGTGACATATAATTCTAATTATTCAAAAAATGAACTTCTATTCATGTGGAGGAATCCTAAAAGACCATTAATTTGGCTAAAACAAACTTCCAATCACACACACCCTTAAAAATCAAATTGCCCCCTTGTGGGGCATGTACCCCAAGTTGGGAACCATGGATCTAGATCATCACTTATTTTAAATTAAAAACAATTTCCTTATATGTCTTTCTGTACTGCAGATCAAAACCATGGCTGCAGTTAATATACATTAATGTATTTCATGCAAAAGCATGCAAAACAGAAGTTGTCAGTATTAGAAATTGATTAAAATAACTCAAATTTACAAAACAAAATGATAATGATTCAAAATAATTGTAAAATCATTTCACTAATTGCATCATTAAGGAGAAGGTGCTTACATGGTCAAAAGGAAAATGCAAAGAAGATGCAATCTCAGTCAATCTTCAAAGGCTATTTTTGCGTTCATTAGCAGATTGAAAAGGGAGAGGAACTCATATCTGAAACAGAGTAAAGTGATTAAAATGGATTAGTGCCTTACAATCACTAATTTTTAAAAACTTCTTGGGTTTATATTTTATGAATGCTGAGGATACTCACAAACATAGGAATGGGCATCACTCAATTCCACAGCATGTTATTTGCAAATCAAATGATTCCAGTTCTTGGCATCTCTATTTAGAAGTGCAAGTAGTGGTAGCATAAAAGAAACCACTGAGTCCTTATAGAGCCTGTATCAGGGTACCGTGAAT
Organism: Furcifer pardalis; assembly: GCA_030440675.1. Lineage (NCBI taxonomy): Eukaryota > Metazoa > Chordata > Lepidosauria > Squamata > Chamaeleonidae > Furcifer > Furcifer pardalis. The sequence continues at coordinate 51,861,256 of CP126890.1, read as the reverse complement.
GAGTAAACAATATGACCTGATAAAAGCTAGAATGGTCATGAAGTCTTTCACAGGGACAACTTTTTATTTCAAGGGCTGTTAGAGGACAGTTCTCTTTTTGAAGTTACATTCTGCTTGAACGGCTGTTCTCCACCTCACCAAAATCTTCACTTTTTCAACGGGCCTACTCTAATTGTGGCTTGCTGCTGGATTTTAGCCACTGTATATATTATTCTTGGCTGACTTACACTTGCAAAATGTTTCTTACGCTAAGTGAAAATAGAAATAAAGCAAAACGATAGGAATTATTATTTTTAAATGGTCAGGGAACTGTGATAAAGCAGGAAGCAGGCCATTTCATGAAGCTTTGATTGAGGTGTTGGAGGAGAGTTTTGAGAGTCCCCTGGACAGTGAGGAGAACAAATAGGTCTATCCTAGAAGAAATCAACCCTGACTGCTCCTTAGAAGGTCAAATAGTAAAGATGAAGCTAAAGTACTTTGGACATCAAATGAGAAGAGAGGATTCACTTGAGAAAGCTTTGATGCTGGGAAAGGCGGAGGGCAAAAGAAGAAGGGGCCAGCCAAAAATGAGATGGCTAGATAGTATTGTAGATGCAATGGGCACAAAGCTGGGCGGGCTGAGAAGGTTGGTGGAAGACAGAGGTGCCTGGTGGGCAATGGTCCATAGGGTCGCAAAGGATCAGAATCGACTGTGGGACTGAACAACAAAACCACCTCTATTCTGCATATTTGCAGTAGATGGCATTATAGCATATTAGGCCAGAGGAATGACCAAGTGCTTAGGATAATATCCATTTAGAGCCAAAAAACAAAGCAAGCCAAACACGTGCTGTAAACAGTGAAGTGACTTTTTAAAGGCAGAGTAAATGACTCAACAAGAACTCTATACCTTGTGACTATATATAATGAAGACTTTGAAACAATACGTTTAGGATACATTACCACATTTAACATACACAAGTAGTTTTAGCAGAAACAGCTGCTATAAGGTAAAACAGGATGGAAACCATGCGAAGTCATGAAAATTTTATTCCCTCTTTTTATGCAGCAGCTCTGATGAAAATCACTCTCCTCTCTTTTTCTGATTCCAGAAAAAAGAAATGAGCACAATAAATGTAAAATAAATAAATAAATCATTTATCTACATCATGTGGAATCCAAAATCATCTGCAGCACCACTCCTGCTCATAGATAACAAGAATTTTGGAGCACAAGAAGTATTTCTCACCATTTGTAAAAAGAACAAAGGAAATAATTCTGTGGCCAGCAGACCAGAAGATGAAACAAGAGAGAACCCAATATTTTATTGTGAGAGAAATGCAAAACCATTAAATCCTTTGAAAAATATTCCAGAGGGTGGGATAATAAATCTAAATAAATAAATAAATTATTGCCACTATAAAGTCCATCATTTGAACACTACATTTTTAAAATCAAGGAAACAAGTCTCTTTAGGCTTCTCCAACTTCCCTTTCTTGCTTACCTCAGCACCCTATCAGCAAGTTATACTACTCTGAAAAGATCTGTTGACAATAAGTAGCTTCTTCGACTTCACATTGGCTCAAATCATGCCACTACTGTATGTCCTTCCATCAAAACACATTATTTCCTTCTGCCTATTGACCACCTTCCTGCTTTTTAGCTGCTTTCTCTCTGTTATCTAGTGCTCCATTTTGCTCATGCAATCTCATGAATGCCATAATCTCTGTTAGTGTCCTAAGGAAAGATGTTACAGTGGTACCTCGAGTTACAAATGGTTCGAGTTACAAAATTTTCACAATACAAATGAAAATCAATTGAAAATAATGGCTTGCGTTACGAATTTTTCTGGAACAGATTAATTGGTTTTCAATGCATTCCTATGGGAAACCATGTTTCAAGTTATGAATTTTGGTTTTCAAGGCATTCCTATGGGAAATTTGAGTTACAATTTTTTCATAACATGAAAAATACCTTGGAACACATTAAATTTATAACTCGAGGTACCACTGTATTTCTTAGATTCAGTTGCACTATAGAGATCAACGTGACCTACTTTACCTACAGGGTTAAGATCAGCTATAATAAAGGTAGATTTATAGGGTTATGAACCCTATAAAGCAGAGATTTGAGGAAAGTTACTCTACTGTACTCCAACTCACAGAAACTTATCACTGGTATGGCAACTCACCATGGGTTGTGGAAGTTGCGTTCCACAAAAGTAGTTTTCCCCATCTCTAATGCAAGGTCTTTACAACTACAGTATTCATTATTATTATTATAGTTACTCTAGACAAAATGGGTCTCCACACTATCTTCTTCAAGTGCTTTATCTGTTCCAGATATTTGTTATCATCATGGCAATAGTTTTCCTGTTCTTAACTACTCGGAACAGTTCTTCCGAGGACATGCCACACCAGTCTCTCAGGTTCTTCACCCACGAAGTCCATTTACGTCCAGGACCTCCCTTTCCAAGGATCTTTCCTTGGAGAGCAAGTTGGAGTATTCTATACTTTATGTTGTTCCTCATGATATGACCACTATAGCCACTCTATAGCCACCCTCAAAAGAAAAGCCCTTTGTTTAGAAGTTATCCATGGGGCTTCAAACTCTATGTACAGTACAACCAGAACTTGTTTCCCAAGGTTAAGTATTCAGTGTTTATAAAAATCTATCCTTGAGGAAATTCTTTTATCAGTCAGGGTTCTGCTTGCTTTTTTCTGGTGTGCTGTCTTGTTCAGAAGGAGAAGTTGTTTGGGGTCATTTTGTGAAGCAATACATTCCTAAAGCTATTCCAGGTAACTTTCTCAAGAACGACCTGGACTCTGGCTCCAGAGATTACTTTCTCACTATATCTCATCTATCTGCTCCCTTTGAACATGTGGAGATTAGTTTAAAGCACTGTATTTACCTTCTCCTATCCACCTTGGTGCCTGAGATTCCCTGATGACCTTAAGATTTTCTTTGCATTGAGGGATTTGCTTTGGAAGACTTTTCAGACTCTTAAGCATCTGCTGGAAAAACTAAAAAGGACATCACAAAGACTTTTGCCAGGGATAAGCTTTCATGGCAAGATCCCAGGGAAGCTGGCACTGGGCCTCTTACACTGCAGTTGCTTTGGAGACCCACCTGCCCCACCAAGAAGCTTTGAAGCAAAAGAAATTATCCCAGGGAAGGGAAATGTAATGTTGGATATACAGTAAAACCTCATATAACACTAAAACCTGGTTCCACAAGTCTTCGTGTTATATGATTTTTCGTGTTATCTGATCCTCTATGGATCCATAGAGATACATTGTAACCACACAGGCTTTCGCGGTTGTTATCTGAAGCATCCCATAGGATCTTAATGTTATCTGATGCAATTCTTCCCCCCAGATTCCTTGATGTTATGCGATTTTCGTGTTATTCGATACTAATGTTATATGAGGTACAGTATTACTGTACCTTATTTCTTTTCATTCTTTGCTCTGTAATTCCAGCTGAAGAAGCATTTTGGGTCCTGCAAAAATACTTCTTCTCTCTCTGGGCTTCTCTGAACATGCAAAGCAGAGAGAACCCCCTCCTCCTAACACAGCAGGAGTTACTTCTGAGCAGGTAGGATTTGGCAGTTCATAAGTAAAAGTCTCCCTTGCTCTAAAGCCAATCTAGGGTGCACTGCTTTGCTCCGATTACAGCTAAAGAGCCAGTGCTGTCTGCAGACATTTCTGTGGTCACAGGGCCGTAGCCAGGGTGGGCTTGGACCACCCTGAGTTAGCACTTTGCCCACCCTGGCAAAGTGCGGATTCGCATAGGAATGCATTGAAAAGAGGCTTTGTTGTATGTTCTGAGAAAATATCCACCCACCCACATCTAGAATCCTGGCTACGGCCCAGAGGCGTAGCTACCGCCATATCTGCCGTATCAATTATATGGGGCCCCCGGGCCCCAGGGGCCCCCAACGTGCGTAAGCAAAACAAAGCTTTACCTTTCCTAAGGGCCCCCAAACAAATTTTTATACGGGGCCCCGCCAAGGCACGCTACTCTTCTGCTATGGCCCTATGTGGCCATGTGGCAGGATGCAGGAGCACACAGAATGCTGTTACCTTCCTGGTCCCTATTTATCTACATGCAATTTCTTGCTTTCAAACTGTTAGGTTGGCAGCAGCAGACGACAAGAGCTCCCTCGGGTCTCAAACTGCTGACCTGCCAACCTTCTGGTTGTCAAGCTCAACGTCTTAACCACTAAGCCACAGCAGACCCCCCTCCTCTTACTGGCATACAATTGATTTTTAATTTTATTTTAAAAATTACAAGAAACTTTGAAACTGTAAAAAAAAAAAGAATTGCATATTGTTGTTGTTGTTTTAATTTGAAAAAAAAAAGAACTCTGAAACGGATGGAGAGCTTGTCAATTTCTCAGCAGGGCCAGAGCACCAGGTGAGTGTGAGGCGAGCCTGAGTACGAGGAGGTGGGAGGGCGAGAAAAGAAACTCGCGGCCATTCCCACGTACGCCTTTTTTGGCCCAGCCGCGGTTGCGCCTCGGTCTGTCCCTCTCCAAGCCAGCTCGCCTGCAGGGGGGAGTCGCCGGCCGGCCACTCCGTCTCCCTCCTCGCCCCGCAGCGGCGGCAGGGGGAGCTCAAGCCGGGAGGAGGGAGGCAGCGAGTCGCGGTCGGAGGTAGGCAGGAGCCGCACGGACGGAGGATCTTCTCCAAATCTGGAGGCGGCGGCCAAAGCGGGGACTGTTCGGAGAACCCAACGGCGGAGTCGATGCCGCCTCCGCGGGTGGCCCCGGCGGCATAAACCCGGGTGCGCGCTCTCCTCCTCTTCTTACGCGCAGCCTCCCGCCTGTTTGTTTGTTTGTTTGGGCGGCGGAGGCGGTGGCGACTCCCAGCCTCCGATTCTCTTCCCTGGCCGGAGGAGAGGCGCGAGGGGACGCCACGCACGGGCCGGGAGAAGCGGGGGCGCCGGCGTCGGATGCCCGCGTTACGCCACGCCGCGGCTGCTGTTGAGGCCTGGGCTCCTCCGGAGGACAGGAGCGCCGGACTCTCTCGGGGAAAGCGCCAGGGTATAGAAGGAGGTAAAGACACAGGTAGGTAAGGTAGGAGGCAGCAGGCATATGATATCCCCCCCCCCAACAACACACCCACCTACCTAGATGACCAGCCACCTCTCCTTTTTCTTCTCTTTCACAGGTGTACGTACACACGTACACACAGGGGTGGGTTAATGTTGTGTGTGTGGGGTTTGGTAATGCTGCGGGGGAAAAGGGGGGGGGATGTTTCCCTCCTTCTCTGGCTGCCTCATGAACGTGTGTCTCTCTCTCAATGGTTACGGTAACGTGTGTACAGCCAGCATCGTAAACAAACATGAAACGCGTCTCTTCATTCGAAGCGAGCTGTTCCCTCCGTTTCGGGTGTGGAAGCGACTGGGCGGGCAGGTCAATCCAGTCTAGCCTAGTAGTCCAGTTGAATCCTCTCTAGTTGTTATGGTGTAAGGGGGGGGGGCTGTAAAGGGGTGCTCAAACTTTTTTGGGCCGTGGGCCAGTCATGTGGTTCAGGGGGCCGGTCACTATGGCCTACTGGCTGGATCCAGCCCGCAACGCCAATTCATCCACCCCCTGACACCCTTGTTGCTCCTGGAAGTGGAAGTAAAACATGCCTGTATGGGCGCATTTTACTTCCACTTCCCGGAGCAACAAGGGCATCGGGCCGGACAAATTGGTGCCGTGGGCCGGATCCAGCCTATGGGCCATAGTTTGAACACCCCTGTTCTAGGCTTTCATCGTTTTTATCTGCCTCTGTTTCTTATCTCCCTTTATTTCTACTCCAAGGAGAGACCAGGAAACTTTCCCTGTGTTCTTTTCATTTCTTTCCCACAACACGTTTGTTTGTAGGGAGATGAGGATGTCCAGTGCTTGGGCTTTTAAAAGTGCTTAATGTTTATTCATTTCCTTATAGTTGAGTAAGCAAGCTGTGATTGAGAATCAATTATAGCTTTCAAGAAATGATATGGTTGCATACTGCAATTTCATTTCTTACTAGATCTCTATTCCATTTATTTTTCCTTTTGGATAATATTTTGCTTGTTTTTGTTCTATTATGAATAAGGGATTTTATAGCAATACCAATTACACTTATATACTGTCCCATAGCGCTTAGTGCACTCTCTGGGCAGTTTATAAGGTAGCTAGTATTTTGCCCCCAACATGCTGGGTGCTCATTTTACCAACCATGGAAGGATGGAAGGCTGAGTCAACCTGTCAGGATCGAACTTACAACCTGCTGGCTGCACTACAGCATTTTAACCAAATATGCCACCAAGGCTCCTTTTTTTCCAATTTTCTTTTTTCTGTTTGCGTACAGTATTTGTAATTGATTGATATGAAAAAGAAACTGATTGATACTGGGGAAAGGGTATGTGTACATCAATCTTTATATTGCAGCCAGGCACATTGTTTTAGATATGTTACCTGGAATTATCATACCTTATCTTCTACAGGTTTCCTTTCCCTCCTGAGGCCTTTACCAAGTCTTGCTGCCAATTTGAATTCCTAGCATTCTTAATGTAATATTATGTTCTCAATTAAGTCTGTAGAAGCCTTCTGGTACTTTGTGAGAATGAAGTTGAGCTCTTTGCTGGTACATCAAGCATTTTAGGAGCAGTATTGGAAGGCCTTGCCAAGTACATGTGGACTGCATTAGTTGACAGGCTGCAGAAATTTCACTGGAGTTGACTTTATATCATTGCATGGACCCTTGTTTTAACAACAGAAGCACATTGTAGTTTAAAACATAAGCTTTGCTGTTGTGATGTTTTCATGAAATTGCCTTAAATTAAATCACATTCATGAGCTGTCTGACTCCATAGTAAACATAGACTGACAGTGATTTTTTAGGGCAGGGATGGCCAAACTGTCCAGGCCATGGGCATGCATGCACAAAACACTGCTGTAAATGCACCCCACAGCTTGTGTAAACATGTGCTTTATGGCAGCGTTTTTGCGTGGGTGTGTTTAACTTTTGGGAGTGGTGAGGGCTGTGCAGGCCGGATCATTAGACATCATTGGCCATATCCGGCCTGTGGGCTGTAGCTTGCCCACCCCTGCTCTAGGGTTTTATTAGAAGGTTTTTCTGAGTCTTACCAGACAGTATGGTTTGAACCATATGGGGTTTTTTAACATGAAAATTATAAGTTTCAATTCAGAACTACAGTACAGACCCTCTTCATTTCTGCCCTATAGACTCATGTGTCATTTTGATTAACAGCAGGAATTATCTATTTCTTCACTGGATCTAAATGTTTATAGAATGTTGTCCATATTAATGATAAAGTTGTTTTAAAATGTTAATTCTTTTTCTGTGGAGATTACCACTTCATCTACTGCTCTTCCACCATTAAAATAAAGTAAAGCCACAACCCTATTGGTGTGCACAATAGTGGAAGGGCAATTGTACAACCGTTCCCTGCTTGTGATGAGCTCTTCTTTGTATAACTTATTGTACATTGATTGTGGAAGAAGACAAGCAACCAAATGCATAAAGAGCAGCCCCTGAGAGGGGAAAGTGCTATGCCATTTCCTTTGTACAGGTGGGGTTTTTTTTTAAATAAAGAAGGTCAAGTCCTAATTCTGCTAAACATAAACTATGCTTGCATTCCTATAGAAGAAACTATGATCCAGTACATAACCATTGAATGCCAAATTGGCAGGAACTGTACATAAAACCAACTTCTGGATTGTTTTGTGTGAACCCATACTATCTGACAAAACATGAGTTGTGGGACATTACTAAACCAGGGTATGAACCAGGACTTTTTGTTTTGCAGAACACAATTCAGTCTAGGTTTGGGGAATCTTTGGTCTTACAGAAGTTTTGATTCCCATAATCCTTTGTTGTTGGCCATATTGCATGGTGCTCTTTGAAGTTCAAAACATTTGATGGGCCTAATCTACATTGATGGTTTAGGTATACAGTACTTCATTTTAGTGTTTTAGCCAACTTAACAGTGTCCTGCTTTGGGATGTTGCAGTACAACATGAGGAAACCACACTTGGATGTTAATATAAACTATCGTGGTCATCTATCAGATTCTGAGTTAAAAATGTCTTTATATGATAGATAAACAATAGGAAACATAGCAGATGTTTACTTCTTAATCAATATACAGTTGTACCTCGCTTAAAGAGCATAATGCGTTTCACAGGATTGCTCTTTAAGCGAGTTTGCTCTTTAAGCGAAACACCATTGTAAATGACCAATTGTGGAGGGGATTGTGAACCCCGATTTATTTGTTAAGCGCGTTTTTGGTTGGTTTTATTTGTTAAGTGAAGCGAACATTCAAAGAAAATTCTGCTCTTTAAGCGAGTTACTCTTTAAGCGAAACGCTCTTTATGCGAGGTTTGACTGTAATAATATTCTAATTCTTCTGCTATATTAGAGTCTGAATATTGGTGATCATCATGGCGATCACCCATGAAGACTGTCCTCAGAATATAACGCAGTGGCCTTTCATCTGCCTTCCTCATTGCAGCATGACACCCATACCACTAATCCCCCTCCATGAGTCACTTTCTAGTTCTGAGCCCTTTTGGCACGCAAAGTCCTCATCAGCCCCAGGCCAGGATTGATGAAACTGCTGCCTTTCATCAAGATGGATTCAAGTGGGATTTAATCCACTTGGGGATCATCACCCTTCTCTTTGAATGTCAGCACCGAAGCCCGTTAGACCTCAGGGTTGTCAGGTTAGTTAACCACTGCCACTTGATACTCAGCATTGAGTCACTGGCAGTATGGTCTACTCCAGTGGTGCCCAAACAAAGGCCCGGGGGGCGGGGGCGGCCCCCGATGCCAATTCATCTGACCTGCGAAGCCCTCGTCGCTCCTGGAAGCAGAAGTAAAACGTGTCTGTACGGGCACATTTTACTTCCGTTTCCAGGAGCGACGAGGACTTTGCGGGCCAGATGAAGTGGCATCGGGAGCTACACCGGGCCCCTAGGCCTTAGTGACAGGCTCCTTGAACCACATGATTGGCCCATGGCCCAAAAAGTATGGGCACCCTTGGTCTGCTCTGTTACCATAGCAGGATAACCTGGCCAGAGTCACATAAATGATATAAGTAGCATACAGTATTTATCATTGGAGATCAAAACCTAAGAAGTGATACCAGAACTTAAAGAGATACCATTCCACTTATCCCTGAGAGATCCCACCAGGTTTTTATGAGTAATCTATTGATCTGGTTTTATGTTTTCCAACTATGATCTTTTCTGGTTTTATGTCCTCCAGTAGTGCAATGTAACCTGTTTTTGAAATTGGTATGGGCAATTTGAGTTAACTTGATGAGAGAAGAACTTACCTTTCATAACAACAGTTTCCTTTTGGAACATTATTGAAAAATGTTGTAATACATAGGTATTTCTTCAGAAGTAAGTATCACTTTATTTTGCGTAATTCGTGTTCATGTATGTCAGCATGGGATTGTTGCTTTCTTAATACAGTTGTACCTCGCTTAAACAGCATAATGTGTTCCACAGGATTGCTCTTTAAGCGAGTTTGCTCTTTAAGCGAAACACCATTGTAAATGACCAATTGTAACTTCGGGGAGGGGGGATTGCGAACCCTGATTTATTTGTTTAGCAAGTTTTTGGTTGGTTTTATTTGTTAAGCAAAGTGAACAGTCAGATAAAATTATGCTCTTTAAGCGAGGCACTCTTTAAGCAAAGCACTCTTTATGCGAGGTTTGACTGTACTGTAAGTGACTTGATTACTTCACAAATGTATAGATAGGCAGCCAAAGAGACACTCAATACAACTGGATAAAATTCCTCAGTGTAAAGGGCATATGGAATAAAGATTTTGAGTTGTGCTTCTACACTGAATAAAAACTTTACTTATTTGCAAACCAATCTGGTTTAATTTTTATATGAACAACTTAGTACACATACTTTTATGGAAGTATATACATACTGTATCAGGATGGGATAGCTGATTTTAATCAGTGTGTTTAAATAGATTTTTGTCTTAGTGATTTAAATAATTGTTTCATATCTTATGTAGCTGTGCATATTCAATGTACAGAAACTTATCAAATGTCATAGTGTGTGAAGACTGAGGGCAGTTATTGCATGGAATCTGAATAGAACTTTTCATATGTTTATGTTCTAGCTAAACAAAAGACATGCATACAAAACAAGTAACTTTCTCTTCAGTATTTCAGAGACAACCCCTTCAAATTATGTAATCCCAGAAACAGATTGTTTACATAGGCAAATAAAATTAAATTGCATTGAAACTTTAATCAACATTTCTGATAAGAATATTTTCATTTTCTAAAATGTATAGTGCAGGAGAAACTAATCTTAGAAGTAAAGGCAGAAAGAAGTATTTAATTATATATACAGTGCTAAAGAAACTGTCAAAAAGAGTTTTTCACTGACTGCTTCTTCCAAATAACAATTTGTACAGAAATTTAGAAGGCGATAATTTGCTCAGATAAGAAATTTATTCACTCTTCATGACTTCCTTTCAAAATGATTCATTATTAATTACGAACAATTATCATTAAAGTGGATTAGAGATGTTTAGACTATAATTCTTTGCATGTTTTCTTAGGAGCAGAAATGTAAATTTTTGAAAATTTTAAAGCCATGAGCAGAACCCTTTCTCCTCCCAGAAAGTTTTGAAAGCAAGCAGAAATTTGAGGAAAATCTGACGTGTATAGCGTACTTATTTTTTATCTCAAATTTACCATTATTTTAATGCTATAACAACGTAAACTATTTCGCCCATAGCTTGTTTAGTTAATAAAATTATATCGTTTGGCATACTTGTGAAATTTAAAAATATAAAGCTTAATTTTGTACCAAGGAAATGCTTCCTTTCCTAAAGAGTGCTGCAACATTGGCTATCTTAACCACATGTATCTTATTTTATTACATCTGAGAGAGAAAAAGGGAAGAAAACAGAAACAACAAATTTTGTAATAAACTAACATTTGGACATAAAAACTTCTGCTTTTACTTTCATTGTCTGCACCAGATTAGATTAGATATCACCAGAAGAAAGCAAGTAGGGATCCACAGGTGATGGCGCCCTGTCTGCGCTCATGAAGGTAGAAAAATGTTATTCCCTAGTTCTGTCTACAGTATTTAGATACGGACCTTCATAACATGCGGTTCCTTCCCTCGTTGAGTAAAACTTGTCTTAAAGTAAAGCTTGTTTCATTGATTTTAGAAAAGAAAATACTTTATAATTTCCCACCAAATTCCCCAAAGTTTCCAGTTCTTTTGGTGGAAAATTTGAAAATAAAATCTTTAGGGAGAGAAAAAAACAGGGAAACTCCTTTACCCATTTTTCATTCATCCCCCTCCCCCGGACCTCAAGTGTCTGCTCTAACTCATTTGGATGTCTAATATGTTTTTCTCGGGAGGCTTCAACTGCAAGTAGTAAACAGGAAATTATGCCTGTCTTATTATGCTTGCACTGTCTTTACAAAAGTCTCCCTCTTCACCTTGCTGACTAACCCATATGTTTTCTCAAGAACTCATACTGAAGGTACCAAACCAGTCTCTGCTACTTAAATGCTCAGTCGGAATGCCTTTATACCAGTAATGGTGAACCTTTTAGAGACTGAGTGCCCAAACTGCAACCCCAAACCCACTTTTTTAATGCAAAGTGCCAACATAGCAAGAGGGGAGGAAGGAAACGCTCCCATTTGACAGCTGGGCAGAGGAGCAGAGCAAACTCTGCTCGGTGACTGCACTGGTGCCCTCAGAGAGGGCTCCGAGTGCCACCTCTGACATGCATGCCATAGGTTCGCCACCACTGCTTTATACTGTACTGTAGTTGATTTCAAGTGTAGTTTGGTTCTTTTATTGTGTAGCTTTGTTTCTCTTTATTTCATTTTTGTTGATTATTGTTGTGATTAAATTGCCAAATTTTCTTCATCATTTTTCTTCCAAAGTTTATTTAATGGAATGGTACATGGTCTCAGTTATTGTATTTGAGAAGAAATATGTTACTACATAAGACTAAGTAGTTTAAAAGGCATATAAACAATATTAGAAACCACAGACCTGCAACAGAATTTTGCAAAGGATATCTAAATAAGGGAGCGAGGGGAAAAGATGTTCCTTTCCTTTGTTTGAAATTGGAGGGTGTGTGTGTCTCCTGACCTGGTGGCTAAGGTTGACTGATCATGAAGATACCTTTTCCCTTTATGTCAGAGCTTTTCAGTCATTGTTGGGGGAGTTTGTCTTTATTGGGAGCATCTTCAGAAACAAGGTCAACATGGTCTGCCTCTTGTAAATTATACCTAGATATGAAACATTTTCTACATTCCTGTGACCAGATGATAGCGGTACAGTGCAGTTCTGTTCTTGTTCAAAAGTAAGCTCCATTAAGACAAGGAGTTCTCAACCTTTTAAAGCCAGGGGCTAGTTTACACTACCTCAGATAGCTTCGGGGGCCAGATGGCCATTTTGCCATTCCTCTACCACATGGCATTTCCTGGTGTGGTGGAGGCGGTGGGGGGGCACATGAAATGGCACCACGGGCTGCAGGTTGAGAATCCTTGGCTAAGATAATCAAGGTTACCTCCAGGAAAATATGTATAGCACTTTAGTTGGGCAACAGAATGTGACTCAAAAGATGCACCAGCTACGGTGGTGGGGGTGGTAGGGTTATATAGAAGCCTCTTCTATCAGCAGAAATCGTCTTCTGCCAACAGAAATCTTCTCTGGCACCAGAACACTCTTCTGCCATACCTCATAGATCTGCCAATTGGGTTATTTGCTAGCAGAGGGATGGAAAAGGGTTCTGGGACATACTGGGGCAAACAGTGAACCAAGTTTCTTTAGCTCCAGAATATTACTACAATGTTGTCATGAAATTAATCTAGGATGGGAATAATCCCAAGAAGTTTCAAGCATTGCAAATCCAAGTAGAATTTGGATCAGCACAGCTTCAATTAGAATAGCATCAGCTCAGCCAGCTCTTGACCACAGGTCGGTTTGTATTCTAAATCATATGTATGGGTCTGAAATGCCTGGAGGATGGTATATGAAATGTTCAAGGAGTGGCTTATTGCAGCCGACACGTATATGTTTTCATGGCGGAGTAATCCAACATTTCCAGCTATCTTTTCTTAATTAGGCGATACTAATAGCAGAAAATTTGGTAAGGTTGGAAAGAATGGAGCATTAGCATAGTTAGGAAGTAAAAGAATTATCCCAGGGAAAGGGGTGGAATGTTGTATATACCTTATTTCTTTTCATTGTTTGCTCTGCCATTCCAGTTGAAGAAACATTTTGGGTCTGGCAAACATATTTCTTCTCTCTCAAGGCTTCCCTGAACTTGCAAAACAGAGAAAACCCCTCCTGACGCAGCAGGGGTTACTTCTGAACAAACTAGGATTTGGCTGTTGCGATACTGTCCTTTTATTGGCATTCAGTTGATGATGGTGGTGGTGGTACAGAGAACTCTGAAATTTTAAAAGAGTTGCATATTTTTATTTGAAAATAAGATAACTGGGATTGATGAATAGCTTGTTAATTTCAGTTTTCCACCTTGCCTTTTTACTTTGAAGAAATAGCTTACAGAAAGGATTAATCAAGGCAAATGTTTTAATTGCCAGGAGAGAAGAGAGAGAGAGTAATGACACTCTGTACTTTTGTAGTCTGGCAATGAAATGATCAGAAGAATGGAGGGTGTCTTTGAAGTTGACTAAAAATGCTAGGAAAGCAAGTTTTTTAACTGGCCTGTGGAACTAGTTAGGAAGAATTAGGATTTATATTGCTACTTAAAAGTAAACCCACTATACATGTGCCTTGTGCTTCAGGCATGCTTCTTCAAATCATTTGTAACAAAGAGTGATAGGATGCTCAAACAGTATTGAGGAGCACCTTCAAAAGGTCAGGAGAACAGTATAAAGTGATCATGAGAAGTCAAATAAGGTAATGAAACAATTGTACTCACTTAGCTGTGACACACCGCTGTGGGAGTGGAGCATGGTAAGAAGCAGTTTTCTCCCTCCAAAATCAACAGTATCGTATATAGTCGGCTATAAGTCATCCTGAATATAAGTTAAGGTACCTATTTTTGACCTCTAAAACTAGGAAAATAGATTGGGGTGGAAAATGCAGCAGCTGCTATTGAGTTCCAATAACTAAAATACATGAAAATACAGTAATTAATTTAGACATTTGTGTCGGTATGTTTTTGGGTTTTTACGGTAGTGTTAGTGCTTTTATTTTAAATGTACAGTATGTTCAAATTTGCACCATCGTGGTTTTGGGACCCTCTGGGTAGTTGTTCCGAGTATACAGTCATACCTTGCATAATGAATTCGCATAGCTGCTCGCTATGCGAAAAATTCGCTATGTGAGTCAGACTCACATAACGAATTTTTTGCTATGCGAGTCGGACTTTTCCCTATGGAAAAACTCACATAATGAGTGTTTCTATGGGGAAAACTAGCATAGCGTTATGCAAGGTTTGACTGTAAGTTGAATCCCCTTTGTGGACCTCATTTTGGGGGCTAAAAAACTAGACTTATACTCAAGTACATACAGTAAGTGAAATTCTCCCATGTGGCAGAAGAGCAATTATTGGTAGTGCTCAGAGGTCTCTATCTAGAATTACTTTAACTATAGGGTTGGCATGGTTACCATACTATTTAATAAAAATATATACTATATAATAACATTGAGTTCTGTAACAAAATGTGATTTTTGTGTTGCCTTATCTTCAAGTATATATAGGAATCCCTGTTCATTATGGGAGAGGCCACATTACCAAAAAAAAACCACCTAAGAATTAGGACAGGCTGATTTACATTTCCCCCCTGTTGATCACACAATGCAATGAGAAATGCAAATCAACTTGCATCTCCTAATCCAGTTTTTCTGCTCCATTGGGGAGTGTTCTGCTTTTTAAAAAATATGAAGCCTTTTGGATTGGTTCAGGTATGTGGTCACTTGAACTGGTGCAGAAAGAAAGAATGACCAGACTGTTGTATGCACACATACACACAAAGCAGTGCTTTTCCAAAGCCTCTTCCCACTTGCTTCTTGCTTCATGAGAGAAGATGATCCACATGGATTCACAGAGGGAGAGAGAGAGAGGGCCATCAGACAGTAAGCAAAGCCTCCCAAGTCACTTCCTTCTTTTTTTAAAACAGCTTCTCTTTCATGGCAGAGTTCCTGTTTTTGGTGTGTTTTTTAACTACTTTATGAAGCTTCTCTGGCTGGACAGGATTTTTTTTTAAAGAAAAAAATAAGATGAGGAAATGAATGATTGAGGAAGGAAAGCTATCTTAAGGTTGTTCCTTTGAATCCAACCACCTACATTCAATAGAGCTGCAATAATAATGGAAGAGACCAAAATTCTCAGGTGGGACTTCACATTGAGTAAATGAAAGGTGAATTTGCATTTCCTTTGCTGTGTCATCTTACCCTATGAGTATGACCTGTTTTTCCCCCCCTCCATCTTGTGTTACAATTTGGAGCTTGAAAAGTAGTTTGATGAGACAATAGAGGTGGAGTGGATTTAGGTTAGATCAGTGTTTCCCAACCTTTGGTTTGGGGACTTCAACTCCCAGAAGCCTAAGTCAATTCCCCAAAGCACTGATCAGCTAATGTTCTGACTTAGGCTTCTGGGAATTGAAGTCCCTCTGTGGTGCGTGTGCCCCACATTTGGAACCACTGGGTTAAATACTTTTTTAAAAAAACCCACGGAGTGCAATCTCTTTTTGGAATCCAGAAATTTTAGTTATATTTTACCTTGAAAATGAATTCTATAAAAACTTGCAGGAGTAATAGTTAGTGTCTCAGATTGTAATGTTGTATGTATAGAACCTAGCATTTTTAAAGGGTGGAAGAGCTTTCCATTGCATAGTTTGAAAGTTGTGTAACAATTTTGAAGATCTCCTTTTATTTATATATGATAGCATAGAACATTAATTTTAGTCAGCAACTGTCATCAATTTTTCAGAAATAAAACAAACTAGTATGGATTTGCACATCTGTACAGTCAGATTGGAAGCATCCAATTCAAATAAAGTTCAATAGCTTCTGAACGTTCAATAATTTCAACCACTAATGACAATTTTTATTTTTACCTTGCACAAGGGAAAATATCTGACTTTCCTTTTTTGTTGACATTTTTTGTCTCCATTCCCAGTTTTTTTCTTGCATAATCACCTATCTCCTTAAATGAGATTACCAATTGTATGCTTATTTATTACTATCTGTACTAATTTTTGGTCTGCATTATATAAAAGCTTTTCTGTTTTATTATTCTGATTTTATTTTTCTGTGCATAAAAATAACCCATCTAGTCTACATATTCCAGACATGTAGGGTACATTTTTCTGTTGACTTCATAACAGACAACGGGGAGGAGATGGTAATGAAATATATCGTGGGATAGCATTGCCCATCTGTGTATCAGCAGGATTCCAAACAGTTTATGCTAGGCTGCTTAGGCTGGGAACAGGCTGGAGGTGGATAGATTTTACAGTTACCATAATGATATAGTGAAATACAGTATATTACATATTTTCATATAATAAGCATATGTCAATTGCATATATGAGAAAGTAAAGAAGATTCCTGCTGTGACAACAAGGTTAAATGCTGTAGGATTTGCTGTAGGTGCAAAATGGATTAATTCACATTTTTTACTGGACACAAGGCACAAAGCCCAATTCAAATCAGTCCCTTTTTGCTCCTGACAGTTTTTCCCCCTATGCTGCTGGGGGCTTCTACTTTTTCAAGTGGTTTGAACAGATTTCCCCCTATGTGGCTCAAGTAGTTTCATTCTCTGAAAGGAAGAGAGACATGATTATGAGTAGTATTTTGGTGACGTACTAAGCTAGGCATAATATTTTGGACAAAAGGAACATTTGCCCCATGATCTTTCTTCTACCCTCCCCAAAATATATTTTTTAATTTTTTGAAACTTACTCCCAAGTTTAGTGCAAGATCACTGATCACTACATTGAAATACTAATTTAGTGTTAGATCATTTCTGAACAGACAAAAAAGAAATAAAATTGATATGAATCGGCTCTGATATTTCTGTGGTTTATATATATATATATATATAGATAGATATATATAGATAGATATATATATATATAGATATATATATAGATATATATATATAGATATAAACAGACCTTGGCTTGCATAGACTCTGTGTAGGACCACTGTGTGGCAACCGTGTCTGCCCGGGTTGGTCAGCACAAAATAAGACCTGGTGCCGCGCTTTCCAGGATGACTAACAAGTATCTAACCTGATGCTTCTGCGACACATTTTATTTTTGTCATTCCAGTGACTTATCACTGTTTTTACATTAGGAAGTAATACCTGTTTAACGTGCTGTAGTAGATTGGTAAGGAAGCAACTTGATTGAAGACATTTTATTTGATTTAGTCAGATAATTGTTAGTTGAATAGTCAGTTGATTTAAATTTGCATATAAATACCATAATATATCTGAAGCAAGATAGTGTATCTTACTTTTTATTGTGCCATACCTAGTATAACCTTACAGGAGGCATTATCTTCCAGTGAGAAAAAGAACCATAGTTTGGATATATTGCTTGCTATCTACATTTTAGAAAAAGGTTTTATTAATTAACTTTAAATTAATGGATGTATTACCATATCAGTTAGTATAACTGTGAGTGGCCGGCAATATAAATTTGAACTAACAACAACAACAACAACAACAACAACAATAATAATAATGTTTACATTAATATATGCAGTTTTAACCAAAGTAAGTTTTGTTTATTGTGTGGAAGTAAATAGAAAACTTCAGACATAAATGTCTTTAGAATCTTTTACATTTGAGATATAATAGTACAGTAATACCTTGAATAACGTTTACCTTGGATAACACTAAAATCGCATAACATTAAGTAATCTGGGGAGGAGAATTGGATCGAACAATGTTAGGGTCCTATGGGATGGATCAGATAACAACAGCTAAAGCCTGTGCGGTTGCAATGTATCTCTATGGAGCTTTAACGTTATCTGATCCATCCCATAGGATTTTAACATGGATCGGATAACACTAAAAATCGGATAACACCAAGACTTGTAGAATCAAGTCTTAGCGTTATCCAAGGTATTACTGTATTGTAAATAACTATAAGAGGTATAATAGTATCGTAGAAAACTATGAGGTACAATAGTATTGTAGAGTGTGTTCATTGGTTTTTGAGTCATTGTAAAAGTAGCTGTAATTTCAGGAATGCTTCTGATCTTTACAGTTGGTATGTAGGAAATGCTCCAAGCTCAGGCAGTGAAATTCTCGCTGTTATGACAAGAAGAATGTCTTGAAGAAACAGTACCTGCCATTTTTGGCACATTTGGCAGGCCTGTATCTTGGCACTACAGAATCTACCCCCAAGGTATGATCCCCCCCCCCCGGGGTCTGGACATGTTTTTGAGTTGGTCTTTATCTACTACAAGCTTTTGCAATTATTTCAGCTTTGCAAATGAGAGCACAGAGTTCACAGAATGGCACTTTCTTCTTCAGCCAGTGCAGAAATTTGAGCTTTGAGGGGCTGCGGTGGCTCAGTGGTTAAGAAGCTTGTCTTGTTAGCTGGAAGGCTGGCAAGTCAGCAGTTCGAGACCCGGGTACTGCATGACAGTTTGAGCACCCATCTCTGTCCCATCTCCTGCCAACCTAGCAGTTCTAAAACAAGAAATTGCAATTAGATAAATAGGTACCATTTTAGAGGGAAAAGATCTTGGGGACATGAAAGGAGCCTCATTTAGGTGTCCCCTGAGTGGAGTTTCTCCAGCAAAAAATCCTTTCGACCCAGAATACTTTCTGACACAAAATTATTATTATTAGTTACCTTTGAGTAATAAAAAACAGAAATGCTTTCTAACAAGAAGGCTGTCTTTCTATTCTGATTCAGAGGAAGAGCTTTGTGGGAAACTTGGCATTTTAGGAGGACTGGCAGAGGAAAGATAGTGAAAGCGCTTTGTTTCCTATCAACTCACTCTCTTTTATAAATGATAGGCCTGGTCGCCTGTGGATATTAGCTCAGTTTAAACAACATTTAGACACCTTTGGTGTTGTCTTTTAAAACACGCTCATCCTCACGGCTAGTCTATCACAATGTTCTTTGTATTTGAATTTCCTTGAATATTGTCCAGATGGTACAGACTGGATGATAAATAAGGTCCATTATTAGCCGCCTAGAGTCAGGTTCGCCTGATTGGGGTGGGATAATAAATCTAAATAAATAAATAAATAAATTAGGTATGTAAACCATTGTTGATTAGACTACTATACATTAGTTATCAAACAAAGTCTTATTAGACCTGATACCTTGGACAGTTCTGGCCATGTTTACAACCTTTCTTTTTACAGATCTATAAGGATAGTAAGCTAATCCTAGAAGGTGTTGCTTAAGGGATTGTGTTGGCTGATCATTGTATGTCAGTGACCTAGCTTTTTCTTCCTGTGTCGAGTGCCTGTACTCTCAGCTGTTATATGAGAGCCATAATCTGTTGTATGTCTATTTGTTGCCTGAATAAGCATTTATTTGTGAATTTTATAATTTTTAGGTTTATGTAGTGTTTTGAGTAGACATTGACTGAAATCCAGTAGTAAATTGCAACTAGGGTAAGCCTGTTGAATCCATAGAATTTACAGAGGGGTTGATTTAAGAAATCTTCCCTGTTTCTTTGGGCTTACTCTAGTTGTGACTTACTACTGGATTTCAGCCATTGGGTTAAATTCAGTGTTATGGAATATGACTTCCTTATCACAACTGATTTGAGTCCCACTGATTTCAGTTAGTCTATTAATATTAGATGTAGTCCATAGTTTTTGGTAGATTGTCTTGAATATTTTGTGAAATAAAGCAATAAACTGCTATTGGCACAAATAAAGCTCTTGTGACTGCTGGTTACTATGGCCCAGGTCACATGTAACCAACCAGTGGTGGGCTCCAATATTTTTACTACCTACTCTGTGGGCGTGGCATGGTGGGCATGGCCAGGGGGAAGCCCTGCGTTGCACCTGAATTGGGACTACTTTATTTCAAAACTTGGATGCCACCGTTTCTGGCAAACTGGTGTGAACCTGCTGATGCCTACCATTGCATGTAACTTACCTGAGATTTAGCAGTATGCACAGGAGATAAGCCTGAGTGAAGCCCTGGGTTCAAGCACTTCTCTTTCCCCATGGATTCTTTTTTGTCTCCTGTGCTATTTAACATATACATGAAACTATTGTGAGAAGTTGTTTGGTTGAGATGACACTCAACTCTGTCTCCCATCTAATTCAAAGGAAGCTGTTTCTGTTCTAAACCATTTGCTAGTGACACTAAAGGACAGCATGGAGGTAAATAAACTGAAGATAATCCAGCCAAGATGAAGGAACACCTCGTTAGTCAAAAAGCAGGTCATGGAATAGGGATTCAGCCTACGCTGGATGAGGTTGCTCTACTTAGAGGACACCCATCCATGGCTTGAAAATGCCCTTGTTTTTGTCCCTGAGCCTGGATAACCAATAACAAATAGTAAATATGAAGATAAAGTACTTTGGACATCAAATGAGAAGAGAGGATTCACTTGAGAAAGCCTTGATGCTGGGAAAGGTGGAGGGCAAAAGGAGAAGGTGGAGGCCAAAATTGAGATGGATAGATGGATAGTGGGCATAGAGCTGGGCGGGTTGAGGAGGATGATGGAGGATAGGGGTGCCTGGTGTGTGGTGGTCCATGTGGTAGCAAAAGGTTGGTATCGACTGCGCGACTGAACAACGAAAAATAACTGGATTACCAGATATCAGCAGTGTCTAGGATTTGCACAGTTAAAACTACAGTAAAACCTCGTATAAAGAGCGCCTTGCTTGGAGACTAAAGAGCAGAATTTTCTTTTGAATGGTCACCTCACTTAACAAATAAAACCAACCAAAAACTCACTTAACAAATAAATCAGGATTCCCAATCCCCACCACCACAAGTCACAGTTGGTCACTTACAATGGTGTTTTGCTTAAATAGCAAACTCACTTAATTATGCTCTTAAAGAGAAGTACGACTGTACTATGTTACAGTTACAATTAGTCTATCAACTGCTCTCATTCCTAGAGAGGTCTGATCAAGCCACAATAATGTAACTTATCCAGTTGGACCGCTGTAACATGCTGCACACTGGGCTATCTTTGGAAAGTGTTCAGAAATGTCAGTGGGTCTAAAACCATGACGGCGAACCTTGGCACTCCAGATGTTCTTGGACTTCAATTCCTAGAAGCCGAAGCCCCCGAGTATCCACACAAATGGGTTTACTGTGATTCATCCAGCCCTCGTCGCTCCCGGAAGACCAGATCTCGCTTTCAAATCCCTCAAAGCCTTCCTCTTGATAGGTGAAGACACAAGAGAGGTCCTTTTGCATTGCTGCTCCCAAGCTGTTGAATTCTGTCTCACAGAAGCAAGACTGGACCCCTGTTTGCTGTCTTTCAGTAAATTGGCAAAGACCTGTCTTTTCAGGCAGGCTTTTTTTTCAGTAACTGCCTGCCTAAGAGAGATTTCTTAAAAATAGGTCAGATTTTTTTAAAAAAAACAATGGGCTTTTAGAATGTTCTTAAACTCTTCTTTTCCATTAATTTATAAATCAATATCTGTTTGATTCTTGCTAAATATTGTAATAATTTTTAATATTGTGAAATTTAGTATAAGCTACCTTGGGTCCTCTTTAGAGGAAAGACATTGTATATTTGAAATAAATAAATAATAGCAAAGGTCAGCCTTGCTCAAAAGCCAGTTGTATCCAACTCTAGGGCATGGTGCTCATCTCCAGTGCTGCCTGCGTATGCAGATGTTTTTGTGGTCATGTGGCAGGCGTGACTAGATACCAAAGCGCACAGAACAGTGCTGCCTTCCCACTGAAGTGGTACCTATTTATCTACTTGCAATTTCTTTCTTTTGAACTTCTAGGTTGGCAGTTGCTGGGGACAGAGAAGGGAGCTCACTCTGTCGTGCAGCACTCAGGTCTTGAACTGCTCACCTGCCAAACTTCCAGTAGTCAAGTTCAGTATCTTAATCACTAAGCCTTCATTGTCTAGTAGGGGAAGATAAGAAGGGGAACATGTGAGGATAACAAAGGCCATGATCCCACTACCGTAGGATTCGTTCCACCGGACAGAGACCTGCAAGACCAGGAAGCCAGCCTGTATACTTTCTGCTGCTTCAGAGTACATGTAGTTCTGCTTCAGGCTACAAAAATCTATAATAGGTTTCAATCACTGACTGTTTATGCTTACAAACCAGCCAGATCAGGTAGAAAATAGCAATATAAATTAGATAGCAATAGGTAGTGTTGCCAATAAAGGAACTGGAAATCTCCCACCAGTTTATGCTCTATGTAAAAAGTACAATGTCTTCTGGTACAAATCAGGTTTTATTTTGAAGGAAAAAATAGATTAAAGTTCAGCATCACAAAAATAAAAAGGAACATTTTTGCATTTCTCCTTTCCCTGGATAAAATAATAGAAACATATCTATATGCTCAGTTAACAAAAGCAAGATTGCATATTTCTACTTTTCTACTCAAAAACAAGCATGGTAGCTCCTGTCTCCACTTTTTCTTTGTACCATGCCAACTCTAATCATAATGGCACTTCTTCTACATTCTAAGATAACCAAACCCACCTCTTCCTGTATACTACCCAATAAGGCTGCACATTCAATGTCCATCATACCAACTCCTATTCGCCCAGTTTGAGATTGTTATGACTTCCAAGAGGAAAGGAATCTACACCTGGGCCCAAGGTCAAATCCCAAGCCTCTCTTCATCCCTCTCGGGAAGAAAAGAAATATCAGCCAAAAAAACAACAACCCAAAAGCAAAGCCTCCATTTCAGTTTATTACAGAACACATAAACCCAAAGGTTTGATCGAGCCCCTGAAGGTCTGCTCACATAATGGCTGATTTTTCTTAAGCTGTGCAGCTGGAAATGGCCTTTGTGTTTTGTACCTAATAAACATAATGATATGTTTATTATGACTGTGGAACCTGTATTTTATATGTTTATTATGACTGTGTGGATCTTATAATTGTATATTTTGTATCTCTCTTAGCCGCCCAGAGCCGCTCTGCGAGTGGGGCGAGATAAAAGTCTAAAAATTAAATTAAATTCTTGCACATTAGCGTTGTTATATGGCCAGACCTGTACAATACTTATTTATTAATAACCTGACTATCTTTGTACAACTTTTCAAAAGCGTAAGCACAAAATGAGTACTACAACAAACCTATTTAATATTGACCTAGAAAATTGCATTATCTTCTATGAAACAGCTTAATTCAGATTGCTGAGGGTGTTGCAGCTTTGTGTCATTTAAATGACACTGAGGATAAATCTGCTTAAAGAGCTTTTTTATTGGTTGAATTTGGGCATTTGAAATTTTATATATCACACCACCACCTTGTTCTTTTATTCTTTTATTACTGATTACTTGTTGTGCCAGCTAATCTTTCTCACACTAGGTCAAACAAAGGGTGGCTTCATTTTGGCAGTTTAAAGTCTGACCTAGACATGGAAGATGAAGTCATTTTTAGTGGCTGGTGTTGTAGAATGCACACGTTTGCCAACTCAGGCTTACTTTTTCAGTACAGTCAATCCTCACTTAGTGAAAAACTCGCTTAACGAGCGGGTTTTTCAAAAAGCGAGCTGACTCGCATAGCGAGCGTTTCTATGGGGGGAAACTTGCATAACGATTTTTTTTTGCTATGCGAGTCCAAGTCGCATAGTGAAAATATTCACTATGCGAGTCGGACTTTCCCCATAGAAAACTTCCAAAGCGAGTGTTTCTATGGGAAAAACTTGCATAACGAAAAAAATTCACTATGTGAGTTTTTCCCCTTAAAAAACTCATGCGAGTTTTTCCATAGGGATTTTTGCTATGCGAGTCTGACTCGCATAGTGAAAAACTTGCATAGCGAGCTGTCTTGCAGAACGAATTAAATTCGTTATGCGAGGTATTACTGTACATAGACTTTCGTAATTGTGAAAAACAGACATTATTCTGATGTCTGAAAAAATATAGTCTGATTAATTCTAGAGCAGGGATTCATGTAGCCCACCATCACCTCCACCACACCAGGAAGTGCCATGTGGTGAAAGAATGGCAAAATAGCCATCCGGTCCCCAAAGCTGTCTGAGGGAGCGTGGGCTGGCCCCCAGCTTTAAAAGGTTGAGAACTCCTGTTCTAGAGGCTCAGACATTGACAGTGAATTAAAAATAATGACGTATCATGCATTCTTGATGTGAGAAGTTTGTGTGTGTGTGTGTGTGTGTGTGTGTGTGTGTGTGTGTGTGTGTGTGTGTGTGTGTGTGTGTGTGTGTGTGTGTGTGTGTGTGTGTGTGTGTGTGTGTGTGTGTGTGTGTGTGTGTGTGTGTGTGTGTGTGTGTGATGGCCTTAATTTGGAAATGCAGGACATTCAGTCTCACTGGGAAAATATCTGAACAGTATTTCACCTTTTCTTTTAATTTCCCCCCTCTTCGTTTTTGTTTCATTTTCTGTAAGGAAACATCGTGTAACAGAATTGTACTGTAAAATATTACATGGTTGCCATGTTTAATAGAGGATTTATGCAAGAAACTCTTAGAGCATACCTAATGCTAATCCTACTTTGACTTTATACTGGTTATGATTCATATTGTTTAGTAAAACTGCAGTCTAACTTGTCAGGCAAATCCATACTCTTGGAGGTCTGATATGGGGGACCACCCAGTGACACTTTCCTTTTACCATGCAACCCCACCCCAGGCAAACGTAGCATCTTAACTATTGTTTGTTCAGTATAAGAATGTGGGTTAGTGCTTGTTTTGCCTATGGACATGAAGCCAAGGGCTGCAATATCAATTTCACATCATGGAAGTGTGTGGTATTTTTTAGAGTTCTCTTTGTTGTTGTTCAGTCGCACAGTCGATTCCGACCCTCTGCGACCCCATGGACCACTGTCCGCCAGGCACTCCTGTCCTCCACTATCCCCCTCAACTCGCTCAGCTCTGTGCCCATTGTCTCTACAATACCATCTAGCCATCTCATCTTGGGCCGTCCCCTTCTTCTTTTGCCCTCGACCCTTCCAAGCATCAAGGCTTTCTCAAGTGAATCCTCTCTTCTCATTTGATGTCCAAAGTACTTTAACCTCATCTTTATTATTTGACCTTCTAAGGAGCAGTCAGGGGTGATTTTTTTCTAAGATTGACCTATTTGTTCTCCTCGCTGTCCAGGGGACTCTCAAAACTCTCCTCCAACACCACATCTCAAAGGCATCTATTTTTCTGCGCTCAGCTTTCCTAATGGTCCAGCTCTCACAGCCATACATTGCCACAGGGAATACCATTGCTTTGACTATATGAATTTTTGTTTTCAATGTGATGTGTCTACTTTTCACTATGTTCCCCAGGTTTCTCATCGCTTGCCTCCCAAGAATTAGTCGCCTTTTTATTTCATGGCTGCAATCACCATCTGCAGTGAGCTTAGATCCTAAGAAAGTAAAATCTGTCACTGCTTCTACTTCTTCCCCATCTATTTTCCAGGGACTGATAGGGCCTGTTGCCATTATCTTGGTTTTCTTGATATTGAGTCTCAAGCCAGCTTTTTCACTTTCTTCTTTTAACCTAACCAGGAGCTTCTTTAGGTCCTCCTCACTTTCTGCCATTAGGGTGGTATCATCTGCATATCTCAAATTGTTGATGTTTCTTCCAGCAATTTTGATCCCTAATTGTGATTCCTCCACCCCTGCACTGCGCATTATGTGTTCTGTGTATAAGTTGAATAAGCAGAGTGACAAAATGCAGCCTTGTCTTCATTTCATTCATTCATTTATTTGATTTATATACCGCCCTACTCGGTACAACTGACTCAGGGCGGTTTACAGAGACAATACATAAAGGCAATCAAAAAATAACATAGTTCAGGTCATATAACATAATACAATAAATAAACGATACAATACAGCAGTGTAATTAAAAAACCACACTTACTCCTTTTCCTATTCCAAACCACTCCATCATTCCATTTTCTGTCCTAATTGTTGCCTCTTGATTCATGTACAGATTTCTCATGAGGCCTATAAGGTGCTCCGGTATTCCCATCTCTTTAATTACTTGCCACATTTTGTTGTGGTCGACACAGTCAAAAGCCTTAGTGTAATCAATGAAACAGAAGTAGACTTGTTTCTGATATTCCTTTGTTTTTTCCATGATCCATCTTATGTTGGCGATGTGATCTCTAGTCCCCCTGCCTCTTCTGAAACCCGCCTGCACTTCTGGTAATTCTCTCTCCACGTACTGTTGCAGTCTATCCTGTATTATTTTGAGCATCACCTTGCTAGCGTGAGGGATGAGCCCAATTGTTCGATAATTTGAACATTCTTTGGCATTATGCTTTTTGGAGAGTGGAACATATACAGATCTTTTCCAATCCTGTGGCCATTGTTTTGTTTTCCAAATCTGCTGGCATATAGAATGCAATAATTTGATTCCATCATCTTGTAGGGCTTTGAAAAGTTCAACTTGGATACCATCAACTCCACTGGCTTTGTTGTTTGCAGTGTTTTTTAGGGCCTTTCTGACTTCACTCTCTAGAATGTCTGGCTCATGTTCAATGTTCTCATCATTGTGATTATCAGGGGTGTTGAGGTCCTTTTTGTAGAGTTCCTCTGTATACTCTTTCCATCTTTTCTTAATCTCTTCTGCATCTGCTAACTCCTTGCCATCTTTGTCTTTTATCATGGTCATTTTTGCTTTAACTGTTCCCTTGAGTTCCCCAATTTTTTTTGAAAAGATCTCTAGTCCTACCCCTGATATTGTTTTCCTCTATTTCTTTGCACTGGTTGTTCAGGTAGGTTTCCTTATCTCTCCTTGCTTTCCTTTGAAATTCTGTATTCAAGTGACTGTATTTTTTCCTTTCTCCTTGGCATTTTGCATTCCTTCTGTCTTCTGCTATTTTAAGAGCCTCATCGGACAACCTCTTAGCTTTCTTACGCTTCTTTTCTTTTGGTATGGTTTTCCTTGCTGCCTCCTGCATGATGTCCCGCATCTCTGTCCATAATTCTTCTGGCACTCTGTCTATCTGGTCCAAGCCATTAAGTCTGTTCCACACCTCCACTGTGTATTCCCAAGGAATGTTGTCTAGGTCATATCTTTCTGGCCTAATTGTTATTCCTATTTTCTTTAGTCTAAGCCTGAATTTTGCAATCAGTAGGTTGTGATCTTTATAAAAGAGTAAAATGAGAGCATGAACAGTTGGGAGGCAAACTAAGAGAGATTATGAAAAACCTAGTTTAGTGATTGGCTAGCCTTGGCGCTCCAGGTATTTTTGGACTTCAATTACCAGAAGCCCAAGTCAGCAGTCCTGCTGATCAGGGCTTCTTGGAACTGAAGTTCCAGAACACCTGGAGTGCCAAGGTTCGCCATTACCCATCTAGTTTATCACAAATTATACAAAATATGGAAAATAGTATCAACAGGGACTTTTAAGAAGAAAAAGCATCAACAGACTGTTTGTGTATATATATTTTTAAAAGCCATTAAATGGCAATTGTTTTTGCTTTGTGTGCTTTGTCTCTCTGAAAGGAAAATACAGTAAAACCTCAGATAACACTAAAACCTGGTTCCACAAGTCTTGGTGTTATACGATTTTTAATGTTATCCGATGCATGTTAAAATCTTATGGGATCCCTAGAGATACATTGTAATCACACAGGCTTTAGCGGTTGTTATCCGATGCATCCCATAGGATCTTAATGTTATCCGATGCAATTCTTCCCCCCAGATTCCTTAATGTTATGCGATTTTAGTGTTATTCGATACTAATGTTATCTGAGGTATTACTGTATTAGTTTTCATGAAAATAATTGTGCAAAATTTGGAAATTGTCATCAGAAAAAATTAACACTCCCCCCCCCCCCAAAGCCACAGAATCTTGTAGGATTTGAAAATTTCTAATCTAGTTGTCTTGCTAAGTCAAGACAGCCTTGTTAAGAAGTAATTTTGAAAGTATTCTTTGCATCTTTTGTTCAGTGGAATGTGTCTTTCTTTCTAGGCAGTCTTTAACCATGTTCCACGCATTCAGATATAATGGTAAACGCAGGTCTCTGGGCTTACTCAGAGTCTGCATTGACAGCCCAGTGGCTATGTGGCAGGCATAGTGAACAAGCTGGCAGCTGTGGCGATAACTGTGTGGTGAAGGGCTATCATCCTGAGAAATGCAGGTCTTAGGAGGCATTGCATAAGAGGTCACATAGCAGAAAGCCTGAGGTTGGCGAGAAGACTGAAGCTCCTGGGACCTGGGAGCTGTAGACATAACCAGATTTGTGTCTGGGGCATAAATAAGTGGTCAGCTCAGAGTTAAGCCTCATTCTGAGCAGGAAATGTATCCTATCGCCCTTTCAGGCAGGCAGCAATCATGGGCTAATACATAGTTGGGAGGATCATTTTTCAGTTGTTTTGTTTTCATCACACCTTTATTAGATTCCTTAGAGCCACTGTTTTTTGGCTGTTAGATCAAGTTGGAGGGGATCAGGCTATGGGACCCTTACCACTACTTAGGGTAGGAGTTCTCAACCTTTTCAAGCCAGCAGGCTGGACTACACCCTCTCAGACAGCTGAGTGGCCCGGATTGGTGGTTCCAGACTGCTGCCATAAAACTCATCCACAGTTGTCATAAACACTTCCATTGGTGTTGGCGATGCCGGCCACATAAAATGGCTGGGGCCGGGCCGAGACGTAGGTTGAGAACCCCTGACTTAGGGAGGAAATGGGATGGATCTTTGGGTGAATGTAGCAATGGCCTGCCTGGCTTAGGGGGCAGGCTGGTGATACCTTTACTATAAACAGTAGATGATGACCTAGTGGTCCTATGATTGAGTGACAGTCATCCTCCCCATGTCTCCCCATCATTTAGGTTGGGAGGGTTCATCAATTGGCAGGCAGGTAAATTGACATATGCCTGGAAATGTGGCATATAAATAATAATTTGTCTTATTTGAAAACCAGCTAAAATGCTTTGGTTTCTAAGCATCTGTCAACATAGATAGCTAATTGCTGGAGCAACCCCCACCCACCCCCAAATTGGCAAGTGAGCTCATTACAAGTTATCTTTCCTATGTCATAAGAACATAAATGAGATATAATAGCTCTACTATAAGTGTAAGTTGTAATGATTTTTCTTAGGGAACTGACATGATGGGGAACAGCTGCGTGGGCTTTGTTGTGTACTTATTATAACATCCACATTATATTTATAGTTGAAAGAGCAGAAACTGGCCTGAAATTGTGTAAGAGTTACAGTTTGATTTAGGCATGTCATTTGATATCTAGCATATACATGAAACATATAGGTATAAACGAATAAAAAGCTGTGTTAAAGAAAAATAGTGTTAACACATAAGCTTTTGGTAAGAAATATGAACTCTCCCCTAGTCTGAACAGAACCACATTAAATTAATTGATTGCCTTTACAAAGCAAAAGACTTGTCAGTATACTTCTGTATACAAGCTTTGACTTATATTTCATTTGGTGTTGGGAAGTAACTTTTCAAGCTAATGCTAAAAAAAAGCTCAAATAAGAAAGCCAGGAAGATAGAAAGCACTGATCTATCCGTGTGTTTATATAGTTTGGTTGCATGCAGATATACAATAATTTGAGTTCTTTTTCTTGCAGAACAAACATGCTTTTGACTGCAGAAATGAAAATGAAGATGGCTTATTACCTGTATTAAAATGGATTATTTATTACTACAGGTAAAGAGGAAACTGATTTTTTTTATAATGTTGTGCCCACTTGTCTCATAAGTCTGTGTAACTCAAATTGCATCATTGGTACAGTTGGACAGCATTTTATCTATTGAACTGGCAGAATTATTAGAGTAATACTTTTCAATCTTTATGTAAATAATTTTATTTTTCTATTGCTGATGAGCAGTGAGATTTCAGTAGCTACAAAGAATAGCAGCCATTAGACACTGGGCAAATGAAGCCTGCAAGAGTATTTTGCAAACTATATTCCCTCCTGATCCTGAATATTTCTGATTGGGGTGATTACCAGCCAACCATGCATTTTTATGAGATAGTGTAAGTTGTTCGAGTAAGGGTCCTCAAACTTTTAAAGCTGGGGGGGGGGGTGAATCATGCCCCTTCAGACTGTTGGCAGGCTGGATAGGTGTTGCTGCCCAGCTACCTGCCACTCCACCCACACCGCCACTGCTGTCCACCCCAAGCCACCCCCCACCACACTGCTTCTTTGCTTACCAGCCTGGAGGAGCTCCATGGCACCAAATCATCCAGCCTGTGACCTCACTCCAGCCACTGTTTCCTCTACCTCAGTCCTTGTCTGCTCTGCTTCGCTCGGCATATCCCTAATGCTGTTCTGTAGCAGGGAGAATGTTGTAAGCAGGGACATGCCAAGCCAAGTGGAGGAGACAAGGATTGAGGAGGAGGCAGAAGCGCAAGGTCATGGACCAGATGAGTGAGGTCATGGACGAGATAAATTGGTGTTGTCGGTCGTAGGTTGAGAACCCCTGCGTTAGAGGGTCAAATAGCTCAGTCCCACCTTCTTTTATAGTTATTATTTTGTAACTGGTGCTCAACATTTCATGGCTCAAAAAGGCTACTGAGTGGGTTCACTTCTTGGTGGGTTGGACTAAAGTGTTATAGCTGCATGGGAGTGTAGCTATGTTATTGTACAGTAGAGTAAAGCAGTGTTCTACAAGTCCATTCTAAAAATGAGAGCACCTCAGACAGCAGCATTAATTTTATTTATTTATTTATTTATTTATATTTGTTTATCGCCCTCCTCCCCAAAGGGATCCAGGGTGATTTCCAATAATTTTAAAAACACTTTAAAAAATTAAAAACTTTAAAAAGCTTAAAAACTTAATTAAAAGCTAGGTGTTATAACTTGGACATACTGGGGGTCAAACCATCCAACTGGCTGGGGAAATTGAACCATCCACTCCCCAGACCAGTCCTGCCAGCCAGGTTTTCACTCCTTTCCTAAAGGACAGCAACTCTGTCTGCAGGCGTAGCTCTATCGGGAGGATGTTCCACAGGGCCGGAGCGGACATCGAGCAGGCCCTCCTTCTAGTGCCAGAGAGATGCGCCTCTCTGGCTGATGGCACAACCAGAGAGACTCTCCGGTCCGCTCTGGTGGGCCTGGTAGATGTCATTGGGACGATGCGGTCTCTCAAGTAACCTGGACCACTACCATAAAGGGCTTTAAAGGTAATAACCAGTACCTTGAATTGCACCCGGAGGCAAACTGGGAGCCAGTGGGCATTTCCTGGTATTTTGAATTGTAGATCTAGAAATACAGGATCCCACATTCATAAACCAGAAATTTTTTTTAAAAAAGAATTTAATGTTTTCATACTTAGATACTTATTTGAGCATTATTTTTACTCAGATCCTATTGGCATTCAATTGTTTCAGTGCATTGTTAGAGATAAGTACAGGTATATTAAATTCATTGGAGAGAAGATGGTAGTGCTTTTTTACTTGCTATCTTGATTCATAGCATTGTGGTTCAAGTAGTTTTTAAAACACAGTAAGAGAAAAGCCTCTGGGCCTCTTTCATTTTAAAACTAAACTATTATTTATTGTTTACAAACTAAAGAAACTGTGTGCCTTGAACTTGCATACTCCTCTTTATAGCCAGAAGGAACTAGTGGGAATCTTGGTTTGTTATAAAGGGAATTATAAACCTGGTTATCAATGTGGTTGTTACTGGCTCCTTGGAACCCAGTATACTCTAAAGCAGTGGTTCCCAGCATGGGGCCCATGCATCTCAGGGGGACTTCAATTCCCAGAAGCCTAAATAAGTACATTGGCTGATCAGTGCTTTGGGGAATTGACTTAAGCTACTGGGAACTGAAGTCCAAAAACCAAAGGTTGGGGAACACTGCTCTAAAGTGAACAGAGTTTTCCTATGTTCTGATATAATGAGGAACTTGGAGTAGATGAAATCAGCCAATCGATCATTTATTACGGTCTAGGATCAGCACAGTATAACAAGAGATAAAATTTTAAAAATTAAATACTTAAAATGTAGTTAAAATATACTATTTAAAAACATATTCATTGAAAGCTAAAATAAATAGAATAAAATCAGTATTTCAAATTAATGCTGCGGCAACTGCTACTGCAATATAGCTTTTGTGGTTTTTGCCACTGAGGGGCCTGCCAGAATTGTTCTTCTAATACTGATTTCTGTAGCACAAACTTGGCAGTATTGCAAGTAAAAATGAATCTTTTGTCAGATAACAGCCAGTGAGTGCAAAGCTATTAGATTGTCCAGGATATTTGCAGAGCAGCGGGGATATGAGTTTATTTTGGATATCCCTATAAAAAAAAAAGATGCCTAAAATATCTTCTGTAGTTTCAGTTTCTCCTATATCACAGGGACACAGTCAGGCATAGCCAAGTAAAACAAGGATGGAGAAACCCATGAACCCAGGATTTATTGCTTTCAATGCACTTAATAGTAATCCTGGCCAACAATTCCATCAGTTCCATTAAGCATAGCCAGTGATGAAGGTTTGTGTGAGTTGTAGTACAAATTGTAGAACAGTTCCCATTTCTGTGCTGAACCATTATTATTATTATTTATTTATTATTTATTCACGTTTGCTATCCCGCCCCAATCGGGTAAACCCGACTCTGGGCGGCTTACAGCGTAGCTAACCATCATCTAGTGTGCCCCAAAAGAGTCAGCCTTGACAATTGTTTTTGCTGTGCAGCTATGCAACATTTTTTTTAGCTCTTAAAAATTAAATGTAACTTGTTTTACTTGGTTTTGCTTCCATTTAATTTGGTGTGGTTTATTTGTTAGCATGTCTACTTAGGACTATCACTTTAGATAAGCAGAATTATTCCTTTTCGTTTATATTGTATTCTGTACTGTATGTTGTGTCTCTATTTAAACATTCATTCCTATCCCACGTGGGGGCCAGTAGTGTAACAAGGAGTCATGTAGGGCCTTTTTATTAAGAACATAGATTTAAGTAGTTGCAGAATTGTTAGAGGCTCATGTCAGGTTGTTGGGCACATCTCAAGTATTTTGTCTTCCTTTTTTCCAGTGAATAAGGTGCTGACACTTCTCCAGCTTCTATATCTCCATAAAAATGAGTGAGGTACAAGCAATGGTAGAATTCTCCGTGGAGCTGCACAAATTTTATAATGTGGATCTATTTCAAAGAGGGTAGGTATTGAACCCCTTCTCCAATGATAGCATTGCTGTTGAAGTATTTATTTAGAGACTATGAATCCTAAAAAAAAGAGTAGATGAGGTCATAGAATGCGATAGGCAGCTGTGACCCTGCTGGATTGCTTCTTTCTTGTTTAGAATTCCAGTGTTCATAACAGTGAGTAGGGCCGGAGAAATGGCTGCAACTGATGTACAGAAAGGGATGCTGAGCAACTTTTTGATGGTTGTGGTGGGGAATATGATTACATTCATAATTGCAGATCCTTGCTCACATGTTGATACTTAGGCATTTTACACAGCGATCCATATAGAAGAGCTCTGGGTACAAGCATCCTCTGGTTATATTTATAATCCTTGGAATATATCTTATTTTTCTTGGCCTCCCAAGAGTTGAGATGATACCCAGCAGATGACCATTCATGTTTGACTTTAATGAACTAACTTCTTGCAAAAGAAACTACTTTAGTTGGAAAAAGTTAGATTTTGGCTTGTAAGGTGTGCAAGTGTAGGATTGGATGGAGCTCTGAATAGAACATTTAACTACACACAGCGCTGTTGTGATTTCTCAGCTTGTGAGGAGCAGAACTGGTTTTATTATATTATCTCAGTTTCTTGAATCAGAGGATTGCAGTTCAATATTTTCTCAGACATGAGTCCCATAGAATAAAGTAGAACTTCTGTTGATGGAATTCTCTAGATTTAAATTTTAATAGCAATAGCAGTTATACTTATAGTGCTTAGTGCACTCTCTGGGTAGTTCACAAATTACTTGGCATTTTGGTCTCAGCATGGTAGGTTCCCATTTTACTGATCTCAGAAGGATGGAAGCCAGAGTCAACCTTGAGTCCCCAATTTTAAAATAATTTATTTGTAATTGTTACATTAAGGACATTTTTTTTAAAGATCACGAAGCTTTGTTTAATTTTCCAGTCCATATTATTTATTTTCCACAATTATTGTACTGAAGATTCTTTTGACATTAGTGACAATTGAAATATTTAAATATTAAAGCAAACAATATTAAAAGTTTAAAAATATATAACTTACTGCAACATTTAAAAAGAATTAAGCAGTATCAGATGAAACATTAATGGACAAAAATAGTTCAAAAGCATCCTAAAAGCACTTTTAAAAGATATTGTCCAGTTTTTAAGGAACCCATTATAGACACAGTTACTCAGTAAAAATCTTGCCATAAGAGAAACCTCTTCGCCTGTATCCAGAAAGACAGCAAAGAGAGAGTCAGCTTGCCTCCTTTGAGAAGGAGTTCACAGCTTAGGAGCAGCAACAGAGAAGGCTCTCTTTTGCATATTCACATAATGCATCTATGGAAAAAAAAAATGAGAGAAAGGCCTGCCCTAATGAGTTTAAAACCCAGGCAATGTCATATAGGGAGATGCAGTCTTTGAGATGCCTTAGTCCCAAGTTATGTAGGGCTTCATAGGTCAAAATCAGTACTTCAAATTGTATCTAGAAACAGACTGGCAGGCAGTGGAGCTGCTGCAGCAGAGAAGTTATGTCACATGATCCTTGTAAACAGCTTCAACAAGTAATCTGGCTGTTGTATTTGGACGAGCTGAAGTCTCCCATTTCAAAGGCAACTCCATATGTAGCATATTGCAGTGGTCCATGTGGGATGTAATTAAGGCATGCCAGACAAAACTTTTCCAGGAACGAGCACAACTTTGCAAATTCATTCCTAGCTTCTGCTGAGACGTGGGCATTGAGGTGAATCCAAGAGCATACCCAAGTTATAAATGTGTGTTTCCAGGGAATGTGTAGCCCATCCAGCACAGGCTGAATCACTATTCCCTAACATGCTGAATCCCTATTCCCTGATTTGCCTTTTGACTGACCAGGACTATTTCTTGTCTTGCTTGGATTAAGCATCAGTTTATTCAACCTTATCCAGGTTATTACTGACAGCTAATGCTGATTTTGGATCAAATGCAGACTGTGGTCAAGTAAACCAAAAGAAGACTGAGATCTGGAGGGGTAGCAGGGAAGGAATTAGAAAAGATCATCAAGTGTAAGAATGTTTCACTGGAGAACAAGACCGTTCATATTACTGTATGAATGAAAGCTGGACAATTAAAAAAAGCTGCCGGGGGGGGGGGGAATCATTCATTTGAAATATGGTGTCTGAAAATAGCTCTTAGGATACCCTGGACTGTCAAAAATACAAACAGATTGGTCCTAGACCAAATCAAGCCTCAACTGTCTCTGGGGGTAAAGATGACAAAACTGAGGCTGTCCTAGTTTGGACACATTGTTAGAAGGCAATATTCGTTGGGGGAAAATAATAATGCAGGAACAGAGGAAGAACAAATATGTGATGAATTGACACCATAAAGCTAGGTAGGGGGGAAAGTACATTTTTGGAAGCCACTCATTCATATCCAATATCCAAGGCGGCGACAGGCAGTTGGGTCGGGTGGGTGTTGGTTAATGCTTCCTTGTGGGAGGAGGTGTTTCCTGCACCATTGAAACATTAGTTGGTGTGCCCCCTCCTGAAAAAGCCGTTGCTTGACCCAACAGTACCTGCTAACTTTAGGCCTGTATCTAACCTCCCCTTTTTAGGGAAGGTATTGGAGAAGGCAGTGGCGCGACAGCTACAGGGGGTCCTGGATGAAGCAGATTATCTGGACTCTTTTCAGTCAGGTTTCAGGCCCAGACATGGTACTGAGGCTGCGTTGGTCATGCTGTTGGATGATCTCTGATGAGAGCAGGACAAAGGTAATCCATCAATCCTTGCTCTCCTTGACCTCTCAGCGGCCTTCGATACTGTCAACCATGGTATACTTCTAGAATGGCTCAGAGGATTGGGAATCCAGGGCATTGTGTGTTCCTGGTTTTCATAATTTCTTAGGGGCTGGACCCAGTCGGTGTTGTTGGATGGTGAGAGGTCCAACCCTCCATTATGGGGTGCTGCAGGGATCGATGCTCTTGCCTCTCCTATTTAATATCTACATGAAGCTGCTGGGTGAGATCGTCCATTTCCATGGGGTGAAGTATCAATATGCTGATGATACTCAATTGTACATCTCAGCCTGTGTTGATCCAAGTGATGCGGTTGACATTCTATCCAGGTGTCTAGAGGCTGGATGAGTCTGGATGGGGGACAATGGGCTACAACTGAATCCTAGCAAGACTGAGTGGCTGTGGGTTAGGGGGCCTGCATTGCCCCAGGAGCTACCATCTTTGGTACTGGATGGGGCTCTTTTCCCTCAAACAGACCCAGTGCATAATTTAGGGGTTCTCCGAGAGTCATGACTCCTCCTCAAAGAGTAGGTGGCAGTTGTGGCCAGGAAGGCTTTTGCACAACTTCGCATTATTCCCATTCCCTTTAGAATTCTAGATGCTGCTCCTTGAGACACCTCACTAAAGGAAACACATCTCTACGCAAGCAGACAGATACCTAAAATAAAAATTGCTCCTCGGATGGTGACTGGTAACAATAGTAGAATAAAATAAACATTGAGAGGGAACAATTTAGGGAAAATATTTCTTATACTAGATCTGCCATGAGGGAGACAACGTGAGGAGCTATGGCATGTTTTGCTGAATTTTTTTTAACCATAATCTCTTGCTATTTATCTCAGAGGACACTTAGCCTCTTGTTATTTTCCTCCAAGTGTGATGCTAAGTGCACACTTAACATCACAGTTGGTACAGTGATGTGAAGCAATTGCAAAAGAAGGAGCCGCAAACACAGTCAAATCAGAGAGCCTAGGTTTTCTAGCTTCACTTCTTGTCTCCCAAAACAGCTTGCTCTTATACCCAATCTCTAGTATGTTTTGGTTTTTTTAAAAAAAGGAATAAGGTAAAACCTCGGATAACACTAAAACTTGGTTCCACAAGTCTTGATGTTATCCGATTTTTAGTGTTATCCGATGCATGTTAAAATCCTATGGGATGGATCGGATAACGTTAAAGCTCCATAGAGATACATTGTAACCACACAGGCTTTAGCGGTTGTTATCCATCCATCCCATAGGACCTTAACGTTATTCAATCCAATTCTCTTCCCCAGATTACTTAACATTATGCGATTTTAGTGTTATCCGATCCAATCGTTATCCGGTGTTTTACTGTACATACCTTTGGAGTAATGCTTGAGAAGCAACATTTTTCTAATACCTTTAAAAAACCAAGAGAAAAGCACATTGACTCTGCTAAGTCAACTTCAGTTACACTAATACAGGAAGACACATTAGGGCAGTCCATAGAACAGAAGAAGCCAAGGAACTGCAGGAACCTGGGGTTGCCATATACTTGCAGCATGGCTTGCTCTGCAGCTTTCCTTGTTTTCTCCTTGATTTGTTCATTGTGTTTGTCCAAATACAGCTCAAGTTGACTTAAGCAAAGAATCTTGAGCTTTATGATTCTTTTCTAGATTATTGTGGTGGAAACAAGCCAAGGTACCAACTATGCCCACATACAGACAATATTATAAGCCACAAAGCAAACCTCTGTACTTTGTTTATCAGCTTCTACTACAGATAGGCACAATAAGGGAATTTACACCTTAATACTGCTTGTAACAAACAAACCAAGGTGATAGTAATTTCCTGGCTTGACCCATTACACCAGTCAAGCTACCATGTGTAAATGAGGTTGTGCTGAATTGAGTTTTAACACCTCTTTGTCTTGAATTAAGGAAGGTATTTAAAAGATTCATTCTCTTCCCCCCCCCCAAACAATTCCACTTCAATCCCCACCCTTTAATTTGTCTCTTTAAATGCCAGCTGAAATGTCTCAGTGCTAAAAAGTCTTGAAAGATGCACTACCAATCATGAAAGTACAGCACGTTTTTAAAAGTGTATTATTAATAATAGCTGTCAACTGGTGACCTTAGCTGCCACTTGCTTTTCTTTTACCCCAGAAAGCTAAGGCGTTCATTCTGATATTCCTGCAAGGAGCCATAACTAGGCAATCATTTTCATATGGACTATTTATTTCTAGGTTTTCAGACAAAGCTTTAGTTTTATATAGACATATACTTCTCTCCTTGTCCATTTTGGAATAAGATAGGGATTAATTTTAAAACTGATAAAGTGAAATACCAAGATTCCTTTTCCATACTTTATGCCTTTTGTATGTAAGTATCTGCAGACCATATGATGTAAACGTCAGTCAAATGTTACCTGTTTTTCATTTAAATGGATTTTCAGGCCAGAAAACATTCTTTCCAGTACTTGGTCTATGAACTTTTGTGTTTCATAATGCTTAGTTTAATGCGGAAAAGGAGAATTGGCTTTTTAAAAGAGACCTTTGGTTTAATGTCCAGATTTGCAGTGCTAACTTAATCCACAGTTTCACAGTTCTGATGCAACAGGAAACTGCAACATAACAAATTTTGTTATCTCAGTAAAGCATAAGACACAAGGACAGATGGAAGGAGAAAGGGAGGGGGCATTTAATCATGTTTTTCATTTACAGTTCAATAAATTATACCAAAATAATAATTTCTGGAGTGGACATTTCCCATCTTCTAAGAAATACAAATGTGCCTTTCTCAATTTAAAAAGTTGTCTCTGTTCATTGGCAGCTCTCATGGTCTAGCATGAGTGTTTCCCTTTTATGTGGCACTGTATTTCCCTTTTATGTGGCACTGTGCCATGAGATGTCTGGGATTTTTAGTCCCCATTCTATGGCCCGTAAAGGAAAATATTGTTGTGATGATGAAAAAGCTTTTAAGTCACTGGAGAAGTTTTGAACTAGTAAAATAAAATGAATGGTTGTTTCTGGAAAGCATTATATACTCTGAAATGAAAAATCTCCAGTTCTATCTGATTATATCAAATTCAGTGTAGTAATTTATTGCATGCACAGTAATTGAGGGAGTCAGAACAGCTTCAGTTGAGGGTCAGTGGAAGTCTCCCATACTGTTTTACCTTGTATGAGTGATAACGTTAGGTCAAGAGCATGATTCCATTTCCCAGATTTCTCTTAAATCCCCACCCTTTAATCATTTGACATGTCTCAGTGCTGAAAAGCATTGAAAGATGCACTACTAATCATGAATGAGAAAACATTTTAAATATGTATGAAGCAGCAGTTTAATACAAAACAATCCTCATGTTTCAAAAACATCATCATTGGTTATATTTTTTGAGAGGATTCATAGATGTTTCCCAGCTGATTCTTTTATTAAATTGCTTTCTTTATATTTGGTAGAACACATTGGCATATGTTTTTTCTTGAATGGTATTTCTAATCAATTTGTGAACTATTAGTGATTGGATATGTTTTTGAGTCTTAAAAGGAAATATACATTTTCTCTTCATTTTGAGGTCCCACTTTGTAAAACCAAAATACCATTTATTATTTGAAGGAAATAGTTTTTACATATGATAATTTGGAATATGTAGCATATATAATTTGGAAGTCAAAAATATTTTGGTTAAAATAAAAACACTGGAACCAAGTTGACTTCAAAAATAAGAGAGTTCAGATCGTATTGGTATTGTGGAATATGAAGATCAGAAAGCCATGCTTAATAGTTGGGTGTCAGTATAACTCTTTGAACATCTGTGCAGCAACTCTAAACAATAACATATTGCATCAAACTAGTTTTCAAAGTTGGAGCGCCAAGACATTCTTTTCCTTTCCACAATTCCTTTCCCATTTATTCCCATTGATCAGCAGTACCAATCTGTATTTTTCATTTTTCACTAGATGACCAGATTAGTTTTCTTCATGTATTTTTCTTTTATTCATTTATGATTTCTTCATCCCTATTAATTTGCCTTACTGTTGCTTCTTTGGTTATCCTCTAAGTGAATGAAATCTCCATTGCAGTTGCTTTCATCTCCTTAATGGTAGTCTATCCTACAGAACTGAAAGTACAAAATATCTTTCGATGTAAATTCCCAAAGCCAGTTTTAGGTTTTTGTTGCAAATTACATTCCTCATCTACAGGAAGTTCCTCAGGGCAGACATTTATTTCATGCCTATACTGCAGCTGTTCATTATTCAGTGTTCTCTATTCTGCCAATTTTGAGGGATTTATATTTGTCAACACAATTCACATTTTTTATTTTTGGCCTTCAGCGACATTTTTTGCCTGTATGCATTGTCTGAATATTCATTTTAAAGACTATGTTCATTACTTACTTTTTTGACTTTACTGGATACTTTTGCTGAGCAATTCAGTTAGCAACTGATAATAATTGTATCATCTGCAAATCAGATGTTGTTAACATCCCCGTTGACATTCAGGCCATCTTTTCAATCATTATATGCTTATCTCGTGGTACAAATTAAAAAGCAGGATCCAAGAGGTTATGTGACTGTCATACTTTCTTCACATCTCTGTGTCCTTGGATCTTACATTGCAGCTTGTTGTTGTTAATTCAGGTTGCCATTTATACAAATATGTGTACCAACAACTCTGTTAAGCATGTTCTGGTGACTTTGTTAAATACTTCTTTGTAATTATTAGAGCAAGCATACACACCCATATTATGTCATGACATCATAACCCAAATAAATAGATACACTACCACTTCCTAGTTACATGCAATTTATATTCTCTGCCCCTTTTTTACATTTATTATAAATTCTGCCATATATTTAAATAGACTTCTTTAGCATATGGCTCATCAAGCAATTAAGACATTCATTAGTTTATTAAATTAACATTTTGCTTGTTTGATTATTTTTAGTAGTCTTTACCCCCATTTTTTTTGTAAGATGTATAAACACAGCTACCCTATCTAATATTAATGTGTTTTGTATTTAAAGAATGACCCTTTAACTTGTTGACTTATTTGTCCTGAATTGACCCATGTGAGATTATCATGTTAGGATTAGTAGGCAAATGCTATTTATTAAAAACTGTATCATGTTGTAACATAGAAATCATCATTGTGTATTAGAAATCTACTTGCCTTTGTTTTGTTTAGGTAGCGATATTTGGATTAAAATGATCACATGAGCTGTGCATTTTTCACCAGAATTGAGGGTTATTAGTGGACGTAAAACTGAAAAATAGATGGGCAGTTTCCCCATGCACAATACAATATCGCTGCATCTTTGTAAACTCTCATGCCTGATTTGTGAGATGTGACATACATTTGGTTAGCCCATACTAATTAAGCCAGAGAGTATGAACCCAAAGTTAAAATAATGCCGTAGCAACTTGGTGCAGAGCCTCCCAGTAGCAGAATGTAAAAATTCTGAAGTGAAACCATATAAATAAATTATGTCCATTAACTTGGAATAACTAATGCAAACAAATAATTTCAGGAAATAAATGGGCTACAAGAGGGAAATTAGTCTCAGAAGTACCAATTCAGAGGGAGAGATTTCTTCTCAACACAATTATGTCACCAATTACCACATTTTCCCCCTTTAGAAGATTATGCAAACCATTTAACTGTATACAGTGTAAATAAGTAAATTGTTTCATCAAAGAAGGAGAACTGTGATCACACAAATCCTTCTATGAGCACAACTCTCCTATGAAGAGAAACTCAGAGTGGAAATAAGGTGACTAATACTGCCGACATATCATTTATTGGTCAGGTGTCCATCATTCCTCCTCATTTAAATTAGATAATTTTATTCTCTGCAGGTGCCTTGTGAAAAAGGAGGTTACACTGCAGTAGAAACCTTTTGTGATTCATGTACCAATTCTGTTTACCTTAGTAGAACTAATTTCTGAAGGGACATATGTAGGATGTGTGTCTGGTGGACAGTACTAGATATGGGATACTTGACAGAGACAGACAGTAATATAAAAGAGTTTGAACATTTTTGCTTCTTTCATACTATCCCACCACCTTTAATTCTAATGAGGTCAGCTATCTCCAAGTCTAATTTAGAGAGAGTGCTTGGTGGAAAGAAACTGAATAATACCAAAACTAAAATAAGCTATAAGCAGTCTTGAACACCATGTTTGGAAGAAAGGTGGGGGTAAAATATTTTTTTAAAATATTTTGATATAGTAAACAGGATTTCTTTGGAAAATGATTTTATTGTAGCTTTTATCAGATTCGAGTATCTATGAAGATTCCTCCAAGAGTTCCACACAAAATTGAAGCAAGCTTATTACGTGCAGCCAGTAAGTACGAATATTTGTCATGTCTGATTAAGTTTTTGATGGCTCTGCAGTGATCAGTTCAGTTAATTGAAGATGTGTTATTTAAGCATTTGACTTCTAATGGATAGGTTGACGGACCTTAGCTTAACAGACAGTCTTTATAAATACATTTTAAAGTCATTGGAAAAACTGTAAAAACCTGTGATTTAAAAAATCAAGAGCTAGTAATCTTGATCTTATGAATACTTCTGCCAGTGAGTGTAAACTGGAATATAATGTATGCACATATTATTTAATGGGTAGTTGTTGTAAGGCTGCACAAAATGACTAGACCTTGACAAAACCCATAATTCTTAGATAAATCTTACTTTGACAGTCAAATCAGAAATGTTCCTGTATATATTACTAAATTTAATAAATATTTTCAGACAGCACCTGAAAATTTTGTGGGGAGGCAGTCAGAAATTGATGGACAGTTGTCTTTTGCATCATTAGTGGAGCTAATGTCATTGAGCCAAGCTCTTTCTGATCCTTGGCTGAAAAAAACATCACCACAATGTGTATCTTAATGTGTTACTTGTGCTTAATTGTACTTCTCACTCAAAAAAGTCATTGACCACAGTTATGATCTGTGTTTGTCATCTCTATATGACTGTTAAAGATCTTACTGGGA
Source organism: Furcifer pardalis (assembly GCA_030440675.1). Classification (NCBI taxonomy): domain Eukaryota; kingdom Metazoa; phylum Chordata; class Lepidosauria; order Squamata; family Chamaeleonidae; genus Furcifer; species Furcifer pardalis. The sequence goes on along the minus strand of CP126890.1, from coordinate 51,818,329 downwards.
ATTTTTGAACTAAAGTGCAGCCAGCATGCACTCCTCCCTAGGCTAACCAGTGGATATTTTTTTAAAAAATGGCTATACCCACATCTGGAAAGAGATGTCCATTGGGGGGGTTAGGACTTTTCCATGTCTTTGCATTCTCTGAACTCCATGTATCAAATCCAAAAGTGACCATACAGGCATTTTGGATTGTGAAGTGAGGGCAGTAGGCCACATGAAATTGTGTCACAGGCCAGAGGTTGAGGACCCCTGCTCTATAGTAGCTCTGCAGCTTATTGGTTACTGACCTAAGTAGTTTTATTTCTTCCTTCAAAGTTTACAGCCGAAGTGGGATTTAATTTACACATTCAACTTTATCTATGAATTAATCTCAAGAATTTACTTAATTGAATAGCAACAGATTTTTAGTTATTTGAATTAGTATTTTTATTTGATCATATTTTACAAGAATAACAAAACTACTGGAAATACCCACTTTTCAAAACCATTAGAGACACAATTTTGGTGTACTTAATTGTAATTCCTTCCTAATATTTTACTGACTTCAGGTGCTGATCTTGCCTTTCCAGCATCAGCCCATGACAATGTTATCTGCAGTAAAACTTTTCAAATTCTCTATAAAAACGAAGAAGTGTCCGTAAATGATGTTATGATCTTCAAAGTCAAAATGCTGTTGGATGAAAGGAAGGTAATATTCCAGTTATGTCTGCTTAACAGTTAAAGTACCTTAAAGGCACATCAGGCAGTAATGCTGTGGCTGATTGGCTCCAGATTTGGTTGTTCTTTGACAACAAAGAAGACGAAGCTAGGTATTTTTGGAGGCTCTCCATTGATTTCAGTAGGAGTGTGGGGATTGTGTAACCTTGGTAGGTATTATAATGTACCACTGAAGCAGGACTTATCCCTGAATGTGTACATGATCATGGCTTCCACTCCTCTCAAATCCACCCAGATTTCCCCTATCAATCAGGGGTCACTGTTGAGGGACAGATAGGAAAGATTCCCCCCAGCAGGCGTATAAGCACAGTACAGTAATACCTCGGATAACGCTAAGACTTGGTTCCACAAGTCTTGGTGTTATCCGATTTTTAGTGTTATCCGATCCATGTTAAAATCCTATGGGATGGATTGGATAACGTTAAAGCTCCATAGAGATACATTGTAACCGCACAGGCTTTAGCGGTTGTTATCCGATCCAATTATTCGATCCAATTCTCCTCCCCAGATTACTTAATGTTATGCGATTTTAGCGTTATCCGAGGTAAACATTATCCGAGGTATTACTGTATTCAGAAAGGACATAAAATTTTAAAATATATTCAGTGCAGATAGTATCTCAGATAAAACCCAGAATTCCTATGTTCATCAGATATTTCAAATTTCATTTGTGTCCTTTGAGAATACTGTATGGCTATATGCTATCAGATGTTTTATTTAGTTTTATTACAGCATATTGTATTACTTTGTTTCAACCTATTATATCAGCCCAGTAATTAAAGAGGGGTGAACAGAATACAGTATACACATTTTAAGTTAGTAAACAAGTCAGGGGAAGAATAGAGTAATAGCATAGGTTCTATTACTAAAAATAATTTACTTCAAAATTCTTTCCTAGATTGAAGAATCACTTAATGAAATGAACTTCATGCTCTCTTTAGATCTACACTTTACAGATACAGATTATTCGTAAGTTCAATGATGAATTATTTTTTACTATGGAATATTGCTGGTTTTGCTGTAGCCTTTTAAAGTAGAAAATACTTCACCTAAACTTGTGTATGCAAGTAAGTGACTTTTAAAAAGTCCTCTTTTTTAGTGATAGTGCAAAGTTCTACAGACTGAATTTTACTGTAATGTAGACAATTTTAAAGTACTGTAATGGGAAAATCTATGGATGTGTATTTCTGAGTTTCATGTATTTATTGTCTTTAAAACAGTTGCAGAGTTGGTTAAATATAGGCTGTACATTGTAGAGGTTGTAGATTCTTAATGTATCTGTGAATACAGATTCAGTAAAAGGGTATTCTAGGAGTAAATGTCCAGTCTTGAATTTTCCTGGTATGTATTTGTACTAGTGTGTTGTAGCACATCCAAAAACAAGTTTTAAAAGACTTAAAAGGATTTTGGGGGGACGGCAAAAGCTTTCATGGATGCAGCCCACTTCAATAGACATATGTTGTCTGAGTAAGTCAGATGCAGTCCACAAACATGTATGACAAGTAAAACTTGCTATTTTTAAGATGTTCCCCGTACCCTTCCCAAATGCCCCATTGACATGTGCCTGCCAGCCTGCCAGCCTTCTGCAGAAGGCAGGAAGCCCCGTGCGTGTGCATGCCTTCTGGGGAAAGGAGGGGGTGGAATCCCAAGCTCAGGATCAACCCCCTCCCTTGGGCAAAAGCCCTTTTGACGCGTGCTCCGCAGCAGCGGGGTGTTTGGGAAGGATATGGGGAAAATCCCCACATCCTTCCCAAATGCCCCACTGCTGTGGAGCGCACGTCAGCAGGGCGTTTGTGAAGACTGTGGGAATCTTCCCCGTACCCTTCCCAAATGCCCCGGTGATGCACATGTGGGGCGTTTGGGAAGGATATGGGGAAGATCCCCACAGCCTGCCCAAACGCCTTGCTGCTGCGGAGCGTGCATCAGCAGGGTGTTTGCAAAAGGTACAGGGATATTTGCTGTACCCTTCCCAAACGCCCCATTGACGTGCGGTGCATGTCTGCGGGGTGTTTTGGAATGTAGCCGGGGACTCCCCCGCCACGTTCCAAAGCACCCTGCTGGTGTGCGCACCCATCAGCTGGGCATTTTGGAACACGGACAGGGACTCCCAAACCGCATTCCAAAACACCTCGCTAGCGCACATGTGTCTGCGGGGTGTTTTGGAATGCGGTGGGGAATCCCCTGTCCACGTTCCAAAACATCCCGCAGATGCAAAGCTTCTCGTTAAGCGAGTTTTTGCATGTTCAACGAAGCAGACCTTTTGGAGAAAGGTCGGCTCATTAAATGAGTTACTCGCTAAGCAAGATACTCGCTATGCGAGCCATTACTGTACTTCAAACTTCACAGCCCCGTCTAATTAATAGTATAAATAATGTTGTCCTATTTATTTATTTATTTATTAGTCATCTTTGTATGCTGTCCTGTTCATGAAATGACTCAGGGCAGCTAACACAGCAATAAAAACACAACAATCCAATAAAATTTGTCGATAAAATCCAGACCCATACATAAAATTTAAAGGATTAAAAATTTGGAAGAGTTAAAAGATTTAAAAAGTAATCAGATGAGCCAGCAGGTTGGGTTGCCCGTATGGCCAGAAAGGACATAAAACTTTAAAATATACTCAGTGCAGATAGAATCTCAGATAAAACCCAGAATTCTTATATTCATCAGATATTTCAAATTTCACTTGTAGCCCTCCCAGGTTTCCACTTGTAGCCTTCCCTGGTTTTCTCCATTGCTGTTTTTTTTTTCCTTAACAGAAAATATGAGTTGGTCATACCAAGTAGGGCGGTATAGAAATCCAATAAATAATAATAATAATAATAATAATAATAATAATAATAATAATAATAATAATAATAATAATAATAATAATAATAATAATAATAATAACAACAACAACAACAACAACAACAACAACAACGTTTGATCTGGAAATACTACTGTTTGCATTCTTATATACCAGTTATAAAAGAGTGGTTATGTTATACTGTTGTTCTTTTAGGCCGGAAGATCTGAACACCTTGCAGCTAATTAGCAGTCGAACACTAAAGTTGCACTTTACGTTACAACGAGGCCTTCATCACTATGTCAATGTCATGTTTGATTACTTTCACCTCTCTGTCATTTCTGTTGTGATCCATGGCTCTTTAGTTGCTCTTCACCAACCATTAATAAGGTAATTAATATAAAGATTGATGTTTTACATATTTTTCAAAACTGATAGCTTGATACGATGTCATTCATTATATTTAATTGTTGGTTACATTTCAAAAGTAACAGTACTTTAGTTGGAATGAATGTTAACTTGAATTGTATATTACCTGTTTGTCAAATTACCACTTTTACCTAGAGACAGAATTTCAGTGAACAGTAAAATCCATGATTGTGCTTACTAGAAAATCCTGTCCCAGTTTTAATTTGGAAATTGTGATGTGAGGCAATTATTTATTTTGAAAGGAATCTTATTTTTTTTTTCTTTTTGGCTGGCCAGTCTGTGATCTTAAAAATATGACAAGAGCCATCTTGGTTCATACTGCTGACCTGTGTGATGCAACATTTTTCACACAGTTACTTGAGATACTTAAGAGACCTGTGACAGCAGAAAACAGTGAACCCTGTATTAAAGCACATAGAGTAAAACCTTGGATAACGCTAAAACATGGTTCAACAAGTCTTAGTGTTATCCGATTTTTAATGTTATCATTGGATAATGTTAAAATCCTAAGGGATTGCATTGGATATTGTTAAAACTCCATAGAGATACATTGTAACCAGCACAGGCTTTAGTGAACGTTATCCGATGCATCCCATAGGATTTAATGTTATATGATACAATCCCCCCCCCCAATTGCTTAACATTACACAGTTTTAGCATTATCTGATGCAAACGTTATCTGATGTATTACTGTATATCTGAGTCATACAACTGGTGTGTGTATGCTGCAAATGCTTCCATTGATCTTTCACATCAGCTCATGAAATGATTGCCCTGGAAACAATCCATTCCTCCTCAACATTATATTGTAGATAGAGGTCTCTAGTGGTCAGCTCTGATAATGCGCCTTGTAAAGACATATACAGAGGGGTTTTTCATTAAATATTTTTGGAGGAGTGGATAACTGAAACTGAGGAAATGGGACTCACAGATATTTGGGGTGAACTATATTGCTTTATAACTACATTGCTGTTTTTGTTTTTATAGTAGTTAATATTGCTCATTACAGTTTGGAAGGGGATAAGCCCTATTTAAAGTAGATACTAAACAAACAGAATAGATTAAATTTTAGTATCTCTCTCCCACAATATGTTGATAATTCACTCCTTATTTCTTTTGCTAATCTTTAATTATGCTATCATTTTTTTTAGCTTTCCACGCCCAATCAAAAATACTTGGCTAAACAGAAATGCACCAACACAGAACAGGGACTCTGTGATTCCATCTCTTGAAAGTGTTGTCTTTGGTAACAATTACACTAAACAGTTATCAGCTGATGTAAGAGTATAATCATTTTATGTTGTTGACTTATTAATAAACTAGAAATAATAAATATTCAACTTTTAAAATTTTAGCAAGCAAAGCATTTTGTTACAATGTAGTAACAACAAATGAATGCATGCTGTCAATTAATCTAATACGTTAAAAGGTGATTTTTGCTAAGGGATTTGTGGATTTTCATATGATACTGCATGGTAGATAACAATTACATTATACTTTGACATGTGTTTGAAGTTTTTGGTTGTTAGATCTACTGAAAACCTTCCTGTATGTCTTTACTCAAAAGTAAAGCCTTTTACATTTAGTAAGGCTGAGAACTAAAGACGTGTAGAAGAAAACACTAGTTCTGGCCCAGAATTAGCATCTGTTGTATGAATGAATGAGTAGCTTCCCTCTACCCAAAAGCAATGCCTTATGGCTTCTGTTCCGGCAAGACTCCACATTTCAAGGAAGCTTTTAGAAGTAAGTTGAAGTTGTATGTGGTTTCAGAGTGTTATTTATCTTGCATAGGGCTCTGTGCTTAATCTATATGTACATCTTCTTTGTTATCTGCTGACTTGATAATTGTACAAATCTGTCTTTAGGGCTGTGGTTTTGTAATAACAGAGCCTTTCTTGAATCACGCTTACAATCTCCACCGTACCCTTTGTACAAGTTTGCTGCTAGCATTCAAAGGATTACACACCTATTTCACTACTTTATCAAAAGAACTGCCTTCCTGCCAGAAATTAGATGCAGGTATGTGAAATACATTTTTATTTGGTTTCATGTCAAAACTGTTATATTACTTTAGCTATAAGGAATGTCTTAATATGAATGGAGATATACATAATAATAGTTTAGACCAGGCATGCCCAAACTACGGCCTGAGGGTTGGCTCCGGCCCCTGACGCCATTTCATCCGGCCCCTGACGCCCTTGCCAAACCAGGAAGTAAATATGGACGCTTCTGTGCATGCGCAAAAAGCAGCCATTTTTTGTCCTGGTTTGGTGCAAGACACAAAATGGCCACTTTCACGCATGCATAGAAACATCTGCACCAACCCAGGAAATAAAATGGCTGCTTCTGTGCATGCGTGAAAGTGGCCATTTTATTTCCTGGATTGGCGTGGAGACTTCTGTGCATGCATGAAAATGGCCATTTTGTGTCCTGTGCCAAAATGGTCAATTTCGCACAAGCGCAGAAGCATCCACACATGCACAAACACGTCATGTTCTGGGGATGTGGTCTGGCTTGCTCAGCTGTTCTAGGGGCGTGAGCAAGCCTCCAGCCCAAAAGGTTTGGGCACCCCTGGTTTAGACAGTTTAGACTTTGTCCTCAGATTTAATACATTCTGCGGGCTGATTTCTATTTTTTTCTCCATGTATTTTTTGACTTCATGGTTTGTGCTCTTTATTTCCTTCAAAAAATAAATTTAAAATGCAGTCTCTGTCCTGTAGGCTAAGGATAGTGTATTAATTCCTCTGCTGAATGGTAAAATATGTGTATGTATAATACGCATCATAGGTTAGTATAGTGCAGTGATGGTGAACTTTGGCGCTCCAGGTGTTCTTAGACTTCAATTACCAGAAGCGCAAGTCAGCATTCTTGCTTATCAGGGTTTCTGGGGATTGAAGTTCAAGAACACCTGGATTGCCAAGGTTCACCATCACTGGTATAGAGAGTAGCCTGTGATCTACTCTATATATGAATTTTATGAAGTCTATATATGAATTTTAAAAGGAGTGTGTACACCATTTAAGTCCACATATGAATTTTAAAAGAGTATGTACATTTTTGGAGTCCAAGTATTTTAGGAAAACCTGCTTATCAGTGGGTCTATAATTTCTTAGACATGACATGCATTTGAAGTGAAATTGACAAAGAAAGCACTCTTTTTTTATGCAGTTTAGTATGCATGTGAGTTGTTTCTTTGGATCACAATAATGAAAAAAAATTACCCTCTTCATTAATATAATTTGTTTAAAAGGCCAGACAGTGGCTGTGCTCCCACACAATGGTGTGACGTATTCCTAAAGAACACCATAAACAACCTGAGTCCTTGGTTGCTTCCACTAATCTGACTGCCTAAGCAAATTTAGAAATGAAAATCTGTGTTGTCTAAACAAATTGTGTTATCCTTCCCCAAAAAGGCAAGATATGTAAGCCAAGAACAATAGCTGGTTTATGATTTGGGCTTTTAAAGGATGGCATAAAGCAGGAACCTGGACTTTGATGATACGTTAAGCTGTCAGTTCCTGGTTAGATCAGTGGTTCCCAACGTGGGGTCGATGCCTCACAGGGGGACTTCAATTCCCCCGAATCCTCAGTCAGTACATTGGCTGATCAGTGCTTTGGGGAACTGACTTAGGCTTCTGGGAATTGAAGTCCAAAAACCAACGTTTGGGAAACACTGATTTAGATAGTTATACTAGAGGAAGAGACAAGTACAGTACAGTAATACCTCGGATAACGCTAAGACTTGGTTCCACAAGTCTTGGTGTTACCCGATTTTTAGTGTTATCTGATCCATGTTAAAATCCTATGGGATGGATCGGATAACGTTAAAGCTCCATAGAGGTACATTGTAACCGCACAGGCTTTAGCGGTTGTTATCCGATCCATCGCATAGGACCTTAACGTTATTCGATCCAATTCTCCTCCCCAGATTACTTAATGTTATGCGATTTTAGCGTTATCCGATCCAATTGTTATCCGGTGTTTTACTGTACTTATAAACTGGCTGTATGGTAAGAAACCTGTTCAGAATAAGCCAGAATTCTTTAGAAATCTGATTTATATAGGATGCAAACATAGCTCTCTTTATTTATATCTGTAGGAAACTTCCCTAATTTAGGGATGCAGTGTAACGAAACAGGATTATGCAGCATGCCTCAAGATGTAACGATTAGTGTACAAACCCTGACACTACTTCCGCCAGATGTTGTTGTACTTTTGAACCCATTGGTTGACTAGGAAGGGTCTTAACATTTGGGCCGCAGGTTCCCCACTCTGCACTTTGTAACATCTATGATAAAACATTGCTGAGTGTGCACTAATTGCCCTCTGCATACTAAGATAACTTTCAATACATTTTAAAGTCTATTTGCATACAGAATCCTGTTTATGTAAAACATGGTTTCTCTACCTCTGACCTGTGGGCCAGATGCGGCCCACTGCACCATTTCCTGTGCATCCCTCTGCCTCCACCACACCAGTAAGTGCCATGTGGAGTAGGAATGGCAAAATGGCCGCCCGGCCTCCAAAGCTGTCTGAAGGAGCATGACCCGGCCCCCAGCTTTAAAAGGTTAAGAACTGCTGATGTAAAATAAGTTTATTAGATTGTGGCTAAAATGGCCACAGTTTTCTTTCTACTCTTGCACTCCATATGTTGTTGATGAAAACCTAACCCAAGTTGCAGCACTAGTTTGATCTAGTACAGTGGTCAGCAAACTTGGCTCTCCAGGTGTTCTTGGACTTCAATTCCCAGAAGCCCAAGTCAGCACTCCTGCTGATCAAGGCTTCTGGGAACTGAAGTCCAAGAACAGCTGGAGAGCCAAGTTTGCTGACTACTGATCTAGTATGACCTAGTTCCTGTTCTTGCCCCCAGCTCTCAGTGGTACGTGGAAACTACTTTTGGCATGATTTTCCAGCCCTTGAGTGCACTTTTAGGGAGACTGCAGTTGGGTTGGAGAAATCAGCATCCTTCCAGTGCAGCTCATGGAAAGGGTTCTGGAATGAATATACTCCACTGGATCCTGGCCAAAGTAGCTATATTGTTTGTAAAATTACAATTATATAGGTGTTATTCCTTCATAAAAGTATGTCACTGAGACCATGTGTGAATGTCTAGCTGAGCCTTATGAATTAATACACCCCCCCTCCAAGTATTCTGGACCTTCTTGCCTTACAGCAGGGTTGCCCAAACTTTTCGGGCTGTGAGCTGGTCACATGGTTCATGGGTGTCCAAACTATAGCCCGGGGCCCAGATTCAGCCCCTGATGCTAATTCATCCAGCCTGTGCCACTCTCGTCACTCCCAGAAGTGGAAGTAAAATGCGCCCGTACGGGCACGTTTTACTTCCACTTCTGGGAGCAACTAGGGTGGCACGGGTGAGATAAATTGGTGTTGGGGGCGGGATCCAGCCCCCAGGCTGTAATTTGGGCACCCCTACCTTACAGGAACAATCTTAAATTTAAAATGTGTTTCAATAATAATTATCAATTACATTTATTTACCAATTACACTTATTTACCGCACCATAGTCCTTAGTGCTAATAAGGTATATTCACCCAAAAATATACAGATTATACTACTCTAACCTGTAAGAATCAAATCAAACCCTATAGCAGCCAATTATTAATCTCTTTTGAAACTTAACAATGAAGTAGCTTTCAGTATATTATGTTTCTGTTGTTGACATTTTCTGTATTAATGTTTTATTTGTGAATTTTTAAAGATCAAAGTTATTCAATACTGTAATTTGGCCTATGTGTTTGACAAAATGTTTAATGCCTAGGTGGTATTTACTAATATTACTAATGTGATTCTAAACAAATCTGTTCCTAGAGGTGGTGGATACAGTTCATAAAGTGTTGCATGAATATCAATCTAAATGAAGTTGTGCTTGCATGCAGCTATATTCCCAAGTTATGTTTGCTGGGAGGGAAAGGTCTTCTGAATGACTTGTACTATGATAATATAATGTGCAGTTTGTGATGAGCTAACTAGATTTTTTTGTATTGAAGAAAATTATTTTTAAAATACTGAGATTCAAATGGGATTCTGGAAGAACACTTCTGAAGACCTATTTAGATCTCAGGGGAAAAACACTCTTCTTTCCTTTTTAATTGCTTTGCATTGTCTGCAATCCCTTTTGCCTTCTATTTCTATGTTTCTCTGATGTACATTTTTATTTTACAATTGGCCTTTTTAAAAAAAAAAATGAAAAATACATGCTTTACATTGCTGTATTTTTAAGTAGTAGAAATGGTTAGCATTTGGGCAGTTTTGATTTAACTATTCCATTACACAAACAATCCCACACTGACAATAAGCCCAATAACACCCATAATGTACATCATCAATAATGCCGTGTCAAGAACTTTACTAAATTATGTTCTTTCATTTTCCTTACTTAATTGCACTAATGACCAGGCAAGTGATAAACTTTCTTACTAACTTTCAAACTAATTATAATAATAATAATAAACACATGGAAAAAGGAGTGTAGTAACTAGTCATGTGTACAATCCTTATAACTAGCCCAGTCCAGCATGCAGGTCCTTTATGAACGCCTTCTCAGAAGAAAATATCTACGAATCCAGGGAGACGCCTATCTAGGTATGTTTTTAAGTGGGTTATCTCTATAACCCATTAGGATTTGTGATTTAAAGCATCAAAGCCTTTGTTGTTTGCAAAATAATACATCTTATTTTGTGTTTAAACAAGTACAGAACATCTGAACATAAAATCTAACTCTAGTTCAAGGTGGTTTATGAACTGAACAATTATATTTGAATTCTCTGTACCACTTTATCTAAGGATATAGTATTGATGAAATGATCTCATTTCACAGTTTCTGTTTCATTTTTGACCTTGTGCTGTAAACCACCTCTAGAAGATTTTGAGGCACTCTGGAACATGGGGTCTGTGTTGCAAATCACCTCCTTGTTTTTCCTTCTGTGGGAGTCTCTATTAAATCAGAATCCTTGCCATAAACAGAGAATTTGGGTTTATGGAAAGACATATTCAGATCTCACTGGGATCTTGTTTTGCTGGTGGTTTTGGAGGGAGATAATCCCATTCCCCTGTCTTTAGGTAACAAATTCATGATGAGAACTCACTGTGGTTGTCTTTTTAAACAAAAAAAAAATCTCCTCAGCAAAGAAAGCATTAGAAGATTGCTATGGATATAAAATTCATTTTTAGTGTGAAGAGAATTGATTTTCCTCTTGTGGATTATCACATTTTGATTGTATTATACTTTGATCAATACATTTTATAACTTGGGTGTGAAATTATTTGCTTGCTACACTTTCACATGCAGCATGGATCTCCAGTCTGCAGCCCATGGCCGCATGCCACCATTGAGCGCTTTCTATATGGCCTCCAAACCCGTTTGTTTATTCCTATTAGCCCAAATCATTTTCCTTCAGACTCACATTGTTCTTTCTGCCTTAAGTGGCTGCATCTTCTGCTGTTTTCCCTGTCCCTTTCTTACAAAAAAGCAAAAAGCAGTCACATATATCACCCCATGGCAGTTAAAGCAAAGCAATTACACTTATATACTGCCCCATAGCGCTTAGTGCAATCTCTGGGCAGTTTACAAGTTAATTAGCATTTTGCCCCCAACATGCTGGGTACTCGTTTTGCCAGTCTTGGAAGGCTGAATCAACCTTGATCAAGATTGAACTCGCAACCTTGGGTTGCAGTATAGCAATTTAAACCACTGCATTTCTTCTGATCCCCATGATTCTTCCTGTTAGCCCTCTCTTGGTCTTATCGTCCCCATGCTGGGTATTTTACTAACCCAGGTGCCTATAACATTTATTCATTGACCTCTGAGTATTTACTTTTTATCTAAATCCATTCATCAGTCATTTTGTTACATTTTGATTTAAGACGTGGCCCTGTTTAGGAATTGAGCATTCTAATGCAGCCCCCATCTCACAGGAGATTTGGGACCACTGACTTACAGAGAAAAAGATACTGAAAACCAGATGGAACACTACTGGATGAATGCAACCTTTTAACCTAAGTGACTATTTAGGAAAAACACAATACCCAGTGGTACCTCACTTAAAGAGCATACTGTGTTCCACGGGATTGCTCCTTAAGCGAGTTTGCTCTTTAAGCAAAACACCATTGTAAATTTCCATTTGTGACTTCGTGGGGGGATTGCAAACCCCGATTTAGTTGTTAAGTGAGTTTTTGGTTGGTTTTAGTTGTTAAGCGAGGACGACCATTCAGAGAAAATTCTCCTCTTTAAGCGAGTTACTCTCTAACCGAGGCACTCTTTATGCAAGGTTTTACTGTAATGCATTCAGGAAAAATGTGAAATGATGGCTGACTTTCTGCTATTTGTACTGAATCTCACTCATCATATTACACATTTTTACACTGTGAAGCAGCTTAAAAATATATATTCGGTTGAATCAGGAGTATAGAGTCTGTAGGAGAACATAATTCCTCTGTGCCCTCTCCCAAATCAGCTCTGAGGGATTAAGAAACCCCCCAAAGTAGTTTTGTGGATTCTGTAACACTGGAAAAAATGGGAGAGGAAAGATGAAGCAGGAGTTTCCTTGCATAAAGTTTAACTATTAAATGAATCCTTTGGCATTGTAGTTTGGCATTCTAACTGATCTGTGAAATTTTTGGTTTCAGTGCAAAATTTTGAATAGAAAAATTCAAGTGTTGAGAAAACCATTTGACAGGAAGTTAAAATAAATCAGGGATTTCCAACCTGCGGCCCATGGGCCAAATGAAATGGTGCATTTTATTTGGCCCACCACCACCTCCACCACATCAGGAAGTGCCATCTGGTGGAGGAAGGGCAAAATGGCCATCTGGCCCCCGAAGCTTCCTTAGAGAGTGTGGCCTGACCCCTGGCTTAAAAAGGTTGAGAACTTCTGAAATAGATCATAATACTGTAGAATTTTATGGCATCTTTGTGAATGTTTACATTTCTCTGGAGCATATTTTCCATATTTTTAGTCATGAGCCTTTAACAACTCAAGCCTAGCCAAAATCTTTTCAGAAGCTAACTCCTGTACATTTTGGACCACTATTCAAAATAGCTTTAACTAGAAAATATTCTGTAGAAATTGTAGTTTGTGTATATAATTTTGGAATTTATTCATAGACTGGGGGGCGGGGCTTATGGAAAATCAGAAAAAAAGAAACATGTTATAGTTCATTGGGTTCCTTAAGTGAGTCGGTTCACTGAAAGATACAAATAATACAAACTAAAGAAATAAATAGTACAGAATTGACTATATTTTCTTGAGAAATGGCTTTGTCCAAAAACAAAGTTTAATTTGAACTAGAGAGAACCGTTTCTGAAAATATGGCCAATATTGTTTGTCTAGTTTTAAAAACAAATGAATGGAAAATCTCTGACCACCAAAAGAACTTACTGTAGAGAGTTGCAATTAATTATAAATAAATAAATAAATGTAGCCCCTTTAATAATTTCAATTCACACAAAATATAAGTTCTTTACTTCATGTATACTCTATTGTAGGCTGAAATCCTGTTGGGTGGATTATTCCGGCTTAATTAGAATGATGCCATCGTCTGCAGCAGATTGCTGCTGATTAAATACTTCCTTTTTCAATTTTATCATGCACATGACTTTGTCTCTGTGTATGAGCCATGAGTACCCCAAATTAAAAAAGAAGTTTTTAATAAACTGCTATCTGATGATGATGGTGTCATTCTCCTTAAAGAAGTGGAGCTCCATAACAGGATTTTGGCCATAGTTATACAAGACTATTTTTTAAATTTTTTCCTCTTTCACAAAACCCAGACTTTCCTAAAATTCTTATGTAGGATACTTAAAATTAGAATGTGCTTTACCTTAAAAGTTGTATCGAAATGGTGTTCTGCGATAAGAGTAACTCCATTCATAGACAGAAGACATTGTAATCCAGTTGAACATGATGCTATGAGAAGAGGGAACTAACTAACCGCCCTCACAGCACCCGCAGTTGCAACCTGTATGATTCTGTAAGGTTCTGTAACTCTTTCAGATAGGTTTTCAAGTTCTAAAGGGAGTTAGGATAATCAGAAACACGAGATTTTCTTTCATTGAGCATCCCATTAAAAGCAGGATCCAAGCCAATATGTGATAATAAATCTGCCATTGATGTCTCACTATATTTCCTATTCCTCTGACCCCAAACTCTGACAGTTTAAAATTGTAAATACTTCATTTTTAAATGAAAACACATTTGAGCAATTTGCCCAGTAAGGATTGGTGAATTGGAGTTAGTCCAACTTAATTTTTGTACAATTTCTTCATAAAGCCTAGATTTAATTTATTATTTATTATTATTTATTTATTATTTCAAATTTATATTGCCGCCCAGTTATTATATTACATTATATTATATTATATTAATTTATATTAATATAAATTAATTATATTATATAAATTATATTAATTTCACTGTGTTGCACTTTGTTGCTTTTTGAAAGTCTGTCTGTTGAATTAAAAGAGCTGTCAGGTGAGAAAAATCTGTTTTATAAGCCTCTGTTTTGTCAGGAATGGGTGACTGTGATGAGTCATAGATTATTTTTTTGCCCCCTTTTTTGCCCCCTTAAGGATCACCTTAATATTGTCAGAAATTAAAGTGGGAATGGTTAGATTTCCATTTCAGAAAAAATGTTTTGTTTTTACCGAGTTTCATGTTAACTATAGTTTTTCAAAGAATAAACCATGATAATCTATTCAGGCATAGATTATGTACCCTGACAAAATCTAGCTAGCTAAATAAATAAGTCAATCAATAGCAAAAATGCAGCAGTCTCTTAAAAACTATTATATTTCCTTGTGAACTTTTTGTGGATCAAGTCCATTTTCACAAGATACTGAGGAAGTGCAGTTGATCTGTGTAAACCTACATGGAAATATAATATCAGTCTAAGTGCTACTACTTTTTTTGTTTTGATTTTTTTTTTTGTTCTTTTGAGATACTCAGTTCTTCATTGTGCGAATGTAAGCCTATTCATTTGACTTTTGGGGTGCACAATGGCAAGCTGGACAGCTCCATGGACTGGGTATTCTGTTCTTCCTAAGAGCAACAGGATACGAGCCTTTGTTTTTTAAATTGAGTTGACTGAGTAGTCTCGTGTTGTGATCTATAAAAATATAGATTAGAACTTCAAAATACTAATTTTATATAAACTCTAATCATTTCAGAAAACATAGATGTAGATGTAGAAGCACGCCTGACAGAACTCTGTGAAGACCTACAGGTATTTTTTTCCTAATATAAATAATTCTTAAATTATTTCCCCTGTCTTAATCCCAGTTTCCCTTCTTTTCCCAATAAAGCTAGCCATTTTCAGTAGCTGGCCTTTCCAGGCTTTCTGTGATCTTCTTTGCATCTTGCGGATAGAACAGATACTGTGGTAGATGTTACAATTTCTGGATTACCAGGCTTTTGACAGTTTGTTATAAAAATGCCTGATCAAATTTAGTAGTTAGAAGGCAAGAGAACTGGAGTTCTTACAGAGCCATTTGGTTAAAAGCAGAAATAAATAGTCTTTTCACAGTGAAGGAAGGAAAATAAGAAATAACCTGCAATGATTTGTGCTGGAACTATGTACAGTATTGTCTTAATTTATTCGTAAAATCACATTGGAGATTAATAGTGGCATGCTGCTTTGCAGATGACACCAGATTATTTAGAATAATGAAAAATTTAAGACCAATTGTAAATGATGATTCTCACCTACTAGACGAGCATCATCTTTTGGCGATGGTATCACAGTTTCAGAATTGTAATTTTTTTAAAAAATTTACTCATTTATAATACAGGTGTTTTTTCTTGCATACAGTTGTACCTCGCTTAAAGAGCATAATGCGTTCTCCAGGATTGCTCTTTAAGCAAGTTTGCTCTTTAAGCAAAACACCATTGTAAGTGACCAATTGTGGGGGGGATTGCGAACCCCGATTTATTTGTTAAGCAAGCTTTTGTTTGGTTTTATTTGTTAAGCGAAGCGAACATTCAGAGAAAATTCTGCTCTTTAAGCGAGTTACTCTTTAAGCGAAGCACTCTTTATGTGAGGTTTGACTGTATATAAAAAGGAATTGAAGCTACCTTTATTTCAAATTCAAATAATTCAGATTTTAAATAAAATTAAGAAGGTGGCTTGAGAGTATGAGATTTTAACATCTATCCAAAGGACCTGTTGTTGTTTTTTATATAAAAAAACCACTATTCTGTAGAAATAGTGTTCTATAAAATATCCCTTTAAATGCCAAACTTGCAACAGATTGGCAAATAAGATTCAGCATTGGTATAAATTTATAAGCATTGGGTCAGCACTCCCAGTTTCATGTATATTAGAATGCAGTGAGGGAGACAATGGTATTGCAGAAGCAGAGCTCTAGTTGCACAGTATTGACAGTAACTGGGAGTGGAAGAACTGAGATGGCTAGATCAGTGTTTATAAAATTGTATAAAGGTTAAAATAGCCAAAACAAGAATCTCTTCACATAATCCATCATTACTTTAACACAGTGTTCCCCAACCTTTGATTTTGGGACTTCAAGTCCCAGAATTCCCCAAAGCAGTGATCAGCCAATGTACTAACTTAGGTTTCTGGAAATTGAAGTCCCAAAACCAAAGGTTGGGAAACACTGCCTTAACAGTGCTTTGACATGTGGTTATCACCATAGATTTTAAAAGCTGAATGGAACCAGTATTTAAAGAAGCAGCATTCATCTGAGTATTTATTTTTGATAGACAAACAATATGGAGAGTTATAGAATCCTAGAAATAAGTTTTTGAAGTTCATAGAGTATTGGTGTCAGTTGTAGGATGGTTCTTAATGACAGAAATTGTGTGAGGCTTTGCAGTTTTGTTGTTTGAGTACAAATTGTTTTTCAGTGAAGTTAATGTATAAAAATGTTCAGACCTGCAGTTTAAGGGGAAATGACTGGCTTTAATTTTTTTAAACTGGGGAAAATACCTTACATGTTTGTCAAAGTATTGGAAACTATTTCAAGAAATATAGGTTGATTTGTTTGTCTGTGTTTTTTTCCTGGTGCAGAAAATGGAAAATCCTGATGAACTGGCAGAACTTATAAATATGAATCTTGCTCAGCTTTGTTCTCTTTTGATGGCTTTATGGGGACAATTTCTTGAGGCTGTTAACTGTCAAGAGGATGTCACTGCATTACTTGCGCAAGAACATCATTTGATGCGTGTATGTATTCAGCCTGTAAAGAATCAACTTTTAAGACTGGAGGTGGATCGTTCCAAGTTCTGTTGCACTAGCGATAAGTTCTCAGTTTATTAAACATACAGTTATACCTCGCTTAAAGAGAATAATGTGTTCCACAGGATTGCTCTTTAAGCGAGTTTGCTCTTTAAGCAAAACACCATTCTAAGTGACCAATTAGGACTTGGGGGGGGGGATTGCAAACCCCGATTTATTTGTTAAGCAAGTTTTTGGTAGGTTTTATTTGTGTGGTTGCTGATGGCTGATCCATCTCCACGTTAGTGCCAGGGATGTTGGCAGGTGTAACCAGTAAGGTTGTGGCCATTTCCGCCAAATAAAGTTGTATCTATGTGGTTTATCATTGTTTCCCCTCTAGCTGTTGGTGACATTATGTTTGCACAACAAAAAACCCTGTTTTCCAGGATTCCTGTGCACATATACAATTGTAGATCAATCTAAAAATAAGAGGAAGAGGAGGAAAATAATAATTTATTCAAATTCCTAAATGCCTTTTTTTCCTAAAAGCAGACAAGGCTTTATAAATAAAAATAAGTAAATGTTAATTTTTTAATATATATTTAAGCAGCACCTCCCTCACCCCACAAAAACAAAATTGTAAAGATAATTGGGTTGCATCTTCAATTTAGCTATAATGAAGGCAGGCTTGAATTAAGTTAGCCTACCACTGTGCTGTTGATGTAATAAGAAAGCTAGGTTGCTTTCAGTTAACTTGTGCAGAGTGGGGTTTTAAGGCTGAAATTAAAAAACTACAGGATTCACGTTCTGTATTGTGTATGTACACATACATGGCATCTTCATTTTTTTGCTTCATAATACAGAAGGCTAAGAAATGAAAATTGTTTTGCAATCCATCTTAAAGCCAATAAAATAGATCAGGGGGGGGGCACACTAGGCAAAGTCCTGTTGATGTAACTTCATGCTGTGACTGAGATGGGGAAGTTTTTAATAGGAAAATAACCACCACTGTATCGTTCCATCTGGGATTGGGGCTGCTGCCAGGGATATGGTGGAAATCTTTTACTTCTAAAGTTTCCACCTACCCCAATTGACTCCCAAAGGAAGGAAGCTCAGGGCAGAAGGGAGTCTCAGGAAGCTTGTTAGATCTCTGTGGTTTTGGAAACTGGTTGCAGAGCCAAAGGTTGGGCGTTCAATTCCTGATTGTACCTCCAGGGAGAATAGTCAGCTTGTGTAATTATATGCATACTTTACAGTCCCAGGACACCCCTGGAAGAAGGGAATGATAAACCACTTCTGTATATTCTCTACCTAGAAAACCCAGGAAAGGGTTACCATAAGTTACAATTGACTTGCAAGCACGCACGCACGCGCGCACGCACACACATACACACACACACAGTGATGGGATTATAATTTTTTTACTACCATGCCATGACGTCACGGATGTCATGGGCGTGGCCAATGTCATGACGTCATGATGTTGTGGGCGGGGCCTTTAAAATAAAAATTAATTTAAAATAAAATAAATAAATACACACACACACCTCAACCCACCACCCACCCACCCACAACACAAACCCGTAAATAAATTAAAGAAATAAAATAAAAATACACCCACCCACCCCAAAAACAAACCCCTCACTTACCCCTGGGAGGGCTCAGCGGCGGCAGACGGCCTGGGCAGGCCAGGCCTCAACTTGCCTGGGAGGGCTTGGCGGCGGCAGACGGCCCGGGCAGGCCAGGCCTCAACCTGCCCGTGGGGACTCAGCAGCCCCGGAGGAGCTGCCCTCCTCTGAGGGCTGTTGCCGCCTGCCCAGGCCGCCATTGCTGTCGCTGCTGTTGCCGCTGCTGGAGTCGTTGTTGCGCGCTCCGCCGGGCGTCCTCAGACCATGGGGACTTTTCGGCCCCAAATCCCTGGGAGGGCTTGGCGGCAGCGGACGGCCTGGGCAGGTTGTCACTGCCGGAGCCGCTCTGAAAAGGTGCGGCTCCGGCTCTGAAATTTTTTTAAAAAAATTTCTTCCAGTGGGGCGTCCAGAACCGGACACCTTAAAAATGGGCTACCCTCTCGGAGAACCCTCCGAGATTGTTCCTATCGGTTCTGGGGAACCGGATGGAACCGGGGTCATCCCATCACTGCACACACACACACAATGCACTATACAGTCATTATTTCAACTTGGGCTCCCCACCCCTCAAAAATGTTGGTTGTTTACAATAATCTATATGTTTAATCTTTGTTTGATCATTCTTCATTAAAAGGTATAGATCAGTCCAGCAGCTGATCTGGTTAACACTTTCAGAGGAATCCCCTGCTCTCCCTCTCTTTCCACCATTTAGCGAGGGCAAAGTCCAGTTAATGCTTAGTATTGGGTTCTCTTGCCTAAAGATGTCTCTGGCCATCTAAAGGCAGCAAGAACTAGCATGTCCTGCATTTTCCTAAGGAAAGGATGTGAGGGGAAGTAAGTGAGTGCATTTGTGCTGAATTGCCTAATGGTATATCTGATGTTTGCACGTAGTCAATGCTCTTTGTTCACAAAGTGTGTGTTGTAAGGTCTGTTGCTTAACGATGTACTTTGTGTGCATCATTATACTTGTCCAGTGCAAGCTGTGAGCCATTTGAAAGTGAGCTATGAGCTGTAGATTCTCAGTCCAAGATCTAATGTTTTGCATATTTGAGGTGTACATAAAATCCTGCTGGCTGACTGGAAGTGATGAGTTCATACCTGCTACAGTATTCCTAATACTTGAGGAATTTGTCAGCTTTCTGAAGGTTAAGATGGTTGACCTTGTGAAGCTCAGATTGGGCTAAACAGGAAGTACCTCAGAAATGGTATGCTTAGAGGACCATTGCACACCACAAACAGCCACATGACTTTATATGTGTTGACTTGCCTGTCTGAGGCAAAAGCAGCAACAAAATTGAGCCCTCAGAATGTGCTTTTAGAATATACTGAGAAAGAGCAGTGATCACTCTATGCAAGTACCGTTGGCATTGGAAAATTTAATCGAGTTCATAGAGATCTAATTTAGATTACTTGGAGGGTTCTTCAGTAGAAGGAACAATAAGACAGCCTTGTGGTCAATGAAGATAAACAAAATAAATCTTCCTGTGGCATAAGATTTCATGGCCTGGTGTTATAATTAATAGGATGTATGGACCTTTGAGTCTACAACAACTTTGAAGTTTTCATTTTTTATATACAGTAATACCTTGGATAACGACTGCATCGGATAATGCTAAAATCAGATAACGATCTGCTAGTGTTATCCGATGCAGTTGTTCATAGCAGCAGGGTAGCTGGAAAGCTGAATGAGGTTCTCCGTTCAGCTTCCCAGCCACCCTGCAGCCGTGGAGTCAGGGGTGGGGTGTCTGGAAAACCTGACGGGGGGCTCCCCTGTCGGCTTCCCTAGCCACCCCACAGCTGCGGAGGCAGGAGCGGGTGGCTAGGGAAGTTGACGGGGAGGCCTCATTGGCTTCCCCAGCCACCCTGCAGCTGTGGATCCCTCCCCCACCTGGCTTGGTAAGGGGCTTAGCTATGGGGGGGGTTCTTCTTAAGAGAGGCTGGGATAAGGGACCCAAGCCTCTCTTAGGAAGCCCCCCCAGCCTGGATTGCTAAACTCTTTAGCAAGTCAGAGGGAGGTTTCTAAAAAGAAGGTAGGGGAAAAATCCTACCTTCTTTTTAGAACCCCTACCCCCCGGCTGGCTTGGTAAGGGTCTTAGCTATCCAGGTGGGGTGTGTGTGGTCTTTTTAAGAGAGGCTAGGATAAGAGATCCATGCCTCTCTTAAGCCCCTCCCCGGGCTTGATCGCTAAGCCCTTCCGAAAGGAAGGTAGGAAAAAGTTTTCCTCCCTTCTTTTCAGCCCCCCCCCCCCCCCGGCTTGCTAAGCAAACTAGATCGGCCCCCTGTTCCCTTTCCTCTTTGGAAAGGGAACAGGGATTTTTTAATGTTGTGCGATCAATGCATCGCACAACGTTAAAAACCAGATAACATTATGAATTGTGGAACCAAGTCATAACGTTATCTGAGGTACTAGTGTACCTCTGTCTTTAATATCTGAAAAAGGAAATACAATAGAACCCCGGATAACGTTATGACTTGGTTCCACAAGTCCCGTCGTTATCCGGTTTTTAACGTTGTGCGATACATTGATCACACAATGTTAAAAAAAGCCTTGTTTCCCTGGAGGCTGCAGGAAGCCAGAACGTCAGGATTTGAATCCTGACATTTTGGCTTGCTGCAGCCTCCATGGAGGTGGGGGAACTTTGGAAACAGCTTGGATCGGGTCTCCTCACCTCCCTGGACCCAGCGGGGGGTCAGAGACCCCAAAATTGGCAAAAAAAAGTCCGTTTTTTTACCAATTTTGGGGTCTCTGACCCCCCCCCCACCAGGTCCAGGGAGGTGGGCAGACACGATCCAAGCTGTTTCTGGGCTTCCCCGATGTCCTGAGCCAGTGCAGCAATCCAGAATGTCAGAGTTTGAATCCCGACATTCTGGCTTGCTGCACTGGCTCAGGACGTCGGGGAAGCCCAGAAACAGCCTGGAGTGGGTCTGCCCACCTCCCTGGACCCGGCGGGGGGGTCCAAAACCCCAAAATTGGTTTAAAAATGGACTTTTTTTTACCAATTTTAGGGTCTCTGACCCCCCTGCCGGGTCCAGGGAGGTGGACAGACCCGCTCCAAGCTGTTTCCAAAGTTCCCCCACCTCCCTGGAGGCTGCAGCAAGGCAAAATGTCAGGATTCGAATCCCGACATTCTGGCATGCTGCAGCCTAAAAGAGGGTGGGGGAACTTCAAAATTAGCGCGCATTGGCTCTAGGGAGGTCGGCTTCCCTAGCCACTCCCTGTCGGCTTCCCTAGCCACCCACCCTTGCCTCCGCAGCTGTGGGGTGGCTGGGTAAGCCGACGGGGGAGCCCCCCGTCAGCTTTCCAGCCTCCCCATCCCTGCCTCCGTAGCTGCAGGGTGGCTGGGAAGCTGAACGGAGAACCCCGTTCAGCTTTCCACCCACCCTGCTGCTAAGAACGACTGTATCAGATAACGTTAAAATCGCGTTATTCGATAATTCCGAAAATCTTGTAACATTATGCGGTTTTAGCGCTATATGAAACTCGCGTTATACGGCGTATTACTGTAGTCCAAAATACAATGAAATTTTGCACTATCTGCTAGAGCAGTGGTGGTAAACCTGTGGCACACATGCCAGAGGTGGCCCTCACAGCTTCCTCTGTGGGCATACCGTTGCCAAGAGTTCACCCCGCCCCTCAGCCCAGCAGTCCAATGGGAGTGCTTCCTCCCTCCCCCAGCATTGTTTGCTCTGCCCAGAAACTCAATGGGAGCACTTCCTCCCCCAGTACAGAGTTTGCCTAGCCCCTCTGTTTGGGCACTCGATCTCTAAAAGGTTTGCCATTACTGTGCTAAAGGTTGAAAAGATTTCAGTAATACTCTTTATACACAATTGAAATACACTTTGTTCCATGGTACGGTTCTAGTTTAGAAAAAAGAACCGTTCCATGAAAATATACTCTTACTGTGAAATTGTGATATATGTATAGTATCACTAGCATTTAGAAATATAAGGGATAACATCTTCACTATGAACTTTTATTATTGCCTTGAAACATTTTAGGTGCGTAGATTTTCTGAAGCATTTATTTGTCTTGAACATCCAAGGGAGGCAGCTCTTGCATATCAGGAACTACAGTAAGTACTTTAAATAGAAATATTAGCTGAAAATGTAAACTAGACTGGATTATATTTTCTCATTTAATTAAAAAGTAATGAATCAATCAATTGTAGTTGTATAGCATAAATTGGATGGATGAAAAATGTACATTATAAGATCTAATTATAAAGTAAAGGCTGAAATTTTGCTGTGTTTTGTTTGTAGCATGTTGATGTCACTGGCAGTGAGCTATTTTAGGTAATTCAAAGCTTCCTACTTCTGTCTTGTGGGTTCCATGGCTTCCATGTGATGAAAGGGAGAATATTGAAGCCAGAAAAGCTCCAGGCCAGAAGTAGGAAGTTTGTAAATATCCAAAATCACCTTCTGTTGGTGTTGTCATCATCCTTCCACAACCTGCAGTTATGCAACTGGATTTCAGTCACTAATAAGAAAACTGTTTAATTAAACAAAAGTAGAAACAGAAGTGATGGTTTTGTTTACTTTCATAATTAAGTTAACATTTTTGTAAGATATTGTCTTTAGTTAATGATTCTGACTAATAAAAATAACACTTATCAGTTACAATTACTTTGTGCAAATGTTTTCACATAAGATGGTGTCTTTCAGTGCTCAGAGTTACCTTCAGATGTGCACTGCAATAAAGAATACGTCCTTCTGTAGTTCTCTTCCCCCTCTTCCGATTGAATGCAGTGAATTGGATGGGGATCTGAATTCTTTACCTATAATCTTTGAAGACCGATATCTGGATTCTGTCACTGAAGGTAAATAAACACTTATCAGATTTTGTTTTGATGAATTAAAGTTCGTTTCATGAAATATACTCATGAAGATAGGGCAGTTTGATTTGCAGGGGGGGATTTGAGAATGTGTCATTAACAGTGAATGGCCTTTTAGGCTTCCTCCATGTGAATAGGAGTTCATTTTTTGAATAATAAGAATTATAGGTCGGGGGGGGGGGTTCAGGATTTTAGAGATGCTTAGGTAAGGCATAGCCAAAAAAAGGTTGGGAACCACTCAGTGATGGGCTCTTAAAAAATTTACTACCACACTATGGGCATAGTATGGTGGGCGTGGCCAGGGGAAAAGCCCTGCGTTGCACCCGAATTAGGACTACTTTATTTCAAAACTTGGCTGGGCGGGGCCAGCCAGAATTTCTGCTACCAGTTCTGGTGAACTGGGGCGAACCTGCTGATGCCCACCACTGGAACCACTGGTCTAGCTTCTCTAAATACTAATTAACATTCGTATACTCATGTATTTACTTCTTGCTTGAGGAAAGTCCTCAGATGGGTTGTAGCCCTTCGATAGAGCATGTACCTTTTGCTCAAAAGTCCCCTGACATTTCCATTTAGTTCTGTAAACCCTCTTTTTTGAAGTGCAAATGTCCTTCTGGCAGTCATTTTAAATGGTGCTCTGCTAGCTGCAGCATCCAGAGTAACTGTCTTCTTTTTTAGGTAGATTCATTACTATGAAATGCATGTTTATCTCATGCATATTTTCAATCTTACAGTAATGAAAGCTATTCTATTATCTTGTTCTAAAATGCTTTTCTCCCCTTTTCTCCCCCATTGACATAAGAGATGGATGCACCCTGGTCTGCAGCTCATCAGAAGTCTGACTTCAAGAAACCAGATAAAGTGGATACTGAAGAAGGTTTTATGGTCAGCTTTTCTAGCCCAGAGTTGAAAAATGCATCTTTGATTGCTTCCCAAGCTTGGCAGTCAGAAAGTGAAAAGCAGTTCCCAAAATCTACCAAAGGGAAATGTGAAGACATAAACAAGTCCAGAGTTAAGGTTCCAAAACTGATGAAAACAATGAAGCATGAAAATCCCAAAAAAATAGTAAAACAAAATTCTAAGGATTCTGTTGTCTTGGTAGGCTACAAATGCTTGAAACCTGCAGCAACAGATGATATCTCTAAGTATTTTGATGGAATTCCTTCATGTAATCAGAAAGAAGAAGAGGTGGATATTACAGTTGGTAGGCCTGACTTCGATACAAAAAACTTTATGTGGCAAATCAGTCAGAAAGATTGCAGAGGTTTGTCACCTAGAGCTGAGGAAACTGCCACCAAACCAGAAGAAAATCAGGAAAATAACTATGGCTCTGTCATTTCCCAGTTTGTCGATTCAATCATTTTTGGTAACACTCACGAGGCAGAAAGAGTGGATACTCATGAAAATGTCATTTCAACACCCAGAAGTGCTGCTGAAGATTATGTTGGTAAATCTGGAGTTACCAAAATAGAAGTGAAACCATATTGTAGGAATATTCACGGGGGAGAGAAAGTGTTTGTTCATATTGGATCACGAACAGATGTTTCACAGCCTAGAGTATGTGGAGAAAACCTTCAGCAATTAACCTTTGAAAGTTCAGAATCTGAAAAGAAGCCTACCTCAGAAGAAGAGGAACTGTTTCTTACAAAGGAGGTTTTGCAAGAAACAGACTTCCGACATGATAAAGATTCCTTAGGAAAAGTTACAACCAAACAGTCCAGTCTTGCAGCAAAAGAAATTCCCGCCGTAGTTGTAAGCGGAGATGTCCTTAGGCTGCCTGATGTTAGTGTGACCTATGCGTCTTCCCGGTTTTCAGATTCTGGTATAGAAAGTGAACCAAGTTCTTTTGCAATGCACCCTGTTCCTGAGCTGACATCTGAAACTCCTCAAGGCCAAAGTGTGTGCAGCAACGAGAGATTGTTCCCTCAGCTTTTGATAAAACCAGATGACAATGTTAAAAACCCAGTAGAGAGTCACTGTACTGAGAGTACAAGTGCTGTTAGCGAAATACAGTCCTCCTTGACATCAATCAACTCTCTCCCTTCGGATGATGACCTGTCCCCGGATGAAAACTCAAAGGTGTCTCTTGTACCTGAATGTCAGTTAAGTGACAGCAAAACCATATTAGACCTGGGAGCAATTGACTTGACAAAATGTGATGACAATGAAGAATCGGATGTTGTGCTGCCCCACTGTATGGCATGTTCAGAAGAATCAGACAACGAGACTACATTTCTGCCTTCCTTGCCCTCAAATATAAAAGCACCTTTAAAATTAATTTCAGATGAAGATACATGTACAAAAGAGGGTACTTGTAATCCACAAGTGACTATTGAGACAATTTGTAGTGATTCCCAAAGACTGGAAAGAGACATGAATACTGTAGAAAAAACAAATGAAACTCCCTCAGGAGTTCTTCATTTAGGTGAGCCCTGTGTTGTTTCGGGTTCAGTATCTACTTCTGCTGAGGCCATAATGGAGAAGCCAATTGATGGAAATCTTAAGAAACAGTTAGAGGAAAAACAAAGCGCTGACACATTGACAAGTGCAAAAAATGATAATCTTACAAGTCCGAATGTTTTCTTGTGTGAGGGAAGTACAGACATGCTGAAGCAAGGACTTGTAGAAAATTACTTTGGCTATCAAAGCAGTGTGGATATAGCCAATATATATACCTCTGTCAGTAGCAATCCTGTTAGCTCCCAAAAAGAGACAATTTGTACCGTTTCACCAGAGGGTGAAGAGGAAGAGGAGGAGCAAAACCAAGACATGGTTGAAAATGGTTATTTTGAAGAAACTGACGATAGCAATTTATATGGAACTACCAATGATTCGGAGGAGAATTTGGAGTTGGCAGTTCAGAGTGTATTAAGAACAGGAGGAATCATGAGTGAACTGTTTGGGGATGCAACAAGTATGAGTCCGCTCTGTTCACCAGGTAGTTTGACCTTTCCCTCTATGTTGAAAGGAACTCCATGTAATATGTTATGGTCTTCAAAGGACAAATCTAATGCAGTTCTCAAGCACCCCTGCAGCTCCTCCTGCAGCACCACTTCATCTGTTCCCTGGTATGAGTTCTCCCCCAAACCTCAAATACTGGCGTAAGTAATTTGATTTAAAACTATTGTTTTTAAGCTCACTTTAGAGAGAAAATGTACACACTGTATGTCTCTTTTTGCATGTGTATTGCTTAAGATCTAAATAGATGTTTCCTAATTTTTGGGGTTTTGGACTTCAATTCCCCAAAGCACTGATCAGCCAATATACTGACTTAGGCTACTGGGAGTTGAAATCTACTGATATACATAGATGTTTTCTAGTAGTTGTTCTTTTCACTGTGCTATGCCTGGAACTCCATCTTTATTTGTAGCTATTTTGATGTTTTTGCATTAGAAATATGGCTTTGCTGGGGCAGGTAGCTTAAAATGTAGCTAATTCGTTTAGTAGAAATGAAAGAGATGGAGACCAAAAATGAAGAATGTAGTGCATTTCAGATATGTGAGACAGAATCTTTTATCTGTAACAGTCAACATTGCTAATGATGAGGATTGATAGGAACTGCAAGGTTACAACACTAGAAACCACATATTGCCCTTCATTGATTTAGACCGTGGTTTAAAAGTTTTAAGCACATAATTCTCCTATAGGCCTCCAGTAGTTAAAGGTCTTCTTTCCAGAAAGAGCTCAAAGTGTTCCTTTCACTTAAGTTCATTGCCAGTTCTTATTTTAACCAAATAGTGTAGGAGTGATCTCCAGGGCACTGCATGTGTGTCCACAATAAAAATTAAGAATACTAGAGATAGTATTGGCTTGTGGCTTTTTTTAGTTATGTGGAAAACTGGTAGGAAGTAAGGAGACACATGAGTACCTTACTCTGAAACTGTAGTTTGGTCATATGTTGATAATGATTTGCATTGATATTGAGAAAGATAATGGGGGACTTTACAGTATGGGCAAAACTTGAGGCTAAAAAAAGCAGCTTCAGCATTTTCAGTTTGTACATAGAAAATGTTTGACCCTAATTATATCCTACTCAATAAATAATCCTTGAACTGGGATGTGGAATATGACTTCCTTCTTAAAGTTTTAATGATTTATTAACTTTTCACTTCGAAGGATGTTGTTCCAAACAATATATTTATACAAATGTAGGAGTGTTAATTCACTGTGATGTGTAGTGCTGCAAAATAATAGAGAGAATGCACAGACGTAAGAAAGTAAGTCTCCACTGTGATGCAGGTGATGATTACTGTTGCTAAATATGACAGAGTGGTTTTGTCCAGTGCTGTTGTCCAAAAAAGAACTAATGGCTGAAATCCTGTTGTTTAGCATAAGTCACAACTAGAGTAGGTCCATTTGAATCAATGGAACCTAACAGAATTGACTCTTCAAATTGCCACTGATTTATGGGGCCTAGAATAGATGCCTTTGAGATGTGGTGTTGGAGGAGAGTTTTGAGAGTCCCCTGGACAGCGAGGAGAACAAATAGGTCAATCTTAGAAGAAATTAACCCTGACTGCTCCTTAGAAGGTCAAATTGTAAAGATGAAGCTAAAGTACTTTGGACATCAAATGGAAAGAGAAGATTCACTTGAGAAAGCCTTGATACTTGGAAAGGTCGAGGGCAAAAGAAGAAGGGGGCTGCCAAAAATGAGATGGCTAGATGGTATTGTAGACACAATGGGCAGAGAGCTGAGCGAATTGAGGAGAATGGTGGAGGACAGAAGTGCCTGGCGGACAGTGGTCCATGGGGTCAGAAAGGTTCGGAATCGACTGCACGACTGAACAACAACAACAAAAACTCTAGTGTGATTTACTCCACTAAACAAAAGGATCTTGGCAACTGTATGTGGCTTTCCTAAAGGCATTTTTGCCATCTTGAATCATCTAGTACAGCACAGGTGTGCACAGCTGATACTTAATGTAACATATATATGGTGATTTAATTGTCTATTCAACATAGAAGAATAGAATTGCTCCATTTATCTTGCAGAGGGTGCCAAGACAGCTATAGTTCAGAAAGCTTCACAGTATACTGTACCTCAATATATCTTTAGGGTGGAGAGTGTGCTAGTCTTAGGAATTATAAAACTTGTAACTTCCTGAACTGAATTACTTACTGTTTTTGCATTGAGTTTTAGTTTTAAGTAAATAATACAAATGAACTGAGGTGTAAAGAAATTGAATTTACCCCTTCCCTTCATGTTCAATGTTTATCAACTGGGTGAAATAAAACCTTGTTTCAGATTCCTTCAGGCAAAAGAGGAACTGAAGCAACTTCATCTGCCTGGATTTATGTATAGTGATATTCCCAAACTGGCATCTTCAGTACCTTATTTTAGTGTTGAAGAGGAAGAAAGCACAGAAGACGGAATACATCTCATAGTTTGTGTACATGGACTAGATGGTATGCTGTGAGAGTTACTAGTGAACTAAAATACATCAGATTTTAGTTCAAAGTCTTGTTCTAGATGTGAAAATTTGTACGTCACCATAGTGAGGGATAATTGGGCATTAACAGCCTGCTGTCATATTGTTATTTAGTTTTAAAAAAGTTTTAAAATTATTGTTTATCTTTTGCTTACTAATCAGTACTGTTTGAATAGTCAGTGCAGGATCATGTATAGAAACAACATAACAATAATACCCAACCCTTGGATTATTGTTTTCAGACAGCCTGTAATATTGACAGAACTGTGAGCATCTGAATTATATCCAGGATTTACCATATTTGCTGGTGTATAAGACACATCAGAGTATAAGACACACCACGTTTTTATATGCGTTTTGAAGGAAAAAATAATTTTCTACAATTTTTCATTTGGAAACCCTTTCCAATCAACAGTGCTTTTCACTGGTCAGTCTCCCCCCCTCTTACACACACAGCTCTCAATGGTCACCACAGGTGCTATTACACTCCTACATGTCCCAGTCTCTCTCCACATCTCATGGTTTCCTCCAAAGGAAAGCAAAGAAGAAAGAGACCAGTGTGGGGTGGAAGTCTTCTTTGTCCTTCCCAAATACAGGGGAGGGGGTGGCAGCAGACACCCTTGGCAGGAGAGAGGACTGCTACCAGCCAGCCCAGTCCTTGCCAGACTGGGTGAGGGGCATGGCAAAGGCACCCACCTCTGAAAAGGGGGCAGGAGGGGGAGGCGGTTGAGCAGTCCTAATTTGTCTCTGGAGGAGGAGGAGGGACAGGAGGAAAACACACACACCCAGCTGCACATACCCAGCTGGTATGGTTTTGGTGGCTAGAGGATTGGTGGCTGGAAACAACTTTCACCTGGCACTAGCAGGGGGGACGTGTTTTAAAGCCACCCTCACCACCACCCGTCCCCCAAGCTGGTGCGGTTTGGGGGCTGGAAAAGTTCAGTAGCTGGAGACAGCTTTGCCTGGCTTCAGCCACCCGCTGATCAACATGATAATTTTGTTTACTAGTGTATAAGATGCTCCCCATTTTTTTGTGTACAGTATTTTCAGGGGGGAGTGCATCTTATACGCTGGCAAATACAGTAAAATTTTCAGTAGTTAGAAATAGGGAAGAAAAGTCTGTATAAGTACTACCTGCTTGAATCATTTATGCTTTGTTTGGAAACAAAAACCTATTTATTCTTCTTTCATAGAATGTTGATCTTACAAGTCTGAAATTAGAATAATGCATAACAACATTTCAGCAATATACGTTAAATTTAACATGCTGTATTTTTTTAAAGCAAGGTTTTAATACCCAATCTTTGTCGCTTTATTTTAGGTAATAGTGCAGATTTAAGATTAGTAAAGACTTATATTGAACTTGGCCTTCCTGGCAGTCGTATAGATTTCCTGATGTCTGAAAGAAACCAGGTACAGTAAAACCCTGTTTTACAGAAGCCTCATTTTACAGAAGCCCCGTTTTACAGAAGGTTTTTTAAGGAAAATGTGTCCCATTTTACAGAAAAACCCTGTTTTACAGAACATGGATTCCCAGAGCGCATTGTGCCTGGTGGGCTATAAAAGACCACCCGTAGCCATTCTGGGCCCTGTGGGTGGCATTAGAGTGGTCTGGAGAGGAATTCAAATTTTTTTAAAAAATATTATTGGGGGTGGGGGGTGGGAATGTTTTTTTTCCAATGCGTTCTGATGGGAATGCCTTGTTTTACAGAAAAAAATCGAGTTAAGGAAAAAGCTACGGAACAGACTTTTTCCGTAAACAGGGTTTTACTGCATTTAGAAGTGTTAGAATCATTTTGAATTTTTTTAAAATTAAAACCACTTTCAATGGTTTGAAACAAACCAATTTATGTCTAAGTGCTAATCCTTCTATATATAGAACAATTAAATTGTAATCATGTACATGTTGCTATAACAACAACAACAGTAGATCCATCTGATCAGTGGATGTAGCAAAATTTCACAGTCTGATTATTTGCAACATCATAAAGGGGTTGCAAAAATTATCCATTAGAAACTTTGTCAAAAGTTTGGATTTGAATACAGTAAAAATCATTGGGAACATCAAGTAGAGAAAGTTCTAGAAAATGAGAGTCAAGATCCTGTGGGACTTTAAAATTCAAACAGATAGACATTTGCCTCACAACACACCTGATATAACTCTCGTGGAAAAGAAGAAGGTCTGGTTTATTGACATTACTATACCAGGAGATGCACAAATTGAAGGCAAGCAACTGGAAAAAATCACATAAGAATCCAGAATGAACCCATCGAGCAAGTTGACCACTACATTTATCTCGGCCGTCTGATTGGGATGAACAATGATCAGAGAGCAGAACTAGCCAGAGGAAAGAAAGCGGAATGGGCGACAAGAAACAACATGCCAACCTTTTTAATTTGACAGTACTACCTGCAGTCCTCTGTGGGAGGGAAACATGGTCATTAACGAAGGCCAGAACTGTCAAGAGCTTTAAGAGCCATGGAAAGATATCCCTTCACAACCACATCCCAACACCCAGATAAGAGAACAAAGTGGAATCAATGAAACTGTTGCTGAATATCACAAATGGAAATTGCACTGAGTTTGACATGTCTCTCAAATGACAGATGGGTGTTGGACAGCAGCAGTCACCGACTGATATCCCACAGGAGTAAAAAGACCTCTAGGGAGGACCCCCAAAAGATGGGAAGACCCAATCATGAAAAGTTTTGGTCAAGCCTGGAGAAGAAGAGCGCAGCAGTGAAACGGGTGGAAAATGAGCTGCGACCAGCAGGAACTTATCCATTGATAGTCTGGTAAATCAAGGAAAATAAATAAAGCTAAAACAAATTAAAATATTAATATTAGATTATTTTGGAATAGAAGCAGACCATTTCAATTGCATTTTCTCAACTGTTTTTAATTTTTTTTGTACATTTAGTAAGGCATCAGTTGCATAGCCATAAATGCTGTATTTATAGAATATCTCCACCTTCACAGAAAATTTGTCCTATATTTAAGTAGTCCTGTTTTATTTTTCTTTGATCTTCCTGCTTCACTTTGAAGTGTATTAAATGTGACCTCCAAGATTATATATCCAGTATCTTGTATGAGTGGGAGACTCTCTTACTTAAGTAGATAATATATTACAGTTGTGACTCTGTATATTAGATTTAGCTATTCTGAAGCATTAGAACAGTCTGTTTTCCATTAGAAATCATTTAATGGATTATTATTAGAAGCTTAGTCTCCCAAAAAAAATCTTTCTTCTTGGAGTTGCTACTTTAATTCCTCTAACCTGTGTTGTTGATGCCAATTACTAAGCAAATTTATGAACACTGAACTTTTTTCCTCCACAGAATGATACATTTGCTGATTTTGATTCAATGACAGATCGCCTTCTAGATGAAATAATACAATATATTCAAATTTACAACCTAACAATTTCAAAAATCAGGTAATTTTTTTAGTATGTGATTAGTTCTTCCAGAACAAGCAATGTCAGTTGCATCTTGGGGTCATAATCTCTTTTCTTTTTAACTAAATCACAATATTTAGATTATCACATTTACCAGATAATGTAGAAAGTAGCATACTGTCATACTGGAAAAGCATGGAAATGTCTGCTTTATGGATTAGGAGTAGCTTCCCAAGGTATTGGATCCATGTCTTTTAAAGTGACAGCGTAGGTAGCACAAAGGCCTCAAACAGGACATCTTAGGAATATGGCACCAATGGCTTTTGGATCTTAGATCCCAAACCCCACAGAATCTTTAGGTGCCCAATCCACCCTTCTTTGAGTAATGCTATTATGGAGCTGGTATGAAGGGAGGGAGGGATGGCATTGTGAGTTTGATCCTGATGAGATCAAGGTTGACTCAGTTTTCCATCCTTCCAAAGTCAGTAAAATGAGTACCCAGCAAATTTGGGGCAAAATGCTAATTAGCTTATGAACCACTGAAAGAGCTTGACCTGCTATTTTGGTTCTTCTCCCCTCCTCCACTTTGTATTGCTCTTTATGCACAAAAGCTTCTTCAAGCCAAATTCTGTACACTGAATGTTTCCACTAGGCTGTGGAGGGCTGGAACAGCACAGAATAGAAGAGCTATTCAGGTTCCAAGCCACTGTTTTTAAAGATTTCGAAGGAAGAAACTATCTACGGTAGCTTCTGTTGCTGCAGGAAATTCTGGAGATTTCCTTATAGTTCACTTGAAGAAGGATCTCGATGAAGCCACAATTGACCAGTTCTATGAGGACCTAGAACACCTCATAGAATAGACACCAAGAAATGATGTACACATTATCATAGGAGACTGGAATGCCAAAGTAGGAAATCAAAAAGTAAATGGAATAACAGACAAGTTTGGTCTTGGAACACAGAATGAAGCAGGCCAAAAACTGATAGAGTTCTGTCAAGATAATGCACTGGTCATAGCAAACACTCTCTTCCAGCAACACAAACGAGGACTTTACACATGGACATCACCAGATGGCCAACATCGAAACCAGATTGATTACATACTCTACAGCCAAAGATGGAGAACCTCCATACAGTCAGCAAAAAAAAAAAAAAAGACCAGGGGCAGATTGTGGCTCAGATCACAACCTATTGATGGCAAAATTCAGGCTTAGACTAAAGAAAATAGGAAAAACAATTAGGCCAGACAGATATGACCTAGACAACATTGCTAAGGAATACACAGTGGAGGTGTGGAACAGATTTAGTGGCTTGGACCAGATAGACAGAGTGCCAGAAGAATAGTGAACAGAGATGTGGGACATCATGCAGGAGGCAGCAAGGAAAACCATACCAAAAGAAAAGCGTAAGAAAGCTAAGTGGTTGTCCGATGAGTTTCTTAAAATAGCAGAGGACAGAAGGAATGCAAAAGGCAAAGGAGAAAGGAAAAAATACAATCAGTTGAACACAGAATTTCAAAGAAAAGCAAGGAGAGATAAGGAAACCTACCTGAATGAACAGTGCAAAGAAGTAGAGGAAAACAATATCAGGGTTAGACTAGAGATCTTTTCAAAAAAATTGGGGAAATCAAGTAACGTTTAAAGCAAAAATGACCATGATAAAGGACAAAGATGGCAAGGAGTTAGCTGATGGAGAAGAGATTAAGAAAAGGTGGAAAGAGTACACAGAGGAACTCTACAAAAAGGACCTCAACACCCCTGATAATTTCAGTGATGAAGAAATTGAATTTGAGCCAGACATCCTAGAGAGTGAAGTCAGAAAGGCCCTAAAAAGCACTGCAAACAACAATGCCAGTAGAGATGATGGTATCCAAGTTGAACTTTTCAAAGCCCTAAAAGATGATGGAATCAAATTATTACATTCGATATGCCAGCAGATTTGGAAAACACAACAATGGAAACAGGATTGGAAAAGATCAATATACATTCCAATCCCCAAAAAGTGTAATGCCAAAGAATGTTCAAATTATTGAACAATTGTGCTCATCCCACATGCTAGCAAGGTGATGCTCAAGATAATACAGGATATACTGCAGCAGCACGTGGAGAGAGAATTACCAGAAGTGCAGGCGGAGTTCAGAAGAGGCAGGGGGACTAGAGACCACATTGCCAACATACGTTGGATCATGGAAAAAACAAAGGAATATCAGAAACAAGTCTACTTGAGTTTCATTGATTACACTAAGGCTTTTGACTGTGTAGACCACAACAAAATATGGCAAGTAATTAAAGAGATGAGAATACCAGAACACCTTATATGCCTCATGAGAAACCTGTACATGAATCAAGAAGCAACAGTTAGGACAGAATATGGAATGATGGAGTGGTTTGGAATAGGAAAAGGAGTAAGACAAGGCTGCATTTGTCACCCTGCTTATTCAACTTCTACACAGAGCACATAATGCGCAATGCAGGGATGGAGGAATCACAATTTGGGATCAAAATTGCTGGGAGAAGCATCAATAAATGCAGATGATACCACCCTAATGGCCGAAAGTGAGGAAGACTTAAAGAAGCTCCTGATTACGTTGAAAGAAGAAAGTGAAAAGGCTGGTTTGAGACTCAATATAAAGAAAACCAAGATAATGGCAACAGGCTCTATCAGTCCGTGGAAAATAGATGGGGAAGAAGTAGAAGCAGTGTCAGATTTTACTTTCTTAGGATCAAAGCTCACTGCAAGGCGACTGATTCTTGGGAGACAAGCGATGAGAAACCTGGGGAGCATAGTGAAAAGTAGAGACATCAAATTGCAAACAAAAATTCGTATAGTCAAAGCAATGGTATTTCCGGTGGCAATGTATGGTTGTGAGCGCTGGACCATTAGGAAAGCTGGGTGCGGAAGAATAGACGCCTTTGAGATGTGGTGTTGGAGGAGAGTTTTGAGAGTCCCCTGGAAAGCAAGGAGAACAAATAGGTCGATCTTAGAAGAAATCAACCCTGACTGCTCCTTAAAAGGGGAAATAGAAAATATGAAGCTAAAGTACTTTGGACATCAAATGAGAAGAGAAGACTCACTTGAGAAAGCCTTGATGCTTGGAAAGGTGGAGGGCAAAAGAAGAATGGGGCGGCCAAAAATGAGGTGGCTAGATGGTATTGTGGACACAATGGACACAGAGCTGAGTGAGTTGAGGGGGATGGTGGAGGACAGGAGTGCCTGGCGGACGGTGGTCCATGTGGTCGCAAAGGGTCGGATCGACTGTGCGACTGAACAACCACAAAAACTCAGTAGAAACACTAGGTTTTAGATTCAACAGCAGAAAATAAATGTATGTATTAAACTGACAAGAAGAGAAAACAGAAGAGGGAAGTGTCAGCGCGCTTGAAAGAATCCAGAAGTTTGCAGACATAGAAGCAGTTTTGCAAAAGCCTAGGTTATAAGCATACAAAAGAAAACCATAATGATCATATCTTGCTGTAGTCATTGCATGTTGAATATTAGTAGGCACCTTAGTTCTCTAAAAGTTATTAGTCTTGTATATTTCATGTGTATACAACACTGACTTTTTCCATAATTGAAGTTACAGAAAAAAGTGGAAGAAGGATGGCATGTGAATGTAATAACTGAAAAGCTCTCAGATTAGGAAGAATACACATTACTTTCTTAGTTGGAAACAGGAAAAACATGCACTTTAACCTGTTTTCTTTAAATTAACAGTAAATTAAATTACAGTGGAACAGTTAATAAACGGCTCGGTTAACATAAAAATCACATAACAATAGGAAATCCATAGAAAAGAGTGGCTTGGTTTACAGATTTTTTTTCCACAGAATGGATTAATTGGTTTTCAGTGCATTCCTATAGGAAACCGCATTTCGGTTAATGTACAGTATTTGTTTTTTTTCAGTGCATTACTATGGGAAATTGCATTCATTGCATTCCTATGGGAAATTCAGTTAAAGTAATTTTTTCTGTAAGAAACCTCCCAAAGAATGCATTATTTATGTTAACCGAGGTTCTATTGTATATCCATGGTTCCCAACATCGGACGCACGCCCCACAGAGGGACAATTTGATTTTTAATGAGTTATTAACAGTGAATGGCTTTTTAGACTTCCACATGAATAATAATAATAATAGGGGTTTTTTTTAATAAGAAGAATTATATGTCATGGGGGAGAGGCATCAGGATTTTAGAGATGTTTAGGTGGAGCATGGCCAAAAAAATGTTTGGGAAGCACTGCTCTATATTATTTTTTGCATGCTCATTTCTGACATTCCTAAGAAATGTATCCTGTTTACAGAGCTTGCAAATATTACCTTGCTGGGTTGCAGCTTCCAGAATTACCAAACCAGTGTAGCTGGTAGCCAAGCTGATAGGAAAATTCTGGGATCTGTCAGTCTCAAAATGTAATTTTTCCAAGTATTGTTTACTGCTATTTACAGAGCTGGTTTGCAACAGTGAGACAATATAACTTATTCTATTGCAATTGTCTTTCAAAGTATTTTGCTGAAATACCTTCTTCTGTTTTGTTCAGTTTTATTGGGCATTCATTAGGAAACTTAATAATCCGTTCAGTGCTTACCAGACCTCGGTTTAAATATTACCTCAACAAACTTTACACCTTCCTGTCTCTGTCTGGACCACATCTTGGTACACTCTATAACAGCAGTGCTCTTGTTAATACAGGTAAAAAAAATGTTTTGGTGCTTATATTTAAAGTTGAAGCAATATTTCTATGGAATTTATGTTAGCAGACTTGGGTGATATATATTTAACTGGATATGTGTGGAGTTGTTTCTCTTCTGAAAAAATGCATGGAAGACCTCAGGTATGCTGGAGTTCCCACAAATGTGGTTATTTAGAATCAAGATGACTTTCCAGTTAAGTTTCAAATTTAATCTTTTTGTCACAGTAGGATATTACATTGAAGAAATCTTGGTAGAAAAAGACTAGAACTATGTGTGTGTGGGAAATGTGTATTAAGGTCCAATTCTGGTATTGATTTAATTTCTAGGCTAAGTGTGTGTGACTCTGTGTCTGCCTTCTTGACCCATTCTTTTATACCCAGTTTCAGTTATGAGGGAAACAAAGTGGATTCCACAAGTTTGAAATCTCCTCACGCTCTTGTACCATGTGAAGTGCAGATAAACTTTCTAGAAAGAGACAGAGACATTTTCACAAACTAGAGTTCTTAAATTGAGTCCTTTGGTTTGAAGAATTCTTACTTGAGATAAGGAAAAATGAACAAAGAAATGTTCTGATGTGTTCATCCAAATTGGCCCTCTGAACATGAAATGTTGACACTTTCTAAGTGAATGTGTGTGTGTAAATTTCTACTTCTAAAAAAGCTGGCAGGACTAACTATTGATGGATGAACTTGTTTCAAAATATTTCTGCGTACCTGTCTGTAAAAAGAATAGACATACAGTACTGCACATAGTTTTATACCCTAAAACAAGAGGCTTTGAAGCAATTTGTGTTCAGTCATCCTTAAAAGGAAGATAGAGAAATATCCTGCAAACGATGTTTTAAATTTTATATGGTAAATTCACTGGCTGAAATCCAGTAGTAAGTTGCAACTAGAGTAGGTCTATTGAATGAATGGGAATATGTTAAATGAGAAGCATTAAACTATATAACATACATACATTAATGTTCAACAAAGTGGAATAGGATGAGATAAATAATAAAGCCTATTTGAATGGGAGGATTTTTGGATGTGCATTTAAATTTATTAAATTTTCTGCACCACCTTTTAGCTGACTTCTTCCAAAACAGAATGCTTATATAGTGATATATACACATGAACAGTGTTAAAATAACAGGGGAATAGACGACAAAATCAATAAACATATAGACAAAGACCAAAGTACACTCTAGAGAAAATGCCAAAGGTCAGTTTCCAGATATTCAGCAGAGCAAAGCGAATTTAATCTGCTTCTGGAATAGCATGAGAGAGATTGTTAATTGGACAGTCTGTGGAATGGCATTGTAGAGATCCAGGAGACTACTAAGCAGGCTGTGTTTCTCATAGAAACCAGTCTGGCTTCTACTTAGTATAGAAATTGAAATGGGGTCACTCATTATCAAATCACAGGGAGGCTCATGTGTGAAGAGACACCCATGTTTTGAGGCCCTCAATATTTATACCAACTGCAATGGAGTTGCTCAGAAAAATAGGTTTTATGTTTTTATTTATTTATTTATTTATTTATTTTTCCAATTTTTATACCGCCCTACTCGGATTGGGCCGACTCAGGGCGGTTCACAAGCACAGAGAAACAACAAATTTATAAACACAACATGTAAATATACACCACAAAACATCTCAACATCATTACATAATCAAAATTCAATAGGTATCAATTTCAACAACAATAAGAAATTACAGAAATCATCAAATTTACACAAAAATTAGAACAATACCAAAAGTCCAGCCGCCGCTGCGGCTTTTAAGCCCCCTGCCCCAGCGCAGCCTCAGGACGCAGGTGGAGAGTGTCCCGGGCTGGGCGCGGCAGCCGCCTCTTCCCTCGGCCGCAGGTGTCTTGGCGGCGGCGGCGGGGAGCGAAATGTCCTGCTGGGCTTTTAAGCCCCCTGTCCCAGCGCAGCCTCAGGACGCAGGTGGAGAGTGTCCCGGGCTGGGCGCGGCAGCCGCCTCTTCCCCCGGCCGCAGGTGTCTTGGCGACGGCAGTGGGGAGCGAAATGTCCTGCTGGGCTTTTAAGCCCCCTGCCCCAGCGCGCAGGTGG
This sequence comes from Furcifer pardalis, assembly GCA_030440675.1. NCBI lineage: Eukaryota > Metazoa > Chordata > Lepidosauria > Squamata > Chamaeleonidae > Furcifer > Furcifer pardalis. Next base: position 51,779,169 of record CP126890.1, on the reverse strand, counting down.
AGAGTGTCCCGGGCTGGGCGCGGCAGCCGCCTCTTCCCCCGGCCGCAGGTGTCTCGGCGGCGGCGGCAGGGAGCGAAATGTCCTGCTGGGCTTTTAAGCCCCCTGTCCCAGCGCAGCCTAAGGACGCAGGTGGAGAGTGTCCCGGGCTGGGCGCGGCAGCCGCCTCTTCCCCTGGCCGCAGGTGTCTTGGCGGTGGCGGCGGGGAACGAAATGTCCTGCTGGGCTTTTAAGCCCCCTGCCCCAGCGCGCAGGTGGAGAGTGTCCCGGGCTGGGCGCGGCAGCCGCCTCTTCCCCCGGCCGCAGGTGTCTTGGCGGCTTTTATTTGATAATACTGATGTGGCCTTATAGCAAGGTTGAGCCTTTTTAAAGGGTTTTTTTTTTTGGGGGGGGGGGGGATAAGCACACACACATCTCTGGACCTTGTTAGTGTATTCCCCCAATCCTACTTCAACCTTTTTTTTTGGGGGGGGGGGATTGGTTTTGGTTTATTTTTAATTTTTTGTACAATTTTTTTAATGAAAAAAAGTCTTATGCCATCTAGTGATACAAATCATTTTAAAAACTGGTCTGTCTGTGTGCATGCAAGCACACACTGTAGATCTCTGGAGTGCTTCTCAAAGCATGGCAAAATTGCCTCCCCGAGAGAACACACAGTGACTTTTTGATAAAACCATTGCTCAAAAACAAAAATTCTAAAAAACAAACAAAGCCTGGCATGTAGAGGTCCTGCAGAAGGTACTGCATATGACTGGTAGACTGCATTTTAAGATAAATACTGTAGATTATTAAACCAAATGCCTAAAAATTAAAGATCAAAATGCAGTCTGACAAGTTGCTGTTGCTTTGAGGCATTTTAATTGTCTCTGGACATATATCTTGCCTTAAATCAAAATTTTGATTTTTGATACATTTTATTCACTTCCCCACTCTTCACATTATTTGAGTACATTTATATTAGCTCTCCCGGGGGGGGGGGCTGTACACAGAAAGAGCCTCCTCAAAGATTGTGGTATTTTTTAAACACAACTGGATGTACCCCAGGCAGTGGCAACCTTGTTGTGCTGGCTAATCTTTCTCACACTAGGTCAGGTGAAAGGAGCTGCAGAATGAAATCGCCATGGGTGGCTTCATTCTGGCAGTTTAAGCTCTAACCACTACACGGAAGAAGAAGCTGTCCGGGGAATTGGTTAGGTATAAATTACTCAGAAGTGGTTTACCAGTACTGTACGATAAAACCTCGCATTAAGAATGCCTCACTTAGAGACTAACTCGCTTAAAGAGCAGAATTTTCTCTGAATGGTCACCTCGCTTAACAACTAAAACCAACCAAAAATTCGCTTAACAACTAAATTGGGGTTCACAATCCCCCCTGCCAGAAGTCACAATTGATCACTTACAATGGTGTTTCGCTTAAAGAGCAAACTCGATTAAAGAGCAATCCTGTGGAATGCATTATGCTCTTTAAGTGAGGTAACACTGTACCTCCACATGTAACCCTATCATCTGTACTTGTTCTGTGTGGTCTCTCCTGTCTTCTTTCTTAGGAGCCACAGTGAGAATCGATACTCCTGACTCCAATTTTGCCAACTCACTGAGCTATACCAGCATAGATGGAAAAACAGAAGTAGATAAATCCACAAAACATTATGTTGCATATTGTGAACATTAGTTGGGGGTTAATTCCTACTGTCATGCCTTTTTAAGTATATGGTAATAATATGCATGCTTATATTGTATATATTTATATGTACCTGTACTTAAACACACAGGACTCTGGTTTATGCAGAAATGGAAGAAGTCAGGGTCTTTACTACAGTTGACCTGTCGAGATCATTCAGACCCTCGGCAAACCTTCTTGTACAAACTTAGTAGAAGGGCAGGTAGGTTTTATCAACATCACTAAATATATTCTGTCATCTATGTATTATCTTTGGGCAAAGTAATAAGGCAGTTTTTGTGTTTGTGTAGTCAGTAATTCATCTCTGCATGAGATACTGGTCTTTAAAGTTACATAGTCTATCTATGTCAGTTTTGGCTAACCTTGGCACTTCTGGTTGAACTTCAATTCCGAGAAGTCCTGATCAGCAGGAGTGCTGACGGGCTTCTGGTAATTGAAATCCAAGGACACCTGGAGTGCTAAGGTTCACCATCATTGGTCTATGTAATGAGACAAGAAATTGATACACTTAGAACATCTGTTGGACCTCATAGAAGCTTGTTTTTAATTGATTTTGAGGTTCAAGACATGTAGCCTATCTTGCACCATTTGAATATCTTATCCCAGAGATAGTGTCACGATCCAGCCGGCCCCCTCACTTCTGGAAAACCCCTAGAAACCAAAATCAAAACAACCGAGGCGGGCTGGACGGCTAATTAGAACAGAGAGACAACTCTCAGCTGCTTATCAGCTCTTAAGGGGTTTTAATTGGGTAGCGTGTTCAAAGATTTGTGTGTGTGAAAGGCAGCTCTTACCCTTTTTAGTCCAATGAAGACACGTTGTTCAGAAAAATGATGAAGATTTATTGATCAGGTTCATAAAGCATAAAAGTCAGTAGCACAGGTCAGTCCAATAAAGTCCACAGGCAAATCTAGGTAACCATTTTTAAGGAGCAAAAATGCATAGCTCCTAGGCTAAAGAATGCTAGCCCATAGAGAACCAGAAACAAAAGCTCTCTAATCAAAAACAGGTCTTAATCCATGAAGAAACAGAGACGAACTCTTTCTTCTCTCCAAAATGGAGAATCTGCCGTCAGGTGGGACAGCTTAGCCAATCAAGTAACAGTGAAAACTTTCTCAAAACAACAGTACATTGTTTATACACGTGCACACAGGATGCACTGGGGCTAGCCATAACATGGCTCTTAGCTAGCTTACAAAAGATAAGAAATACTGAAAACATGGTTGAAAAAACATGCTGTTACACAGCCTTGAGGCTCAAAGAGAGAAAAATGGATTTTTCTGAGGCCTATTTGGAAATTGGCAATTTCAAGCCTTAGGAAATAGGTTCATTTCCTGACAGATAGGAAAACAGTTTTTCTCACAGAACTGTTAACTAAGTTTACAGTTAACTATTAACTAAGTTTAGGGGGTGAGTATTGGGTGGAAACGTCCTGTAAAACCCCCATTCCTATTATATTTGTACACTATAAAAGTTGTGGGTTTTCCTCAACAAAACAGAGGACTATAATACATGTAAAATGCATTTCTCCTTTTCTTCTAGCAATCCAGATTCCTCTAAACTGAAACTTCAAGGAAGGCTAGCTTTATCAGTCTTCCACAGAAATGGGAAACCTGGGTTGCATATCTCTTCCCTAGAATTTGAATGGATTAGGTTTTATTATTACCATGTATATCAAAGTTAATATTTCATCTGTTTGCCTTTATTTTGAGTGACAGCTGAGAAAAGATTGCTTTATTTTCCCCAGAAGACAATGTTTGCAAGAGCTTTTCAGTACCTTGTTTCAGGAGCAACACCCCACCCCCTGGCCACCCCATGAGTAGAAAGACGTTGGCCCTTCTTCACAAACACAGTTTTATTTTCTGATTAGTCATTATAGGGTCCCATCCCTTAAGTCCCTAATAGAATAACTTCACATTTGACTAATACTTTAGCCCATTACTATTAACATAATTCCTTTGCAGTACCTAATTCTCTTTATATTATTATTGATCTTATCTTCCTCTTTTGTAATAAATCCCCACAAAATTCATTAGTTTAACTGATAGAAGCAGATAGGCTTATTTAATAATCCTTTTAATTGTGTCCACATTCTTGAGAGTCTTTTGAGATTAACTGCACCCCCACAAAATGCCAATTACTCCTCTTTATGCATTTGTCTAATGTGTTTTACAAAATAAATATTTCTTGGTTGGCAAGAAACAATCGTCGATGTTTATAAGATGTGTTACATTTTAAAATTGTGGTTGATATCTATTATTGTTTTTCACAGGTCTTCAGTATTTCAGAAATATAGTATTAGTTGGATCCCTGCAAGATCGCTATGTTCCTTATCATTCTGCCCGCATTGAGATGTGTAAAACAGCTTTGAAAGATAAACAGACAGGTAATAGCCAATATGTGAAACTACTTAGTGTCTATCCCTTAGACGGTATTAGAGAGAATATTCCTCTTCCTTCTTCATTATCCTTACTTATATATCCAATTCCTC